>JAEIFT010000072.1:0-600000 GCA_018904225.1 Lordiphosa mommai
AAAAAAACAGTGACTGCATATTTGAAGTAACAGTGTGATTTGATGACTGCCAGTCACTGTGACTTAATCACAGTTACGCCGATATGGTCAATCACAGTTACTAAATCACGGTACGCAGATAATTTTTGGCCAAAAGCGGCTGTGTTTTTTGCAGGTTTCATAGCCACAAAAATCACATCAGATTCAGCAATCCCACTACTGTGAAGGAGAAATGACTTTCGCTGTGAGTGCAAGTTGGCAAAATCACTTAACTCTTCTAAACATACATACAATAAATCAATCAAGACAGATCACTTATGTGCTTGACTTCCAAGCAGAGGTCGAAAATATCTGTCTCCACTTTGAAGGGTTGTAAAAATAAATGTTATTCTGAAACACTTTGAAATAACTCACACAACTGAGAGAGTGAGTTATTTTTTAAATGTAAGTGTTTCTCTCAATGAGAAACATATATTTTTCATTCTTTTCTATTTATGTCACTCAAGAACACTTATAATTGTGAGAAAACAAATAAGTGTTCATTATCAACAAAAACAGTGTGAGTTATTGCTTCTGTATTTTTGTGTTCGTTAATGTAAAAATTTTTTCGCTGCGTGCAGGTGAAGTTCATTATATAAAAAGTGTGTCAAAAAGGGAAGGAATTGCGATCAAAGAGTTCGAGTGTTTTTTGAATATAATTCTGCAATTGATAAGTCCAAGTGCAACGTATGTGATACGTTGCTAACGGGAAAGCACCTAACGAATTTAAAGAGCTATATGATTCTGATAAAATTTGCACTGAAAATAACGCTGAGCAAAATAAAAAAATTAAAATTTCATACGAAATTGATAAAGAAGAATTTATAGCGTCGGTAATTAAAATTATTACAAAGAATGGCAGACCGATTGTGCATTTGGATAGCGAAGGGTTCAGAGAAATTGTTAACCCCATTTATGACGCGCTCTCGATGATGCCTAACATCGCACAACGTTATGAACTACATTAACAAAGAGGCTGAATCTGTTAAATCTGCGATAAAAAAATTGGTGAAGGGAAAGCTTGTGGCATTGAAAATAGATGTTGCCAGGCGCATGGATAAATCGATCAAGAAGAAGCGATATCTGATAAACTAATCAAAATATATACCGACATTGAAAATTTCGATGTTATTCATAGTCGTCTGCCGTTAAACACAAATATTTTGGAATTTTTTGCTCAGTTTAAATTTAAAGCACCACATTTGTATGAGATCGGGTGTACAGTATTTTCCACACCGGCTACTCAGGCATCTGTGGAAAGGGCGTTTTCAACACTAAATTTTATTTATACTGAAAAGGGCCAAAAATTAAGTATCGACAACTTAAATTCTATAATACTTGTAAAACTTAACTAAAAGAAATAAATAAAGTGTTTGTAATATTAAAAAATATATATTTATGAATTTAATATTAAGTAACAACAGTTTATTATTATATATAAACCATTGTCCAATCATATCCACAAAGGAAATGATCGTAACATAACTTAAAACAAAAATCCACTTATACACATACACTTTCGTTTTTATGTTATACTATTACTGTTAAAAAAACACTTTGAACAAATATAACTGTTCAAAGTGGATTTTTCTGACATATATTATTTTCACTCAACAATAAACTCTCAACACAAACACAGCATTCAAAAAAATTAAACACTGTGAGAAACAGATATTGTTTATATTTTAGTGTTTCTCTCAGTGAGAAACACATTGAAAATAAATGGTGTGAGTTATTTTGTACCTCTGCTTCCAAGCCATCAGGCAGCAGATTATAAGGCATTTCGTCTTCAAATTCAATTTAATTACTTATTATGTACTTAAATATATAAAATGCTATCTGGAACCCGAACCCGAAACGGAACCCCGGTTCTTAATTTGAAAGGAACCGGTTGTGGAACCGAACCCCCAGAGTAGGGTAAGGGTTCGAACTCCGAACCGAACCCCTGTCAAAATTAGAGGGGGTTTCAGCCCTGATCTTAAGCAACAAAAATTAATCACTCAACAACTATTCCCACGATCCTGTTGCATCACAAACACGCGTGCAACACCTTCATCAATTTAATCAAATTAAACCCCTTCCCATAAATGCATACAACTAGGCGCAACACGTGCCAACTATCAACGATCGTATTAACACCACATCTAACTATTCCCACGATCTTACTACCACACACACACACGTGCAACAGCTTCCTCAAAACAAACAAATTGAACATTCATTAATTACCCCCCACACCTGATTGATCTAGAAAAAAAAATCACTCCTGATCCCCGACTCTCCCTAAGGACCAAGCAAATCTGTACAAAGACGTTAAAAAGGCATCTACAATGTAACTGGCTTGCCCATTGGTGGTTTTAAAATTAATTGGGGCTCTTAGTTTCTCAACATACGTCACAATTCGCAATGTAACTACGGATTTGGGTAACCATTCGAGGTCAAAAGAGATATCTCTTAAGTTTCTATACAGTGCTACCCATTCCACAATGAGAAGAGGTCGGAGAATCGTGAGCACTGTCCAATACTTCTTGCACGAGATCACCAGGAATCCATTGTTTTCAAGAATTTTGCTCTTGCATCTTTTCACCGGAAGCTGGTTCTGTTCTTTTATAAACAAAGCATTCCTCCACTTTCAAATCTTGAAGTCGTTCTTTATTCTGTTCAATACGGTGAACTATATCGAGATAGTCGGTACTTCGAAAATGCTCAGTCTCTAAGTTGATTATAGGAGCATCCTCATAAAATTCATTAACTTCATCTTGTCGTGATAAAGTATCAGCTACGATATTTTGCGAACCTTTTCTATGCTCTATCGTAAACACAAATCCTTGTAACCAAATGGACCATCTTGTTAGTTGTCCTGACAAATCTTTTTGCTGCATCAACCATTTCAGTGAAGCGTGGTCTGTGACTTCAACAAAGTCTTGTCCCTCAATGTTCGGTCGGAATTTCTTAATGCCTTTCATTACTGCCAAACACATAGTTTCGTTGAGCCTTGTACAGCTTAATAGACATATACGCGATTTGCGTCTTGACGTCGTCGTCGTTCTTTTGTGCCAAGACGCATCCTAATCCATATGAACTAGCAATCCACAGCAGAATGAATTGCTTTGAGAAGTTAGGTGTATCTAAGAAAGGAGCAGATGTTTAAAGAGCCTTTAGTTCGGAAAATGCTTTATTTGCTGCATCATTCCGTTGAATAATTCCAGCTGAATAAGTTGTTGCGGGGTTAGAGCATCAGAGTTTCGACCACCCTTTAAGTCGGTGCTGGTGTTTCGGCGAGCGCGTTTGGTTGCTGGTCCGTTAGTAGGTGCCATGTTTGAGTGTGGCATATCGTATCATACAAAAAAAATCTGTCATAAACCTAACATAACCATAAACAAATATCGAGTTTACTAAAATCTTCGCGTTTCTCAATAACTATTAATATTAATTGTTAACTATTGCATTGCTTCCTCAGAAAACTAACTGAATACAGGTCTGGTCTTCAAAGTTACTCTAAAGCCAGCAATTCCATACACTTAATCAGAAATCAAAAGGTTGCTATTTGTGTAAATGCTAGATTTGTTTTACCATCCATCAGTTCTTGTCGACCAATCCGTATATATCGAGCTGTAATCGCAAAATCAATGCTCTGACGAACAGGTATACAAATCTTACACAGTGTTTAATGTTTAATCGGAGAACTTGTACTTATATCTTCCTATAACGTTGTAAGCCAATGATAGAATCATATCTAGTTCGACGAATCCATTATTTTCCAATTGACATCGCTTTTCCAGGATCTGAGTCTACCTAATTGACTCAACTGCTGAAACAGACAGCACTAGCTCAAAGAAAAATCAAAATTTGTAAAAAACGAGAAGGCAAAGCAAACTTTGACAGTGCCGAAGCTTTTATACACTTGCACAAGATCACTCCAACTGATTTAAGCTGCAGAATATATATAGGATATAGATATCAGATATTTAAAAATTCAAAATTCTATTTGAGAGCAAACGTAGAAGGGGTGTTTACGACCTTATTGATCATCACACAATCACGTGTTTCTCCACTAAAAGCCGATTGGAATTATGCGCTGCATTTTTATTATGCAAAACTTGGCTTAAAACTAAACACAAGCTTGAAACATTTGTAAATGGTTTGAGCAAATGATTTTTGTTGCCGGCGCGTGAAGTAGTTTTGATTAAAAAATATATTCATTCTATTGCATTGTTTGGGTAAAATAATAATTGATTTCAGGTAAAGGCCTATTCTCAGATAACATAAAAACAATTTTCGTCACTATGCTTTATATAAATAGAAACACTTTTGTAGAGCTTTGAAATCAGAATGCTTTTGAAAAGATGTCTTATTTATATGAAGCATAGTGGCGAAAATAAAATGAATGTCATCTGAGATCAGGCCTTAAAGTCCACTATGCTTCATATAAATAAGAAATTTGTTCAAAAGCATTTTGATTTCAAAAATCTACAAAAGTGTTTCTATTCATATAAAGCATAGTGACGAACATTATTTTTATGTCATCTGAGAATAGGCCTTAAGTGGATTTTTTGTCAGCACTCAAAGGTAAGTTTTCATATTAATTTTTCTAAAATTAAATTATACTAATACTACTTTATTACAGAAGCAGTTCAGCAGAGGGATCCAACCCAGCATGCGGAGAAGCTGCAGAGCAAGGAAACGTATTGCGTACAATGCAATAGTTACAAACATAATAAATAAATAACAGTATTAATTATTTTATATGATTTTAAATCTTGTTGTTGGAGGAGATCATTTACATATCTAGTTATAAGCATTTATTATTGTTCAAAATAATCACTGTTAACCCTAACCCGCTCAAGAAGAGCTTTTGTTATACACGCTCTCGGTCTACTTTCTTGAAATAATAAAAAAACAATGCTTATTGGAGATCGAAAGCAAGCAGACGACTTCTTTCCTTACAATACACTCTGCACAAGGGCAGAGTCCTAACATTTGGCGACCGTTGACAGGACCTCTGCAATTCGCAAGTCCCACCATAAAACCTTTAAAATTGTTTAGAATCGTATTTTGAAAAGCCAACTACGTTCTTCAAGGAATACTCAGTCGGAGTAACTTGCATTGGAGGAGACCTTCCTCACCACCAATTAAGGCCGTAGCTACAGCATTATTGCCTCATTGGAGCACTTCGTGTGATTAGTAACTACGCTTGCAGCTGGGAACATCCAGAATCATCATCATCGTTGGAACACTTAACCGGCAACAGCATCGTGTTCATCTCTTCCATCATTGTGATCATCATCGTTGGATGAAAATGTCGACACCTCCGATAGAAGCTTTGCTTATTTCTTTAAGACAGACAAAATCAAATTGACCCTGCTACCCTTGAATGTCAGTCCCAGATTCTAGAGTCATATTTCAAGCAAATTATTCAAGTGCAAGTGGTAAAATCTGTCGCTTAGATTGCTTATATGTATGCAGTTTGTGAGTTTATTATGTTTTAACTTTTGGATGTAGTTCTGCTGTCTGGAAACGCTCTCGTGTCTGAGTGTGTATTACGTGCAGTGGCTATTTGGCTATTTCACAACTTCGCTATTTTATATGCGCGTATGAATGCATTATACATATGAATGACACTCCTGTATGTATCTATTAGTCTTCTCATAAATTTTTGTCTATATATCACAAGCTTCGCGCACGATCTACTATAGTAGCAGTAGTAGTAGTAGTAGAAATTTATTTCTTCTTTTCATTTTCTTAGTTTATACAATAAAACGCTTAGCTTACAATGAACAAAATAAATTAAATATATTAATATATAGGCATGGCTTTTAGCCGTCAGCCTTTCAATTTAACAAAAAACAAATATATTTTTGAATGTTTAAACAATTTTAACGTAAAGTTTGTTGTACCAAATTACAATAACACAAACAAAATTTATTTCCTATACTCCCATGCAGATTTTAGGTACCCGATTAAATTCCTCCAATCGTTTGCGCTTGAGCAGTTAAGCACATCAATCAAGCCGCTTGTGTCTAAAATGTCCATACCTAGGTGAAGGACTCTAAATTCCCTTAATACAGGGCATCTTCCCAAAAAATGTTAGATATCCTCCGGCTCTCCTGTATTGCATAGGGGGCAGATAGGGCTTTCCACTTGCAGGTAAATGTTTGCCTGGAGCAAAAACATGCCACATCTGGCTTTCATCACCCACGAAATGTCCATCGGCGGTGTATTTAGGTACTTTTCTCCTATGTCACTGTCTAAATATTTATAGAATCTGGTTATACTATTGATCTTCCGTTGCACATATACATCCCTTTGCGTATTTTTTAGGGCAGCCAGTAGTTCTATGCTTAATCCATTCCATTGAGACCAGGAGACTTCTGTGTCGGGCCACTCGATGCGATTTGAGACACATAGAGCTTTTAGTTCCGAAGCACAAAATACAATTCTTTGCAGAATTTTTTTGGCGAGTAGGTTCGGCAGCGGTTTTCTTTATATTCAAAAAGGACCTTCGAAATATAATTTATGTGTTGTCCAAAAGTAAACAAGTGCGCATAGTCCACATTGCTTTCCAATGCGAGTGCGTAGTCTGGTGTTGTTGGTGGAAGATTGAGAATTTTTTTTAAAAAGAAAAATTGAAAGTTGCCGACCTCTTTGAAGCTGCCCCATATCTGTGCAGCATATGTTTGTATAGACTTACACACGGCATTGTAAACTTTCCATTTGGCATTTACTGGTACATTTTTATTGTAAACATATTTACTCCCAGACACATTTATGCTAGTCTTAGCTAGCTCTGTACGCTTCTGAATATGTTTTTGAAATGACAGCTTTGGCGTAAGTATCACTCCAAGATAGCAGTATTCCAAGACTATTTTAACGGGCGAGGCTTTAAACTTCCATTTTTCAGCTGCTGATAGACTCTCCGAAAGATCATTATTTCAGACTTGGTCAGAAATAACATTTTACTTCCATATTCCAGCGGTCACAGTATTCTTCTAAGCGAAAAATCATGCGTTGCAAATCTCGGGGATCCTCGGCTAAGATGACGATATCATCAGCATATAACAACACACGGATGTTTGAGACTCCTATGTGCAGGCCTCCGCCCAGGCATTCGTGGATGTCGTTTAAAAACAGTGTGAAGAGAAGTGTTGACATGAGGCAACCTTGTCGAACTCCCGATTTGGTCTCAAATGACTGTGACAACTCCTCTTCAGCCCAGACCGCCGCTCGTTTATCGCTGTATATTTTTTCAATAAAATTAAGCATTTTGCTTGAGACTCCGAGCATGTGTAGCTTGTACCACTGAAGTTGTCTGGGTATTTTATCAACGGCTGCCTTAAAATCAACAAAAAAGGCATAAACTTTCTTTACTTCATTCCATTTGAGATGTACTATTAAAAATCTTGGCCAATTCTTAAAGGAGTTCTATTGGTGCATTTATATAGCCCTCGTAGGATAGCCTATCTTCGCCTGCAGCTTTGTTCAATTTTACGTTGTGAAGCATTTTCTGGATCTCCTCAACTATAACCCAATTATCCAGCAGCGGTATCTCCAGCAGATTTCTCGCGTATTGTACATCTGGGGCTATTTGCTGCGGATTTAATAAAACCCTGAAGTAGCCTTGGAATTCTTCGGCAGCAACGTTTACTCCAACTCTGAAGTGACTTCCTTTGATCTCTCGTGCCAAATTCCACCATTCCCTACTGTCCTTGATTTGGTCCAGCTTAATTTCGATGTCTTCTTGATACCGAGTTTTTTTCTCATTGTAAAGAACCTTATACTGATGGTTCTCCTTCAAATAAAGTACGCGAAATGACTCGTCCGCTGAATTGCGACATCTGTTAAGTGCTTCGAATACTAATGTTCTTGCTTTAAAGCACTCATTGTAGAACAATTTTTCTTTGCATTGAAAAGTCACTGAATGGCGGCTTTTACTGGGCAGGGCCTCCACAATTATATTTCGCACGTCACGTAGCAGAAGTTCCGCTTTTTCTTCTCGGATCTTACACAAATTCAACGTTACTCTTTCCTTATACTGTGATATATTTTGTGGATTCAGCAGAAGTTTCGGTAAAAGTTTAAGGCTTTTTCCTCATATTGAATTTTCCACCCTCAGAAACAGTCTAATTGGTAAGTGGTCTGACCATGGTTTGTTGTCCACTTCAAAGTCCTCAGCCAGATTCAACAGGCTATGGGCTATAGCCGCTATATCATTTGTAGAGCTTCCCACAGTGCTTATGAAGGTATAACTGCCATCTTTGTCTCCATTGGTGATTCCATTTAGCACAAAAAGCCCGTTGTCCGAACAGAGTGTCATGAATTTTCTTCCTTTGCTGTTCTCCACTTTGTCCAATGACCTTCTTCTCTCTGCATTTTTAATACAAGCTGGGGTTTCCATATAACTTAGATCCTGTATCAAGCTTCCAATTCGAATGTTTGTGTCCCCCAATACCAATGGATTAAGTACATTGTTCTCTGCTAGATATTCTTCAACAGCATGGAATTCATGTGACCAATTGCAGCCTCTTATGTATACTAGAACTAAAGTGAAAATAATTTCAGTTGTGATTATTTCTAATGCTTGCACAACATCAGTGGACATCACTTTGTGGGTAATTCCTACATCTAGGAGCTCATTTTTTATTCCTATTAGCGTGCCCCCGATTGCTCTGCCATATACGGAGTTTCGGGTAGCTGGCTTCCTGTATATTTTAAAGCCGCCAAGGTATTTTTCCAAACGTTCTGTCTTCGACTGCATTACGTGGGTTTCAATTAAAACAATAATATCATGTGACTTGACAAATTCTAAAAAGACGGATTATTACACTTATTTTCTAAACCATGTATATTATAAGCTAGTATTTTTAGTGTTTTCGTTGATTGGACTACAGATGCTACAGTTACTTGATGTTGGCGACTGCTGGTGGTACTCTCCGTTTTTTGGTGCCAGTCTGGAGCTTAGCTTCTCATAGTCTAGGTCAACATTGAAGGAACTTACAAAAATTTTCCTCATATCTGTTATACCGTTCTGAGATCCGCACATGAGCTTCAGGTCTTTGCTCCAGTAGAACCATTGATTTTCTACCCTAAGCCTGTCGTTTCTGACGTTTACCAGTTTGTTTTGGTTGATGGACTTTAGATCCTTTCTGAGCAGCAGCAAAATTCTTTTATTTTTAAGTCTTTCTTCATTGATGTCTTGATCTATCGAAATTCGAGTTCCCGCCAACTTTTTTGTGCTTGTCAGCACTGTGTGCGCCATGTTAGTAGAAGCAAACTGGGCCAACACTTTCATTTTCCCATTTGTGTTTTACAATTTCCGTGCTTGTTCAATTTGCAGCTCCTGTTGGATTCCTAGTTTTCCTGTGCACAATGCCATTACTGCTCCTTTGACGTGGGAATTCTCATCTAATCCTCAAAAGACCAAGTTCTTGCGTCTGGCTTCATCTTCTAGTATCATTAACCGGGAATTTTTTCCCGCCTTTTGCTCTTTCAGGTTTTCTAGCTCCAATCGAAGAGCGTGATTCTCACTTTTAAGGTTCCCGACTTCTGCCACAAAATTATCTTTGAGATCTTCAAAGTCGTGTTTTGTTGGCAAGCTTTTTAAGCGGTCATCAAGCAGGGTAGCCATAGTGTTCTGCATCATGCTCATTAAATCCCCAACCGCTATATTTCCAACCGTCGCTACCGTAGGGGTTGCCTCTCCAATGATTTTTCGTTTGCCCGATTGCGGAAACGTAGCCTCTGCAGGCTCTACTTGTGTCGCTCTTGGTGGTGTATGCATTAGATTGGCCATGATATCGCAAATTATATATATATATTTTAAATGGGAAGAAGCAATTAAGCAAGGTTCGTGTCTAAACGTAGTTCAAATTCAATCGCTCTTGATAACTACTAGGAATCGATGTCGATATCGATTGGCGTATTCGATACTTATCGCCTCGCTCGTGTGTAAGGGAGTCAGCTGTTCCTCCAACTAAGTAAAAGAAAGGGTCAGCGAAATTTGAGTGAATTTGTTGTTGCTTCTGCTTTCCTTGCCTTTCTCCTTTCTTTCGCCTGTTTTCGTTCGGCCAAATAAATAAAAGTGTGTTTCTCACGTGATGTTGGTGCTGTTCCTCCTTGCCTGTGCCTCCAATGTACCAGCGTGCTGTTCTGCCATGTGTGTGACACAGTCTCAGGCTTGCAGGTGCTTTAATTTGCCTTTCTTGCAGGTTGCCGGCGGAGCTCAAACAAAACACGTCCTCTTCACAACTCAACTTCACTCCCTTTTCCTACTATATAAAACTTTGCTTTTGTCGCTCCCTACACATATATATATAGGAAATTATGTATGTGATTTGTCCTCATGTATTTCGCACATTATACTTAGATGAATTGGACGTTTTTATTCACGATTACAGCTCTTTACACGTGAATATGTGCAGGCTTTTTAATGTGATTGTTTATATATATATATGTGTTGACAGTTCATATGTATGTAGTACAGTACCCTTCAGGACGCTTCACTAATGATTCACAAATGATTCACCTATGAATAGTTCATGGGTGCCGATGAATCATCGGTGAATTCCTATGAACAGAAGTGGTGAATATAACAAAGGCATGTCCTAGGCGCTCACGCATTAAGGAATCATCAGTGAATCATCTGTGAATTCATTTTGCAAAAGTCACCAAGGAATCATCGGGCAGAAGTAATAGTTGAATCACCGATGACTTTCGCACTTTAAACCATTAATTTTTTGTGCAGAGTGTATTGTAAGGAAAGAAGTCGTCTGCTTGCTTTCGATCTCCAATAAGCATTGATTTTTTATTATTTCAAGAAAGTAGACAGAGTGCGTGTATAACGAAAGCTCTTCTTGAGCGGGTTAGGGTTAACAGTGATTATTTTGAACAATGTGGGATAAATGCTTAGAACTAGATAGGTAAATGATCTCCTCCAATATACTCCGTCTGGTGAAAGGTCCAAGTATCTTTCACTTATCTTCTAGTCTTGGAAGTGGGGCCAGTTTGCAAATGGGTCGGCGAATAGTTCCCATTTTCGTCTTAACGTCGGACACTCTGACTCGTTCTTCAGCGCCGGAGTGAGTGCTAGTGATCCGTCCCAGCAGCCATTCTTGGGGAGGTTGATTGTCCTAATGGACTAGAACAATCTGATCACGCTCAATGTTGGCCTCTGTGCTAAGCCATTTGGTACGCAGCTGCAGTGTATGTAGATAGTCCCGTCTCCACAGCTCCCAAAAACGTTGTTATAGAGACGTCACATGCTGCCAACGCGTTATATAGGATACTGTCGTCAATTGTTGGTTTAAGTAGGGCCATTAATAAGAAAGAGCGCCGGGGTAAGCGCTTCACCATCATTTGGGTCTTCACTTAATGGAGCGATTGGCCTCGGTTTAAGAACGGCTTCTGCTTCAATTGAAACGGTTTGCAATTCTTCATATGTGAGCCTGGTGCTTGTCAACTGTTTGACTAAAAGGCTTTTCATCGACTTGACCGCAGCCTCCCTTAAGCCTCCAAAATGTGGAGCGCGGGAGGGATGAACTTAAACTCAAAGCCCATGCTGATGCTAAATAAATCCAAGTTCGATGAGTTTTGCTGTCCAAAAAACTGCTGCTTGAAGCCTTCTAATTGGGATTGAGCACCCACAAAATTGGTGGCGTTATCGCCATGTATGTACGTCTTGTAGTGGTAACAATGGATGCAGCGTCTGATCACCTTACGTGTCACTTCTCGCGCATTGATTATCCATACTTGTAGTCGAAGTAGGCCGATTAATACTTTGGATCCAGCATGGAGATGTTGTCGGTGCAGATGATCAACAAATCTGAAAGTGAAACTGTGTTTCTTTGGAAGTAGTAGAGGGAATTTAGCATCGAATGAAATTGGCGTCTTTGCTAGGCGACCAGCTACTCGCAGTACAGGAACCGATTTGTTGCCTATTTCAACTTCTGCTAGAAAGAGATTTAATCTTTGAAATTCTGCTGAAAGAACCTTGTTGGCCTTCAGTTGATTTATTTCATTGCCATACGCTTGTTGTTGAATATGGGATACAATGAAATTGAATGTGTGCTGTAATTCATTTGCTGATATGTAGAGCGCCTTTTCAACAGTATTCTCTCTACTAGCTCTAACTTTATTAAAGACTCGCAACACGTAAGCAACGACTCGCAAAGAACGACGATATGATGAAAAATTGGACAAAATATGCTCAATTAAAGTTTCCCCGTTGCCACTGTCACTACACTTTAAGACAATTGCCCTCCGCTGCTCCAGGTCCGTTTCGTTAATTTTAGACTCCAACGAAGTTTGAGGCCATTGAGCTGCGTTGAGATATAAAAATGCAGGTCCAGTAAACCAAATAGTTCGATTCAGCTCACTAGCTTGGAATCCTCGGGATACTATATCCGCTGGGTTGTCTTTACCAGAAACGTGCCGCCAGTTGACATTAGGTGCCATGGGCTGCATTTCAGAAATGCGATTGGCTACGAAACATTGCAGTTTTGAAGAATGCATTTTAAGCCAATGTAAAACAATTTTGGAGTCTGTCCAAAAGAAAATGCCATTTACAAATGTTTCAAGCTTGAGTTTAATTCTAGTTTTGCATAATAAAAATGCAGCGCATAATTCCAATCGTAGAAGTGAGATGGCTTTTAGTGGCGCCACACGTGATTTTGCGATGATCAATAAGGTCGTAAACACCCCTTCTACGTTTGCTCTCAAATAGATGCAGCATCCATAGGCACGTTCCGATGCATCTGAAAAGCAGTGGATTTCGCATGTGTTATTTAACGATGAATTAATGAATCTTAGGATTTCAATAGTGTTAAGATTGTGTAGATCTGATTCAATCCGTTTCCACTGAGTCTCCAGCTCCACAGGAAGCACATCATCCCAACCAAGACCATTTAGACATAGCTCCTGAACAAAGATACCAGGCCAAGTAAATCATATAAGCGAGCAGTAATAGACAGAACAGTTCTCTTGGTGGCAACAGGACAGATTGGTAGATTATACCGAAAACAAAAGAGATCCTTCTTCGGCAGCCACGACATACCAAGTGCTTTGGTAATGTCCTTGCTATCGACTTTGAAGTGAAATTCTGAATCAGCTTCTGAAAGACTATCTCCTCCAGTTCTTCGACAGTCTCTGCTCCTATGAGGAGGTCGTCAACATAAATGCTTCCTTTAAGAACGGTTGCTCAAACCGGAAATTCGGCTTTAAAGTGTTCAGCTATAAACGTTAGACTGCGAATTGCGAGGTATGGGGCACAAGACATGCCATAGGTTACAGGGTTTAACTGGAATAGTTGCAATAAATCATTGGGTGATCGTCTCCATAGAATAAGCTGATAGTCTCGATCTTGAGGGTTGACAGTAAACTGCCGATACATTTTTGAAATATCGGCCGTAAGTGCATGGCGATATAAGCGAAACGAAAGCAATGTCAATATAAGATTTTGCTGGATAGACGGTCCAACATATAGTATTTCATTCAGTGAAATATTTTATACAGTTTTACAAGACGTGGGGGTGGACCACTTGACCCCTATAGTGCGTAACACAGCAAGTGAAGGTCAATTTCACCGGCAGGATGGAATGGACTTGGAGCCAGAGGTCGAGGATGGCGAATTCAGGTTCACCGGTGCGACAATGACAGACGAAGAGCTCGCGCTTGCGCTTGCTCGCATGCCTGTCGGAGGTGGGCCACCGAACGTGAAGGAGCCTACATCGGCCCTGGCTCCACCAAAGGACAACACTCTCCAGCGCAAACAGCGCTCGGGATACAAGGCCTCTCTCAAAAATCTTAGGACACTTGACGGCCGCACTCCGGAGTCGCTGAACGCGAGGGAGAGGGCGCTGAAGAAGAAGCACGAGTACAACGTGCGGCGCTACAACCGGCTATCCACGGATGGAACGGACCAGGCGACCGCATCGAGTACATCGGCCCAGACGGAAGCACCGACACCCTCGAAGGTGGATAAACTACAGCAGTATCGTAGGAGACCACCCCCACCGTCGACCACACCCTCCCAAAAGGAGGGACCGGATGGCGGGAAGGGTGGTAATCCCAAACGACAACGCTCAAACGACTCCTCAAAGGCTCCAGAGAACAAGCGACCAAAGCCAGAAGATCTTCTGGCTAGCTTAAGTTCGAAGCTGGAACTCCAGGTAGCCATCATCGACCGAAACGCCCCGGAAGGGAAAATTTCAGCCGAAAAATGGCTTATTCTGGAGGGGGGCATAATGCAGGCCATCCACGATGCCAGGACTCGCAGCGAGGACCCGTTCCTAGCTATGTTTGATGGCATTAGGTGGTACAAGGTGAGCCAAAGTCGTGGCCTGTGCCATCCATGAGATTTCTCACCGACACAATTCACGGCATTGATGACCCATGGCCTGGTGCGAAGATAGAGGTCGTACCACCGGACCAGGTTCCTGCACGCACGATCATGAAGGTATGGATCCCACCGCCAATCTTGGAGGATCGAACCAAACTCAACATGATCAAGGGGCAGAACAAGGAGTACGGTACGGACGACTGGACAATCGTGAGAGGGCTTGCACGCGACAAAGGAAACGGCAAGGATCTCTGGATCAGCATTGGTCGAGAATCCAAGAGCCTCATCCGGACGAAGCAAGGCCAGCTGAAGCTTGGAATGGGCTGCCTTCGGGCGTACCTTCTAAGTTAGCATCTTAGGTCAACAGAATAATCTTAGAGTGGTGCAGATTAATCTGCATCACTCCATGGTACCCTCTGTTGACCTACTACGATTCATGGAGGAGGAGAGGGTGGATGTGGCTCTCGTTCATGAACCCTGGATCCAAGGTGAAAGGGTTCGTGGACTGAGTGCTCGCGGAGTGCTCTTCCATATGAGGAGAAGGAACTCCCATCGTAAAGCGTCAGAGCTCTAATTCGGCACGCGCAGAAAGAGGGCACTGACGTTATC
This sequence comes from Lordiphosa mommai, assembly GCA_018904225.1. NCBI lineage: Eukaryota > Metazoa > Arthropoda > Insecta > Diptera > Drosophilidae > Lordiphosa > Lordiphosa mommai. Next base: position 14,960 of record JAEIFT010000072.1, read on the forward strand.
TTGGGGTGCGATGCGAATGCCCACCACTCCATATGGGGTAGCACGGACATAAACGAGAGGGGAGAGGCTCTGCTGGACTACATATTGAGCACAAACCTTATTTTGTGTAACAAGGGCGACCACCCTACCTTCAGAAATAAGGACCGTGCACAGGTTATTGACATAACCGTGGCTTTAAGCAGAAGCTCGCTGACCGTTGATAATTGGCATGTATCCACAGAGTGCTCCTTTTCGGACCACTACAGGATACTGTTCAATGTCAATTGGTGCAGAGAGAAACCGACTCCCAACAGAAACCCTACACGGACAAACTGGGAAAAGTTCTCAAGAACAGTCAGCCAAACACTCCCCGCCCCTCCGGACGGATCGGTGTTAAGTACTGACACACTTAAAGAATGTAACCGGACGATCACTGACGTGTTAAGCAAAGCATTTCTCACATCCTGCCCAGTCAGCCGACCGCCAAAGCCCAACCACAAGGACAGCGGAGCTCGGCCAGACAAGGGGGGAAACGAGAAGGCTGTTTAACAAAGCAAAACGGACAAACAATCAAAAAGACTGGAACGCATACCGACAGGGTTTTTCGAAATTCAAGGGGGCGTCCAGGAAAGCGAGAAGAGATTCCTAGGCTAAATTCTGTGAGGATATAGCCTGCACTAGCGAAGCGTCCAGACTTCGAAGAGTGTTGGCTAAAGATCCGTCCAACCCGGAACTACTATGTAGCCCGGACGGAGTATATGCAAAAATCAGCCAGGAATCTCTGGAAATGCTTACAACGACACATTTTCCAGGTTGCCTTGATACGGAACCAGAGGTTGGGGTTACCAACCTTACATCCAGTACAACACCTGGTAATACAGAAACGGAGACGACCATGATGATTGGGGATATCATCACTGAGGAAAAGATAATCTGGGCTATCAAGTCATTCCAACCCTACAAATCACCAGGACCGGATGACATCCGACCAGCCATGCTGCAAGTATCGATCCTGAGTCTTCTGCCCTGGCTGACTAAGCTGTTCAAGGGGTGTCTCCTTACAGGGTACATCCCAGACAACTGGAGAGAGGTGAGGGTGGTCTTCATTCCCAAGGCCGGGAAGATAAACCACAACTCACCAAAGGATTATAGACCCATCAGTCTATCATCGTTTCTTTTGAAAACGATGGAAAGACTTTTGGATCAACACATAAGAAATAAGCTCACTCCACGAACGTTCAGCGGGGCACAACAAGCCTACCTTAAGGGTAGATCTGTTGACACCGCACTACATGAAGTGGTAGGGAGCATCAAGGAATCACTGAATCAGAAGGAGTTTGCGCTGGCGGCCTTCCTCGACATCGAGGGGTCAGGACCGAGTCGATAACGGCAGCCCTTGCCAAAATCGGCTCACACCCGATTATAACTCACTGGCTAGGTAACATGTTTAGCAGCCAAGTTATAAACTCTGAATTCTGTGCAGGTAAAATTAGGAAGAGGGTCACGAGAGGCACTCCACAAGGGGGAGTCATATCCCCACTGCTGTGGAACCTTTTTCTCAATGAGCTCCTTTTAAATTTGAAGTTTAGTGGATGTAGGGTGACGGCATACGCAGATGACCGAGTTCTAATGGTAACGGGTAAGTTTCTACCCACAATCTGTGAGCTACTACAGTCTGCTCTTGGTAGCACCCTGAGGTGGGCACAACAGAACGGTCTAGGGGTCAACCCCCACAAGACTACTAGAAGATACAAGATCCCTGAGTTCGGACTACCCTCCCTGGGCGGAACGCAGCTCATAAGGGCCACTGAGGCAAAATATTTAGGAGTCATTCTGGACTCGAAATTCTCCTGAAAGAGAAACTCTGAGGAAAGAATGAAGAAAGCACTAGGCGCGTACTATGCCTGTAAAAAAACCTTCGGTAGGAGATAGGGACTGCAACCGTACATCATTCATTGGTTTTACACAGCGGTCGTCAGGCCTATCCTTACCTATGGAGCGTTGGTCTGGTGGAAAGCGGCCAACACCAAATCCCACCTAAACAACTTCATAAGGTACAAAGAGCAGCTTGCCTGGGAATAACCGGATCCCTGCGACGGGAACTGAAACTCTTCAAAACAACTGCATCTGGTCACAGCAACATCCTGCTGGAAGTGGGAATAAATGCTGAGACAAAGGAAAGTGACTATTGTATCAAGACTCATAAATGGAAGGACAATTTTAGAACTGTTTTCCCGGAGAGAGAGGATTGGAAGCGAGGAACTCCCATCAGGGAGAACGAGCTTGCTGACGAGTGTGCAATGAACGGATCAGCGCAGCCAGCGTCACAAGCGGTAACGGACGTACAAAGACCAATTCAGGATATTCTGACAGAACTATATAGGACAACCAGAACCAAGGCAGAACGACAATGGGACATCGCACCGGGTTGTCACATCTCCCGATCACTCTGGCCAAGATACGCCCCAAAACGAACCTCCCAACTCCAACACTTTAGCAAGAACAGGATTAGGATAGTGATAGGAGTCATTACTGGACACTGCCCCATAGGCCATATGGCCGCCAGGATGCACGTACCCCACAACGACTTCTGTCGCAGGTTCAGGAATGAGGAAGAGATATAAAGCATCCAACACCTTCTATGCGACTGCCCTGCACTTCATAGAAAACGAACCCAGTACCTGGGTAAACCATTCTACGAAGATCTGGGTTGTCTGGCAAACTTGCCCGTAGGGGACCTGGCTCTTTTTATCGACTCCTCAAAGTGGTTCTCATAGTAGAAAAGTTTTTTTCTGGGTGTACTCGGCCTCCACCGATCAGCCTATTTAACCTAACCTAACCTAACCATATGAAACTAATATATACCACGATTACGATTATATTTTACGATTACGATGGAAAACAAAAAAGTTTTTCTCACTAGAACTAGCTTTTGGACCGACCGTTTATATGGCACCTATATGCTATAGTCATCCGATTTTTATAAATTTTTCCAGAATTTTGTGGAAGCATATAAATCTTATATATACCACGATTGGCGACGCTACGATTTAAAACAAAAAAGTTTTTTTCATTAGAACTTGTTTTTGGACCGATCTTTCCTATGGCAGCTATATGATATAGTCATCCGATCCGGCCGATTCCGACAAATGTGCAGCGTATTTGTATTTAAAGACTTTTTGCAAAGTTTGGTTATGATAGCTCCAAAATTGAGGGAGGAGATAGCATAGAAACAGACGGACAGACAGACGGATGGACAGACGGAAATGAACTCAGCTCGTCATGCTGATCAAGAATATATATACTTTATGTGGTCGGAAATGGTTCCTTCACTGCGAAACATGGTGACAATTTTAATATACCCTCTGCTTAATATATACCTTTTTTATTACATATGTAAGTATCATCTATACTTACCCATATAAGTATACCTACAAAAAATGGCAGGATTTATTTAAAAATTAGTCCATCAGCGTTATCGTTGATCAAAGCGGTTGTTAAAAAAAATCAAGCTCCTCAGCCAATATTTTATTTATTATTTTATTTATTATTGTCAAAGACAACAAAAACCAATCTGAAATCAAATAATCTTTACTTTGAATTTCTGAACATAGCTTGTGCTCAGATTGTGTTAATTACTGTGACAGTGAACAATCTACTTTAATTGTTTTACAAAATTTGCGGCTGCAACAAACAGCTAGTACAAATACAAAAATTTACCGCCCACCACACAAACAATCAAACACATATTAAACACAATCAAAACTCATCCTACCAATACACACAAAACTCTCCACTCAATACACTAAACTACACGATTTTAAGCAATGGTTCAACTAACCAAGCGCGTACGCCAAAACACCAACACTGACCTCAAGGCTGGTCGGACATCTACTTCGCCTTCTACGTCCTCTTCCCAGAAGCTTCGCCAAATGCTTGAAGCGGGAAATTGGTGAGCTGCGATCCATGCGGGAGAGGGTTGGGGTGCTGGAAGCTAGGCTGGCTGTGCAGCTGACGACATCAAACGCGTGTGATCTTCGCATGCATGGTGTGCCAATTTGGAAGGTGAAAACGTCAGAGCACAATTTCATGCATTGTGTTTTAACTTAAAACTCACTCCGCCACCTCGCACTGAAGACATTTTTCGAGCAAGAAAAACACAGAATTCACACGTGGATCCAGTCATAATTATAAAACTGGAGAATTTACGTGAAAAAATCTTATTGCTCCGGGCCATTGGAGCTTACCGGCGCGAATGCAAGAGACCACTAAGCTTAGCAATGCTTGGCTTTGAGTCTGATGCTCCGGTATATATTAATGAGCAACTTTCAAAAGAGAACTATACCATATTCAAAGAGGCAATGAACATGAAGAAGAAGAAAGCTCTCACTGCGGTGTTTACACGTCGTGGACTCGTGCATGTAAAACGGAGCGGGCAAGAGAACCCAGTTTGCATTGAGAAAATTGAAGAGTTTTCATCGTTCTTAGAAGAGGAACCACTTCCTCCTCTTCCCCCTTCACCATCGAGCGCTGATAATAATGATAATTTTCGTGAATAGAGTAAATTCTTATAATTCTTATTTCAATTTATGTAAGATGAAAATTGTGGGAGATTGTTTTTTGTTTATTTATTTTTATTTTTTGTCTGATATTATGTTTAATTTATACCTTTTATGTATGAGTGAGTTTCGTATATGTTTTTATTTTACTTCTAGTGATGCAGGATGACATGTTTAGTTCCGTGGCAGGCAGTTTGGTTAAAATCTTAAGCAAACGTAGAAAAGGTCTGAATGTTGCTCATATCAATGCACAGAGTCTTGCGAAGAAAATGGATGAATTTAGATATGTTTTTGTGAACTCTGGTGTTGATGTTATCTGTGTGTCTGAGACGTGGTTTGTGCCTGATTATTTTGATTCGTCCATTGAATGTGAAGGGTATGTTTTGTTTCGTGCAGATCGTGTTGGACACGCTGGCGGAGTTGCGATCTATGTTAACAAACGACTGAACTGTAAACTAATAGAAAGGCATCCACAGAACAGCACAATTGAATACCTATTTTTAGAAATTGGTAATAAAAAATTTGGAACCAAAGCACTGATAGGGTGCATTTATAGGCCTAATCGCAACATTGATTATGCGCATCTTATTGACATCGTTTCGGGACTCTCTACTCAATATGTAGACGTGATATTAGCAGGTGATCTAAACAGCAATCTTTTGTGTGACAATCATCTTGTAGATAGTTTTTCCTTCTTAGGTCTAGATGTAGCTAATAAAACCATTCCAACACACTTTTCATCTACGTGCAATACTTTATTTTTATATATATTTTCTTTATAAATAACACAACTAAAATCTTATTATATGACCAACTCTCCTTGCCAGCTTTCTCCAGACATGACTTAATCTTCTTGACCTACGACATAATTCTTGAGTATAGTAGTTATAAGATAAAGTATATGGACTTTAAAAACATTAATTACTCTGACCTTGAGGCTGATTTCCTACTCTGTGACTGGTCATTGATCTATCGATCGCCGACTGCAGATGTACAGCTTGAGATTTTGAACAGTTTTTTGAACCTTTTGTTTGAAAAATTTGTCAAACTCAAAAGTAAAATAATCCATCCCTCAGTACAACCATGGTTTACAAATGATATCAAACGACTAATTAACCAAATAAATGCTTTATACAATAGGTGGAAACGATACAAAACAAGCGACCTACTATCAGAATACAGAAGGCTTAGAGGTAAAGTCAGAAATGCAATATATTATGCTAAGAGTGATTATTATAATACAATGTTTTCGGAAGCAATATCGTCTGGTCAGACTTGGAAAGAACTGAAAATGTCTGGTGTTTTTCCTAATAAGTCTCAGCCGAATGCTAACATTGACGTAGATAGCTTGAATGATCAATTCGTGCAAACTCAAGTACCTGATGCTCCATGCAATTCGTACCTGAATGCTTTATCTACCTGTGATAATAGCTTTAGCTTTATGTATGTCAGTCCTTGTGATGTTCTAAAAAGTATTCTTAGGGTTAAGTCCAATGCAGCAGCATTCGACAATATAAGTCCAAAATTTATCAAAATTCTTCTTCCACGCCTATTAGACCACTTAACTCACATTTTTAATACTATAATAATGAATTCTTCTTTTCCTGAAATGTGGAAGCGAGCCAAAATCCTCCCTATCCCAAAACCGAATGGGCAATTCAGACCAATCTCAATTCTTCCGTTCTTAGCAAAAGTTCTTGAGCATCTAATGGCAACCCAAATTCAGACATATCTAAGTGCAAACATGCTTATGAGTAACCAACAGTCTGGTTTCCGAAAAAAGCGAAGCTGTACGACAGCCTTAATAAATATAGTGGAGGAAATTCGTACCCAGTTAGATGACAGTAATGTTACACTTCTTACTCTTCTCGATCACAGTAAAGCTTTTGACACTGTCAACCATGAAATTCTTTGTACTAAGCTAAGTTGTATGTATAATTTTTCACAATCTGCGACAAAACTGCTAAAATCATATTTAGCAAACCGATTCCAAGCAGTCGTTTCTGGCTCATCCATTTCCGAGTTTAAAGTTCTTAAACGGGGCGTTCCTCAAGGATCTGTGATAGGTCCCCTTTTGTTTTCTGTGTATATAAATGATTTGCCAAAATTGCTGTCCAAATGTAATGTCCATATGTATGCTGACGATGTACAGATATGTGTTAGTCGCCCGTTGGTACAAATAAATGAGTGTATTGTTGATTGTAATGAGGAACTGGAGAAAATTGATAGGTGGGCCAAGCAAAATGGACTGAGCATAAACCCTTCCAAATCTAAATGTATAGTAATATACAAAAAAGCTCTTAGTACCGCACAGCTGTGCCAACTTGAGATAAATGGCACCCCGATTGAATACGTTGATAATGCTACAAATTTGGGAATAACTTTTAATAAAACGCTATCGTGGAGTGATCACATATCTAGGGCAACGGGAAGAACCCTTGAGTTGCTAAGACAACTTTCAATTTCTCAACTGTTTTTGCCAGTTCACATTAGATTATTGATATCCAAAACATATCTAATTCCTTCTCTTTTCTTTGGAGTGGAAATTTTTGGCCACTGCAGTGTTGATGATATGAGAAAACTAAATGTTACCTTTAACTCTATTGCTCGTTTCATATTCAACCGTAGAATGGGTGACTCAATAACATATCTAGCGAATTCCATTTTTGACCTTAGCCTGAAGAAGTGGATAGACTTTAAAACTTTATTGTTTTTACATAAAGTTTTGACTTCCAAGGAACCGAATTACCTTTACAACAAAATAAAATTTGCTTCTTCAGCCAGAACAAATAATTTGATTTGTTCAAAAACCAAACTGTCTAGCTCTGAACGACAATTTTTTCTGCCTGCAATTAAATTATGGAATAATTTACCACATGAAATTAAAACAATACGAAACGAAACTCAATTTAATATTAAATTAAAAGATTTTCTAAAACAATAAATATCTGCTTAGGAATATAATAATACAAAAACAAAAAAAAAAAAAAATGTATTAGGTTTAATGTATTTATGTAGTATGTAGTATATATAAGTAATATTTCTGTTAGTTGATAAAATTATGATTTAAATTATTGATGTGACTAGTGCATTAAATATAAATATTAACTTGTAGCACTAGGATAGAGCCAAATAAATAAAAAAAAAAAAAAAAAAATGTGTACGAAAATTTTAAAAATGTGTTTATATTTAGGGTGTTCAGTAGCCTGGGCATTTGGGCATTTGGGCAGTTTTGCCTGACTAGTATTGTGAGCAGTGTTCTGTGCACGAAATCTGTGCACAACAACTGTCAAAACTTTTGACGTGTTGCCTGCTTTGTGAATGTTGTTCTGACAAAAATTAATTTAAGTAAAATGCCATTTAAAAGCGCTAAAGATATGATTATAGAATGGAAAGCAAGCGAAATCAATCGTGAAATGGAGTTAATTGAAGGTGTGTAAATTGCAATTAATTAGCTGCTCGTTTTTATGCTGTCAACATTTGCAGATGTTTGTCCACAAGACCAAGTTGAATCAGCAATTGACCAAATATTGGATGACTTTATGGACGATGTTCTTTGCATATATTCTTGCCGCCGAGCATAAAACTCTAAAGTGCCCAAAACAATTGGTTGGCGAAATAACATCCTCTGTGCATTTGACGACAATCGTTTTAAGCAGATGTTGTGTCTCAGAAGCAATTTGTCATGTTGCTGGAACTGATAAAGGAAGACAACGTATTTGCATCGTCTACTCTAAAGAAGCAAATGCCAATTGATTTGCAACTCGCCATAGTGTTGTTCCGTTTGGGGTCGACTGGAGGTAGCGCATCTATACGAAAATATAAATATATAAATTTGCACAATATTTGGAGTCGGTGATGGTGGAACTTTAAATACAATTACAGAGAGGGTATTTACAGCATTTTTGCGGCTAATGCCACAGTACATACATTGGCCCGATAAAGCTGAGCGTCAAGAACTTGTTAAGCGCACCTTCAATGAGTTGCCCTATTGTATTGGGTACATCGATGGCAGCGAGATTAAGCTTTTTGAAAAAATAACTAAAAACCATGAAGTATATTTTTCCCGCCAACGTATCTACTCAGTTAAACTGCAAGTTGTATGTGACTACAAGCTACGCATACGAGATGCCGTAGTAGGAAGTCCGGGCAGTTACCACGACTCAAAAGTTTATTAGAACTGCATAATTGGGAAACACACTCGGCGATTTTTAACTGGAGACGAGTGGATTGCGGGCGACTCTGCCTACCCGCAATCAAATTTTTTAGTAACCCCATTTCGTAGCAACTCCCGTATGATGGGTTTAGACAAACAACTAAAGTTTAACAAAAGACACTGTCAATTCCGCGTCAGAGTTGAGAATTGCTTTGGGGTCCTCAAGGGAAAATTTGCAAGTCTTAAAGAATTACGAATTCGCTTGAAAGATAATAAAAGACAATCATTTCTATGTGATTGGGTTATTGTGTGCTGCATACTTCACAATATTTTATTGGATGATCATGACTTACAACTACGGTCGGACACAGAAAGCGATGACAACATTGAGGTTGAACCTCTGCACACTTCGGCCTTTGAAAGCAAGAGAGAACTTCTTTATAGCCTAATGTTTGAATAAAAAATCGAATCATATTTAATGCATTTTCACGTTTATATTAATTTATTGTTGGTTTTTGTATTTAAGTTCTAGTTCTAGTTTAAAATTTCGTTCGTTTTGCTCCAGCTCCATTTGTTTAATTTTAAATTCATTTTCCAAACGTTTCTTCCTCCAACTTTAATTTGCGTTCCTCGACTTCTTTGGCCCACAAGAACTTTTCCGTCTCTAAGTTCAGCATATTCTCCCGATGCTTTTGTCTCTTAGCTTCCATTTCCACAAGTTTTGAGACGGAAAAGTTTTCGACCTTTCGCTTTATTTTATTGGCGAAAGAGACGTCGCACGAATTGTCATCCTCTGACCTGGTAGTGGCATCAATTGCTGATTCTTCTTCGACATTGGGCAGGTCCGAAATGGACTCTTGGCTTTCCTCCAAGAAATGCGATTCACGCACAACCAAATCAATTTCTTTTCTGCCCAAAAAAAGGTCGCTCAATTGGTTGTAATGAGGGCACAGCTTTAATATTTTTTCTGTGAATGTTAAATATTCGTTATTAAGCAGCAAAATTTTTAAATAATTAAGCTTACCTTGTACGGTTTTTTCTGTGTCGCCTTCCTCTATGCCTGCACCAGTAGATTTAATAAATGATTCTGCCTTTTGCAAGCCGCTTTTCAGGTGGCGTACTTTATATTTTGCCATGACCCATGTCCAACAATTTTTTGTAATATAGTTGGGCAGTTGGCTTCTGTAAATTTATTAAAAAGAATTTAATAAAAAATGGTTGTTTTGTTTGTAATCAATTCGCACCAGTTCTTACCTCTATGCTCCTGTGAGCTTGCATATAAGAAAGCATCTCCACAACTTCAGTCTCCAACCACTTCTTATGCTCATTTTCTTTTCGCTTGCAAATTGGTTTTTTATCCACTGCAATTTAATAAAAATAGATATTTTTCTCTAACTAAACATGTTTTACTTACTTTTGTTTGACAGCAATGACAAGCAGTTTGCATTTGTATTACACTTTTAGAACAGAATTATAACAAATGTACTAAATAAAATATGGTGACACTTTTTTATATTTAGGGTGTATTTGACAACTCTGTTTGTGCCCAAATGCCCAAGTGCCCTTAGTCAAGGGTCTGGGTCAGGCAAGCTGTGCACAATATGTTTAGAACAAATTGTTGTTGGAAGTGCTTACATTTTTTCCCAAATGCCCAGGCTACTGAACACCCTAAATATCTTTAATGTTGGGAAAACTAAAGGGGCACACTTAGTGTGGCTGCATTAAAGATGTGAATTTTGAAAATTAAAAAAAATGAAAGTGCATGAAATAGTTTGAATTTCAAATTATAAAATAAATAGGCCGCCCTTGGGTTATCAATAGACAGCGGATTTTAAATCCTAGTAGACCAGGGTAAAAACGTTTTTAAAGAACCTTTTTGTAATTTGCGCAGGTTATTTTGTGTTTGCCTCTGCCTCTATGCGTGGGTTGCTATTTAAGTTTCTGGCTAGGTCACTTCTAGCCATTTTAGGATCAATTGGCCTTTTCCCAAAAAAAGCTTGGACTTTTATCGATAAATGCTCCATACAACTCTTTCATGTGTGACCATGTTTGATATCGATTAACGATTAATCAAAAACTTACCTCGGCAGAAAAATGGAATTAACTCGTGAAAATTTTTGTGCAATCATTTTTCACAACTTTCAACGTGGACTATCACGACAAGAGTGCAACGATGAACTTAAATCTTTGTATGGCGATGAAGCACCATAATGAAGCACTGTGAAAAAGGTCGTGAAGGTCGTCCAAAAACAGTCGCTGTGCAAGAAAACATTGATGCCGTGCGAGAACTGATAATGCAAGATCGTCATGTGACATACCGTGAGATATTGGCATCCTTGGGCTTTTCTTCCATCAGCATACATTCGATATTGCATGAACACCTTGGCATAAAAAAGGTTTGTTCTCGTTGGATCCCGCACAATTTGACAATCGCTCAAAAAAAGGCTCGTGTGGATTGGTGCAAAAAAATTTTGGCAAAATATTATCGCTGTGTTTCAAAAGAAGTTATTAAGATCGTCACAGGTGACGAATCATGGATGTATGCTTATGAGCCCGAAACAAAACAGCAATCAACCGTGTGGGCCTTCGAAGACGAGCCAAATCCAACGAAAGTCGTTCGCGAAAGAAGCGCTGCGAAGCAAATGGTCGACTGTTTCTTCGGTAAAACTGGTCATGTGGCGACTGTTCCGCTTGAGCAACGTAGGACGGTCAATTCTGAGTGGTACACCACAATTTGTTTGTCTTAAGTCTTCGGAGAAATTCGAAAAACGAACAAGAGAAGACAGATCATTGAGCGCCATCTTTTCGACAATTGGTTTGAGCGCATGAAAAAGTGTATAAATCTTGCTGGAAAATACTTTGAAATCTAACAATAAAACCATTTTTGATCATAAATATTCGCGTTTTCATTATAGCAACCTACGTAACACATTGCCTCTGCCTCTGCCTCTGCCACATAACCCTGGACTACTAGGATTAAAGTCCATCTATATGCATGCAAAATCCGCTGTCTAGTTATCGATTTAAATTTTTTTTTACTTTACTCAGATCAGATTTATTTTTTCTCTTTATTCAATTTTTTGAAGAGCTCGGAACAGGCTTTTCAATGTCTATAATCTGAATGTCCTCTGACAGTTTTGGGCGCTCAATATTAAAGGACAAATTAGATGAGTCTTCGAGCATTATATCTTCCAAACTAAATTCTATGTTTCCTTTTCCTTGGACACAGAAATTGTCCTTAATAAAAGACACGAGGTCAAAAAATTTAAAGCGCGAGTTATGTGGTGCAGGTGGAGCAGAACCTGACGCTACCTTTGCGCAGTGCCTTGCGATACTCGTCTTTCATGTACTTCCACATCTTTTTGCATTCTTCTTCTAAAATAAAAAGAATTGAACAAAATATTATATGTATGAATTTTAATTTTTCAGATATTTGGCGACTGGCTTTAGCTTTCATATGTTTGAATCAACCCCAAGGAATTGTGTTGGTGCTATAGACGGGAAGCATTTTCGTATAAAATGCCCACCAAATTCTTGCTCTGAATATTTCAATTATAAAAAATATTTTTCGATTGTACTGCAAGGTGTTGGCGCAAAAGGAAGTCAAAGTGATGGAGGTATCTTTGCAGCCTCGAAATTTAAAAAGTGCATTTTGTCTCAGAAGTTAAGTATTCCAGAACCAAAACAGTTTTCAAATCAAAATGAAAAGCCTCCTTTCTTTTTATACACTTAAAAAGTGTATATTAATTTTGCCCAGAAGTTTGTAACGCATAGAAATATTCATTTCCAACCCCATAAATATATATATTCTTGATCAGGACGACGAGCTGAGTTCAATTCTGTCTGTCCGTCCGTCCGTTCGTCCGTCCGTCCGTCCGTCCGTCTCTCTGTCAGTCCGTCTGTCTGTTTCTACGCGAATTAGTCCCTCAGTTTTAAAGCTATCGAGATGAAATTTCGCACAGAGTCTTAGTGAGAAAAACTTTTTTGTTTCCATCGTATCATATAGCTGCAATAAGACCGATCGGTCGGAAAATGTGTTTTACTAAGAAAAGTTTTTTTTTATCTATATCCTATATAAATATATTTTACCGGTTAATTCAATTGGAGTAAAGTTTTTCAAGTGTATTAAAACTTCGGCACAGTCGAAGTTAGATTTACCTTCTCGTTTTTGGGTGATGAGCCCTATCCTCTGGCCCTTTATTTAATGCGGCCCTATCCAAGAAGATCATTGAATCCGAAAAGAGCCTATTTTAATAAGTGACGGTTGCTTAAACGTGAAATTGATGTAACTTCACCAACGGCTGTTAAACTTATTAAATCAATGTGCTTGCTCTATAATCTAATAATAGATTTTGAAAACATTGACGTTAATTTTTATACATACGATTATATAGAATTAGCAATAAATCTAATTTTTCTATCACAAACGATAGGTCAAGGGATGACGGAAAAGCAATTAGAGAGCTATTTGTGAACAATTTTTCTAATAATTAGATATATTTTTTAATAATAAATAATAAAGAAATATTCCAACAAATTAATCAATCGTTAAACAAAATGATAATAAATCATTGTAACTAACTATATACATACACTTCTTCTTTAATGTCCCACACTGTAAACATTACCGTTACTTCATTGCAAACGAAGCAGTCTGGGAAAGGGAACGGGAGTTCACAAAGCAAAGCTCTCTATGCCTCTCTTTTTTCCCACATCTTGCTGGCTTATCCGGAGAGCGAGAGAGTCAAATACCAACGAAAACGAAGATTGCAATAAATCAAAAAAAAAAATCCGGTGCTGGAGAGTGGGTGTTTGACATCCTTTTGATTGCTTGTCCCGAGAGCGGGAAAGTAGCAAAATTACTCAAATGTAATTTATCCAAATAAAACCAAATAACACTGTGTGACAGTGAAAATATACTTTTGAAATGACCTATCGTACGCTGCAGAGGAGGTTGAGTATAGCATTTCCTCATACTTGGTTTGTTCAATACACCCCCAAAATCTGAAGTTATGGCCCAAAAACCGCTTTTTGCCTTTTTTACTCCATTAAGCTTGGTACTGAGGGCGGTGCAATTTTCCTTGAGCTGTCAAATCACATATAAAAAAAATTGCTTGAGGAATTATTCCTTGCCTCATTTCTCAGTTGGGTACTGAGAAGGCCAAGTAATACACACAAGCAATTTCCAGAGTTGTCATATCAATCGATTGTGTGGATTATATTGAACAGAGAAATTATTGTGCAGCTATTTAATTACTTGTGTCACTTGTCAAAATGGAGCGCAAAACCAAAAATCGCCGGCACAATTTTGGCATCGAGGAACAAGAAGCTTTAATAGATGCAGTTAAAAGTAGAGAATGTTTGTGGGACATCACGAATTCAAAGCATCTGGACAGTGCATTCATCAAAAGTGCTTGGGAAAGTGTTGGTGCCCAGTTGGGAAAAGGAGGTAAGTGATAGTGCTATTTTTGTTGTTGATTTGCTAGTTTGACAATTAAATGTAATAAATGCATTTTCCTTCTAGCGGACGAGTGTAAGACCGCTTGGACCTCTCTCACCGCGGCAAAGCCAAAAAAAGTGGCAGTGCAGGAAGCGTGAAGCTGGAAAATCCTAGGGTCAGCGACAATATTAATTGGGTTTTCGCAGAGAAAATGTCCTTCTTTCCCAATATGTCCTCCGAAAGACGGTAAGATTAATTTAACCATCAGTCGCTTTTGTGCCCAGCATTAAATTAAATGTTGCAGTACGTTGTCCATGGGCTTTTTGGATGGGCCATCATGCAGCACAAGTGCACGCAGCACCCCAGCTGCAGCACCCAGTCCGGCATCTAGCAACAACAACAGTTCGGAATTTACTTTTCAACCAATCGAGGACACCGAATCTCTTTTTTCGGAGGACATTTCCGAAATGGATTGTTCATTGTCGGTAACATCACCGTCATATTTATATGTAAGTAATATTTTAATATGAAAGAATGTAAATAGATGTTAATTTAATTGTCTTTCACAGCAGACAAAACAGTCTAAGAAGCGTAAGGTAGAACAGCCCTCGGAGTCCGATGTGTTGGTGGGCATGGTGAAATTCTTTTTGGGAAAAAAAAAAGGACCAAGGCCGAGACATCTTCCCATTTTGGGCCAGTTGCCCCCGGACGTGGCCACTAAGCTTGAAGTTCAAATAACAAATTTGATCTTCGAGTCCGTAGAGGCGAACAAAAAAAAAATAAAATAAAAGTTGCTTTGTAATGATATTTTAATATATATAATTTAATATATTTTAATATATAAATATATGTCTGAAAAATAAAGGAAATGAAATTTAAACGTTGTTTACACCAGCAGTATCATTTTGCCAAGGTACAGCCCCGATCTCAGAGTTCACAAAATCTTTAATTGAATTCCGCACAAGTTTGGGGTATTCTTGCAAACGACCGCGGAACACCTCGGGTGCAGGCCCGGCTGTTGTTTGCGGTGTGCAGTCTGCGGTCGAAGAATATTCCTTTGGACCATTGCTCATCATATAGTTGTGGGGAGCGCAGCAAGAAGCTACAATTTTTTGAGCTCTATTTGGGTGACACAGCAAAGTGCGTTGCACAACTATCCACTTTTTGCTCAGGATTCCGAATGTGTTCTCAATGCATCGGCGGGCTCGACTAAGCCTGTAATTGAATATGCGTTCCTCCTTCTGCAAGGTGAATGCATCATCTGCAACAATATAAAATGGAGTACGAACTCCGTTCAGCATGCTGTCGTCGGGAAATTCCACTCTGTCAGCTAGCATTGCTTTGCCCATCGTGCAGTGTGGGAAGGCATTCATGTCTCCTTCACTTCCATACCCACCAACATCAATATATGTAAACCTGTAAAATGCATCGCAGATCCCCATTAGTATAATTGAGTGGAAGCCCTATAGATGAGAAAGAGGTTTATTGATGTATTAGAATTTACTATTGACTTACTTTGTAATTGTAAAAAGCGCTACCACTTTTGGGTGATGCTTTTATTGCGACGTGCTTTCCGTCGACAGCACCAACGCAGTTTGGAAAGTTCCATTGCTCCATAAATTCCTGTGCCCACTTTCACATGGATTCCTTATTCCACACTGGAAACTCATTCCTCAGCTCAGTGCAAATGGCTTCAGACACTAGGTCGATTGTGACACCCAAATGTTGCTTGCTGATCCGGTACGTAGAGCCGACGTGGCGTTGCAAATCCCCGGATGCGAAATATCTTATATTAAAAACAATAATAGTATAAATGTATATATGGCTGGTATCGCGTCAGGTCGTGCGTTCTTCTTTGGCACCAAGTGCATCTCCACCAGAGAAAACAGGTATTCAAATTGACTTTCGTCCATATGAAAGTTTTCAAAGAATACCTTCGGGTTCTGCGTCATATTCTGAAACTTTACGAAACTTATGTAGTAATGTTTATTTGTTTCTAATGTGTTTTAATACTTACATCTTTGTTAAACCTTCCCTTCATACCTCTTTCCCGTAAGTACGGGTTGACCCAACATTTACGAAACTGGCGCTTCGTTCGTTCCTTTGCTTCTTCCTTTTTTTTTATGACAATAGCAGCCAAAGCCACTACAATTGCAATTTCATCCATTCTACCTCACTTTTTGCAATTTAATTTTTTTTAAACGAAACACAACAAACCACAGCTGATGAAGTAGTGTGACCACCCCCTTCAAGGAAACTTGCACCGCCTTCAGTACCAAGCTTTAAGTTGAAATAATTCGTGCATTGACCGTCCGATTGTTTCAAACCTTGACAATTCTGATAGCAACGGAATGAATCTAATTTACTATATTTGTTTTTTGTTTTTTGTTGAAAAAAGTCGACAATGGTGGCTGTCAACCAAAAAGAAAACGAAACGTTATAAGGCTTAAGACAAAGCCACAAAATTAACAAAACATCGTAACGACCGACACGTGAATTTAGCCCAGGCCCAGCAGCCGAGCCAGACGTTACTAGACCTAACCAAATTTAAATATATAGAAGTCGAAAAAGAGAATAGTGAGGAAAGAAAAAGAGGAGGCTAAAATATGTTTACAAAATCATAAACACAACAAAATAAACAATATATAGATGAACAAAATGATATAAAATAAAACAAATGAAAATAAAATTTAAAATTAAAAATTAAAAAAAAGGAAAAATTAATAAATTAAATATAATAAAAATAAAATAAATATAACTAAAAAAGATGAATTAAATCATGAAATCTCTGACGTGGGAATAATAGCCGCCGGCTAGGCCCCTCTCCTCTGTGTGCAGAGACTTTGCCGGTTAAAGAGAAACATGGAAGAGAGAGTTCTGTTAGAAGAAACATCAAAGAAAACCAACTGCTGCGTAGTCGTCATCTAAGATTAAAGGCATAATCTAGTGCTAACAGAAGTTGCGACCTGGTCAGAGAGCACATCACCAAATAGAGAGAAACGCGACGTCTACGTTACAACGTAAGCAAAAACACCTACTAGAATACGGCACCGAGGTTGGGATCCCTTTAGCCGCGGAGGGAAGATTCTGACAGACTCAAACGATCCTATGCTTTTAACTCGGACACCAGACGGTGAGCTATTCGCCCGCGACTAGATTGAGCTTTATAGGTCATTATCCCACCAACTTGAATCCAATACCCTTCCCTTTTACTACAGATATGATCTTAGCTTTTGCATCAATAACCCTCAACCAATCTTAGGGCTGCCTCTAACACGTTTCCTGAGACTAAACTCATGTTAACCAAGCACCAAAATACGAGTTTAATCATCTCAACCTAAGATCGGTCGTTGTAAGATAAAAGAGTTTAACGTCTCGCATACGTACCGGGAATATCAGGGACTTAATAGAGTGAAAACCCCCAGACACCTACGAACAGGTTTTTTTAGTCGGCGCTTTTGAGTTCATCTTTTAAATATGAAGAGATCCAAAATCAACCCTTAAGCGCACTCACCTCTGGTCTAGTACATCATTTCTCATCCATCTCTTTGTCATTTCGTAGTTGACCGACTCACATCCATCTGGGACCCGCTGCTCGTAAGTTATAATTTCTCACTTAGCTTCTACCTCTTCTGTTTTCCACCCTTTTTTAATAGATTCTTTCAGATTTGATATTCCGTAAGTTTTAGTAGTCATCAACACCACACCGTACAGTCTTGAAGTTCTTTTGGCTTGTTTTCTTGTTTTTTTAGGCAGTTGTGCACCCACCCGCTACCTTATTGACACGCTTTTACTTTTTTTTTATCTTGTTACCGAGCTTATCTCTCTTTTGTCGTTCTTTTTACATCTTTTTTTTTCCCACCCCTTCTATCTCCCCTCCCTCTGTTGATTCACGCACGCACTTCTTGTGCCTCGTTTGACTGCCTTACTTCTGACCCTACTTTTTTTTTACTTTTTTCCCGCCATCTCCTCTTACTTACCCTTGACCTGGTTTATCACCCCCCTCTCCCCCCCCCCCCTCCCCCCCCCCCCCCCCCACCCCACGCCCACCCCCCCCCCCCCCCCCCCCCCCCCCAATAAGACATATATAGATTCAACGCCAATCTTACCACCCGTAATACTGATAACGATGGCTGAGAAATGCGGGTTACAGATATGGAAATTTCACCCTTTTTACCACTGGTTTAACTATTTTGTTCTTAGCGATTTTTTCTTAAGCTTTATAGTAAAAGTGGATTCAATTCTCCGTTAAACACAGGTGGTCCCAATAAATTTGGTTACCATTTGACGACGCTATTCGCAGATTTCAGAGCACACCTCGTCAGTTTTAAATTTTTTAACATAGTTGAGTGTCATTATAAGTAAACTTTTTTTATTTTTAGTGTGCTTGCATTTTAGTGTCTGCTTTAATATAAGTGCATAGTAAAAGTATACTATGCTTATGCCTGGCGGGAAATTTAAATTATATTTTTCAAATACAAAAAAAAAATATTTATATATATTCACGTTAATGCTTCACGATTTCTGGACCAATAATGCCATTCTACATATCCCGTTACCCCATAAGGGAAGATATTGGTAAATCGGGAAGAACAGACGAGGTGTGCTCTGAAATCTGCGAATAGCGTCGTCAAATGGTAACCAAATTTATTGGGACCACCTGTGTTTAACGGAGAATTGAATGGACTTTAACTATAAAGTTTAGGAAAAATCGCTTAGAACAAAATAGTTAAACCAGTGGTGGGTAAAGTTGAAATTTCATAGAAAAGTGTGAAATTTCCATATCTGTAAACCGCATTTCTCAGCCATCGCGTTGAATCTATATAACCACTGATTATAATATATTAGATTCATTCCGTTGCTATTAGAATTGTCAAGGTTTGAAACAATCGGACGGTCAATGCGCGAATTATTTCAACTTAATGGAGTAAAAAAGGCAAGAAGCGGTTCAGATTTTGGGGGGTATATTAAACAAACCAAGTATGAGGAAATGCTATACTCGATCAGCCCCACAATCTATACTGGGTCCCGTAAAAAGTATATTCAAAATTTTTTGATTTGTAACATTGTGTAAATTTTCATTTGTGAGCAACTATATTATGATCGTGCCAGGAGTCCTCGACATCTACTCTTCTTATTAGGTAAAGATTTTTTGCAGTGCGTACATAAAAATATTTATGGAAGTATGAATGCATATTTAATACTTGTATTTAAAACTACAGATATCTCATCCCAATGTTTTTCGGTTACAATTCGATTGCTATGGTTTTAAATTTGATGTGAAACATATTTAATTTTGGTACGTTGATTTTCTAGTAGGGGTAAAATTCAATTTGAAAATAACTCATAACGCCTTACGCATATCGCATATCGCTCACTGTTACACGTCATGCAATTGACTGGCCAACCGTTGCTAATGACCATGGCCACTTGATCAATCGCTTAGTCAACAGTGGCATTTCTATTAAATTTGGTAGTAGTTTAGCACAGGACAGGGATCAGGCATCAGGGATCTGAGATCTGGGATCAGGGATCTGGGATCAGGGATCTGTTATCTGGGATCAGGGATCCGGAATCAGGAATTTGGGGTCAGAGATCTGGGACCAGGGATTACGGATCTGGAAACAGGGATCAGGATAGGAATTAGGGATTAGGGGTTAGGGATCTGGGATCAGGGACCTGGGATAAGGGATCTAGGATCAGGAATCTAGGATCAGGGACCAGGGACCAGGGACCAGTGATCTGGAATGAGGAATCAGGGATAGGGGATCAGTGTCTGGGATCAGGGATTTGGGATGGGGGATCAGGGATCTGGGGTCTGGGATCAGGGATTTCGGATGGGTGATCTGGGATCAGGGACCTGGGACACTGTCTTCCAACTCTGTTTTCAAGCCAACAGTGGCATTTCCCAAGGTATATAAATGGAATTTTCAATTAATTAATATGTTTACATCAAATCCCCGTGAGTGTTAACCACACTCACACTTTTTTTTTGCACCACAATTCCTGGCAGCACATAATTAAATTTTTAATTCATATTCCATGTTTGCACACACTGAACCTCAAAAAAATAATATCCGAACAGCGGATGAGCAGAAATTAACAAGCATTCTTGTTTACAGCGGATCAGCCACTCTCCGTTCCGCTCTGCTAAGCTTTTGGTGTGCGCGCTCTCTATGGGCAGTTGTGACATTTTAAGTGACATTGGTATTTTTAAAATCGTATAACTATGGCAAAATTTTATCGATTTGAAATTGTGAATAAGTCATTTTAAAGCATTTTTCATGTACTTTTTGAAAAAAATAACAAACAAACAAAAATTAAAATTCAGCCCCTATTTTCCAAAATTAACCGTTATTTTCAACCGAAAAAATTTTTATTTTTTTGACTAAAATTTTTCAATTTTGTTGAAAATAATAACAAAAATAACAAAAAACGAGAAGGCAAAGCTAACTTCGACTGTGCCGAAGTTTTAATACACTTGAAAAACTTTACACCAACTGTTTTAACCGGTTAAATATATATAGGATATAGATATCAGATATTTACAATTTTTAAATCATTGATAATAAAAATTTGATAAAATAAAAAAAACTTTTCTTTGTAAAAAACATTTTCCGACCGATCGGTCCTATGGCAGCTATATGCTATAGTCATCCGATTTTGATAAATTTTTTCAAAATTTTGTAAAAGCATATAAAACCAATATATACCAAGATTGGGGACGTTACGATAGAAAACAGAAAAGTTTTTCTCACTAGAAGTAGTTTTTTGACCGACCGCTTCTATGGGAAATTTTTCCTATAATGTATGAAAGCATATAAAACTAACATATACCAAGATTAGCGACGCTACGATGGAAAACAAAAAAGTTTTTCTCACTAGAACTAGTTTTTTGACCGACCGTTTCTATGGCAGCTATATGCTATAGTGAACCGATTTTGATACATTTTTCCAGAATTATGTGGAAACATATAAAACTAATATATACCAAGATAGGTGACGCTACGATGGAAAACAAAAAAGTTTTTCTCACTAATACTTATTTTCCGACCGATCGTTCCTATGGCAGCTATATGATATAGAGAGAGAGAGAGAGTCTTGTAAGTGATTGACGTGTGTTATTTGTGCTCCGCAATTAAAAATTATTTTGTGTTGTTTAACTTGCCTATTTTGTTGCAAAGTTTTATTTAAATCATTTCGATATTTCACCCCTTTACCGTGTTGTGCTTCGCGCTTCGGTTGTGTGCTTATAAACAATCAATTTCACAAATTAAATAATCGCGGCGTCAGCTTTGTGTATATTTTGTTTGTGTAATTGTTTTGCTTATCTGTTTTTGGCGGCCGATTTTAGACCCTGTGGTAATTTTGTGCATTATGGCGTGCTGCAAAAAGTCCTGCACAAATAAAGATGCAAGTGATTCGGAGCAATTTCGGTTTGTAACCTGTTGGTTGTGCGATCACTCTATGCATATTAAATGTGCAGGATTAAGTGGACGTGACCTTGACAAGGTTTATTCCCCTAAAAAGGGTTGTGGTGTCTTGCCCTGCATGCACTGACATTCAATTCAATTTTTCGCGTATGTATAACAGCGTGAAAAATAGTTTTGATAAACTGCACAAAGTGTCAAAGCAACTTTCAAGCGAGTTTAGCTCCAGTTCTGAGTTGCTTAGTCAATTCAAATTCGAGTCGGCATCGATGCGTCGGTTGGAGCCGCAATTTTTAGTTGTGCCACCGCCTGATTCTGGTGAATCGCCCCAACCTCCTCCATCGTTGCCAAGCACTCCCTTGAATTTTGACTTGTCGCCAACAATTTCTTTGTCTGCTTCTCCAGGAAACTTGCTGGATGTTTCACCCTTACCCTCCCTGATTCAACCTACTAACGACTTGTCCAATGCACCATTAGATAGGTCTGTTAATTCGCTAATAGTGCCTTCCGAACCTCAAGACAATGTTATAGGTCCCGCTTATATTTCTCCTCAGCCTCCCATTCTTAATGTTGTAGCTCCTCGTAGACAAGTTTTTGTGTCTAGGTTGTCTCCTGAAACTACTTGCGAGTCAATTGCAGCATACATTGCTCACAAATCCTCAGCAAGAGTTTATATTTCGAAGTTTAATTTTGCTGAGCCTCGGGATATAGCTTCGTTTAAAATTAGTGTCTCTTCCGAAGAATTCCCAATTATATGTGACCCAAAATTTTGTCCGCCACTACTTATTGTTAAGGAGTACAGGCAAAGAAATCGCAGGATAATGCCTGTCAGCTTGCCCTCTAACAGTTTTGGGGCACAAGTTGCCTCTAATAGTGCTCCAAAAAACTAGTCCAGTCCTCCGTTCTTAGTATCGTCTATCAAAATGTTAGGGGTCTTTTGTCCAAACTTACCTCTTTATTTTTGAATAGCGCATCATTTGATTTTGACATTATTTCATTTTCAGAGACCTGGTTAAATCCCTCCGTTTCTGATTGTGAAATATTGTCAAATGATTATATTGTTTACCGTCGTGATCGACAGGCTCGCCGAGGTGGAGGTGTTATGTTAGCAGTAAAATCTAACCTTCGGTCGGAATGCATTTCTGTAATTGTGCCTGACGATGTTGAATTTGTTGCCGTTATGGTAACTTTTAATTCCTTCTCTGTATTCATTTCTTGTTCCTATATCCCTCCTTCTTCCGATATTCAAGTATATATGCACCATATAAACTGCATAAAATATGTTTTTACTCAATTACGAGACATTGATTATATGGTTGTTGTTGGTGATTTTAACTTGCCAAACATCGCATGGTCAAATCTTAATGGGTCAACTTATCTTGTACCATCTGCACAGCATGATTTTTTAGATTGTTTGCTTGATCTGTCTTTGTTTCAAATAAATTCAGTTCCAAATCATTTAAACAAATTGTTAGATCTTGTTTTTGTCACTGACAGTTCTAATGCTGTTGTCTCTAGGTCTTCCCCCCTAACACTACCCGAGGATTCTTACCATCCTACATTAGAAATATCTCTAACAAACCCTGGATTTACCCCTTCATCTTCAATGACTTTAGTAACACCTCGTCGTTGCTTCCGTAAAGCTAATTTTACCTTGCTTAATCAACTTATTTGTTCAAAAGATTGGTCTCCTTTATACAATGCAGTTGACATTGAAGACGCTGTTACCTTTTTTTATGACTCTATTAACTCTCTCTTTGATATTTCTGTTCCAAATAGTGTTGCTTCTTCTGAGTCTCTTCAACCCCCTTGGTACTGTCCTAAGCTTTCTAATTTAAAAAATATTAAGTCTAGATGTTTTAAAAAGTATAAAAAAACTGGTTCTAATCTTGACTTTTCTAAATACTCGATAGCCAAGTCAAACTTTACCCTTTTTAATTCTCAATGCTATAATAATTATCTTGCTCGCTGTAAAATTCAATTCGCACAAGACCCTAAACAATTTTACAAATTTGTTAACTCTAAGCGTAAAACTTCGACTTTACCGTCTTCATTCTTTTTACATAACCAAAAGGCTAGCAACGATTCCGCTGCCGTGGACTTATTCGCTGACTTTTTTCAATCAACTTACTCCTCTGTCCCATTTAATAACAAATCTTATCCTTACTTTCTCTACTTTCATATTTGAAATCTTTAAAGTCTTTATACTCTCCTGGACCTGACAACATCCCTAGTTGTGTCCTCAGAGAATGTTGTAATTCCATATGCAAACCTTTACTAAAGCTTTTTAATCTATCGCTTGACTCTACTATTTTTCCAAATCTTTGGAAAGAATCCTTCATTATTCCTCTTCACAAAAAGGGTGGAAAATCAGATATCTCCAATTATAGAGGTATCGCCAAATTATCTGCTATTCCTAAGTTGTTTGAAGAAATTATAACCTCTACATTGCAGCATTACTGCAAATCGGTTTTGTCACCTTTCCAGCATGGATTTGTAAAGAGTCGGTCAACTACGACCAATTTGCTTGAATTCACATCATTAGTTAACGATGGATTCCTTATGAAATGCCAAACTGATGTCATCTACACTGACTTCAGTAAGGCTTTTGACTCCGTGAACCATGATCTCCTCCTCCTTAAGCTTGATCGTATTGGATTTCCCTCCCCTTTTCTTTTTTGGATCTCTTCATATTTAAAAGATAGAACTCAAAAAGTTCTGCTCAGATCTAATATTTCAAAACCTGTCTACGTAACATCCGGTGTACCTCAAGGAAGCCACCTCGGCCCTTTGTTTTTCACTCTTTTTATTAATGATCTCCCTTCGACAATATCTCATTCTCGGATACTTATGTATGCCGATGACGTTAAACTCATTTTATCTTACAACGACCCAATGCATTCTATTAGGTTGCAAGATGTTTTAAACTCGCTTCATTTTTGGTGCTTGGTTAATCATTTATTTCTTAATTGCGCAAAATGTATGTTTATGTCTTTTCATCGTTGCAAACCTTCGCTAGTTTCCTATTCGATTGGCAATGAACCCTTGCAACGAATATCAACTGTCGTTGATCTTGGAGTTATTTTTGATTGCAAATTAAGCTTTAATGATCATATATCCTGTATAGTTAATAAGGCGAATGGTGTACTTGGATTCATTAAGCGTTGGTCTAAGGAATTTAATGATCCCTATACAACAAAAGTTCTTTTTACATCTTTAGTTCGCCCGGTGCTTGAATACTGCTCATCCGTCTGGTGTCCGCAGTATAAAAAGCATATAGATCGTATTGAATCTGTCCAGAAGCAATTCTTGCTTTTTGCCCTCCGAGGCTTAAATTGGGATCCCAACCTTCGGTTGCCATCGTATTCTAGTAGGCTTTTGCTTATTGACCTTCCATCGTTGGCCACGGTAGAACTGTCCTAGGCGTTTCTTTTCTTCATAAGTTAATTATCGGTGATGTAGACTCTTCTGAACTTTTAGGTCGCCTTAACTTCTCTGTTCCCTCTAGACCAACTAGAAATTATTTGCCTTTAATCTTGCCTAGATGCACAACCGACTACGCACAGCACAACCGTTTTCGGGTTTTATGTCAAAATTATAATGATGTTTATCACCTGCTCTCAACAGAACTCTCTCTCTTTTCCATAAAGTTATCTCTTTTTGCACATCTCCGGCAAAATCTCTGACCACATCCAGCAGGAGCAGGGGCCTAGCTTGCCGGACCGGCTAATAAATATTCCCCCACCGGGTCAGAGATTTTCCGGATGATTTAATTCATCTTTATTTTAGCTTATATTTATTTTATTTTTATTATATTTAATTTAATTTAATTTTTTCCTTTTTTTTTTTTTTAATTTTAAATTTTATTTTCATTATTGTTTTATTTTATATTATTTTTGTTCATTCTATAATATTGTTTATTTATTGTTTGTGTTTATGATTTTGTAAACATATTTTTAAGCCTCTTCTTTTTCTTTTTCCTCACTATTCTCTTTTTCGACTTCTATACTATTATACTCTGTACCGAAGGTACACAGAGTATATTGTTTAAATTTGTGTTAGGTCTAGTAACGTCTCTGGCTTCAATTGGCTGTGAACTGGGGCATAGCTGGCCGGACGGGCAAATAAAATTCCCCCACCGTGTCGGAGTCGTTACTAGTCGATTTGTAATTTTGTTAGATTTTCCTTGTTAGGCTTTCTTAGTTCATTAAGCCTTTTTATAACGTATTCAGTTTTTCTTTTTTTTGGTTGACAGCCACCATTTGTCGACTTTTTTTTTTTCAACAAATAAACAAATATAGTCATCCGATCAGGCCGATTCCGACATATTAGTTGCGTGCAGTAAAAAGAAGACTCTGTGCAAAATTTCGATAGCTCTAAAACTGAGGGACTAGTTCGCGTAGAAACAGACAGACAGACGGACAGACGGACGGACGGACAGACGGAATTGAACTCATCTCGTCGTCCTGATTAAGAATATATATAGTTTATGTGGTCGGAAATAAATATTTCTATGCGTTACAAACTTCTGGGCAAAATTAATATACACTTTTCAAGTGTATAATTAAAATTCACCCCCTATTTTTCGAAATTAACCGGTTTTTTAAATTTTGACCCAAATGGGTATTTTTAAAAAAAAAACTAAATTTTTTTTGAAAAGCTAAGGTTATTTCCTATAAAATGTGTAAATATGATAGTGGGACAACAATAAGTTTAGGAAATACCCTGCAGTTTTTGTATATTATTAAAAAATTCCTATGGCAGCTATACGCTATAGTTATCCGATTTTGATCAATTTTATCATGATTGTGCGAAATCATATAAAACATATAAATACCAAGTTTGATAACGCTACGATAAAAGACCAAAAAGTTTTTCTCAGTAGAACTAGTTTTTTGACCGGTCGTTCCTATGGCAGCTATATGCTATAGTCATTCGATCCGGCCGGTTCCGATAAATGTGCAGCGTACTTGCATTTAAAGACATTTTGGAAAGATTGGTCAAGATAGCTTTAAAACTGAGGGAGAAGATAGCATAGAAATAGACGGACATAAAGACATTATTAATTTTGTAATTACATTTCTCCTAAAGTAATTGTTGTCCCAGTATCATATTTACACATTTTATAGGAAATAACCTTAGCTTTTCAAAAAAAATTATTTTTTTTTTTTAAAATACCCATTTGGGTCAAAATTTAAAAGAACCGGTTAATTTTGTAAAATAGGGGGTGAATTTTTTTTTATTTTATTTTTGTTATTATTTTTAAAAAGTACATGAAAAATGCTTTAAAATGACATATTCACAATTTAAAATCGGTAACATTTATTTTTTTAATTATTATTATTCATTCAATATTTCCTAAAGTTATTGTTGTCCCACTATCATATTTACACATTTTATAGGAAATAACCTTAGCTTTTCAAAAAAAATAAAATTTTTTTTTTAAAAATACCCATTTGGGACAAAATTTAAAAATAACGGTTAATTTTGGAAAATAGGGGGTGAATTAAAATTTTTTTTTTTTTTTATTTTTTTCAAAAAGTACATGAAAAATGCTTTAAAATTACATATTCACAATTTCAAATCGATAAAGTTTTGCCATAGTTATACGATTCTAAAAATACCAATGCCACTTAAAATGTCAAAACTTCCGCCCCCCCCTAATTTCTTTAATTTTTTTTTTAATGAGTTAATATTTTGGGAATTTATTACCTTCATATAGGATAACAATTCACCAAAATATGAAACCAATCCAAAAATTTGCATTTTTTGACTGGGACGTTTGAGAAAGAATGCCCCATATGTATATGGAAAAATAACATCAAAAGTATAAATTGCTATTATTATTATTTTTATAACTATTATATGCATAAATACTTTATTTCTAAATAAGTGTGCGCTACTAATATTCTTTATTTCAAGTGGTAATTCCTTCCAGACGCGAAAAGCGTATATAAAGAAGTGTTTTGTTGAACTAGCTAATGTATGTGTTTGGCAAACAATGCTTTTGGTCCTTCTTAAGAAGGTTAATTATAGTTTTCGTGCATGTACTTAAGTGTTTTTGTATTAATAATTTGGTGTAATAAGACTAGGGCTCTCAGGTTCATCATCTATTCAAAATTTGAACACGCTGCGGTTGATATGTGGTCCCTTGGTTTGATGTTGTTACACTGCATTTTTTATATGATTATTCCAAGTCATTGTTTTATTAAAAGTAAACCTTAAATTACTCGCCTGTTTGTAGCATGTAACGAAGAAAAATAAACGTTATAATCGAGCTGCTGATAGGGTGACTTCTAATGGAGCACGCGGTGGTTTCCGGCTACTTGGTCGTCGGCTATGGGTGGATTCCAAAAATTTCATTAGGCCACTTGCTCGCATATACGCACAAACTTATTTAAATTTTCGCGTGCTATAAAGATATAACCAACACTTGGGTCGATTCACACCGGTATAGATAAGAAACAAAGAAACAACTAACTCTACTGTTATGCCTTTACTTAGACTGATTTGCGAATCTTGATGCGGAGTTGAGGCTGTGCAGGTGTATTGCGACAGCAGATGCCCACCCTTCCTATGATCACCTTATCCCGCCTGACCTATCTCGGCCGGTGATCCCTTTTAAAACTCCCTCTTCCTTTATCCAATTCCCCTAGAACGCAGCATGGCTCCACACACAATAACGCTTAGCACATTTTCGACATAAAATTACAAATATATATTTTAAAGTTATAAACCATTTTTCTCCACCTTCAATTGCATTCTCGTTTACAAATAATTATTAATTGGAGTGGGTAATATAAATTTGCTTAGATGAATTATTTAAATACAAAATTAGTTTTCTTTTTGTTTCTTTAAAATAAGCATTTGAATTTTAAATACGTTAATTTAGTTTACTTTAATTAGAATTTAGGATAAGCAAAACACATGAGCAACCCAAGAAACCCCACTTCGATCATGCCCGATCAACTTCCCGGCAATTGCGAGGTATCAGTTCTAATAAAAATATAAGAGAATTTTTAATTTCAACAATAGGCGGCCTCTCACTCTTTTAGGGGTCTCTCTTAGTTTGTTTTTAATATTTTATTTGTTGCTTTTGCAATGACTTACATGCCTTTCTCCAAGAAGAAGCGCTTCCAGTGGCTGCAACGGCTGAAATTGGTTAGGAGGAACACACAAAAAAAAAAATACACCAAAAAAAAATGTTAGCACACCATTAGTTTGACGACTTCACTCTCTTTTCCTATTTCCTTCTTCCACGAATGTACCAATCTCTTTGCCAAGCAACTCTCGCGCTCAAAGATGTCGGTCGGAATAACGGAGAAGAAGCAATTAGGAATATGGTATTTAACGGAGAAAAAATGTAATTTCCAGCGGTTGTTCTTGCTGCTTGCTTATAAAAAAATGATTTATCTTTTCTTTTCTTACACCCACTATCACTAATTCCGCCGTCTGATCCAGCACCGTTACGGCCTCACTTTTTTTTTCTCTCGCTCTCTCTCACGAGGATGTCCAGAGAACGAACGTAGCAAAGAAATTTGCGGTTTGCACAAACAAAAAAAAATACGAGGTGACCCACGATGGGGGGGTTGCGAGACACTAAAATGTCTTTAGATGGCCTTTTGTTACGAAAACTCCGACTTTTCACTCCGATCCCGAGGAACAAAATATTAGGCAGCCGCACCGCTGTTGCTAGCCTTTGGTACTAAGCTGGCGTGCTGAGCTTTCAGTTCTGCTGTCACAAATTTACTCGCTGACTGGAGCTTTTTCTCTTCTTCGTTAAGTTTGGTGGCCAAGGGGGGGGGGGGGCAAAAAAAAAATTCTAAAAAAAATAGAGGCTAACTTACCCTTTTGGGAGTATGGCATACAAAAAAAAATGTTTTGCTGCAGTTAAATGCTGCGGAGCCAGTATGGATCAGTTTTAACTAGAATTTTTTCTAATTGGTATTTTTGATACGTTTGACCGCACTTGAAAATAAAACAACTTGTTGCGTCGGTTGCCAAAATTAGAAAATAATTTTGTTTGGAGGAGCAGCACGAAGAAAGTTTTTAACAGTTTCAAGGGGTTTTCACCTTTTTATCTGTGGCTCTCCTTGATGCTATTAACCAATTTTCTCCCACAAATTTCTCTTTATCTTCAGTACGCGCTGCCTACTTTTGGGCATTAAACAATCTTTCAGTTTCAATCTGGTATTCAAGCGTCACTACATGTTCAACATAATCAATTGAACTGTTCTAAATTTTTAATTGCTCAAACTTATTCGTATTTATAAACTTTTTATAAATGACCATGCACTTCTATTTAAGTGGGTTCAGTCCCTCCTTATTCCTTTTTGCCCTGTCATTTTTATTAGCTAACTCCCTATTTGACACATTAAAACATTCATTAAGATTACTGACGGGACGACTAACATACAACTGCACATCATCTGCATACATATGTACTTCACAATTCGACATTACAAATGGTAAATCATTAACATAGACACTAAAGAGTAACGGCACCAGAACCGATCCCTACGGTACTCCACGTGTAAGTGACAAAAAGGACGAAGAGTGCTTTTGTACGGTAACTACATATTGGCATCTTTCAGTCAAGTAAGAGTGAAGCAGCTTTTTAGCTGTGACGGAAAAATTAAACAGCTTGCTAGCTTGGAGCAGAGCACATTATGATTTACGGTCAATCAAATGCTTTGCTATAATCCAGCAAGGTCAAAAAGTCTTGAACCAGTAAAATATCTATTTCGTTATGACTACCACACCGAATATTGTTCAACAGAACAAGCTCTGAACCACTTGTTAACCTATTTAAACCGCGTGCGAACAGGCTCACAGACTAACATACAAATATACATACATAGTATTTTATTTTAACCGTTTCTATGGGAGCTTTATAATATAGTCATTAGATTTTAATAAATTTTTCCTGTATTATGTGAAAGCATATAGAACTAATATATACCAAGATTGGTGAAGCTACGATGAAAAACCATAAAGTTTTTACTACTAAAACTAGTTCTTAGACCGATCGTTCCTATGGCAGCTATATGATATAGTCATCCGATCCGGTCGATTCCGACATATTAGTTGCGTGCAGTAAAAAGAAGATTCTGTGCTAAATTTCAGCTCGATAGCTTTAAAACTGAGAGACTAATTCGCGTAGAAACAGACAGACGGACAGACAGACGGACGCACAAGCGGAAATTAACTCAGCTCGTCGTCCTGATCAAGAATATATATAGTTTATGGGTGCGTAAATGAATATTTCTATGTGTTACAAACTTCTGGGCAAAATTATTAATAAACACTTTTCAAGTGTATAAAAAGAACTGCTGGTTATGGAGAAAAATCACCGTCAGAAATGATGCAATTGTTGGTAACTCCAAATTTGTGAAATTTGACTAAGCCGGTCAATTATTGGATGTCAAAAGAATGAAGAGAGCGCGTTGGCTTAACCTTATTGTGACTAAGATATCCGGACACCATGGCTGAACTCATGGGTGAATTCAGAGCTGAGTTGGCGCTGCAAATTCATGACCGATATTCTGCTCATAACAACGAAGCAAAACGAATGCAAAAGTGTGCGTAACGTGTGCATAAGAAGGAAAGAGACAAACAATATGCTCATATAAATAGTCTCTTTGGCGTTTGACCGCACGCGTGTGGGTTGGCTGACTGCGTTGAGACGTCATTCGATTTGTGCTAAGTCCCGAGTTCGATCCCCAGACAAGGTAA
This sequence comes from Lordiphosa mommai, assembly GCA_018904225.1. Taxonomy (NCBI): domain Eukaryota; kingdom Metazoa; phylum Arthropoda; class Insecta; order Diptera; family Drosophilidae; genus Lordiphosa; species Lordiphosa mommai. The sequence goes on from JAEIFT010000072.1 coordinate 46,259, forward strand.
AAGCTGTGTTAAAAAATATTTATATTTCTTTGTTTATTTCAGAGCTGCGTTGGTTCACCATAAGTATTAATATTACTTAGATAAAAAAGACTGAGTGTGTGTGTGTGTGGGGGAGGGGGGAGACACTGGGGGGGGGCTGGGGTGGTGGAGTTAGAACTTTACCCCCTTCCCACCCTCCTCCTCCCAGTATAAATTTTTTTTTGTGCAGCCATGAAATTACTCATGAATTCGATCTAAAATCACCCCAGAAATCACTCATAAAATTGACCTTAAATCACCCCTGAAATCATTCATGAAACTCACCCATGAGTTCACCCATGCTTCTCATGGCTAAAAGAAGCGAACGTCATGAAGTCCTAGGCCATGCCTATGTTAAATTCATGCCTGAAACTCATATAAAGGCTGCCATGAATTCATGAACAGCCCTTCCATTTCAGGCCTGAATTCAGGTCTGATTCAGGCCTGAGCGGAACTGAAGGGGAGCGATATCTTCGCGCTACTGGAAATCTATGTGGAACCCATGTTCCAACATTTTTAACTAGAGATGGGCGCAGGATTGAAAATTGCATCCCGTCCCAAATCTGAAATTTTCTGTTCCGTCCCGCAGAATCCCTGATATTTTAAAATTGTCACGCCCATCCCGATACCCGATAATAGTTAATTCCAACCAAAACAACCAACAGTGTTATTTTTTTTGTTTTTTTTTGGCATAAACTCTAATTTTGAATATCCCTGTCGTTTTTTCTGGGCTAGGTGCAGCCGTACGTAAGCCATCAGATGACCCGATCCGAACAGTACTACCTTTCGTTCCTACATATGTAGTTAATCATCCGGCAGTCAGCTTAGGGTAACCATCGGCCTACCTGATAGGCACACGAGACGTTCGCACATAATCCGCCAGGCGCACAGTGGGAGAAACGGCTGATTCAGAGGCGATTTATTAATATCTTCTGCAATAATGATGATATTTTTGTACGGATAATTTTTTTTGGTAGAGATTCGAACCACAAATCAAAATTAATATACAAAAAATTTTTGCTGAAATTTTTTTTTATTTTTTTTTTCGTTTTTAATGTTTAACTGCTCTAATCGGTATCTGATGTGGAATCATTAGATAAGTCTTCCTCTACATCTTTATTTATGAATAAAAAGTGATGAAATAAAAAGTGTATTGGCCAAGTCTTCCATAGTGTGTTTTTCGCGAATTTTTCGAGTGTGATGTGAGCGATATTTTCCCAAATCTTTATTTCTGGCCTCGATTATTTTTTTTTTTTTTACCGCCACAATAATGTTGAAAGGCTTCTGTATCAATTTCATATCCACATGCCAAGGTGCGTAAGATTACGCTGAATCGATAAATTAATACAGAGCTTACTCCGGTAATTTTGGCAGCCTTTTTGGGTTCTTGGAAAAATCTTCTGGCTGTGTTGCCGTTATAAGTATTACCAGAACCAGGCTTGGGAACATCAACCAATATGCCCATTTCCTTTCGCAAATTATCTTGTATTTCCTTTTTTCTAACATCTACAGCTGCTTTTTCCGCACTGCGAACTTGCTATTTTTTAAGAATAATTCTATATCTAATATGTAGAATGCAATCAAGAAAACGAATCCAAGCGTGTAGACTTGATAAGCCATACTCATACAGGTTTTCTTTGCACGGCAAATTTTGTATATCAATTAGATCGTTCATATTTTTTGGTGTTGTTCCACCTATTCCACACTCTAGGGATGATGATTCTGCCAGAACACTGAAAACTTTTCCATCTATCATGGTCATATGAAACTTATGATGTACTGCATATTTTTCCAGTCTCGTTGGCTGTATTTCGGCTATTTGACTTTTAAAATTGTTCACTTCTTCACGTACCAAATCTGATGTTTCCTTAAGACAAAGCAATTTTACTGGCCTGCAATAACGTGTGGATGAAGGTTTCATATTTTTCCACAGTATTGTTGATCCAAGAACTATTTGTAGTGGTACCAAGCACACCGAAAACATATGTTGATCGATCATACAAGCATTTGTGTCGTTAAAATTTTGACGATATGTTGCATGGCCACTACTCCCATCACAGCCCCATTTGTATATTGCAGTTATCGTAGGAATATTGTTATTCTCTTCAGCTGGAAAATATTTGGCATGTGCTGTATATAATCTGGCAACTGTGTGATCAACCAAGCTTTGTAAGGGTACCTCGAATGAATGATCAGTGACGTTTAGACCACTAGGATAGTACATTTTTTTTGCTGACAGTAGAACATCGTACGTCGGAAATATATTTGCATTCCGCTTTTTGGTACCACTCTGCATGCCTTCTTTGTGTAACCACCATCAATATATAAAGCTAAGGCTTCCTCTGCTGTGTACTTAATGGGTTGGTTATCAGCTGATTGAGTAGCTAATATCATTTTTTTGGGCAAACTTTCATTAGAGTTTAATAACGTAATCATCTTAGCTGCACTTCGCTTGCCAGAATTATACAAACTAGTACTGGCCGCAGATACGAGCTCTTCGCGCGAAATTGTTTTAACGATGTCCGAAACTTTTTTTATACACTTGAAAAGTGTATATTAATTTTGCCCAGAAGTTTGTAACGCATAGAAATATTCATTTTCGACCACATAAACTATATATATTCTTGATCAGGACGACGAGTTGAGTTCAATTCCGTCTGTCCGTCCGTCCGTCTGTCCGTCTGTCTGTCTGTCCGTCTGTCCGTCTGTCCGTCTGTCTGTCTGTCTGTTTCTACGCGAACTAGTCCCTCAGTTTTAAAGCTATCGAGCTGAAATTTTGCACAGAGTCTTTTTTTGCTGCACGCAACTAATATGTCGGAACCGGCCGGGTCGGGTGACTATATCATATAGCTGGCATAGGAACGATCAGTCGAAAAATAAGTCTTTGTGAGAAAAACTTTTTTGATTTCCATCGTAGCGTCTCCAATCGTAGTATATATTAGTTCTATATGTTTCCACACAATTCTGGAAAAATGTATCAAAATTGGATGACTATTTCATATAGCTGACATCGGTTAAAAAAAGGTCCAGTTAGAAAAACTTTTTTGTTTTCTATTGTAGCGTCACCAATCTTGGTATAAATTTGATTCATATGCTTTCACATGATTCTGGAAAATTTATCAAAATCGGATGACTATAGCATATAGCTGCTATAGCATAGATCGGTCGGAGAATGCGATTTGCTAAGATATGTTTCTATTTTTGGTAACATGATCAAATTTTGATTCTCAATGATTTTGAGTTTATAGATATCTGATATCTATATCCTATATATATTTTACAGGTTAAATCAGTTGGAGTGAGCTTTTGCAAGTGTATTAAAACTTCGGCGCAGTCGAAGTCAGCTGTTCCTTCTCGATTTTTTTTGTTTTCTCCTGGCTTTCAGTAAAAGTAAGTTCGGGTCGTCCAGCATTTGATCTTAAGTCCACCAATATAAGCTCATCATCTAACCATTCTTTGTTGCGTACCTCAAAATTCTTACGTATACGATGGTTCTCCTGCCATTTCGATGCCAATTTTTTTGTAAGTTATTTTGGCGCAGTCACTATCTTGATATATATTTCTGTCTATAATATTGTTGTAGACGTATGTCTGCACAGGAAAAAATTTGTTGGAAGCATAATTTTCCATGAGCCATACTGAAAATAGCACGCGCTTGGACACTGACAATGAGGCTAAAAAAATATATTTAAAGGTAATATGCGGAAATATGCGGCTCATGTTGGACATTTTCACAGCGCAAAACATTGACTAATTTTTATAAAAAACATTGATATCGAACCCAGTCGAACCTCAAAAGTTCTGGTCTACGAAAGTTTAGTTTGTTAGTAAAAATTATATCTCTTATGTGCACTACACCTCATACAATTTTGGGACGAACACAATCACAGGTCACAAACACTTATTTTGTAGTTAATTACATACCTTTTTCCATATTTAATAGCAAAAAGTTGAATTGCAATGAATAAAATCAAATTATTTGCAAATTTTAGCAAGTGGTCGAAATCGGCGGGGGAGCGGTTATCGTCAGCTGATGAAACACATATGTTGTGTTTGAAGCTTTACAGCTGTGCGAATATTGAGAGGAAAGCGAAATGAAAAGTTTTTTTGGCCTATATTATTTATATATATATATTATATATTATATATATATTAGTTTTCGATTACAAAACATTTTTGACGCCAATAATTAAGTTGAAATTTGAATTAATCGCTGCTAAATCAGTCATTTCAACCACTGTGAGGCGGTTTGGAGACAGCCATCGGCCAGAACTTTTCCGCCAACCATCCGGTTGTCCGATAATGGTTGCCATCGGCCTAGCTGATCGGCACAGCAATACCAGAATTTGTACATGAAATGCTAGCCATTCTCCAAGCAGTTTGGAGACAGCCATCGGCCTGGACGTATCCGAAAATGGTAGCCATCAGCCTGGGTGATCGGCACAGCAATACCAGCACTTGTACAAAAAATGTCAGCCATTCGGCAGGCAGTTTCTAGATATACCAACTTGGGTATTTGTGTTAACCATCCGGCAGTCTGTTAAGGATAACCCTAAGCCTGTCTGATCCAAACCCTCGCGCAACTGGAGCAATGCTATGCGGAGCTTGACGATCTACAACAACAACTAGCAGAAGTCAGCTCGACACGGTGCAGCACCATCATATCGCTGCTTATATTGCTCTAGTGATGTCAATTTTATTAATCATCACCTATGCCATCCGGAACAGACATCTGGTATGGAAACCCAGGACTACCACAACCACTGCAGAGGAAGTCTGCGAATCATCAATGCCTACACCCACTCCACGCCGATTTACATTAAACGTAAGCGATGGTTGAACAATTGTTCAACGGCCGGGAGAATGTTCGATCGCAGCTATTTAATTGTAATAAATACATTTATGAATTATGTAATAATAAAACACAAATATACAAAACAGAAACCTTAAGGCAGGTCAGAACATTTAGCGACACCGCTGACCGCTGAGTCAGATATAATGCATATGCAATAAGCCAAATTGTCAGTAGAATTTCTTGCTGACACTGCGATTGTCACTCACAGTGCAAGCAACTTGTATAATTGCTTACCATTACAATTACCTAAATTTCTCCACACAATAATTTCTCTAAATCAACACTTTTATAACTTATATCATTAAACTCCACATTTAACAGTTTTTTGAAGAATTTTATTTTATTACGCTTTAAATAATAGTTATTAATGAATTTTATTTTTTTGCTCCGCACATAAAAGTTATTAAAAACTTTTTTTTTTAACTCTATGAATAATTGATATTAAAGCCTTTTATTTTATAACTCGGTAAATAAGAGTTATCGAATAACTTTTATTAAAAAGTCATGTAATAACTGTTTTTTTAAACTTATATAAAATAAATCAATAAATAACTCTTATTAAAGACTTTTGTTTTATCACTCAGAAAATAAAAATTATTAAAAACTTTTTTTTAATAACTCAGTAAATAAGAGTTATCAAAAATCTTTTATTATAAAATTCAGTAAATAAAACTCAGTCAGTGAGTTTAATTTTTTAATTCACAATATAAAACTCTTTTTTATTTATCGCAGGCAACGAGTTACATAGTTATACATATTTCTAAGCAGATTGGTCAGGTCAATTAATATAGCCATGCGAGTACACTATGCCAGACCTTATTAAACCCTACACCGAAGGTAAAAGGTAAACAAAGTTTGTGCAAGTATGAACGTTTATTTAAAATTTACAAATCTAATATGCTTTGATTAATCAGTCTAACAGTTAGTCGGTTGTAGATAAAACAATCCGATTTTAGTGGTCGTTTGTTATTAAACCAAGTCGTCAACGTTCTCTAGTGTAGTAAAAATTTCGAAATGGGACGAAAACCAAAAGAACGCGTTCGCATTTTTTTACAAATGTCGCTGACAACAAGGTTAAGTGCATGATATGTAATGCAGAACTAAAAGGGAATTACGTGACCAATATGGAACGCCATTTAAAACTAAAACATGAACAAGAATTCAATAATTCGGAATGTAAAAGCGAGGTCCCCACAAAGAAACAAAAAATTATGGTGGAATATAGCGAAACGGATGTGAGGGAAAAATGTGTGGAGTTAGTGACTAATGAAAATATACCGTTTGCTTTTTTAAACTCAACGACATTCAAGTTCTTCACAGAGCAAATATTTAAAGGCTTAAATATGTCTCCGATCACCTCAAAAAATCTTGTTCATATAATATCTGAAGAGTTCGATAAAAAAAACTGAAATCATTCGCACTTCGCTAAAGCGAAAGGTCATTTGCCTTAAATTTGATACTGCAACTCGACTATATCGCAGCATTTTAGGAATTAATGTCCAATATTATAATAATCATAAACTCAATATTCATACTATCGGGATGATTGAGTTAAAACAAAAACATACTGCAGAAAACCTTTGCAAAGAAATTGAACAGGTTTTGAAAATGTTTGAAATTTCAAAACAGCAAATTTATTGCGTGACTACGGACAACGGCCGAAATATGATAAAAGCTGTTGAACTACTAAATGATGATGATATCCCAACCACATCTTCTGAGGCCAATGAAATGCAATATGACGAGATTATTAATGACGTGAAAATATATAACATTACGTCAATAAGATGTGCAGCTCACACATTGCAGCTTGGCGTAAAGGATTTCCTGAAGGACACAAACCTGAAAAACGTCATATCAAGTGCTCGTGAGTCAGCAAAAACTCTAAGATGTCCCTCTAACAGGTAAAATGACTCTTCCTCTTCGTTTTTAAATGTTATTTAAAATGATTTGTTTATTTTTCCAAGATTTATCATATCAAGTAAAAGCTTGCCCCAGCCAATGGTTGACGTACCCACACGATGGAACTCCACATATACAATGTTGAAAACGCTTCTCAATTTCAACAATTTCTGTCAAGAGCATTTAGGTTCCATAAACCTGCAGGTAGCTGATTGGGTTAAGATTAGTTCCCTAGTGAAAGTATTGGAGCCTGTATTCATAGCCACAAAAAAACTGTCGGAAGAACAGCTGTATTTCGGCGAATTCTTTGGCTTGAAATGAAGTTGGAGGTAAAGGCAATGAACTGCGAAAACAGCAAAATGTTAGCGGAGTGCCTTGAAAGAAGAGAACAGAAGATGTTGGACAACGAAATAATTGTTTCCTCCATCTATTTGGATCCACGTCTTCATAGAGTCTTGCTGCCAAATCCCATCAAGTTGATAATGGCAAGAAACCATTTGAAGCGTCTGGCTCGTAAAATATATAACATCAAGCAAAATGTATCTAAAACTATAATGTTCAACCTATTAACATTCGCATTAATTAATCTGTATATCCTTTTTATTTTTAGAAAACCGAGATAGTATCAATACAAGGATCTCTCGCGGATTGTTCATCACCTGCCTTTGTTCCAAATAATAAGTCCAAAAAAAAGTCTTCATTGCTTGACTCGTTTTTAAAAACAATACAGGCAGATCCAAGCGACGAAGAATTGGATGAAGATGGCGAATACTTAAAAGCAGCTGTAAACGAAATAATAAATTATAATCCCAAATCAATTGACACCTCAAAAGGCCTAATGGAATATTGGGAAGAAAAAAAATTCACTTTACCCCATTTATACGAATTGGCAATGGTTATCAACGGCGTTCCCGCTACCCAAGTTAGTGTGGAAAGGGGATTTTCTGCGCTTAAATTGGTGTTGACCGACCTTCGATATAATTTATCTGGCGAAACAATGCAAAAATGATTACTATTAAAACTAAATAAAAATTAAATCTATAATTATATATATGCCTACATGACCATACTGATTTTACATATTGTTAATTGGTATTGGATAAAGAAATACCATTATTAGTGGGAGGTGCGTTTTTTCCTGTAGATTTCTTTTTCTTACGTGGAGAGTATCAGGGATAGCAATATGAAAATTTGAAACAAGGTAGAAAATAATAAGGCGAATATTTCTGCATCATTATTGATAAACATCCTGTTTTGAGTTATACAGTTGTAGAATTAAGTGAGCGATATGTCCAGAAAGTTCGAAATTGTGGGAGATATGTGGTTTTTTCAAATTACGGGTGTGGCAAAAAATTAAAATAAACTTAATCTGCCTGCATATATACATATATGTATAACAAGTTCATGCTCTATACACCATAAACCTCCATCTCCTATCAACTCTGAGATCTATATTGACTCGGCTGTTGTTGCTGATCTAGAATATATATAGTTTATTGGGTCGGAGATGCCTCCTTCTGGCTGTTACATTCATTTGCGCAAACCCAATATACTCTTTGTACCTTCGATACAGAGTATATAAACACAGTATGAGGAAAATCGAGGCAAAGTGATAACTCGAATATAGCAAATATGGTTCCGTCCGACTACCACTAGTTCAGGTCGATGACTCATGTCCTGCCCAAGCATCATCACTCTTCTAACGAAGACATCAAAAATGGATCGATTCTTAAAACTAAGGTCTGGCATAGTGTACTCGCATGGCTATATTAATTGACCTGACCAATCTGCTTAGAAATATGTATAACTATGTAACTCGTTGCCTGCGATAAATAAAAAAGAGTTTTATATTGTGAATTAAAAAATTAAACTCACTGACTGAGTTTTATTTACTGAATTTTATAATAAAAGTTTTTTGATAACTCTTATTTACTGAGTTATATAAAAAAGTTTTTAATAATTTTTATTTTATGAGTGATAAAACAAAAGTCTTTAATAAGAGTTATTTATTGATTTATTTTATATAAGTTTAAAAAAACAGTTATTACATGACTTTTTAATAAAAGTTATTCGATAACTCTTATTTACCGAGTTATAAAATAAAAGGCTTTAATATCAATTATTCATAGAGTTAAAAAATAAAAGTTTTTAATAACTATTATTTATTGAGTACTAAAATATCCATCAAAAATAACTCTTATGTTTGACCATTACGATAAAAGTTCGCAAAAAAAAGTTTTTTGTGAATATCGATGGCGGCAACAAAACCAAATGTTTTCATGTATTTCGAATAATTTTACCACATTAGCTTCATTGTTTTATTTAAGGCAGGTCAGAACACTTAGCGACACCGCTGACCGTTGAGTCAGATATAATGCATATGCAATACGCCGAATTTACTGCAATACGCAGTAGAATTTCTGGCTGACACTGCGATTGTCACTCACAAGGCAAGCAACTTGTATAATTGCTTACCATTACAACTACCTAAATTTCTCCACACAATAATTTCTCTAAATCTACACTTTTACCAATTGTAACAATAATCAATAAAATAGCAGAAATTTGATCAATAAAATCAGTCTCAGTACAACTGTTACTCATTTCTTCCATCGCACCCAGCAAAGAATCTGTCGCTGTGCCTTCAGAACCTTAATAGTGCGCAACGAAGAAAACCCTCTCCGCAGTCCAACTGGTTCAAGTTCTAGTTGCGACGACCACTTGTAAACAGTTTATGTACTGTATGCATACCAGCTTCCTACACATACTTACAAAGTCAATTACAGGCAGTTTATGTACTGTCTGTAGAAACACATACACAAACAATACCAAAAAGATAATTTTATGGATAAAATGTTTTTGCTCTAAACTAATATCGATAACATTATCATATATCGATATTAACTTAGTTTCTTAACAAAATTATTATATATTATTTATATGGCGGGTCCTAATTTTTATTTTTGCTTATTTTCTTCTTCTTGTTGTTACCCAACCATGGCCGTATGTTTGCAATAGCCCATACACCTTTATATGGAACCCTTGACTGTTGGAACCCTTCTACATCCTGTATAATATATCTATCATTACGCAATACCTTTGTTACCCTGTATGGCCCCTTAAATTTGGGTATTAATTTTTTCGATACACCCACATGAGTGTCATAATTTTTTACCATAACTAAGTCGTTTTCTTTATATTTATGGGGCTCAGTTTTTTATCTACTGATTCTTTGTTATATGCCTGTACCTTTTGCTGATGAGTGTTTGCCTTTTCACGGATTCTATTCAAATTTCTTTCTTCCTTTTTATCATTCAACGCGCTAAGTTTTTCTCTGAACAGATCCAATACTATTCATTTTTGTGATACTCCAAAAAGTATTCTACTGGGGTGATCCTTAATGGTTCTTTGAATGGTATTGTTAAGCGTAAACTCAACCGTCTGTAACACAACAACCCAATGTAAACCTCCATCAGGATCAACCAACTTGGCAATCGTCGGCCCTAAACTTCTATTAACTCTTTCTACCTGTCCATTGGCTTGAGGAGATCCTGTTGCTATCGTAATAAGCTTCGCTTCATTTCTTTTTTTTGCAAAAAACTTTCAAAATCCTTTGACGTAAAACTACTACCACGATCAGAAACAATGCAACTTGGCTTGCTATAGGCTCTAGTGTAATCTTTGAGCGCATCAATTACCTCCTTAGTATTTGTAGTCTTTGTTGCATATAATCTCACAAATTTAGTGAACGCATCTATAACTACGTGTTGTGTTAATTTGCCCTACCTTTATCAACTGGACCATAGTGGTCTATATGCACCACCTCAAACGGCACTGATTGTTTTGGTATATTATGCAAAAATCCTTCTTCTTTTCCGTTTATGGCCGAATATGCGATGCACTTTAGACAATTCTGTATGTGTTGCTTAGCCTTAGTTCGGAGATTCGGAAACCAATAAGTCTTATTAATCGTATCCGTTTTTTTGTCTATTCCTACATGACCCAACTCGTCATTCTATTTATACATAACCTGCCCTTCCATCTCTTCCGGTACACAAAACAATAAGGTATGATGGTCTTTCTTCTTATAGTAGTAGTAGTATTATTGTTTATTTTGGCCGTCAGCCGTCAGGTATACAGGGGGATCAACGTGCATCGTTGATGCAGCGTAGGGACTCCTGAATCAACATCTGAACAGTGCATGCATTTGTTCAGATGTTTGATCCTGATCCACGCGCGGCATCAAATATGAATGGCCGTAATTGTATACACCGTCGGAAGTGTGACTATACTCTCCACGCGAGGGCGGCTGGAAACAGACCCTTGGTACGGTCATGTCTCTGCCAAGGGTGCTGGCGAATGGTAGTCAGGCGAGAGAGACAACTCTTAAAAACCCTCAAATCTAAGGTGGAACAGCATATGCCGAAGGATGAATGGCCGAGGGGGCGTCTCTGGTCTTAAGTAAGCGGGCTCTGGATACCTGCCGACCTCCAGTTTTATTTAGGCTTCCCACGGCAATGCGGGCCATGTCTTGGGTGACATTCATTCCCGCCTACTCGTGAGACTCAAAATGAACTCAATGGCCAAGTCTAAAGGGGAGCCCGGTCCTTCCCAAAACAAACCGCAAGGGAATATTATTCCCTCTAAACCTGGAGGCAGCCACTGGCTGCCAGCCAGCCTGGGCAGAAACCTCCACGGAGACCCAGACACATCTCCGGAGGGGCTGCAGCTGATGGAGTGGGCAAAGAGCGTACTCCCAGACTACCAGCCAAGCAAGCCACGCACCCAAGTGGCCCCACAATCGGCGAAGCGGCAGCGATCACCTGAGGAGACTGCGAGGACGAAGCCCAAACGTCCGAAAACGCAGCAGGCGAACCGTTCGTTCGCGGAGGTCGCGAGGGGGAAGATCATCATTGGTGTCCTTGACAAAGGCAACCAGGATGGTCAGATCCCTCGCGAAAAATGGAGCGTCGTAGAAACGAAGCTACAGAAGCGGATTCTGAAGGACGCAAAGGCGTGCGGGGGAGCTCCACACTCTTGTGAGGACGCCGGGTGGCATCAAAGCTTCGTGAAAGTTATCGCGTGCGATGATGCCCGCTCGGCCGAAATCTTCAAGGGTGTGATTGCTTCCCTTGGAGAGGTCTACCCGGGCGCCCAACTAGTCGCTGTCGACTGGAAGGATATCCCGGCTAGACCTCGAGCACGCGTCTGGGTGTCGGCTGATGAGGAGCTGGACACGGACCTGGACGTGGTCCTCTCGGATGTTGGTGAAGAGGAGGAAAACTCCTTAATTGGAGACCCCTTCGCCGACTCAAGCAGCACGACGGTGGTGGCGGTTTCTGGAACTGTTCTTCCGGATCCTCCAGATCAACCTCCACCACAGTAAAGCAGCAGCAGCTGCTCTCCTACTTCGTCTAGCCAAGGACGAGGCAGACATAGTCCTGATTCAGGAACCCTGGGTAAGTGGAGGCAGGGTTCTAGGACTAAGTTCACCGGACTACACGTTAATAGTAGCTCCCACTCAAGGTAAAACTCGTACCTGTATTCTTGCAAAGAAAGGGCTCCCTGTATTTTTGCTTAACAATTTCAGTAATGAAGACAATACAGCGATTAGTCTGGAAGGTCCGGTGACAATCAGGCTAAGCGCTACATACATGGCCCACAACCACCTTGGACCACCACCACACGCACTTCTCCGAGCATGTATCGCGGATAGCGAGGCCAGGAAGGTTGGACTCCTGATCGGTTGCGATGCAAATGCTCACCACAGCCAATGGGGAAGTACGAACACTAACGAACGGGGTGAGTTACTTTTTGATTACATCCTGTCTTCTAAGTTGGTCATCTGCAACAGAGGTAATGAACCGACTTTCATAACCAGAAATAGGAAGGAGGTCCTGGACCTCACTCTTATTTCCCACTCCCTTCAAGATCAGGTGGTGCCTTGGAGGGTACTTGAGGATCATTCTTTCTCCGACCACCGATACATTGAAACAGTCATAAATTTCTCCAAATCTACACCAGTTCAGTTCCGAAACTTTAGGCGAACCAACTGGGCAAAATATTCAGATATCCTTCATCGAACGCTACCAGAGACTCCTCCGACTGGAGCAAACAGTCCAGGGCGTTCGATGTCCCTCATTAGCACTTTCACGAATGCGTGCAATACTGCTCGGAAAAGATCCTGTCCCCTTAGCACTTCGAAGGGGAAGGGCAAAAAACCCCCCTGGTGGAACCCAACACTAGGAGAGCTAAAGAAAAACGCTAGGCGTCTTTTCAACTCTGCAAAAATGAGTGGAGGCGAGCAGGACTGGCAGAGCTACAAAGTTGGCCTATCCACCACCTACAAGAAAGAACTAAGGAAAGCCAAAAGATCTTCTTGGCAAAAGTTCTGCAGTGAAATAGAAGACACTTCGGAAGCCGCAAGGCTCCGGAAGATTTTATCCAAGACAACCCTCTCCCTGGGCTATCTAAAGAAACCAGATAATTCCTGGACCACTTCCAGCGGGGAATCTTTAGACATCCTCATGAACACACACTTTCCGGGCTGTTCGCTCACGAAGCAGGACTACGAACCCCAAATCACCATTGACAACCCATCAATTCCTAACTTACTCTCAGGTAACAACATAAGCTGGGCTATTAGAAGCTTCAGCCCCTACAAATCCCCTGGACCGGATGGAATTATTCCGGCCCAGCTCATCCATGCAGGAAAAACAGCCATCAGATGGCTTCAAACCATCTTCGAGGGTGTACTCTCGGATGGCATAATACCAGAACCATGGCTACAAACAAAGGTGGTCTTCATACCCAAGGCGGGCAAAGCCTCGCACGTCTCCCCCAAGGACTTTAGGCCCATCAGTCTATCGTCCTTCATGCTCAAGACCATGGAACGACTTCTAGGTCTTCACCTCAGAGCAACCATACCGCTCTCTCACCTGTCAGAATCCCAGCACGCCTACCGGAAAGGCAGGTCTACTGAGACAGCTCTGCACTCAATTGTTACGATTATAGAAAAATCTCTTGAATGTAAAGAATACTCCCTCGCTGCATTCCTTGACATTGAAGGCGCCTTTAACAACATTCTCCCATCCGTAATCACCAAAGCGCTAACGAATCTGAGGGTCGACTCCCAAACAGTGAGTCTTGTCAGTCAGTTACTAATATGTAGGACAGTCAAGGCATCGTCAGTAGAGGTACCCCACAAGGGGGGGTACTGTCGCCTCTTCTATGGAACGTAGCTGCGAATGCGCTACTGCGTTCAATGGAAGGGGGTGGCTGCAAAGTGATTGCGTACGCGGATGATGTTGCTATCGTCTTCTCGGAAAAGTTCCCTCAAACATTATGCGATCGCATGACCGCATCCCTTCAAACCCTAACCAACTGGGCAAGGAAAAGCGGATTGAGCGTTATCCCATCCAAAACGGAGCTTGAACTCTTCACAAGGAAGTACAAAATCCCCCTTGTTGTCTCTCCAAAGATCAGTGGAGAAACTCTTAAACTCAGTAACAGCGCCAAATACCTAGGCCTCACATTAGATAGGAAGCTTGATTGGAACCTGAACTCCGATGAACGGGTCAAGAAAGCCACCGTCGCCCTCTACGCGTGTAGGAAAACTATCGGACTTAAATGGGGTATGACCCCAAACATAGTTCGATGGATCTACACGGCAATCGTTAGACCGGTCTTACTGTACGGAGTAACAGTATGGTGGCCGGTCCTAGAAAAGATAGCCCAGCAGCGCAGATTCTCCAAGGTTCAGCGCATGGCTGAAATATGTATCACTGGTGCACTCCGCACCACTCCTAGTGACGCTCTCGATGCTATCCTGAACATATCCCCTATTGAGCAGATGGGATACAGAGTAGCTACCCTTTCTGCTCTTCGCTTGAGAGAATCGAAACAATGGCGCACAGCCAACTTCGGTCACTCTAGCATCCTTCAGAAACTCCCTCCTTCCTCCAGTCACTGACTACTGTATCCCAACAGAACACCTCTCCACGCCCTTCCACATCTTCATCCCTTCTAGAGAAGAGTGGGATCAGGATCCGCCAGGACCGCAGAAATCAATACATGTATATACTGATGGCTCGAAACTCGATAATAGAGTGGGTGGCGGTGTATACTCCGATGTACTCGGCATCAGTTATTCTTTCAGACTACCAGACCACTGTAGTGTCTTTCAGGCCGAAATCCTTGCGATCAAGCAAGCCTTAATATGTGCACCATACTCAGCTCAGACGCTGAGTACAATAAGCATCTACTCTGACAGCCAAGCCGCCATTAAAGCACTTGGCTCAATATCCACCAACTCGGTATCGGTTAGCGACTGTCGCAGATCTCTCCAGGAGAAGGCAGAACAGTCCGATATAAGCCTTATCTGGGTCCCAGGTCACAGGGATATAGAGGGCAATTGCAAAGCAGACGAACTCGCGAGACAAGGGACTACCACCGACCTCCTTCCTGATAAGGAAAATGTAGGTATGCCAATGGCTACGTGTAGGCTCATCATTAAAGAACTATTCGAGCAGAAAGCTACTCAAAAATGGCAGTCAGTCAGTACCTGCAGGACAGTGCGACTGACTTGGCCAGACCGCAGCGAAAAACGCTCATTGGACCTATGCAAGCTCGGCAGAGCAAACTGCGCAGCAGTTGTCAGGTCCATCACAGGACACTGGCTGGTCGGAACACATGCCGCCAGACTAGGTGCCCCCTACAACGACTTCTGCAGAAGCTGTAGGGACGAGGAAGAAGTGGAATCTACCTCACACTTTTTCTGCTCGTGCCCTGCTCTAAGTCGTCGAAGAAAGAAATTCTTAGGCTCATACTTCCTAACCGATATTTCCGAACTCTCGGTCATATCCCCAAGACAAACCTCAGGATTCATAAAGGCATCAGGATGGACCTAGCCCCATATTATGTTCCTACAATAATGGAACTATATATAAATAAGTTGTAAAAATTTTAGGCCCCACAAATAGGAGGAATGGCTGCGGGGGGGGTGGGGCCCCCCCCCCCCCCCCCCCCGGGAGCAACCGCCCTACCTAACACCATTGTTTTCACACAGGGCCTTTTACTAATTTTTTATGTAACCTAATTATTTGTGTATTTAAGGGTCTCCCCCAACCCTTTGAGTCCTATATTAAAGCGCAACTTTGAGGAACGAAGCCAGTTTTCTCCAGTCTTTTCCATTTAATAGGCTAATGACATCTTCCTCTGATAAAAGAACCCCTCCAAGATGGGTTAACCTGATTTCTGCTAAAATAGGGCACCTAGCGATTATGTGGGCTATATCCTCTCTTGTGTGCATATTGCAAAGCGTGCAGAGATCATCTTTGACATGCGGTTTGTAGCCAAGTAAGAGCATTTCTGTTCTGGCGCGGAATATCATACTTATAGTGCTCGTCGTGTATATCTCTTTGAAATAATTATTGTTTCTTAAGTTATAATTTAGGCGCTTATATAGCATTCGGACTTCGCTACAGCGTGCTTGTGCCTCACAGTTCTCCCTGTGTTTTACGTCCAGTGTTTTTAAAAGCGCGTCTTGTGCGTCGTTCCATTTATTCATGTTTCCTAACTCGCAAGATATGTCATGCTCCTCAAAAAGTCTTGCCCATTCCGCAAGATATTAACTTTTCCTCTCAGAATTTCTTCTGCTACTGCCCTTGGTAGTCTGTGCTGTGGAAGTTTCATTATCTTATTAATATATATGAAGTGCTCTTGTAGGGTTTTGTGGTGCATAGTCGACAATCCTGTTTCGAGATGCAGTGCGTATGTTGGAGTGTTAGCTGGCAGCATAAAGATTTTCTTTAAATAATTTCTGATCAGTTTTTCTGCATCATCGAATTGCAAATATCCCTAGACCTCAGATCCATACTGCATAATTGCAGATTGAAGATTATAGCTTCAAATACTGATACTTCGCATTGATAGGTACCTCCTTTCTACTCATGTACATTTTCCAATTACTGTTGATCGCTCTCATTGCATCTTTCAGTTTCAGCCTTATGTGGGTTTCAAAACGCATGTTATTGGTAACTGTAATTTCCAGGTACTTATACTCTGTCGCATACTGCAAAAGAACTCCATCCAGGTACCATTTTTCCTCGTTCGCCTTCTGTCCTCTACCATCACGTTTGATCATTACTTTTTATTTTTCCTCATTTATTTCTAGACACCATTGCTTGCAGAATTGGGATGCCTATTGAATCATTTGTTGCATTTCACCTGGGCTCTCAGCTAAAAGCACCATGTCATCTGCATACATTAGTACATTGCAGCGTACACTGTCAAGCCTTGCTTCTCCAGTCAAGTATTCTTGCATATCATTGACATACAGGGCAAAAAGCAATGGACACATAATGCACCCTTGTTTGACACCTTTATTGGTTTCAAATCACTCCGAGCATTGGCTCCCACACCAAACTGATGTTTGATTGAGATTATATATGCTTTCTATTATGTTAATAAACTTAGTCGTTAATCCCAAATTGCTAAGCTTGTAACACTAAGCAACTATAACATAGAGGCGTCAAACCCCTTTATTAGCAGTCTAGGCTGTCTTGAATACCATGCGACCCCACAAGCCGACTGCTACTGCCGACCGTAGATTCGAACTTCGACAGAGCGAAAAATTCGAATTTCGAGTCGGAGAACAAGAATCGGATTCAGTCTGAGAATGACGCCAGAACGATAAGCACTGTCTGTGCCGCTCGAGCTGCCGTTATGTTTTTGTATGTATGTGGCACATGTATGTATGGCAGGTATGACAGTGTTGCCAATTTTCATCAAGGCCGTGCGGCGGACAACAATAATGCACTTGTTATAGAGTTCGCATCCAATGAAATTTTTAGCTTAAGTTGAAATTTTTATTCAAGTTGTTTTTTTTTAGTTGTTTTTATTAATAATTATTTTATTTTTATATACATTTAAAAAATTATTGAAATTTTTAAAAATATGATTGACAATCTAACGGTAATTGACAGAAGTTTGAAACTTGGACAGCAGTTTCCCTATATATGGTGAAAGTGAGAATTGGGGGTGGATTTTGGAAAATTGCATCACAAAAGGAGGGGGGAATGCTCGGATATATGAATGTTTTATCTGATCGTCTGCAAACTCGGTTTGTAACTAAAATATTTGAAATAATAAGACACGTGTCGGGTCGATTTAAGAAAATCCAACCACTAGGAAAATTTACGTAAAATTCTCTATTGGAATACTTATTTTTCATCCGATTCTCTGCAAATTCATATTGTGGGCAAGTATGCAACATGTTTAGACAAGTGTTTTTAAAATTGTAAATTGGAATTATAGAAATGTCAGAAAATGGGGCGGAGGTAGGGGGAGGGCTAAAGGCCAAACATCATTTTCTAACCGATCTACATGAAATTTGGTTTGTAAGCTCTATAGAATAGATTAATAAATAAACAAACGAGGATGCAAAGCTAACTTCGCTTGTGCCGAAGTTTTAATACACTTGCAAATGTTCACTCAAACTGAATTAATCGGTAGAATCTATCTATGTATATATAAAAGTGTTTGTACTCATTGACTGACTAACCGACTGACTGATTGGCAATCAACGTAGAGCCTGAACGGTAAGAGATAGAAAGCTGAAATTCGCACAGAAGTTTCCATATGAGTTGAAAGTGGCCATTAGGGCGAGGTTTTGGAAAATTACACCCTTAGTATTTGTAGTCTTTGTACCATATAATCTTACAAATTTAGTGAACGCATCTATAACTACGAAATTGTGTTAATTTGCCCTACCTTTATCAACTGGACCATAGCACACTGGATCCGCTAGAGGCCAAAAATCAAAAATATGAAAGTCAAAATATCGGAACCAAATTATTCACTTCCATTTACTAAAATAACAATTTATTCGGTACAATAGTTTATTTTTTTCCATTCCAAACGTACCAATTACAATAAGCGCCGAAAGATTGACAAATGAATCAATCTAGAATTTCTGTGTAATAAGCGTTAAAGCACGTGCAACATATAAGTGAAAAAATTAAGAAGAAAGGCCAAAAGCTTGATTAAAATCAAAATGAATATTGAAAGCAGAGGTATTAACTTTATTTATTTATAATTAAAATCATTTTATGTTTGTGTGCTTAGGCAGCAAAATGATTGTTTTGTCACCGCCTTTGTTAATGTTTTCTCGTCCACATAAATCATTTGTAGGTAAGCTTTTAGTTGTGTTCCCCCCTGAATCCTCCAATGGGATATTTTTTGTAGTATTAATGGATAATTTTTGATTCTAATTAAGTTTAGTTTAGCTGCCGAGTTGCGCCGAGCGTTGTGCTAGAAGCTCCAAACCAAACGTGGCTCGTGCTTAGGTCTATGTTTTTTTTTGTTGTGCTCACGTGTTTTTGCTTGTCATTTTGAGCAGTGTTGGTAAATGTGTCGACTTGTTTGTTTTGGTATGTTTTGTTCCTTTTATTTTGATCATTTTCATTATCTTTTTTTAGGCTCATCTTTTCATTGCGTATTTTCACGCATCCATTTGTTTGAAGTTTGGTGCTTTAAAAGCGGAACAGATATTGAAAAATGCACACAAGTTTCCGAATTTATTAAAAATTATATAGAAAAAAATGGCTTCAGACCTGAGCCGACTAGTTTAAGCAAGTGCATAAGTTACAATTGCAAAAAGATGGCCGAGTTTTGGAGAGTGTGCAAACGTACAAAAAGTTCGGTCTTAAATAATTATGCAGAGTGGCTTGCGGAAAAGGATTCGGTTTCTATATGCTCAAATTCACCAGTTTCCGATTCCAAAGATCGTGGCCGTCCAAAACTGAATTTTTCTGCGTGCTCAGATAGATCAAAGCGACGACGAATAGCCGCAATTGACGAATCTGCAACTTCGGCTTTACGCAATGAATATCAAACTCAGAATTTAATACCAGCAGATCCCGATGAAGTAATTTCCCTCATAATGGAAACGGCCATGTCGAAACACCAATATTTGTTGGTACGAAACTATGTAAACAGTAAAATATCTTTTGATTTACTTCCAAGCTATCAAAATATAGTTAAGTCAAAAAAATTGAGATATCCCGAAAATATTACTGTAGGCGAATCTCACGCGGAAGTCGAACTGCAGAGCTTATTAGATAATACAGCTTCGAGCATTTTAGAACTTCAAACAAAAGTAGTTGAAACTATTACTGATAATTCTGTTAACAGCCTAACTTTAATTGGAAAATGGGGCTTTGATGGAAGTACGGGACATAGCGAATACAAGCAAAACTTTTCAAACAATAATTTGCAAGACAAAAGTTTATTTGTTACAACTTATTTCTAAAATGAATAGTACAATAATTTGGAAAAATCCCCGACCATCGTCAACACGATACTGCAGACCTGTTCGATTCCGATTTAGAAAAGAAACAACCGAATTAACTATTGAAGAAGAAAAGTATTTCAAAGAAAAAAATAGAAGGCTAACATCGGCTACGCCGATGTTTTAAATACCCTTGCAGTTTTTGAAAGTCGCTACCATTGATAACAAAAAAGTTTTTCTCTCTACAACTAGTTTTTTGACCGACCGTTTATATGGCAGCTATATGCTATAGTCATCCGATTTTGATAAATTTTTCCAGAATTGTGTGAAGGGGTATAAAACTAATATATACCAAGTTTGGTAACGATTCAATAGAAAACAAAAAAGTTTTTCTCACTAGAACTAGTTTATAGACCGATCGTTCCTATGGCAGCTATATGATATAGTCATCCGATCCGGCCGATTCCGACAAATGTGCAGCCTATGTGTATTTAAAGACTTTTTGCATTGTTTGGTCAAGATAGCTTCAAAACTGAGGGAGGAGATAGCATAGAAACAGACGGACGGACAGACGGACATGGCTATATAGACTCAGCTCGTCATGCTGATCAAGAATATATATAGTTTATGGGGTCGGAGATGCTTCCTTCTATGCGTTACAAACATCGTGACAATTTTAATATACCCTCTGCAAGGGTATAAAAATTTAAAAGTAAGAGATCCTGAGAAGAAGTTAAAAGTATTCGAAAGAAAGCAAAAAATTCAAACGGAATTTCGCTGAGAGAGGTTTCAATCATATTTATCTTCACACCATATTTATAAAATATTTTTATACTCTGTACCGAAGGTACACAGAGTATATTGGGTTTGTGCAAATGTATGTAACAGCCAGAAGGAAGCATCTCCGACCCTATAAAGTATATATATTCTTGATCAGCATCAACAGCCGAGTCGATATAGCCATGTCCGTCTGTCCGTCTGTCTGTCCGTATGAACAAAGAGATCTCAGAGATGGTAAGAGATAGAGGTTTGAGGTGTAAGGAACATATATTTCTTACACTTGCAGGCAGATCAAGTTTAGTTTTGATTTTTGCCACGACCCCTGCCTCCCCTACAATTTGAAAAAAACTTAATATCTTCCTCAATTTTGGAGTTAGGTTGTTCGAACCTTCTAAACATATATTCTACTCATCATTTCTTATCAAGCCCCCATACATCGTTTTCCGATCAGATGAACAATAGTGGCGCTATATGTCAAAGAAAATTTAATGCAACGACAAAAACAACAACACAGCCATTGGTAGAACTTACGAGAAAGAGAGAGCGAGATGGCAATAGCTTACTGGTAATTTCCCAATTGGAATTGGCTTGACGGCATTAGCTAACTGGACTGCGCCGCTTTCAGTTTCCCCCCCTCCCTTCTTTCCAATAGATATTTGTGTAAGGAGGCAAAGAACAAGTATGAGAGGAGCGATGCAATTGAGATGGCCATATTAACCTTCATACCATATTTTTTAAATATTTTTTAGATGCCTTGGCCAAAATTTTAGCCCTCTACCTCCATTAGAAGTATTTTTGTCCGCTGTCCCATACAAGCGGATCCAGTGTGCATAGTGATCTATATGCACCACCTCAAACGACACTGATTGTTTTGGTATATTATGCAAAAATCCTTCTTCTTTTCCGTTTATGGCCGAATATGCGATACACTTTAGACAATTCTGTATGTGTTGCTTAGCCTTAGTTCGGAGATTCGGAAACCAATAAGTCTTATTAATCGTATCCGTTTTTTGTCTATTCCTACATGACCCAACTCGTCATGCTATTTATACATAACCTGCCCTTCCATCTCTTCCGGTACACAAAACAATAAGGTATGATGGTTTTTCTTATTATAGTAGTAGTAGTATATCATACTTATAGTGCTCGTCGTGTATATCTCTTTGAAATAATTATAGTTTCCTAAGTTATAATTTAGGCGCTTATATAGCATTCGGACTTCGCTACAGCGTGCTTGTGCCTCACAGTATCTCTGTGTTTTACGTCCAGTGTCTTCAGATGCGCGTCTTGTGCGTCGTTCCATTTATTCATGTTTCCTAACTCGCAAGATATGTCATGCTCCTCAAAAAGTCTTGCCCATTCCCAATATATATAAAGTTCTCTTGTAGGGTTTTGTGGTGCATAGTCGACAATCCTGTTTCGAGATGCAGTGCGTATGTTGGAGTGTTAGCTGGCAGCATAAAGATTTTCTTTAAATAATTTCTGATCAGTTTTTCTGCATCATCGAATTGCAAATATCCCCAGACCTCAGATCCATACTGCATAATTGCAGATTGTAGATTCTAGCTTCAAATACTGATACTTCGCATTGATAGGTACCTCCTTTCTATCCATGAACATTTTCCAATTAATGTTGATCGCTGTTTAAGCCTCAAAGTATGCACCATGTTGCAGCGTGGGCGCCAGCCAGTATCCACCACGAGCTTTGAGACATTTAGCATAAGCTTAGCATAGCCTAGAATTAAGCTCTTTATTGAAGGGCAGTTGAAGTTACAAGTGCAGTGACAATAGACGTACATTAAAACAACGAGAGACAAATAATTTGGAATAAAAAACATATACGAAAACCACGAACACTCAAACAGTTATTTTTTTAAACAACAAGAAGCAGGAAGAGAAAAAGGATTTATCCACCCCACCACAAACATTGGTCCTCAGAGCCGAATTTATTAAGTTTTGGAAACTCAAAGTTTCTCCCCCGATTCGCTCACCCCAGCTCATACCGGTGGATATTTTGCTATGCTACAAACTTCAAGCTAAGTACTACAATTTGTACACAATTTCCTAAGTGTATTTTTGGAGGAGGTGCTGTGTGTGTTTTCCAAATAAATAAAAAAAAAAAAGAAAAGAAGTGAAAATTAAAAGAGAAAAAAATCGCCATTTTTATATGTACATATATGTATGTACATACGTACGTACATCAACAACTCTCCACATAATATCTAATCCGCCAAAAGCGCAACATACCCATACACATACGTACATATACATACATTCCCATACATACCAAGGAACACCCCATAGCGAGCAGTGCCCCTCCTGGTCAGTGGCAGCAGGTGCAAAAAAAACCGTGGGGCTAAAAAGTCGGATAAAAAGTCAGACAAAAAGCTACCCCAGAAGCCCAGAGCGGATGCCCTTATCGTTTCCGGCAATGCGGGATTATCGTATAGAGATGTGCTCAATATAGTCACAAGACGGCAGGACGACCAACTGAAGAATGTGGGCGAGAGAGTGAGAAAAGTTAGACGAACAGCCAATGGAGACCAGACCCATCCATATTATTCTAAGTACATTGGCCAGTCCATTTAACCTGTGGCTTTGTACTTCCCTCCAAACACAAAATAAAATATATTAAATAACTAAACGCAAACATAAAATTCAACCAAATTATATTTATATACATCATACATATGTACATTTGTTAATCTAACAAACGGTACAAAACCGCTCAGACACATACATACATACACATAACGGAATTGGCTACATTCTTCTTTGTGCAGCTGACCATACGTGCATACGTGGTGACGCTACGATAGAAAACAAAAAAGTTTTTCTCACTAGAACTAGTTTTTTTACTGACCGTTTATATGGCAGCTATATGCTATAGTCATCCGATTTTGATAAATTTTTCCCGAATTGTGTGAAGGGGTATAAAACTAATATATACCAAGTTTGGTGACGATTCAATAGAAAACAAAAAAGTTTTTCTCATTAGAACTAGTTTATAGACCGATTGTTCCTATGGCAGCTATATGATATAGTCATCCGATCCGGCCGATTCCGACAAATGTGCAGCCTATGTGTATTTAAAGACTTTTTGCAAAGTTTGGTCAAGATAGCTTCAAAACTGAGGGAGGAGATAGCATAGAAACAGACGGACGGACAGACGGACAGACGGACATGGCTATATAGACTCAGCTCGTCATGCTGATCAAGAATATATATAGTTTATGGGGTCGGAGATGCTTCCTTCTATGCGTTACAAACATCGTGACAATTTTAATATACCCTCTGCAAGGGTATAAAAATATATATATCAAAATAAAATATTCCCATATTGTGTACTATCAATGCATAGTTCTGATTCCAATTCCATCGTTCCAGCTGAATTATTTCGTTCCATTGTTCCAATCGTTCCTAGCCTTTGGTGCAATAAATAAAAGTAAATATTTCTGTCAGCTCATATTAGCATATATCAATGTTCCAATTCCAGTGTTCCATATCGTTTCTGTATCCAGAGTTTATCATTCATTTTCTGTCATTATATACTACATTTGCTCTGTTGAGAGCCTATTATGTCAAGTGATCGTGACCCAAAACAAAAGCTTTCTGTTCCAAGATCAAGATCTTCTTCAGGCCCGACCACTCCTTCGCCGTCACTCGTAAATAAGCCTCCTACATCCGATAACGCTAAATCAAAGACAGTAACTACGCCATTAGTTCCAAAAACTGCTACTATAACACGAGCTATTGGTCAAAAAATTTCCGTTTCCAAAACAATGGCTTTGAATGATTTTATTGCAGTTTCTGACCGTCTAAGTTTTGATAAATTGCACAAAGTGTCCAAGCAACTTTTTAAGCGAGTTTAGCTCCAGTTCTGAGTTGCTTAGTCAATTCAAATTCGAGTCGGCATCGATGCGTCGGTTGGAGCCGCAATTTTTAGTTGTGCCACCGCCTGATTCTGGTGAATCGCCCTAACCTCCTCCATCGTTGCCAAGCACTCCCTTGAATTTTAATAGGTCTGTTAATTCGCTAATAGTGCCTTCCGAACCTCAAGACAATGTTTTAGGTTCTGCTTCTATTTCTCCTCAGCCTCCCATTCTTACAGTTGTAGCTCCTCGTAGACATGTTTTTGTGTCTAGGTTGTCTCCTGAAACTACTTGCGAGTCAATTGCAGCATACATTGCTCACAAATCCTCAGCAAGAGTTTATATTTCGAAGTATATATAGCTTCGTTTAAAATTCGTGTCTCTTCCGAAGAATTTCCTATTATATGTGACCCAAAAAGAAATCGCAGGATAATGCCTGTCAGCTTGCCCTCTAACAGTTTTGGGGCACAAGTTGCCTCTAATAGTGCTCCAAAAAACTAGTCCAGTCCTCCGTTCTTAGTATCGTCTATCAAAATGTTAGGGGTCTTTTGTCCAAACTTACCTCTTTATTTTTGAATAGCGCATCATTTGATTTTGACATTATTTCATTTTCAGAGACCTGGTTAAATCCCTCCGTTTCTGATTGTGAAATATTGTCAAATGATTATATTGTTTACCGTCGTGATCGACAGGCTCGCCGAGGTGGAGGTGTTATGTTAGCAGTAAAATCTAACCTTCGGTCGGAATGCATTTCTGTAATTGTGCCTGACGATGTTGAATTTGTTGCCGTTAAGGTAACTTTTAATTCCTTCTCTGTATTCATTTCTTGTTCCTATATCCCTCCTTCTTCCGATATTCAAGTATATATGCACCATATAAACTGCATAAAATATGTTTTTACTCAATTACGAGACATTGATTATATGGTTGTTGTTGGTGATTTTAACTTGCCAAACATCGCATGGTCAAATCTCAATGGGTCAACTTATCTTGTACCATCTGCACAGCATGATTTTTTAGATTGTTTGCTTGATCTGTCTTTGTTTCAAATAAATTCAGTTCCAAATCATTTAAACAAATTGTTAGATCTTGTTTTTGTCACTGACAGTTCTAATGCTGTTGTCTCTAGGTCTTCCCCCCTAACACTACCCGAGGATTCTTACCATCCTACATTAGAAATATCTCTAACAAATCCTGGATTTACCCCTTCATCTTCAATGACTTCAGTAAAACCTCGTCGTTGCTTCTGTAAAGCTAATTTTACCCTACTTAATCAACTTATTTGTTCAAAAGATTGGTCTCCTTTATACAATGCAGTTGACATTGACGTCGCTGTTACCTTTTTTTTATGACTCTATTAACTCTCTCTTTGATATTTCTGTTCCAAATAGTGTTGCTTCTTCTGAGTCTCTTCAACCCCCTTGGTACTGTCCTAAGCTTTCTAATTTAAAAAATATTAAGTCTAGATGTTTTAAAAAGTATAAAAAAACTTGTTCTAATCTTGACTTTTCTAAATACTCGATAGCCAAGTCAAACTTTACCCTTTTCAATTCTCAATGCTATAATAATTATCTTGCTCGCTGTAAAATTCAATTCGCACAAGATCCTAAACAATTTTACAAATTTGTTAACTCTAAAGCGTAAAACTTCGACTTTACCTTCTTCATTCTTTTTACATAACCAAAAGGCTAGCAACGATTCCGCTGCCGTGGACTTATTCGCTGACTTTTTTCAATCAACTTACTCCTCTGTCCCTTTTAATAACAAATCTTATCCTTATGACATTTCTTCTTCAAACCTTACGAAATGCCAAACTGATGTCATCTACACTGACTTCAGTAAGGCTTTTGACTCCGTGAACCATGATCTCCTCCTCCTTAAGCTTGATCGTATTGGATTTCCCTCCCCTTTTCTTTTTTGGATCTCTTCATATTTAAAAGATAGAACTCAAAAAGTTCTGCTCAGATCTAATATTTCAAAACCTGTCTACGTAACTTCCGGTGTACCTCAAGGAAGCCACCTCGGTCCTTTGTTTTTCACTCTTTTTATTAATGATCTCCCTTCGACAATATCTCATTCTCGGATACTTATGTATGCCGATGACGTTAAACTCATTTTATCTTACAACGACCCGATGCATTCTATTAGGTTGCAAGATGTTTTAAACTCGCTTCATTTTTGGTGCTTGGTTAATCATTTATTTCTTAATTGCGCAAAATGTATGTTTATGTCTTTTCATCGTTGCAAACCTTCGCTAGTTTCCTAATCGATTGGCAATGAACCCTTGCAACGAATATCAACTGTCGTTGATCTTGGAGTTATTTTTGATTGCAAATTAAGCTTTAATGATCATATATCCTGTATAGTTAATAAGGGGAATGGTGTACTTGGATTCATTAAGCGTTGGTCGAAGGAATTTAATGATTCCTATACAACAAAAGTTCTTTTTACATCTTTAGTTCGCCCGGTGCTTGAATACTGCTCATCCGTCTGGTGTCCGCAGTATAAAAAGCATATGGATCGTATTGAGTCTGTCCAAAAGCAATTCTTGCTTTTTGCCCTCCGCGGCTTAAATTGGGATCCCAACCTTCGGTTGCCATCGTATTCTAGTAGGCTTTTGCTTATTGACCTTCCATCGTTGGCTAACCGTAGAACAGTCCTAGGCGTTTCTTTTCTTCATAAGTTAATTATCGGTGATGTAGACTCTTCTGAACTTTAAGGTCGCCTTAACTTCTCTGTTCCCTCTAGAACAACTAGAAATTATTTGCCTTTAATCTTGCCTAGATGCACAACCGATTACGCACAGCACAACCGTTTTCGGGTTTTATGTCAAAATTATAATGATGTTTATCACCTGCTCTCAACAGAACTCTCTCTCTTTTCCATAAAGTTATCTCTTTTTGCACATCTCCGGCAAAATCTCTGACCACATCCAGCAGGAGCAGGGGCCTAGCTTGCCGGACCGGCTAATAAATATTCCCCCACCGGGTCAGAGATTTTCCGGATGATTTAATTCATCTTTATTTTAGCTTATATTTATTTTATTTTTATTATATTTAATTTAATTTAATTCTTTCGTTTTTTTTAATTCTTTTAATTTTAAAATCTATTTTCATTATTGTTTTATTTTATATTATTTTTGTTTATTCTATAATATTGTTTATTTATTGTTTGTGTTTATGATTTTGTAAACATATTCTTAAGCCTTCTCTTTTCCTTTTTCTCACCCTTCTCTTTTTCTCTTTTTCGACTTCTTTACTATTTAAATTTGTGTTAGGTCTAGTAACGTCTCTGGCTTCAATTGGCTGTGAACTGGGGCATAGCTGGCCGGACGGGCAAATAAAATTCCCCCACCGTGTCGGAGTCGTTCCTAGTCGATTTGTAATTTTGTTAGATTTTCCTTGTTAGGCTTTCTTAGTTCATTAAGCCTTTTTATAACGTATTTAGTTTTTCTTTTTTTGGTTGACAGCCACCATTTGTCGACTTTTTTTTTCAACAAAAAAAAAAAAAAAAAAAGAAGTCAATTCGAAGCAAGAATCACAGCACCTTCCAGCTCTGATGTGTCGCTCTTCGCTCTAAAGGTACGTCGAGTCCAAGTTAAAACCCTATGGGAAAAGGTAGAGCAAGAGTGCGAGCGCTGTGTTAAAGCTCTAAGTTCAACTGATTCCGAAGTCCAATCCATTCAAGCCATGCATGCAAAATATGACCACTGCTATACAGTGTATGAAAGATGTGCATCAAAACTCAATGAGCAAATTGAGAATGCTACAGTTCTATCGAATGCGCCCGCGCCTAATTTTCAGAGTCGAGGCTGCAGTCTTCCTCCAGTAGATACAGAAATTTTTAGTGGTGATTACATTAAATGGCCTACTTTCCGAGATATTTTTACGGCGGTCTATATAAATAATCCCAGATTTTTTGAAGGACCAGCCAAATTTGCAGCTGGCTGACCCCTCTTTCTATCGGAGCTCTCAGATAGATGTGCTATTGGGCGCAGATATCCTTCCATCCATTTTACCGGGGGGCTCACAACCCAACATTTGCGGCTCACTACTTGGTCAAGAAACCATTTTCGGTTGGATTCTGACGGGACCAGTAGCTGAGTCGAATCCTACTACAATATCATCCTATACCACAAGGATTACGGTCCAGCCAGAGCAGCGACTCGAAAACCGTCTCACCAAGTTTTGGGAGGTGGAGGATCTACCAGCAGCGCAGGTAGAAGAGTCTGATTCCGTTTGCGAAAATATTTTTGTTCGCACCACTACAAGAAATGAGATTGGGAGATATGTAGTGACGCTACCCTTTCGAAATCCTGATCAAATTAACTTCGGCCATTCAAGGTCCATCACACTGGCTCAGTTTCTCAAAAACGAAAATCGCTTGAAACGAAACATTCCTTTAAAAGAGCAGTACGACTCCGTGATCCAGGATTATTTGGACTCAGGTCACATGAGACAAGTCCCCCCTAGTACCGACTCCAACAATTTCTAACTGCCACATCATGCTGTATTCAAACCAGAGAGCACCACTACAAAGATTCGCATTGTATTTAACGCCTCCAGTCCATCCTCAAATGGCATAAGTCTTAACGACATCCTACATCCAGAACCCGTTCTTCAATCCGATGACTATTCAGATCTTAAAATGGCGTTTCTTCCAATTCGTTTTCAATGCTGACATCACAAAGATGTATCGGCAGATACTTCTTGATCCAAAGCAGACACAATATCAGAGAATTCTTTTCCGAAACAAGGATGACGAGCTCTGTGATTATGAGTTAACCACCGTCACCTTTGGTGTTAATTGTGCTCCGCTTCTGGCTATTCGTGTGCTAAAGCAACTTGCGCAAGATGAGCATGTTCAGTACCCCCTTGCAAGCGACATCATATCCAATTCGATGTATGTTGACGATGTCCTCGCCGGTGCACACACGAAACAGAAAGCCATTGCAGCGATAAAAGAACTTCGCTCAGCACTCGATAGTGCTGGGTTTCCTTTAAGAAAGTGGACGTCCAACACAAAGGATGTGTTACGGGAAATTCCTAAGGACCACTACTGTGTGCAGACTTCCTTGAACTTGATGCCGCTAGCACAGCAAAGACCTTGGGAACTCGTTGGCAAGCAAATAACGACGAGTTTTTCTTTATGCCATCACAGATTACTTTGAAGCCCTCATTTACGAAAAGGGAGGTCCTATCCCAGATTGCCAAGTTGTTTGATCCAGCGGGATGGCTGGCTCCATTTATTGTCCAAGCTAAAATTTTCATGCAGGAAATTTGGCTAAAAGAACTTGGCTGGGATGAGTCGTTGCCAAGTGAACTTCTCTAAAAGTGGCAAGATTTCCTTCAAAGTTATCCTCTTCTCCGAGAAATTCGATTTCCAAGATGGGTACATTTTCATCCCAAGGCAAAATTACAATTCCATGGATTTTGTGACACATCCCAACGCGCTTTTGGTGCAGCGATTTATGTCCGAGTGGAGACTGATAACGAAGTCTTTATTCATCTGCTTACTCCTAAGACCAGAGTCGCTCCAGTGAAGACTATTTCCTTGCCTCGTTTAGAGTTGAGCGGTGCTGTTCTTCTGGCTTGTCAGCATCACTCCTTCCACAGCTATCTGTCGATAGTTATGAGTCATTCTTTTGGACAGACTCCACCATTGTGTTAGCCTGGCTCAACAAGCCACCATGTAAATGGACAACCTTCGTGGCTAACAGAGTAGCCAAAATAGCACAGTCCGTCAGCTCTGGCAAATGGTCTCACGTAAGATCATAACACAACCCTGCTGATTTGGCTAGCAGAGGTGTTGCTCCACAAGATTTGGCTAGCAGCAGTTTATGGTGGCATGGACCAGAATGGTTGATTCTGCCACAAGATCAATGGCCAGCCTCAGTTGACACCGTTCACGAGACCGAGTTAGAACAACGCCCTGTTAAGTGCAATTTATCAAGTTTGCCGGAAATTTCCAACATTATTGAACGGTTCTCAGATTATAGTAAAGCACTTAGAGTCATCGCCCATGTGTTTCGATTTCTTAAGCGTTGTAAAAAACCTGATACTCAATTTCCAAAGGAGCTCAGCAGCAAAGAGCTATCAGAGACCCAAGAGCGACTAATTGTTTATACTCAACGTAGCGAGTACCCCAAAGAGTATCAGTGTTTATTTAGCAAGCAGACTATTCCAACGTCAAGTAGTATCCTTAATCTAAATCCGTTTCTTGACACCAAGGGAGTTATGAGAGCTTGCGGTCGTGTGAGAGCATCGGAATCTTTAACTTATGATGAACGGCATCCGGTCATTCTACCATACTCATGCATACTCACACGTCTCCTCGTCCGATTTACGCATCGCATTTCACTTCACGGCGGAAACCAACTAATGATGCGGCTAATCCGATCTAAATATTGGGTTCCAAAGCTTCGAAATCTAGTCAAGACTACGATTAATTCCTGCCGAACGTGTGTAATTCATCGAAAGAAATTACAAACCTAACTCATGGGTGATTTGCCCGTAGAAACAACCACTTTTTCCCGACCATTCACACACACGGGTGTCGACTTCGCTGGACCTTTCGATATTTAGAACTACACAGGTCGAGCATGTCTCATCACAAAAGGGTACATTTGTGTTTTTGTGTGCTTTAGCACAAGGGCGATCCATTTGGAAGCCACCTCTGATCTCACAACCGAAAAATTCCTCTCCGCTTTTGCTCGGTTTGTGGCGAAAAGAGGCTGTCCTCGGCAAGTCTTTTCCGACAACGGAAAAACCTTTGTGGGAGCCTCAAAAACCCTTTCCCGTGATTTCCTAGAGGCAGCGAAGTCAAGTGTGTTTTCCATGTACAGCCACCAGAATTTGTCGTGGCGATTCAATCCTCCAAGTGCTCCACATATGGGTGGCTTGTGGGAAGCGGGAGTAAAAAGTTTTAAAATGCTTTACTACAAGTCCACTTCTTCTTTTAAATACACTTTCGAGGAATTATCAACCCTGTTATCCAAAATCGAAGCATGTCTGAACTCGAGGCCAATTTCGCCTATGTCTGAGGATCCGACTGATCTTTTAGCCCTTAGTCCTGGCCATTTCCTTATTGGCGGTCCTCTTCTATCCATTGCAGAGCCAGAAATTAAAGAGAACTCTGCTTCAATCATTAATCGGTGGCAACGACTCAAGGCCCTGAATCAGCAGTTCTGTTTCCGCTGGAAGGAAGAGTACTTAAAAGAGTTGCACAAACGGAATAAGTGGCAACTGCCAACGAGAAACCTACAATCAGGCGATATGGTTGTTGTCAAGGAGGACAACCTGCCATTTAATGAATGGCGTCTTGGCAGAGTCCAGCAAACCTATCCAGGTGCAGATGAGTTGATGTTCTAACCACCCATGGTACCATAAAAAGGCCAGTGGCCAAGCTGATTTTGCTTCCTATAGAAACCAATATCCATGTCCAGGAGTCCCACTAACAAACGTGTTGTCCTCTACTTTATAATTTTGTCCATACTAATACTTCATCTACATTCTCATCATAGTTTCGATCATGTCACCTCATCCACGTCCAGTTGAGCCCAGACGCCCCAAGGGAGTCAACTCGTTCCGGTGCCTGGTCTGCCGGGGAGTCCACGCTCTTAAGAAGTGCCAGCGGTTCCTCAAGCTCACCGCTGAAAAGCGTCTACGGGCGGTACTTATTAATAAGTATTGCCCCAACTGCCTGGCCCACCAGCACTCCGGTCGCTCATGTCGAATCGGCGATAGATGCCGGAAATGTGACAAGGATCATCATACGCTCCTCCGAATCGATCCACAACCCACGCTCCAGGACACGCTCTCTCGAACCCAGGGCACGCTTTCCAGCATCCAGGACCCCATCGCCACGACCCAGGGCATGCTCGCCACCAGCGGCATCGCGCTCAAGATCCGCTGCCCCCACTACTTCGCTTACTTCGCTTCTCCAGCTGAAGAGCACCAGTATCCTTCCAACGGCACTGGTGTTGATAGACACAGGCAACAAGACCTTCGAGATCTGCGCACTTATTGATCCGTGCTGTCCTTTAAGTCGCATCAATGCTTCTTTGGCAACGGCCCTCGGGCTTTCCGTCACTCGCATTGGTGCAGAAGATGCTTGTACAGCCTTTATCCGTTCCAAGACAAAGGAGGAAGTAAATCTTGAGGTCGTTTTTAAGGCTGAGCCTCAGCTCTTAATAAGGACACCTTTTAAACCGGTGGGCGAGCATGTCAAGGAGGAGTTTTCAAGCATCACTCTGGCCGATAACTTCTTTAATCGGCAGAGCACTGTTTCTGTTGTGCTGGGGCCGACGTCTACCAAGACATTATTATGCCTGGAGTAATCCCAAGTCACGATGGCTTGCCAGTAGCACAGAATACTGTGTTCGGATGGGTGCTCTCCGGTACCTGCAGTCGTTAAAGCTGTATTCCGAAATTCGGTCCTTCCCCCTTTCTCCTATGGGCCATTTCCCTTCTTGCAATTGTATTGCAAAGGAGGGGGAGGATGTTTAAGCCGCAAAGTATGCACCACGTTGCAGCGTGGGCGCCAGCCAGTATCCACCACGAGCTTTGAGACATTTAGCATAAGCTTAGCATAGGCTAGAATTAAGCTCTTTATTGAAGGGCAGTTGAAGTTACAAGTGCAGTGAAAAAAGACGTACATTAATACAACGAGAGACAAATAATTTGGAATAAAAAACATATACGAAAACCACGAACACTCAAACAGTTCTTTTTTTAAACAACAAGAAGCAGGAAGAGAAAAAGGATTTATCCACCCCACCACAAACAATCGCTCTCATTGCATCTTTCAGTTTCAGCCTTATGTGGGTTTCAAAACGCATGTTATTGGTAATTGTAATTTCCAGGTACTTATACACTGTCGCATACTGCAAAAGAACTCCATCCAGGTACCATTTTTCCTCGTTCGCCTTCCGTCCTCTACCATCACGTATGATCATTACTTTTTATTTTTCCTCAATTATTTCTAGACACCATTGCTTGCAGAATTGGGATGCCTATTGAATCATTTGTTGCATTTCACCTGGGCTCTCAGCTAAAAGCACCATGCCATCTGCATACATTAGTACATTGCAGCGTACACTGCCAAGCCTTGCTTCTCCAGTCAAGTATTCTTGCATATCATTGACATACAGGGCAAAAAGCAATGGACTCATAATGCACCCTTGTTTGACACCTTTATTGGTTTCAAACCACTCCGAGCATTGGCTCCCACACCAAACTGATGTTTGATTGAGATTATATATGCTTTCTATTATGTTAATAAACTTAGTCGTTAATCCCAAATTGCTAAGCTTGTATCACTAAGCAACTATAACATAGAGGCGTCAAACCCCTTTATTAGCAGTCTAGGCTGCCTTGAATACCATGCGACCCCACAAGCCGACTGCAACTGCCGACCGTAGATTCGAACTTCGACCGAGCGAAAAATTCGAATTTCGAGTCGGAGAACAAGAATCGGATTCAGTCTGAGAATGACGCCAGAACGATAAGCACTGTCTGTGTCGCTCGCATGTATGTATGGCAGGTATGACAGTGTTGTCAATTTTCATCAAGGCCGTGCGACGGACAACAATAATGCACTTGTTATAGAGTTCGCATCCAATGAAATTTTTAGCTTAAGTTGTTTTTTTTTTTTAGTTGTTTTTATTAATAATTATTTTATTTTTATATACATTTAAAAAATTATTGAAATTTTTAAAAATATGATTGACAATCTAACGGTAATTGATAGAAGTTTGAAACTTGGACAGCAGTTTCCCTATATATGGTGAAAGTTGGAATTGGAGGTGGATTTTGGAAAATTGCATCACAAAAGGAGGGGGGAATGCTCGGATATCTATGAATGTTTTATCTGATCGTCTTCAAACTCGGTTTGTAACTAAAATATCTGAAATAATAATCTAAATAATAAGGCCGATTTAAGAAAATCCAACCACTAGGAAAATTTACGTAAAATTCTCTATTGGAATACTTATTTTTCATCCGATTCTCTGCAAATTCATATTGTGCAAAATGTTTAGACAAGTGTTTTTACAATTGTAAATTGGAATTATAGAAATGTCAGAAAATGGGGGAGGTAGGGGGAGGGCAAAAGGCCAAACATCATTTTCTAACCGATCTACATGAAATTTGGTTTGTAAGCTCTATAGAATAGATTAATAAATAAACAAACGAGAAGGCAAAGCTAACTTCGCTTGTGCCAAAGTTTTCATACACTTGCAAAAGTTCACTCAAACTGAATTAATCGGTAGAATCTATCTCTCTATATATAAAAGAGTTTGTCCTGACTGACTGACTGACTCACTGATTCACTGATTCACTGATTGGCAATCAACGTAGAGCCTGAACGGTAAGACATAGAAAGCTGAAATTTTCACAGAAGTTTCATTATGAGTTGAAAGTGAGCACTAAGGCGGGGTTTTGGAAAATTCCACCCCTAAGGGGTGGAAAACTCCCGGAAAAGCTACTATGGGGAAAATTTTGTTTTTCATCCGATTGACTTGAAATTTGGTTTGTAAGTAAAGCAAGCGAAATAATTGGACACCTGTTTCCCAGATTTCGGAAAATCCGCCCACAAGGAAAATGGCCGGAAAATTCTTCATGGAAAAAACTATTTTTCATCCGATTGACTTCAAACTCGGTTTGTGAGGATGGTAAGCAGAATAATTAGACTTGAGATTTTCCGATGATGGAAAATCTGCCCGAAAAGTCGGGAAATTCACGGAAAATTCCATATGGAAAAAACTATCGTTTGGCTTCAACGTTCATCCGTTTGGCTTCAAACTCGGTTTGTAAGGGTAGTGTGCTAAGTAATTGGACATGAGATTTTCAAATGCTGGAAAATCCGCCCACAAAGAAAATACCCGGAAAATTCTATATGAAAAACTATTTTTGATCCGATTGACTTCAAACTCGGTTTGTAAGGATAGTATGCACAATAATTAGACATAAGATTTTCCGATGTTGGAAAATGCGCCCAAAAAGTCGGGAAATTCCCGGAAAATTCCATATGGAAAAAACGATTTTTCATCCGTTTGGCTTCAAACTCGGTTTGTAAGGGTAGTTTGCTTAATAAATAGGCATGTGATTTTTTGTTGGCGGAAAATCCACCCACAAGGAAAATGGCCGGAAAATTCTATATGGAAAACACTATTTTACATCCGATTGACTTCAAACTCGGTTTGTAAGGATAGTATGCAAAATAATTAGACTTGAGATTTTCCAATGTTGGAAAATCCGCACGAGAAGTCGGAAAATTCTATATGGTAAAACCTATTTTTAATCCGATTGGCTTCAAAATCGGTTTGTGAACACATTATAGAAAATATGTATACATTTGATTTCTCGGTGGTAGAATTTCTGCCCACAGGCGAGAATAATGGTGGGCGTATTTCGGTTCAGTGACAATGGCTATTTGTGAGCCGATCTGAATAAAATTCGTTTTGTAAGATCTAGGGTCAGAATAAATGGAAACACGTGTATTTTTATTTCGGGAAGTTCACTGCAAAGGTCGGATTATGTGTGCGGGGGTGGGTTTTTAGCCGATATGTATTAAATTTGGTTTGAAAGCTCTATGGGCCAATTAAATAGGATAAAGTTTTTAGCTTAGCGCTTACTCACCCTCAAGGTCGGATAATGGGTGACGGGGGTGGTTTTAGCGTTTGTACGCTTAACGGGCCAAGAAGGTGGAAAATAATTTTCTCATTTCTGATGGTCGGAAAATGGGGGCGGGGGTGGTATCATTACCAACGTTTTTTTCATTATTTTGGCGGCTATACTGATGGTGGCGAAGCGAAGCGCGCCGGGTTATATGCTAGTCTATATATAAAAGAGTTTGTCCTGACTGACTGACTGACTCACTGATTCACTGATTCACTGATTGGCAATCAACGTAGAGCCTGAACGGTAAGACATAGAAAGCTGAAATTTTCACAGAAGTTTCCTTATGAGTTGAAAGTGAGCACTAAGGCGGGGTTTTGGAAAACTCCCGGAAAAGCTACTATGGGGAAAATTTTGTTTTTCATCCGATTGACTTGAAATTTGGTTTGTAAGTAAAGTAAGCGAAATAATTGGACACCTGTTTCCCAGATTTCGGAAAATCCGCCCACAAGGAAAATGGCCGGAAAATTCTTCATGGAAAAAACTATTTTTCATCCGATTGACTTCAAACTCGGTTTGTGAGGATGGTAAGCAGAATAGTTAGACTTGAGATTTTCCGATGATGGAAAATCTGCCCGAAAAGTCGGGAAATTCCCGGAAATTCCATATGGAAAAAACTATTTTTCATCCGTTTGGCTTCAAACTCGGTTTGTAAGGGTAGTATGCTAAGTAATTGGAGATGAGATTTTCAAATGTTGGAAAATCCGCCCACAAAGAAAATACCCGGAAAATTCTATATGAAAAACTATTTTTGATCCGATTGACTTCAAACTCGGTTTGTAAGGATAGTATGCAAAATAATTAGAAATAAGATTTTCCGATGTTGGAAAATGCGCCCGAAAAGTCGGGAAATTCCCGAAAAATTCCATATGGAAAAAACTGTTTTTCATCCGATTGGCTTCAAATTCGGTTTGTACTATGCAAAATAATTGGACATGAGATTTTCAAATAATGGAAAATCTGCCCGAAAAGTCGGG
Source organism: Lordiphosa mommai (assembly GCA_018904225.1). Lineage (NCBI taxonomy): Eukaryota > Metazoa > Arthropoda > Insecta > Diptera > Drosophilidae > Lordiphosa > Lordiphosa mommai. Next base: position 83,632 of record JAEIFT010000072.1, read on the forward strand.
AAATTCCCGGAAAATTCTAAATGGAAAATCTATTTTTCATTCGATTGACTTCAAACTCGGTTTGCAAGCATAGTATGCAAAATAATTAGACATGTGATTTTTCGATTGTGAAAAATCCACCCACAAGGAAAATGGCCGGAAAATTCTATATGGAAAACACTATTTTTTACCCGATTGACCTCAAACTCGGTTTGTAGCTATAGTTTACAAAATAAGTTGACATGAGATTTTCCGATGTTGGAAAATTCGACCCAAGAGTGGGGAAATGCCTGGAAAATTCTATATGGTAAAACCTATTTTTAATCCGATTGGCTTCAAAATCGGTTTTTGAACACATTATAGAAAATTATTAGACATTTGATTTCTTGGTGGTAGAATTTCTGCCCACAGGCAAGAATAATGGTGGGCGTATTTCGGTTCAGTGACAATGGCTATATGTGAGCCGATCTGAATAAAATTCGTTTTGTAAGATCTAGGGTCAGAATTAATGAAAACACGTGTTTTTTTATTTCGGGAAGTTCACTGCAAACGTCGGATTATGGGTGCGGGGGTGGGTTTTTAGCCGATATGTATTAAATTTGGTTTGAAAGCTCTATGGGCCAATTAAATAGGATAAAGTTTTTAGCTTTGCGCTTACTCACCCTCAAGGTCGGATAATGGGTGACGGGGGTGGTTTTAGCGTTTGTACGCTTAACGGGCCAAGTAGGTGGAAAATAATTTTCTCATTTCTGATGGTCGGAAAATGGGGGGTGGTATCATTGCCAACGTTTTTTTCATTATTTTGGCGGCTAAGCGAAGCGCGCCGGGTTATATGCTAGTCTCTCTATATATAAAAGAGTTTGTCCTGGCTGACTGACTGACTGACTGATTCACTGATTGGCAATCAACGTAGAGCCTGAACGGTAAAACATAGAAAGCTGAAATTTTCACAGAAGTTTCCTTATGAGTTGAAAGTGAGCACTAAGGCGGGGTTTTGGAAAATTCCACCCTAAGAGGTGGAAAACTCCCGGAAAAGCTACTATGGGGAAAATTTTGTTTTTCATCCGATTGACTTGAAATTTGGTTTGTAAGTAAAGTAAGCGAAATAATTGGACACCTGTTTCCAAGATTTCGGAAAATCCGCCCACAAGGAAAATGGCCGGAAAATTCTTCAAGGAAAAAACTATTTTTCATCCGATTGACTTAAAACTCGGTTTGTGAGGATAGTAAGCAGAATAATTAGACTTGAGATTTTCCGATGTTGAAAAATCCGCCTGAAAAGTCGGGAAATTAACGGAAAACTCGGTTTGTAAGGATAGTATGCTAAGTAATTGAACATGAGATTTTCAAATGTTGGAAAATCCGCCCACAAAGAAAATTCCCGGAAAATTCTATATGAAAAACTATTTTTGATCCGATTGACTTCAAACTCGGTTTGTACTATGCAAGGGCGTGTTTGGTGTTTGTCCTCATTGACTGACTAACCGACTGACTGATTGGCAATCTACGTAGAGCCTGAACGGTAAGAGATAGAAAGCTGAAATTTGCACAGAAGTTTCCATATGAGTTGAAAGTGGCCATTAGGGCGAGGTTTTGGAAAATTCCACCCCTAAGGGGTGGAAAACTCCCGGAAAAGCTACTATGTATAAAATTTTGTTTTTCATCCGATTGACTTCAAATTTGGTTTGTAAGTAAAGTAGGCGGTATAATTGGAAACTTGTTTCCCAGATTTCGGAAAATCCGCCCACAAGGAAAATGGTCGAAAAATTCTTTATGGAAAAAATCTTTTTTTCACCCGATTGACTTTAAACTCGGTTTATAAGGATAGTATGCGAAATAATTAGGCATGTGATTTTTTGTTGGTGGCAACTCCACCCACTTAGAAAACGCCCGGAAAATTCAAATGCAAAAACTATTTTTCATCCGCTGCCAACAGCAGTAAAGGTTACCTTATGTGTAATAGCTTTTAAAGATCATCCGATCTTAACCAAATTTTGTAGAACATAAAAGCATATATTATTCGTAATTCCTGAGATATTTTTTCTTAAAAAGACCTATTTTACGACCGATCGTTTCTATCGCAGCTATATGATAAGTCATCCGATCCGCACGGTTCTAAAATATTAGTTGCGTGCAGTAAAAAGAAGACTCTGTATAAAATTTCAGCTCGATAGCTTAAAAACTGAGCGACTTGTTCGCGTAGAAACATACAGACGAACAGGCGGAAATGAACTCAGCTCGTCGTCCTGATAAAGAATATATGTAGTTTATGGGGTCGGAAACAAGTATTTCTATACGTTGCAAAAATCTGTTCAAAATTAATATACACCTTGCAAGTGTATAATGAACAAGCGAGCATACGGGTGGACGAGTAAAGAGGGCTGAGTTTAATGATTTTAATATTTCTATTTTGCGCTTACTTTTCCGGTTTCCAGAGGCGCCGCATAATTTTTTCGAAGCCAGACGAGCAGAAATTATTTTAAAATAAATTTTCTATGCTCACCAATACTTGTATTTTTTCTTGCTTTCAGTTTGACATATACACCTGTTATAAATATTTTCTCTCATTTTTCTTGAATGTGGACTTTTTTGGAAAAATTCATGAAAAATCGTATAATATATATTTATAGATTAAAAAAATCGTCCTGTGGTGCTTTAAGTAAAATATTATTATTCAAATTAGAGAAATGATTAGTAAACAAAAATAACTCTGATTGTTGGCAATTTACAATTTCTTCTTTCATTAGATCTTTACAGGAATTACAGTTAAACTTTTGTTGCGATTTACGTAACACAAATCCTGTTAAATATCGTAATGCACTTTCATTAGCAATGCTTATTTCTGTAGTAGGTATTTCATCAACCTTGGATACTTCCGCCTTTCTACCACCGTCCCATTTTCTGACATTTCTACACAGAAAAAAAAAATATCAAATATCAATTGAATCTTGGCTGATCAATATGATATTTGTCTGTCTGTCTGTTTCTACGCGAACTAGTCCCTCAGTTTTAAAGCTATCGAGTTGAAATTTTGCATTTTGAACGATCGGTCTAAGAACTAGTTCTAGATGAAAAAACTTTTTTGTTTTCCATCGTAGCATCACTAATCGTGGTTTATATTAGTTTTATGTGCTTCCACACAATTCTGGAAAAATGTATCAAAATCGGATCACTATAGCATATAGCTGCCATATAAGCGGTCGGTCAAAAAACTAGTTCTAGTGGGAAAAACTTTTTTATTTTCCATCGTAGCGTCACTAATCTTGGTATATATTATGCTTTCACACAATTCTGGAAGATTTTATTAAAATCGGAGGACTATAGCATATAGCTGCCATAGGACCGATCGGTCGAAAAATGTGTTATACTAAGAAAAGTTTTTTTTTATGGTATCAAATTTTTATTATCAATGATTTAAAAATTTAAAATATCTGATATCTATATTCTATATATATTTTAGCTGTTAAATCAGCTGGAGTAAAGTTTTTCAAGTGTATTAAAACTTCGGCACAGTCGAAGTTAGCTTTGCCTTCTCGTTTCATATCATTTTGATGATAAATAATATTTAATTAATCGTACTAATATCAAATTGATAAGATAATAAATAAAATGAGAAAAGGGAAAGAGACAAAAAATGCTTATTATCGAAAACTTAGGCACCGTAGAAAAAATATAAATAGTCCCTTAGACGTTTGCCCGCACGCGTGTGGGGTGGCTCACTGCGTTGAGACGTCATTCCATTCGTGTAAAGTGCGAGTCCCCGGGTTCGATCCCCAGACAAGGTAATGTTTGTTAACTAACAAAAATGTTTAAATTTCTTTGCTTTCCGAACTGCTATGGCGCTAATATTACATAATCATTAATATTCTGAGCGGGGAATATATTATAATATAACTTATATAAATAATATATGCGCCCAGCCCATCTCCTAATATTATTATTTTTTTTTAAATGCCACTTTGATCTTAAACATATCATTTTGATATGATCGAAAATATCAGTTTGATATTTTCGAACAGGTCAATTTCATCTGCATCTTATCGGCATTTTTTTATATGAAAAAATGTCATATTGAGTCCCAGATCATATCATTTTTTTTTTCTGTGTATAATTCCAATTTTCAATTGTAAAAACACTTGTCTAAACATTTTGCATGCTTGCCCACAATATGAATTTGCAGAGAATCGGATGAAAAATAAGTAATCCAAAAGAGAATTTTACGTAAATTTTCCTAGTGGTTGGATTTTCTTAAATCGGCCCGACACGTGTCTTATTATTTCAGATATTTTAGTTACAAACCGAGTTTGAAGACGATCAGATAAAACATTTATAGATATCCGAGCATTCCCCCCTCCTTTTGGGATGCAATTTTCCAAAATCCACCCCCAATTCCCACTTTCACTATATATAGGGAAACTGCTGTCCAAGTTTCAAACTTCTATCAATTACCGTATTTTTTAAATGTATATAAAAATAAAATAATTATTAATAAAACCAACTAAAAAAAAAACAACTTAAATAAAATAACTCTATAACAAGTGCTTTATTGTTGTCCGTCGCACGGCCTTGATGAAAATTAGCAACACTGTCATACCTGCCATACATACATGAGCCACATACATACAAAAACATAACGGCAGCGCGAGCGGCACAGACAGTGCTTATCGTTCTGGCGTCATTCTCAGACTGAATCCGATTCTTGTTCTCCGACTCGAAATTCGAATTTTTCGCTCGGTCGAAGTTCGAATCTACGGTCGGCAGTAGCAGTCGGCTTGTGGGGTCGCATGGTATTCAAGACAGCCTAGACTGCTAATAAAGGTGTTTGACGCCTCTATGTATTAGTTGCTTAGTGCTTGTATATTAGGGCCTTTCTATTTATTATGTCAAACGCTGCACGAAAATATACGAAAAACATGTACAGTTTCCGTCTACGCTCTAGGTACGTCTTGGCGATACTTGTAAAAATGGCATCAATGGTTGAGTAGCCCGGAATCCTGCTTGAGATTCGCTGAGGAGAGAATTATCGTTGACCCACGCTGTGAGCCGTTCCAGAAGCACTGAAGCAAATATTTTGGCCATGGCGTTCTGAAAAGAAATTCCTTTGTAATTTCCTGGTTGATTTGGATCTCTCTTTTTCAGAATAGGATATTATAATATTTCTTCGGAACGAATCTGGGGCTTCTCATGACTCAAAAGCCCGATTGTATGCTTTTGTAAGCCGTTGCACAAATAGTGGTGTCGCATGTTTAATAAATTCAGCCGGGATTCTATCGATTCCTGGCGCCTTTTTCTCCCTAGATTTATTTATTGCGTTTCGAACCTCTCCCTCTGTTATGCGTGCATCCAGTTCACTGTTTCTTAGCAGCCGTAAAGCATATTGCATATTGTTTGATATATTTGCATGTAGTAACGATTGAAAATAAGCAGCCATTTCTACGGGACCCACTTGGACAGTTTTCCGAGCAGAACTTCCGTTTATTTTTCTAGCAATACTCCAGAAGGTTTTGCTATCCCTGACGCTACTGATTAAAGTCTGTAAGTGATTAAAGTACACTTTCTGCTTCTCTTTGCACACGACTTTATAGGCCAGGTTGGCTTGTTGGTATGCTGCTCTGTCTTCTCCGCTATTATTGGTTTTAGTCATCTTAAGTGCATTTATGGAGATTTTTCGCGCTTGTTCGCAGTGAGCATCGTACCATGGTTGCTTATAGCTCCGTACACTTGCCTGGCTCCCCATGCAAGACGCTGCTCTTGTAACGCTATATTCTAGGTAGTTGATTGTGCTTGAAATGTCTCTTGGTTCAGGTCTATTCATCTTAAGTTGGGCATCGAGTCGTTCTGTGTAGTTGGCTGTTTTTCTTGGATTCCATCGTAGCTGCGGCAGTAATTGATTAGAGTTGAAGTCACTTTGCGATAGAGAGGCGTTAATATTGCAATCTATAACCAAAGGCAAATGGTCTGAAAACTCCACAGCTTCTACCTCCATATCGGATACCAATGTCCTTTATCAGGCAATAGTCAATGGTTGACGCAGCCTTACCTCTTAAAAACGTGAAGTCTCCATTTTCATCGCTTGATGTTCTTCCATTAAGAACAGTCAGATTAATGTACTCGCACATATCGATAATTTTCGTTCCATTTGCATCCTGTTTTAAATCTGTAGCATTTCTATTCAGAGTTGCATATCTACCTGCTGTATGAAAGCCTTCTGTGATGACTTGTTGGTCGCCTATTCTTCCATTAAGGTCACCGATTATCAAGACATTCTCCTCCGCACGCTCTAGCAGGAAACTGTATAGCTCCTCAAATTCTATTCGCCATTTGTTGCAGTTCAAGTACACTGGTATAATCGTACAGTTTTGTTTCGCGAGGTCTACCTGAATTATAGTTCTGCTTTGGACTTCCATGTATCTGCAGACTTTTATAAGGTCCTTTTTAATACCATATAGGCAGCCTCCGCTTGCCCGTCCTCTTGAGCATCTCCGTTCCGCCGCAATCCAGTGTAGATAAAAGTCTGGAAAATACACATGTAGTTCCTCGTAGTTGCTTCCCTTCAGTTCCGCTCAGGCCTGAATCAGACCTGAATTCAGGCCTGAAATGGAAGGGCTGGTCATGAATTCATGGCAGCCTTTATATGAGTTTCAGGCATGAATTTAACATAGGCATGGCCTAGGACTTCATGACGTTCACTTCTTTTAGCCATGAGAAGCATGGGTGAACTCATGGGTGAGTTTCATGAATGATTTCACTGATGATTTAAGGTCGATTTCATGTGTGATTTCTGGGGTGATTTTAGATCGAATTCATGAGTAATTTCATGGCTGCACAAAAAAAATGTGTACTGGTGGAGGAGGGGGGGAGGGTTAAAGTTCTAACTCCACCCCCGTGTCTGCCCCGCCTCCCCCACACTTAGATTTTTTTATCTAAGTAATATTAATTCTCATGGTGAACCAACGCCGCTCTAAAATAAACTAAGAAATATAAATATTATTTAACACAGATTACCTTGTCTGGGGATCGAACTCGGGACTAAGCACAAATCGAATGACGTCTCAACGCAGTCAGCCACCGCACACGCGTGCGGGCAAACGCTAAAGAGGCTACTTATATGAGCAACATTGTTTGTCTCTTTCCTTCTTATGCAGACGTTACGCACACTTTTGCATTCGTTTTGCTTCGTTGATGTTTTTTTCGGCCTACGTTGCGTGAGAGAGTCAGCGTGCAGCTGCATTCTCTCTCTCGCTCTTTTTTGTTATGTTTAGTCACAAAAATTACAATAATTATTTTATAAAAAATATATCATTATTTGAATAAATAATTATTCATATAATTAATTATTTATATATATACTGAATTTTATAATAAATTCTGATTTTTCGCCACAACATTTGAGTTGCGAATATGAGCAGAATATCGGTCATGAATTTGCAGCGCCAACTCAGCTCTGAATTCACCCATGAGTTCAGCCATGAAAAGGAGCAATTGCTCCCGCTGGAACTGAAGGGTTTCGACAAAAGTTTCAAATAAACAAAATATTTCATGACTATTGACATATTTAAAAAAATTATTAAATATAAGTTTGCCTTTTAGGCCTGCAATGTTATAAGCTAAGATATGAATGTTTTTGACTGCCTTACAATTGGAATTTATTTTTAGTTTGACATATGCTCTAAATCATTAAAATCAACGTTTATCTCGAAACTGTCGCTATAAATTTTTTTCAGGACCTGGTCTGCTGGTTTATCTCTGCACATAAGCTCTCCCAGTCTGTTCCAGTAGAACCAATTGCCATCTATTGTCATTCTATCATCTCTCACATTTATTGGTTTGCTGGCGTTGAAAGCCAAAATCTCTCTCCGTAGTGTGATCATCAGGCGTTTCTGAAGCTGTCTCCTAATCGTTAGATCCCTTTCAACATAAACTGTTGTTCCCTTCAACTGATTTGACTTCTTCAGAAAAGTTTGAGTTGTCAATGCCGAAGCAAACTCAACCACAACAGTCATCTTCCCATTTGTATACCCTTGCAGAGGGTATATTAAAATTGTCACGATGTTTGTAACGCATAGAAGGAAGCATCTCCGACCCCATAAACTATATATATTCTTGATCAGCATGACGAGCTGAGTCTATATAGCCATGTCCGTCTGTCCGTCTGTCCGTCCGTCTGTTTCTATGCTATCTCCTCCCTCAGTTTTGAAGCTATCTTGACCAAACAATGCAAAAAGTCTTTAAATACACATAGGCTGCACATTTGTCGGAATCGGCCGGATCGGATGACTATATCATATAGCTGCCATAGGAACGATCGGTCCATAAACTAGTTCTAGTGAGAAAAACTTTTTTGTTATTTTCTATTGAATCGTCACCAAACTTGGTATATATTAGTTTTATACCCCTTCACACAATTCTGGAAAAATTTATCAAAATCGGATGACTATAGCATATAGCTGCCATATAAACGGTCGGTCAAAAAACTAGTTGTAGTGAGAAAAACTTTTTTGTTATCAATGGTAGCGACTTTCAAAATTTGCAAGGGTATTTAAAACATCGGCGTAGCCGATGTTAGCCTTCTATTTTTTCATTTTTTTTTTGAAGTTCTCAATCGGTACCGTGGCTGGGATGTGGAACTTTGTTGTAAGAAGGGACTTGACTGCCTCGTAAGGGTGTTGGTGTGCATTCATTCCTCTAAATATGAGGTTCCTACGCTTGACACATTCTTCCACCTGTTGTAAGCGACGAGTTTCTTCATCTCTTTGAGATCTCATTTCCGTTAGTTCAATTTTTAAATTTGAGTTTTCCTGTGCCAGCAGCTCCACCTTCTTATTCAACTCGGAAACATCATTTTGATGCCTTCGATGTCTTCTTTAGTGGCAACCTTTTTAAATTTTTCATCTAGTAGTGACGACATGACGGACATTAAATCAGACAACTGCATGTCTCCAACCGTATTGCTAGTTCTTATTGAGCGTTCCTCCGGAGAAATTTTCTTAAGAAGCCGCTTAGCACCAGATGATGATAGAACACTCTGACCCGATGGAGTTGATTGTCCAGAATATTGTGCTTCGTTGGTAACTGTTGGTGGTGGAGTGTGTTGCATTTTTAAAGGCATTTTGTGGCTTATTACAGACGAAATGGAGTTGAGCAGCGTTTGAATTTGGCGCCTTTTGCGTCCTGGTTGCAATAGTCTACTGCTTGCAATAGTGAACTGCTTGCAGCCTATTCTCTGCTTTGTTCTGATAAACTGCTTGCACAACTGTCACGGGCGTCTACAACAATCTGGTATCCTCAAACTCTCTTTGACTCCGAAGGCACAGAAAGTAATTGCTGAGATTGATGAGGCGCTCACACTCACACACACAGACACAAAAATTGCTTTGTTATTAATATTTGTTCAGTTGAATTGTGGACTTATTTGTATTTGGTAGCTTTTCTGTATGTAATCCTTGGCACGCGGCACTGCTTATTGAGTCTATGGCACAAATTTGGGTTTTCTCCGATCCGTTTACTGCGCAGTTTTGAATTTTAAATACGGAGCTCGCAACTAAGCGTCTACTCGCGGCACACTCTTTCTTCTTATATATAACTCCATTTCTCATTTCATAATATTTATGCTTCGTTTCCTGCAACACCTCCCTTAACTTCTTTAGTTTTTCATCCCTGCTTTGGCAAATAATCAAAATTTCTTCAAACGTGTTTAAGTCAATAGGTAATATGTGCGTGTTTCTACTGAGTGCGTCAGCATGTTGCATTTTTATACACTTGAAAAGTGTATATTAATTTTGCCCAGAAGCTTGTAACGCATAGAAATATTCATTTCCGTCCACATAAACTATATATATTCTTGATCAGGACGACGAGCTGAGTGCAATTCCGTCTGTCCGTCCGTCCGTCTGTCTGTTTCTACGCGAACTAGTCTCTTAGTTTTAAAGCTATCGAGCTGAAATTTTTCACAGAGTCTTCTTTTTACTGCACGCAACTAATATTTCGGAACCGGCCGGATCGGATGACTATATCATATAGCTGCCATAGGAACGATCGGTCTAAGAACTAGTTCTAGTTAGAAAAACTTTGTTATTTTCCATCGTAGCGGCACAAACCTTGGTGTATCTTAGTTTTATATGCTTCCACATAATTGTGAAAAAATTTATCAAAATCGGATGACTATATCATATAGATGCCATATAAAGGGTCGGTCAAAAAACTAGTTCTAGTGGGAAAAACTTTTTTATTTTTCATCGTAGCGTCACCAATCGTAGTATATATTAGTTTTATATGCTTCCGCACAATTTCAAAATTTTTTTTATCAAAATCGGATGACTATATCATATAGCTGCCATAGGAACGATCGGTCGGAAAATCAGTTTTAGTGAGAAAAACTTTTTTGTTTTCCATCGTAGCGTCACTAATCTTGGTATATGATAGTTTTATATGATTTCACATAATTCTGGAAAAATGTATCAAAATCGGATCACTATAGCATATAGCTGCCATAGAAACGGTCGGTCAAAAAACAAGTTCTAGTGAGAAAAACTTTTTTGTTTTCCCATTGTATCGTCACCAATCTTGGTAGATATTAGTTTTATATGGCTTTACAAATTTTTTAAAAAATTTATAAAAATCGGATGACTATAGCATATAGCTGCCATAGGACCGATCGGTCGGAAAATGTGTTTTACTAAGAAAAGTATTTTTATGGTATCCTATTTTTATTATCAATGATTTAAAATTTTTTAATATCTGATTTCTATATCCTATATATATTTTACTGGTTAAATCAGTTGGAGTAAAGTTTTTCAAGTGTATTAAAACTTCAGCACAGTCGAAGTTAGCTTTGCCTTCTCGTTTTACCCGCTCTGTGCTCTAAGGTATATTCAGAATTCTGTAGCTCTAGCGCCCAACGTGCTATTCTCGGATTCAGCTCCTTTTTATTTAACGTCATCGTCAGTGCACTACAATCTGTCACTATCTTAAAATGTATGCCTTGTAGATAAATTCTGAAGCGTTGAAGTGCACTAACTATAGCTTACGTCTCCAACTCGAAACTATGATACTTAGCTTCTGCTTCTGTAGTACATTTTGAAAAGTAAAACACTGGGTGCCATCTACCATCACTTTTCTTTTGTATCAGTATCGATCCAAACCCCAACACACTCGCATCACAATGCAATTCCGTTGGGTCACCTGGGCTATATATAGCTAATATCGGTGCATCTAATAAGTTATTTTTCAGCATTTCAAAACATTCAAGCTCTGCTTTACTAAGTCATACATGCATTTTACTCGGAACCGGAAAGTCTTTAAACACATGCAATCCTTTATCATATGGTCTTATTCCATCCCCTGATACTAAATACCCCAAGTACTCAACCTCAGACTGAAGGAACTCACATTTATCTAGTCTTAATTCCAGCTTGTTCGCTACTAACCGTCTGAATACTTCTTCTAATATTTCCATGCAACACACTAAAATTTGTTCGATTTATATTTTCATTTAAATCATCCACCGCTTTGCTCCCATTCTCTAAGTCTTGCTCTGTTAAACGCACATTTTCACAGCCTTCTTCTGTAACAAACTCTTGTTTCGAATTTTTATTTAACAAACATCTGCATCTGTCAACCGCTCTTCTGCTAAATTTTCATCTTCTAAGCACTCCTCTGTCATAGACTTTACTTTCAAACGTTCATCCAAACACTCACCTGAACAGTCTACATCTGACAAACACTCTTCTGCAAATCTTTCAACTTATAAACACTCATCTGAATAGTCTTCATCTGACAAACACTCATCTGCAAAACTTTTAACTTCTAAACACTCATCTGCTAAATATTCATCTTTTTTCACACAACTTTCGGAATCATTCTTTTTTTTTATCCTTTTCTTCAACAAAATCACTAATTATTCTATATTTACAAATGTTCATAAAGTTTCTTCCCAGTACTACCTCATAGCACATCGATTCATTTGCCACAACCAACAATTATAATTCAAATTTTTCGTTTCCAGTTATAACGAAACAGTCCACTTTTGCAAAAATATTTATTTTACTGTTATTCAAACTGAAAAAATTTACATCTTCATAATTTTTTAAAGCGAAATTAGGCTTTTCCATTTTTTTTAACTCAACATTATATCTGTTATCAACATGAAATTCATTAATACATTCTTTGATGTTTTTTAAATCAAAATTAAATTTTTCATTATTTTGTAAGTGTTGTTGTAAGCAGGACATTTTAATAAAGCTTATGGGGCTCCCTGAATCGTTGAGACATTCTAGAAGTAAGCACTGGTTATTATAGTTCTTAATTTGAATATTAAAATACCTTACATATTCGTTACGTGAAGTCTTCTTCCGACAGCAGTGAGATATTTGATGCTTCTGACTATCGCAACAATAGCAAGCTCCACGCTCGCGCTTTGGCTTCTGACAGTCCGCTGCAAAATGGCCAATCGAGTTGCAATTATAACAGCGTGATGGCACCATATTCATTCAGCCTGTTCTACAACAGTTGATTTTGTTCGCTGTTTTTCGGCCATGGAATCTTCTCAAATGCTTGTAATAACTGGGATGACCGCTCAAAGCATTGCATGTACGCCTGTCTGCTAAGTTGTTCGACTGGTATCCCCTCAATTATGTTGTCAATTAACTCCTCTTCGTCAATACGGATGTGTGATGCCAACATCTTCTTCTCATGAAAATAAGCTCCAAATTCTTCGTTCACCACCCATTTACGTGCCTGGAACTTACGACGTAGTCACATTTTGTTCTCCTTTGTAGAAAAATTTTGACAATGACATCGAACAGCTGGTTAACCGGCATGGTTAGACAATTTTCGTTTTCATACAGCCAGAATTGTGCTCCCTCCCTGAATTTGGACATAAGTAACATTCCCACGCCGTTATCATCTTATAGCCTGATTCCACTAGCACATATATGTACTTTTGAAAATATTTAAATTCCATAGCATATATACATTCTAAACCGATAAGTGAAAGTTGACCAATCTTTTGGTAAGTTTTGCAACTATGTCCGCTTTGACGTCGCACATGTTAAAAAAAAACGCGAAATTAATGGTTAAAAAACGAAGTCGAAGACATTTGCTACATATTTGAGTTGCGCCACCCAAATATTTACCGGACCTTTTCCATCAAATGTTGGCCTAAACAAAACTTAACATTTTGCTCGTATTACCAATAGCTTCGATTCTCTTCGCTCGCTGTTGCTGTCTATTGCCTTTGCGCCAACCTCGGCTTCCCTGTCTTCTGAATCGTTCTCCTCAGGATGATCCTCTCCAGGTGGACACCACGGCTTTACTGCCGTCTGTTGGGTTTCCCAATTCGAGCAACCAATTTCGCAATTGCGTTGCAGAAAATTCCTCTGCGCCAATGGCTTGCATTTTGTTGTACACACACAGACACACGGACTTACGCAGCCACGCGCTGACTCATAGCCGGCGACTTCAATGCATGGGCGGTAGATTGGGGAAGCAGCAGGACAAACGCCCGAGGAAGCATCCTTCTCGATACGTTCGCGTCCCTCAATGTTGTATTGATGAACACTGGGGGGAAACAAACATACACAAAGGCAGGACGCGGATTAATAATTTATCTCACATTCGCTAGTCCCTTCTTGACGAGAATATGACATGGGAAGTTTCCGACCTGTACACCCACAGCGACCACCAAGATATAGTGAGCAAAATCGGAGTACAGCGGAGTCAACATATAAAGCAGCCAGTCCACAACGGCTGGTGCCAAAATACACTGGATAAAGAGGTACTACTGGCAATGGTAGATTTCTCCCATGTCAATGGAACTGCAGAACAGCGCGCAAATTGTGTGGCACAGGCAATGGGAATAGCGTGCGATGCAGCAATTCCGCGCAAAAAGAGGGGCGGAAACAAAAATAATCCCGTACATTGGTGGAACCAAGAAATCGAGCACTCTCGCACGGAGTGCCACAGCTCAAGAAGGCGGTATCAACGAGCAATGAAGCATTCGCTGAACTCTACAATCGGAGAACGAATCTTCCCACCCAGATGGAAACATCAGAGACTGGTGCTACTTCCAAAGGGCGATAAGAACGCGGATGACCCCGCTGCATATAGGCCACTGTGCATGCTGGATGCGATCAGCAAATTATTCGAAAGAATTATTTGCAATCGATTGGAAGAGGAACTGGTGAGCAGGCAAGGTCTCTCAGATTATCAGTTCGGCTTTAGGAAGGGACGTAGCATGACGGATGCCATTTCAACGGTAGTAAAGATAGCTCGTGATGCCACTACTGGGAAAAGATGGCAAGGGGGCACAAAACAGTATTGCCTGGTCACAACATTAGACGTCAGAAATGCCTTTAAATCTGCTAATTGGACCAAGACCCTCCAAGCACTCAGAAGTCACGGCATACCTAAAAACCTAGTTCAGCTGATTGCCAGCTACTTTGGGGACCGCACGCTGCTGTATGACACGTCGGAAGGTGGAAAGACATACAAAATCACAGGAGGCGTTCCACAGGGTTCAGTTATTGGGCCGATGTTGTGGAACATAATGTACGACGGAGTCCTCCAGCTCAACACGCCGGCAGAAGTTAAAATCGTTGGCTTTGCAGACCTCTACTTGGTGGAGGTAGAGGCTAGAACCAATGAGACGGTGTTGCTAGTCACCGAATGGCTCGACGCAAATGGTCTAAGCCTGACTCCTCACAAAACCAAGGCGGTCCTTGTAAGCAGTAGGAAACGAGTAGAGACTGCAATCGTCCGAGTCGGAAACCAAGAAATTAGGTCGATGGGGGCCATTAAATACTTAGGTGTAATGCTGGATCACAGACTAAGCTTCAAAAGCCACCTGGAGTATGTGGAAACGAAGGCAGTTAAAGCAATAAACGCTGTAACCGGAATAATGGCGAACATTGAAGGACCACGACAGCGTTGTAGATGGCTGATCTGCAATGTGGTGAGGTCAATCATATTGTATGCATCGACAATATGGGCCCCAGCGATGAGTGTTCCTTCATACAGCCGTGGTTGTAAATTGGCGTACAGGAAATGTGCCCTCCGAGTGATAAGTGGCTTCCGAACAGTGTCAGAGGACGCCGCTCTAGTCCTCGCGGGAATGGTCCCGCTTGAACTGCTTGCAATTGAAAGTAGGATCCCCCCTACAGATGAGTCGCGGCGGGAGAGCACGATGGCACAGTGGCAGACGAGGTGGGTGTCTACAACCAACGGCAGCTGGACAAGGAGACTCATAGTGGACATTCGGCCGTGGGTGGGAAGAAAACACGGACAAATTGACTTCTTTTTGACTCAGTTACTAACGGGACATGGATGCTTTAAATCCTATCTTTATAGCAGTGTAGGGCGCGTTCGTATAGCGTGTGCATATGAATGGCCTCAGTCGCAGCGACGTCTCACACACACAGCATACGCGCGTTTCGTGGCTTTCAATTTCGTATCGGTTTCAACGCACACATGCATAGCTAAAATATGATTGTATTGTATGCCCTACACTGCTTTATAGGTTTAAGCACGAGACGGATCCGTTTTGCACACACTGTACGCGGGCCATAGAAGACGCATAGCATGTATTTTTTGTCTGTCCGAGATTCTCTGCCGAACGGGAAGAGCTAAGCGTAGGCATCGGGAGACCATTCACAGTCATTGACTTGATGGATATCCTACTAAGCTCGCAAAACAACTGGGATGCTATTTGCACCATGGCTGCAGAAATTATGAAGATCTTGAGTCGCGTTGAAAGACAGCGCAATTCAATTCGAAATCCTAGACAGGGATCTAGTTAAGGCTTTCATGCCATCTCCCCCTTGTGAAGTAATACTTAGCGGTGGTACCGCGAGAGGGAATCGGAGAATAGGGGTGGTTTTAGTGGGTGAGGAACACCAAGTCCCACACTCTATGGCTTTCAATGCTTTCCCCCCTTAGCTTAGGTATGTACACACGGTTGTCACTTTAAAAAATTAATATGCTCCAAAAAAATTTAAAACGGCTCCATTTAAAAAAAAAGCTCCAAATAAGGCTCCATGCAAAAAAATATGTTCCCGAACTACATTATGTCAATAAAGTACGGGAAATTTTTGTTTTTATTATGAATTTGTTTATTATATTCATTTTTATACCAAAACATTACCCAATTCATAACAAAATTCATTCAAAGACTTATACTTATTCTAGCCTTATTAGAAATGAAAAGATTCTATTTTTTGTCACCATATCTTTCTTAATCCGACACCGAAATATACAAATTCACTGCCAATAATTAAGGTAAATTTCTTTGACTTATTTGTGGCCTATTTGTTGGCAGTGATTTCGTATATTTTATTTCCAAATTGGTTTAGGATCACGGAAGCTATTGCTAAATATGTAAAACCACTGAAAAAAATTGGACCAAATAAAATCGTAAAGATATGAAAATTCTTCAAAAATATTTCAAAATTCAATTCAAAAATGCTTTCACCACTGAAAAAATTGACCAAAAGCCTTTTTGGCAATTGTCTAGTGTAAGTTCTTCATTGTCATTCATTTACCAATAATATTGAGAATCAAAGAACTCTACAGAGCATTATGTTAGTCACAGACAAAAATTGAAGACCCAAGCAGTAAATTAATATTTCGTTCAAAAGTAACTAGTTCTGGGAATGCCTGGACATGCCGTCCATTTTGTATTTTGGAGAACATTTATTTAAAAACGAGCTTACTTATGTTTTATTCTTTTCCTAATCAGTCAGTTGTAGCGTGTTTCATTGTTTAGTTACTGTTCCAAGTTCTCGGTTGTACTTAGTTAAATAAGTAATTTATTAACGAATTCGAAAATTATTTATCCCATAGAAATATAATATTTATAATATAATATAATATTATATTATATTATAATATAATTCTTACTTTTAGGGATAAACTTTTGCCTGATACTTCGATTTCTTCTTTTTTAGGGGTTTAATTGTTTGCGATATTTACTTATCTATTTGTTCAATTCGATCAATTATAGTGCTGGCTAAGTATTATGTTTATAATCTTGAACTTATGAAAAAATGTTTTCCTTGTTCAAAAAGCTCCATTTTGCAGGAAATGGCTCCAGTGCTCCAATGAGAAAAAAAAGATCCATTTTGGATCCATTTTGCGTTTGCTCCAAAAGTGGCAACCGTGTATGTAAGCTTATGCCACAGATGTCAACCCCGGTCATCAGCCCAAAACCATAATATAAATTCAAATTAATTCCGCTTTACGACAGAAGCTTAAAGAAATGCTGACTTAGCGACTGGCTAAAATCGCTGCCGCCGCTGACCGTTTCAGCCGACGTCGCCGCCACAACCCACAGCTTAGGTAGGGCCTAAGGTCTTGTCATAAGTTAATTTAGTCAAAAATATTCTGCAATAAAGAAAGGTCTCAAGGCCACTAATCATATTTTTTAATTGTTTATTCTTTAAATCGGAATCAAAAATTAACTGGCGCCCGAGCAGGGACCCACCAACGGTACGATAGAGCAAAACGTTTTCTAAGTACGCGACGCGACGATAGAGCAAAACAGTTTCTAAGACGCGATTTGGTAGGTTTCAAAAACACTTATAGACATTCGGTGTGACTCGAGGAAATTAATTTTTCCTGCCGGTGTTAAAGAAAACAATATAGTACTAGAACTTAATTGTTCAACTATCCATCGGTGGACCACAATTCTGTCAGGTCCGTCCGCAGAATACATTCACGGAGTGCTGTTCGCAGGATCCCCAGTAGGATAATTATACCCAAAAAGTATGAAATCCGGACCGCCATGAAGGGTGGCCATATAAACCATATTGTAAGTTAGTGATTAAGCGAACACAAGAAAAAGAAACGCAAAAAAAGATTTAAATAAAGAATACAAGCAAACCAATTGCCAAAAAATTTAAACAAAGAATTTAAAGAAAAAAAAAGAAGAAAAATATATTTGAAGCAGAATTGCAAGTTTTAAAACAAACAAATAAAATCGTAAAAAAAATAATAATAATAAGGAAGTAGTCTCTGAAGTTTTAAATAAAGAGATAATTAACAAATTAAAATATTTTAAAAGAAAAATAATTTTGAGCACAAATAATAATAAAGCAAAATAATATTTTTGTAATAAATTAAAAAAAAAAAACATTTTTTGAAAGTTTCAAAAAGTTTTGAGTACAAAAAAAAATTGTTTTTTTGACAAATCAATTAATCCAATATTTTTTCAAAAATAATATTAGTATTAATTGTTCTGAAATTCCTGACTAAATTTTACTTTTTCCCAGCAAGAATGTTTTTTCTAAAGCAAGTCTCTAAACATTAGATTTAGATAACCCACTTCAGAACTTTATGGCGAATACAAATAATCTCATAAGACCCCTATGCTTAACCAGCAAGACACATTATGCGCATCTTTCGACGAACAACAACAAAGTCAACAACAGAGACAACAGGAAAGACAGATACAAAGGCAGGAAGAATATTTACAGAAGAGAAACATGGAAAACCAGGAAGATTTAACCAATAGAGTGGCCCAAATATTAGCACAAATCCTACCGGGGCTACTCAGTGAAATCAATAATTCTAATCAAACCCTATTTAATGCGACTGACCAAGAATTTGCTCCAGAGCATCGTGCTAACCTCAACGACCTAGATAGAGTACCTCCGAGATTTTTCAGGCGATCCTTCTGAGTTTAGCTCCTGGAAAAAGGGAGTGGTTAGAATTCTTAATAATTATGACAGTTTATAAGCGTCTGTCTTTGATTTTAAACAAGATAGGCTGCATGGGATTGACTAAAACGAGAGCGTAAGTTGAAGTCGGCCCTGCTCGACTTCGATATACCCGTTACTCAGGGTAAGGTTTATTTCAGACTATTTTATTAGATCACAACATGCCCAAATTGTGTTTTTTTCCCAAATTGCGGGGGTGGCAACTCTACTATAACTCATCTGATCGGGAAACTATGTATGGTGGATCGATAAGTAATGATGATTAAAATACATGTCTAAAAAGTTTGATTAATCTATTTTCGAAATTGTGGGAGATATAAGGCTTTTTTAAAATTGCGGGGGCGGGAACTTTTCTATCGTTCATCTGATCAGGAAATGATATATGGAGGATCGATAGGTAATGATGATTGAAATATATGTCTAGAAGGTTCGAACAATCTATGATCAAAATTGTGGGAGATATGAGGTTTTTTTCCAAATTGCGTGGGTGGCAACTCTTCAATCGTTCTTCTGATCAGGAAATGATGTATGACAGATCGATAGGTAATGATGATTAAAATATATGTCTAGAAGGATTTACTACTGTATTTTCAAAATTGTGGAAGATATGAGGTATTTTTCAAATTGCGGGGGCGGTAACTCTACTATGGTTCATCTAATCGAAAAATGATGTATGGCGGATCGATAGGTAATGATGATTAAAGTATATGTCTAGAAGGTTCGAACAATCTATTTTAAAAATTGTGGGAGATATGAGGTTTTTTCATATTGCGGGGGCGGGAGGGGGCGTGGCAAAAATTTGAAACAAACTTGATCTGCGTGCAGACAATACAAGTCTACACTGAAAATATGGTAGCTCTAGCTCTTATAGTCCCTGAGATCTAGGTGTTCATACAGACGGACGGACAGACGGACAGACAGACAGACAGACCGACATGGCTATATCGACTCGGCTATTAATGCTGATCAAGAATATATATACTTTATGGGGTCGGAAATGTTTCCTTCTGCCTGTTACATACATTTGCACAAACTTAGTATACCCTTTTTACTCTACGAGTAACGGGTATAAAAATCCGAGAAACTAATGACAAAGTTATATAGGGACAAAGCCTTGGACACCTTTGTTCGCGGGTTACTCACTATTTCGGCAAAATCAGATCCTAATTATTTCTCAAAGAAATTATATGCAACATGGTCCCCAGCAACACTTCAGATCTTACCAAAATAATTTTGGATACCAGCAACAGCATATGAATAACCAACGCCAAGGCGGATTTCAACAACCGGTCGCACCACCTCGCCCAATGGCATAAAAACCTCAGATTAATTCCAGAAATGCCAAAAAGGCAAAGAAATTTTAACATTCAGTCAAACGATAGTGGACAAACTGGCTCTTCCGAGACCTCCGCCAATATGGCAGAATACGAACAGGAGTTGGCGGAGATCGAAGCCCAAACTGAGTATGAGCAATCACTTGCAGAATACGTTGAGCAAATTGACACAAACGAAAATACTGATGATTACAACCAGAAGGACTACTCGGGCCTTAATTTTTTAGAATAAAACGATCCTCTCTTGCATACTTTGAATTTAGAGTAAAAGGTGGAAAAGTACTCAGGATCCTTATTGATTCTGGGTCAGACAGAAACTACATTCAACCACAACACTTAACGAATCCCAAAAGAAACGAACAATCATTTGACGCTGTATCGGTAGGAGGCAGCAACCGTATAACACACCATAAAGAGGCTATTTTATTCAGCAAACCAGATAAAAAAATTAAATTTTTTCTTCTTCCATCATTAAAATCATTCGATGCAATACTTGAAACTCACCAGCATGGATCGTTAGTAAAAAACCAGATTCCTACAGAAACAGACATTTTTTTCTGTCCTTGACCTTGAAAGCGGGTTCCACCAAATACCGCTCAATGAGTCCGACATGGAAAAATCAGAGTTTTCCGTCAACAACGGAAAATATGAGTTTACACGACTCCCATTTGGCTTAAAAAACGCGCCTGCGATCTTTTAGCGATTCATATATTTATATAGACGACATTATTGTCTTCTGTAAAGATGAGTAGTCGCACTTTGAAAATTTTAGTAAGATTTTTCAAACACTGCAGGAAGCCAACATGAAATGTTCGTTGGACAAATGCGAGTTTCTTAAGACAGGTCGAATTCCTCGGCTTTGTTGTATCTGACAAAGGAATCGAGACAACCCCAAACAAAGTAGCGGCAATAGCCGATTATCCATGTCCCAAAACACTAAAAGACCTAGATTTTTTTTGGGCCTTTTCGGTTATTACAGGAAGTTCATCCAAAATTAAGCTAAGCTGGCAAAACCCCTTAGCTCTCTTTTAAGAGGGGATCACGGACGAGTGTCCAAAAAGAAGTCTTTACAAAAACCAATCTATCTTAATGAAGAAGCGCCCGAAGCCTTTAAAAAGCTAAAAAGTAGTCTAGTGTCAAACGACATAGTGCTTCGATACCCGAATTTCAATAAAGAATAATTAACCAATATACTTCCTCAAGGACGCTTTCGAAGGCAAAAGAAAACTACGCTACAAACGAGAAAGAAATGCTAGCCATATTTTGGGCATTGAAAGCTCTTAGAAACTACCTTTACGGTAAAGCCAAAGTAAAAATATTTACCGACCATCAACCACTTACACATTCCCTTAGCAGTTGGAATGGAAATGCCAGAATCAAAAGGTGGAAACCACTCCTTGAGGAATATGATTATAAAATTTTGTACAAGCCAGGAAACGTGAACGTTGTCGCCGATGCGTTATCTCGAATTGCAACCCCAAATAAATTCAGTGGTTTCGACCCAGCACAGCGCCGAAAGCTTAGCAGAAGATTTAATACACAGCATTGATGTACCTATTAATGCCTTCAGAAATCAAATCCATATTAACAAAGCCGACATAGCAAATTATTGCTTTGACATACCCTTTTCGACATTTCACAGACACACCATTTCACGCCCACAATATTCTACTAAAGACCTGACTGGCATACTGAAGAAACATCTAAACCCTTCCGTTATTAACGGAATCATAACAACAGAAGACATAATGGGGCAAATCCAATCTGTGTACCCAAAGCATTTTAGGGATTTTAAAGTTAGATTCACTCACATGAAGGTACAGGACTTAACTAATGAAACAGATCAAGACGAAGAAATCCTCAGAGTTCATAACAGGGCACATCGGAATTGCCAGGAAAATAAAATTCAGTTGTCTGAGAAATTTTATTTTCCAAAGATAAAGCAAAGAATAGCTGGATTGACAAAACAATGTAAAGTTTGCAAGGAAGAAAAATATGACAGACACCACCCAAATCCGCAGTTAAAGGAAACGCAAATTCCGGAATTTCCCGGACACATAATCCACATAGACATTTATTCTACCGAAAAAAACTTGGTGTTGACAGCCATAGACAAGTTTTTAAAGCTGGCACAGGGAAGAATAATCAAGTCTAAAGCATTAGAGCGCCATTAACAGATATTATATTTTACTTTGGCGTTCCTAAGTACATAGTGATGGATAATGGAAAATCACTTAACTCAGCTTCAATCAGATTTATGCTAAGCGATCAGGATCGAGATTTTTAAAGCGCCACCCTACAAAAGCACTGTCAACGGACAAATAGAAAGATTTGATTCTACGCTCTCAGAATTAATGAGATGTCTTAAAAGGGAAGAAACTTACAGAGATTTTCAGATAGAGCTATTTACGAATACAACTATTCTATTCATTCAGTTACAAAGAAACGAAAATTGGAAGTATTCTTCTGCAGAAACGTCACGACTAATCCAGAACAACACGAAAAAGCCAGACAGGACAACATTGACCGATTAAGACAAAAACAAAACGACAATTTACATATACGCGATTATAAACCAGATTATAAACCAAAACTAACAGCCTATACCATACTTTTCAGCACGAAATCTCACAAACCTATGTTACTTTCCGGACCATAACGTCATTTAACAAACGTCATACTAGATCTATTAATATTATAGGCACTGCTTGGAAATATGTGGCTGGTAGTCCAGACCATGATGACTTGGTAATGCTAACCGAAAACATGAACAAGCTTATTTCAAATGACAATAAACAATTTATAATTAACAGGCAACTAGAAGACCGCACTAATAAGTTAACAAAAATCTCAAACGATATAACGAATTTAATCCAAAAAGATTATTCTTTAAAGCCTAGTACGGAGAACAACAAAAAATGAATTTTTTCACAATTCTTCATAAAAATAGAAACACTTTGGCTTTGCTTTGATGTTCATGAACTGTATGAAATTGTTTATATTTCTATGAAGTAATGTAAAAAAGTGCATTTTTTGTTGTTTTCCGTACTAGGCTTAGGCAATAAAATCGCCATAAGTTTTCAAAATCAAATAAGACTCATAAAAGAAGAAGTAATTAATATAAAGTAAGCCATTAAAAATAGTAATATGCCACCCCTATCTATTAAGGAAATGTTGGAATTCTCTGATGTCTCCATTTTACATAACGATACAACATTATGTAATTTTTTTTTTTTTTTTTTTATATTTATTGAATCTTCTCTAAATGAGACTAACAATAATTTTGCAAATCTTAATCTAAAAACTATTTAAAAGAAAACTATCTCCAATTGGATGTAGTTTTGTGTTCAGTGGCCCTTTAGTACAATCGCTGGGTTGAGAGGTCTTTTCTTCGGGTATGCGTTGCTTGCAGGGTAAGAGATTGGGCAAGTTGATTAGGGTGGGCATGGAGCTTCTCGATATATTTGCGTTTTATTTGGGCTATTTCAGTATCGACCAATGGGATGTTGAGATCATTGTGGATACACTCGTTTCGAAAGTACAATGGCGCTCCAGTGAGGATTCTAAGAATTTGAGATTGTGCTCTTTGGAGGATGTCCACGCTGCTCGCATTTCCCCATAGCTGGGAGCCATACTTCCAAACAGGCTTTATGATGGTTTTATACAGTAAGACTATAGTAGTAGTAGTAGTAGTAGCTTTATTATTATTTCATTTGTTTTTTCATCAAATTTTAAATTATTATTATGAAAAAATTAAAGCTAAAACAAAAATATTTTAATTTATATGGCATGGCTTTATGCCGTCCGCCAAATTATGCATATATATACTATTAATAAAAAAGAAGGACTTCATTAAAAGTCCTCGTTAAGGATCCTTCTCCTGTAGGCAAGCGCATCTTTTAAATATGAGGCCAGTGCGTGCCAGTTCTCTCCATTTAGAATATCTGCACATTCAAATGTTGATTGCGTAGATTTATCCCAGTGCAGACGTCTTATCTCTTTCAGCAGCGGGCATATCCCCAAAAAATGCATGATGTCCTCACGCTCACGCATGTTGCACATAGTGCATTGGGATTGGGCAGCGACTCTGTGCGGTTGGAAATTTAGTGGCAACATCTCGACTCTGGCTTTGAAGATTAGTGATATGCTATAGCTGTCTAAGTTGTCTCTAAAATAGTTCCGTTCACCCAGTATGTGGCTTAGATTTTTATAGTGATCTCTTGTTTCGCTTCCTATTGCTCTCGCGTTGAAATTATTCATAGTCGATTTATCTATGGCTTGGATAATCCTGCCTTGTATTTGCACCCAATCCTCTATAATTTCAATGTTACCGCTGATGTCATGTTCTTCTGCTAGAGTCTTCCATCTGCTGCTGAACTGGGACCTTTTTTCAAGAAGGTGTTTGGCAACAATTTTTGGAAGTCGTCCTTCGGGCATTTGCATCACCTTAGACATGTAGTCAAAGTGCACTTGTATAGTGTATGTGTGCATGATAGGCAGGCCTGTTTCCAGATGCAGTGCGTATGTTGGGGTATTTCGGGGGAGCCTGAATATCTTTTTTATGAAGAAGCCAAGCAGCTGTTCCACTCCGTCAAAATGTTCGTATCCCCATACTTGCGCGGCATAGCACATGATTGATCTGGCTGTCGCAAGGAAAAGCTTGAATTTCGTTGAGTGAGCCACCTGTCGCTTTCCTAACAGCTGGTTCCATGTACTGTGCAAAGCCACTTTCGCGTTTGACAGTTTGGTTTTGATGTGCTTCTCAAAACTTAAATTTTGGGTTAGTGTCACTCCTAGATACTGGAATTCATTGACCACATCAAGTAATTCGCCATTTAACCTCCACTCCTGTTTAGCCAAGCGGCCCCTTGCGTCTCTTATTTCCATGACCTTTGTTTTTTGGGTGTTTACCTGGAGGCCCCATACATTGCAGTATGACTATATATTCCAGTTTTAATGGGGAACGGGAGTTAATAAGCCAGTGGACGCTATTGGCCTTCAGCTTTATTTGAAGTTTTTTCGAATCTATGTGTTTGCGCCAAGTTAGCATTCTGTCGAGGTAAATACCAAGGTATACAACATCACTTGATTGTGGGGTCAAGGTCTCGATTAGGTATAGTGGGGGACAGGTGCTTCTGTTGAGTGCGAACGTGACATGTTTACACTTTTGCTCGTTAATCGTTATGCGCCAATTGGCCAGCCACTCTTTGTGGGGTCAAGGTCTCGTTTAGGTATAGTGGGGGACAGGTGCTTCTGTTGAGTGCGAACGTGACATGTTTACACTTTTGCTCGTTAATCCTTATGCGCCAATTGGCCAGCCACTCTTTTACTTCAGCTAGGTGGCTTGCCAAAAGTCATGTTGCATTAATTGGACATCGTGATCTGCTTAGAATTGCCGTATCATCCGCAAATGTGGATATTGTAAGTCGGGGGTCAGTTGGGATGTCAGCAGTGAATAATACATAAAGAAAAGGGCCAAGAACGCCACCCTGTGGCACTCCGGCTCCAATGGTGAACTCTTGCGTAGTGTACTCGTTATGACGTATAGAAAATACTCTGTTACTGACGTAGCATTCGAGGAGTTTATGTGTGTTCGGCGGAAGCAGTGTCTTAATTTTGAAGATAAGACCTTCCAGCCAGACACGGTCAAATGCTTGGGCAACATCTAGGAAAATTGCGGAGCAGTATTCGTGGTGCTCAAACGCCGTCCGAATATCTGAAGTTGGGCGGTTGACTTGTTCAATGGTCCCGTGTTTTGCCCGGAACCCAAATTGGTGAGATGGAATGATATTTTGTGCATGAGAATCAATTTTGCGGAGTAAGATCTTCTCAAATAGTTTTGATAAACAAGGTAGCAGGCTAATGGGTCTATAATACGACGCTTGTGTTTAATCCTTTCCTAGTTTGTGAATCATTATGATTGTGGACTTTTTCCAGTGATTTGGAAAGTATCCACATCGCAGAACAGCATTGAAAAGTCTGGAGATATAGTTAATGGCTGGAATTGGAAGTTCCATAATCATTTTTGGCGTAATGAGATCATGTTCTGGTGCTTTTCTCGGATTAAGTTCTCTTATTAGGTTTCTTATTTCAGACGAGTGAACTTTGATTGGGTCAGCTTGTGCGGCAGTTGATATTGATGGGAGTGCAAATCCATTTGTTGGTGGATTAGGCAGGAAAACATTTTTAAGGTGAAGTGCAAATACATTTGCCTTTTCTTCGTCACTGCGGGTCCATCTTCCTCTCTCATCCCTCAAAGGCGTGTCTATCTTTGCAGGTGGCTTTATGCTCTCGTGTGTTCTCCATAAAGGAAATTTTGTGCTTGTAGGCGACAACTTATCTATGTAACGGCTTTGGGCTTTTTGTTCTTCAGTTTCGAGGGCTCTGCTAAGTTCGCGTTTTGCTTGTCTCAGCCGATTCTTTGCAGCAGGTGACCTATATCTGTGCCATTCTCTTCTTGCACGGCGTTTCTCAGTGACGAGCCGCTCTATGTAGCTGTTGGTTAATCTACTACCTTCCTTCGATGTTGTTGTTGTTGCTGTTTGAGGGTTCGAGTGATAAGATGCAGCAGTAATGATGGAGTTAAGGGTTTGGACGGAATTTTCTATGTCTTCTTTGCTGTTGATGGTTGGGCTCAGTTCGATGTGACTGCTAATATATTTTTTGTATTTAAGCCAGTTCGTCTTGTCGGATGTCAGGCGCCGAGGATATTCGATGATCAGAGAGCTCTCCAGAAGGGTAAAAATAATTGGGGAATGGTCTGACGACAAATCTGCTAATGCTTCTGCATTTGCCAAGTTACGTGGATATCTGCTGGCCAATATGTAGGCCTACCCGGTGATACATAGTCGAGTTTGTTCGATGCTCGTGTGAGTGCGTTGTATAGTTGTTTTTCCTTGGGGTTAGTTAGTCTAAAGCCCCAGTGAGGATGTTTGGAATTATAGTCACCTGCAGCTACGAAGCGTTGACCCAGTGTATTGAAGAAGTCTATAAATTGATTTTCCGATATTGCGAAACGTGGGGGACAATAAACTGCCGACACAGTAATATTTCCTCGCTTAGATTCCACGCATATCGATGTAGCGTGCATGTAGTTTTCCGCAAATCCAGGTAGTTGGTAATGTTTAATGCGGTTTCTAACTAGGATGCCAGTTCCGCCATGAGCTTTACCATCTGGGTGATTTGTGCCGTAAAAGGCATACCCCGATAATTGAAAATTGAATCTTTCCGTAAGATGAGTTTCTGCAAGCAGCATTATGTCGATTTCATTGTCTTGTAGGAACTTTAAAAGCTCCAGTTTGTGGCGAGAAATGCCATTTGCATTCCAGAGAGAAATTTTTAGGAGGAACTCTGTTTTAATTGTTGCGCAGCGAGCATTTGAATGAGAATGCCTTGATTTCTCATTTGTTCTTGCATTGCGTTTTGCGAGTATACAATAAAATCTTTCAGAGTTTGCTGCAACGAGAAAAAACATTCTTTCTAGTTTACTAAAGATTGATGATTGTTCCGCTTGGTTTTGTACGATTTGCAGAGTCGGCTGTGTTTGTGCTTCTTGTGTAATATTAGTTGTTGGTGCGGATCTATCTGTTCCGAGTTTGAGGGCGCTTGCAAAGGAAACGCCTTGGGTGGTGCTTGTTGTGGCAAATGACGATCTAGCAGCTTTGGTGAAGAAAAGGGTAAGGGGTGTAAGCAGATTTACGTTTCCATACGAACGGGCTGTTTCTATGCGTGTATTAATCCTGCTCTTCAGATCTTTGTAGACTTGGCAGCCTCTGTAGTTTGCAGTGTGGTTACCTCCACAGTTACCACACTTTTTTGCGGTCGGATTCTCTTTGTTTGCAGGGCACGAAGCAGTTTCGTGAAGCTCTTCGCATGCAACACAAACTGATCGCAAAGCACAGTAGGCTGTAGTGTGCCCAAATTCTTGGCAATTGGTGCATTGCACTGGACTTGTACGTTTGTGCGGCTCCTCTACAGTAATTCTGCGATGCAACAAAAACTGTAGGTTGTAAATTGGGTGCACCACATTTTCTTTTGGGAGCTTTGTCTTCCGGGCTTAGTTCCACTTTGAATAGTGGTTGAGGTTTCTTGTCCCTGTTCATAAGGTAATAAAGGTAATAAACGGTTTTTACCTTATAACCCTGTTCAACCAAGGCAAAACCAACTTCCTCTGATGGTACACTTGATTTAATGCCTTCGATAACGACTTGTAGGCCTTTGCTACTTTTGAGTTGGTAAGTGCAGAAGCTTTTATTATCTTCTCTTAAGTATTTATCGACTGCGCGATAATTTTCCTCAGTATTAACTTGGAGCTTTGTTTCACGAATATTTCCTTTGCTGACGGATGTTACGTAGAAGTTATTATTGCCTATTAGCGGGACAAGTTTTGTGACTTGTGGAGCCACTTTATTGCTCTCAGCGTCAAGCTGCTGACCAAGAATTTGGAACCTATTTCCAGAGAGGGGATCTTTGTCCATAGGCTTATCGCTTGTCTTGTTGATTTTCGGGGTGTTGCCGCTTTTATTTGTTTTGTGGGCTTAATTTTCGTTTGTTTATTTGTACATACCGATCGATGCCAGTCTGCACATATGAGCGGGTTGTTAGTGTGGCGGTACCGTGGGTATGTGTTAGTGGAAGTGCGTGCTGCGTTGACATTATTGGAAACTGATTCGTGGTAATCGCTGCAGTCTTCATACTTGTTGTTGTGCTGATTGATGTTGAATGAGCGGTAGTAAGAGTTACCGTACTTGTTGTTGCACTTGATGAAACGGTGATCAGTGCGGGTTGAGGGGAGAGGGAAGCGCATTGGGCACTCCAAGTCGGAGTGCAAGTAAGGGAGCTTACGCTTGCATTATTAGTTGGTTTTAGCGTGCTGGTGGGCTCGGGGGAAACTATTGCAAAGTAAGCATTGTTGCGCTGGACAGAAAGTCGGCGTTCGTCTTGCTGTTGTTGCAGTTGAACATTGAGGTCTCTCTGACTCATGGTGTTGTTGGTACTTTTACCAGTTGCACTTTTTATACCCGTTACTCGTAGAGTAAAAACGGTATACTAAGTTCGTGCAAATGTATGTAACAGGCAGAAGGAAACATTTCCAACCCCATAAAGTATATATATTCTTGATCAGCATCAATAGCCGAGTCGATATAGACATGTCCGTCTGTCTGTCTTTCCGTCTGTCCGTCAGTCCGTCCGTCTGTATGAACACCTAGATCTAAGGGACTATAAGAGCTAGAGCTACCATTTTGTCAGTGTAGACTTGTATTGTATGCACGCAGATCAAGTTTGTTTCAAATTTTTACCGCGCCCCCTCCCGCCCCCGCAATATGAAAAAAACTTAAAATCTCCCACAATTTTGAAAATAGATTGTTCGAACCTTCTAGACATATACTTTAATCATCATTACCTATCGATCCGTCATATATAATTTCCTGATCAGATGAACGATAGAAGAGTTGCCACCCACGCAATTTGGAAAATACCTAATATCTCCCACAATTTTGATCATAGATTGTTCGAACCTTCTAGACATATATTTCAATCATTATTACCTATCGATCCGCTATATATCATTTCCTGATCAGGTGAACGATAGAAAAGTTCCCGCCCCCGCAATTTTAAAAAAGCCTTATATCTCCCACAATTTCGAAAATAGATTAATCAAACTTTTTAGACATGTATTTTAGTCATCATTACTTATCCATCCGCCATACATAGTTTCCCGATCAGATGCGTTACAGTAGAGTTGCCACACTTTTAGACTGTTTTATAGAGGAGCACAAGAAAAACACGTCTGACCTGGTCAACGGTATATTGCGTAATAATAGTTTAGGGATGCAACTATCCTCCTCCAGTTTATACAAGTCCTTCTCCTGGTGTTTCCGATGGTCAAGCAATTCCCATGGATGGCGTATGTTTCCAACTTGTCCATGGCCAGTTTCTTGTACTTCAGCACAAACTGTTTGCCGTCAGATATCGTTGGGTAGATCCACATCAATCGATATTTCCTATCTGTCACCTTGGGCATTGCCATGATATACAGGAGTGCCGTTCCGTTTGTAAGTATTGTTGGTCTGGAGAATTCGACTGCTTCCACCACGTTTTTGTACGGAAGACAGTCCACCTCTGACAATATGGTGTCGACCTCGTCGTGATCCAACAGGTTTGTGGTTACCACACCGGTCTTTGCGAGCTGGCAGGCTCTCATTATCTCATTGACCTGATCCGCTATGATTATTGCCTTGTGGAGGACAGCCGTTGTTGTGTGGAAATCTCCGTCAATCGCATTGACCCTGCCGATAACGTCGTTGAGTCTCTGGAGTGATTCGTGCGATGAGTCGAACAACTTGTTATTAATTTGGATCTGTTGATTATTGTTCCTTGCCACGTTGTCTTCCTCCTTCAAAATAGCATCCCAGTCGGATTTATCTGTTGAACCCGCAGCCCATTTTCAGGCTGAACCTAACCAATCGATAGATCGTAATTTGCGTCCCGGTGCGCTAATCATTCGTGAAATGCCTTCCGAAGCGTGTTGCAGGTAGTGGTGAATCAAAGCGTTAATCCTCTGGTCGGTGATTGTTGTTGCCTCGTCACTTATTTGGTCGATAATGTGCTGCATACGAGTCAAATCGATGACATGAGCCAGTTTAAAAAAACCGTTGGTGCACCAGATGGTGCCTTGTTGTAACGAGATAACCGGTGCATCATACTTGAAGATATGGATTGCGGCCAAAAAAAAAAATTAAAATTTAGGTGTACATGAAATAGGAGATACTTATTTTAGGGAGTTAATAATAAGGGATAAAGTATTTAAGATTTTTTTTTGTGGTTATTTGGTTTTTTGTGGACCTTTTTCGTGTCTGTGTGCTTAAATCAATTGGAAGTTAATATTTGAACTTATATTAATTGTGTTTATGTTGGGGTTTGTATGTGTTTATGTTTATTGTCGTGATTTGTTGTGTTGTGTAGTAGGAAAGACAGTACTTGAGAGCTCGTGAAACGCTTTCAGTTTCAATTCCTTGAAATACTTGTGGTTCTTATTACCACTTGGAAATTTTTAATACATGTTTTAAGACAAACCTCCTACCCTCTAGCAGTGTTTTGATAAGTACATAGAAGATGTGTAATACGAGAATGTGGAAGAAAAAGTACCAGTGCCAAGTGCAACACAATTTTGAGATTTTGAGTGCCCATAATTCATTTTCTCAAGTGGGACTTGTGAAAAATTTTTCCCGACTTGGTTCTGACGGTGACCGTTCTGTCCTCTTGAACCTCTTCTGGCTTGAAGCGTCGTTTCTCTTTAGTTTTAATTTGTTTATTAGCGACATAAACTGTCACGCCCTGACCGTAGGAAATGGGATCACTCCTACTCTTGATTGAAAAACTGGCCGCTGAGGCAGTGTGTGATTTTGATACCACCCGCGGCGGATTGTACGAAAAAGGGAGTGTGTAATGGTGACGAGCCGGCGGAATGTTTGGGGCTTATATAATTTTTGTTCGCGCCTGTGTCAATTAGGAAATGTAACTTGGCCCCATCTTTGGTTCCATACTCTATGTATGGTACACTAGAGAGGCGTCGGTCATAAAATTCGATTCCCCGTCGCCTTTACAATGTGCTTCTTCTACAGAGGACTCTTGATTTACTACTTGGGGCGGATCCTCGAGTTGGGTAACTTCGGTTCCTTGGTTAGAACCTTTATAGTAGAGTTCATGTTGTGGTTCTTGATAGAATTCGTCTGAGACTGGACCCGGTGAAGATGTGGAGGTAAATGGTAAAGTCTTTGGACTTTACGCCTTCTTGGCGTGGGTTGAAATTTGACCTATAACTTTGACCAGATTGGTGGGACTCATGCTTAATAGCTGGTCTCGGTCCCTGAAATCTGTGATTGCTCTGTGCGCTTCTGTCTGAGGCATAATTATAGGTGGAGTCCGAATGCGCCCTGGCATTGGATTGGTGAGAGGAAGGAAATCTCTAAATGTTCATTGGGCGATAGGTAGGGTTAAAATTTTGTTTAAATGCGGGAACCATTTGTGTGGGGTTACCCAGTCCTACGTTCTGCAACTCTAAACAAATAGAAAATGCTTCGGGCAAGTCCTTGGGTCTGCGAACCACCAATAGTCTGGAAGCGTAGCCGCTCAGACCTCTTATGAAAACGTCTAAGGCTTTGCCCCTCTGAGCGTCGATTAGAGCATTGAACACTTCCGAAGGATAGTTTGAAGTTTTCAATCTGTTCGTGATAAGTGAGATATGGTTGTTGATTTGCATATAAAAGTCCTCTACTCTTCTGTTGCGTTGGGTCATCTGACTTAGTTCGTACTCTAAAGTACGGACGTCTCGCTTATCAGCATAATGCAATGCCAAAACTCGCTTGACTTCTGACCAGTTATCGTCCGGGACACTATAAGAGATGAGCGCCAAATCAGCGTTTCCTTTAATATTCTGCCTAATGTGGATGAGAATGGATCTGTATAGAGGCTTGTCTCGAACGAGTTGGTAATCGTTAACAAAAGACTGAACCCTATTGACCCAAGAGACGTATTTGTCTATCTCCCCTTCAAATGTCTGTAATTCTTTGACACAATCTGGTAAAACTGAAACTTCTTTCAAATCATACTCAGTCCGTGGGCGCGGTAATGGCAGTGGTATCTCCGCCACGGGATTACGTTGCTCATTGTCAGTTTCCAAAGTAGTAATTCTATTTCCAGTCTTCCTTATGTCGTCTTTCATTGCTACCATTTGAGTGGTTAGTGCCACGATTGTGGCATCAAGTTTGTTTAAGACTTCCTTCATTTCTTCCATTTTCTCGTTTTTTTTTGTTTTAATTTTTATTAAATGAGTGAAGTTCAAAGTCTGTTGATGATTTTTTTTTGACAAGAAGGTAGTAGGTATGGGTTAAGCACGCTGTATTTTCTTCTTCTTTTTAATAAAAGGAATTGAAAAATAAAAAAGTTTCACTTACCCTTCTGTACCGCTGTGTTCCTGTCGTTGTTGACGAGTCGCTTTAGTTTCTTACAGGATTCTGAAATGAAAACATAATTATTATTTGTTTAATTTTTTTTTGTATTATTATTTTTTTCTTATTATTATGTGCGTTATGTGACTTGAGTGTATTATGTGCAAATATCAACTTAACTTACTAAATTTTAATTTTCTTGTTGGTTTTTGTTTTTTTTTTTTGTTCTTTGTAAATTTTTCTTAGTTCCTAGCTTAATTCGGCACTGGGCGCGGTGATCCGTATTTGTCCGTTTTGGCATTTCGCCTAATAAGGTTCGGTTGCACACACAATCCACTAGGCAGCTTTTTTTGTATGCAATCCGCATTATTTAGCCTTTTTAGTAGATTGCCACACACCACTTTTTGTTTTTATTTGTTATTTGTTTTAGTAGTTTTTTTTTTTTTTTTTTTTTTAATGTGTTTGTTATGTGCAATGTTGTTGCGCTCGCGAATAAGCTACCCACTATGTGGACTTATCGGCGCAGCGTGTTATTGCTTCTTTTTTTTATATCGCATTTTTTTGCGCCTTAGGTGCGTGGACAAATCGCCGCGGCGGGTTATTGCTTCTTTTTATTTATTACAACGTTTTTGCGCCCGTGAGGAATGCTAGCTCTGAAAGGCAGAATCCCCACCGCAGCGGGTAGTTGTATTTCACTCATACAATTTTAGGTTTCTTTGTTTGGTCTTTTTTTTCTTTTTGTTTGCACGCACACATCACACAATAGCACAAAAAAATTTAGTTTTTAGGTTCGGTTCTTATTATTATTTTTTCACTTTCTTTTTTTTTCTTTTTTTTATGAATCCGAAGATACGTAGGTTCCACTTTCGCGAGAAAGTGTAACCCGCTCGGGCGCCAGTTATGGCCAGACATGGCCAGAAGGGGAGTAAAACCCCTCAGATTACCTAATTATTGTGAGTTCCATCGTTGTTGGTAAAATCCTCAATTCGTGGTAAGGGATCTTCCTTCTATTGTGAAGTTTTGGATTTAGTTGTATGTACGATAATACGTTAAAATAAAACAGTAAGCGTTTCAAAACGTTACAATTGGTTTTATTAATTCAAATCAAATTGTGTCTTCTCCAGTTCAGCGTACAAATGGAATTAATTCTAACTTAAGCTATATGCGGTCGGTCGACCAGGCTGCTGCCTCGGAATCCCGCGGCGTCAGCATATTTCGGTGCTGGCAGAGCTGCGGCGGATATTGTGAAATCGCCGGCAACTATGCTGTTGTCATCAAATAACAGCGCTGCAGTTTCATTTTAGCTGGTTGAGGGGTGGTGGGGTGTGGCACTTGAAACGCTGAGACGGCTAACGGACGGTCAGCGCTCTTCCGCTGTTGTGCTGTTGTTGTTTTTGTACGGATGTTGGTATGCAACTTGTTGATGTTGCGCGGGGGGGTGAGGGAGAGGGGCCGCTGGCAGGTGTTAACTTATATTATCATTATTTGGATAAATAATTACACTGGGCAACAAAATGACCACTTTTGTGAGGTCTGGCCTTCTCGATGCAAAATTCTGTTCCTGTTCTGTGCCTTGATTCCAAAACTGGTCTCGGTTTTTTTCCATCAGCTCTTGTTTTCGAGAAACCGCGGAAAACCATTTTGCTGTTTTTTTAGCTTATGGAAAATTATAGGGGTCACACCAAGCACAAAATTGTAGGTTTATAAGTTTTATGCGGTAATACATACATCATAGCAGCCATAAAAAATCAAGCGAGCCGCATCAGCAAATCCGAAAGTGACTAAATTGGACATTGAAGATAATTTTTTCTCAATTTATAGCAAATTTTTCAAATTAAACCGTCATCTACAACCTAGTGCATAAATCGTAAAATTAAAACAACCATTTTAGCATATAGCCTAACATATCCGCTATTTTTACGAATTTTGTGGCACTTTTATCAGCTTGTTGGACAAAGCTACAGCCGTTATTTCACGAAAAAGTGAATTAAATTTTATGGCAGGACTATTTGATTAATTCACAAAATGTGTATAGGAAATATAAAAAGGCTGCTCGATTTAGCATAGTTCTTACATTAATAGTCAAACAAATGTACAATAACATTCCGGCAGTACTAGATTAAAAAAAAATTTCCGCAAAATTCAAATTTTTTAGTTTTAATTTGATTTAAGTGGGTACATACTGTTAGGTGGACCACAAAAAAACGATTATTGAATCAAATTAAAACAAAAAATATATCTGATATCTATATCCTTTATATATTTTACCGGCCAAATCAGTTGGAATAAAGTTTTTCAAGTGTATTAAAACTTCGGCACAGTCGAAGTTAGCTTTGCCTTCTCGTTTACATTTTTATTACCTTTGCTCTTAAATTCGTTAATTGAAACTATACTGAATATTTCTTCTGAAGAAGCTATTTGCAAAGAGTTTATGTTTTGTTTACCAGCCTCTCTTTCAATCCTTTGAAAGAATCGATCTAGATCAATTACTCCATTAATAAATAAATCATAAACTTCAAATGCTGTTAAATTCGATTTACCTTTTAATAAAGATTTTTTTGTTTGTCCAATTTTAGTTTGATAAATTTGTTGGCATCACAAAAGTTGATTGCCTCGTAAATCATTGTTGTTTTTTCATTTGTCATTTGGTTTTTATGATTTTCAGGGGTAGTGTTGTTCTTTTTCGTGTCCGATCTTGTTGTTACTTTTATTATGTTATTATTAGATAATTCTTTCTTTAAATTAAATTCTTGATAGCGCGTCTGCAGTATAATTTTAACGTCCTTTGAAATATTCATTCGTATAAGTTTGAATGATGGGTTTTTTAATGAAAATAGACAAGTAAGTGGTTGATGATCTGTTTTGATTAGGAACTTTTTCCCATAAATGTATGGCTTAAAATACTGTATCGCCCAATGTGTTGCAGTCAGTTCTTGTTCTATTATTGATTTATTGCTTTCGCCCTTGGTGAACGATTTTGAAGCGTATGCAACTGGTAATTGTTTACCGTCATGTTCTTGGCTCAGCACAGCTCCGCACGCCATTTTGCTTTCATCCGTTGAAATGAAAAATTCTTTTTTAAAATCATGATATTGAAGATATGTTGGAGCTAACAGTTGCTTTTTTAAGTATTTAAATGCTAACTCGCTTTCAATTGTCTATTCGAAAGCTATATTTTTTCTAGATAACCTGGTTATATTTCGTGCTGACTCATCGAAGTTTGGGATGAACCTCCGATAGTAATTGCAGAATGCAATGAACCGTTAAGCTTCATTGTTTTTTGGAGTAGGATACTTTTTTATGACCTCGAATTTATTGTCATCCGGTAAAATTTCTTGTTTGTGCACTTGAGACCTAAAAACGTTACTTCGTGTCTAAAAAATTAGCATTCTGAATGTAATCTAAGGTTATATTTTCAGCATGTTGTAAAAACATTACACAAATTTTTTAACATGAGTTTCTGAACATCCAATAACCATTAGGTCGTCCATGTATAAGAATGCTTGGAAAGGTGTTAATCCAGAAAAAGCGAGTGGCATCATTCTTTGGAATGAGTTTGGAGCTACTTTTAGACCATAAGGTAATCTATGAACCTTTATCCGTTGAAAATTACGTAATGTCTCTTTAATTTTTTTCCAACTCTACCTGATGAAAACCTGACATTAAGTCCAGACAAGAGAAATATTTTGCTCGTCCAAGTTGGTCAAGAATGTCATCCATTCTGGGTAGAGGGGATTTGTCGGCTATCAACTGCTTATTTATTTTTCTAAAGTCGACTACAAGACGCCAACGTTTTTCAGAGCTTTCTGGAAAAGATTTGTTTGGTACTAAAAGAATTAGACTATTGAACTCAGATGTTGATGGTTCTATTATGTCATCATTGATCAGTTTGTCCACCTGCCTACTTACCTCAGCTTTTTGGCTATGTGCTATACTATAATTCTTCATATACTGGATTTCATCTCTGAGACGTAGCTTTTGCTTGTAAAAATTATTGGATAAAATTTAATCGGATTCGTATTTTAAAAATATCATAATCAGATACTTTTTCAGATTGATAATTAGCTTTGTTAAAGTTATCTTGGAATAATTAAAATTTGTGCTGTATTAAAATGTTTTAAATTTCTAAGTTTAATTCAGCTTCTCCTAATGATTTTTTACTTTCCTGACATATCCCATTTAAGCTAGTGTATTTTGCTGAGTTTATTTCTATGGGATATATAACTTTTCTTTGCTTAACCGAACAGATTTCCGCACCCGTGTCTACAAAATATTTAAGTTATTTTGTTTTATAAGTTACTTCTTGCCGGCTCGAGGTCAAGAAAAACAAACTTGTATTTTTGTTGTTTTGGTTACACTTCGGCAACCGTCTTTAGGGACACTACAAGAACAGTTAACCAATTTAACATTAAATTTTCACATTAAATTTTGTAGAAACACATCGAAACATATTTACATACATGGTTTTACACACCTGTATCGCCTGTACGAACTCCACGGAATGCCCGCCGTAAGCATTAACCACAACAAGATGTTATATGCACATATCAAAACCAACTACACCAACTCTAGACCAATTATTAACAAATATTTACAGACAGCCACGACTTACCTACTGACATCAACCAAATACTTATTAGACAAACATTTGTTTCATATAAAAATATTGGGTTTACTCATCAAACACAAGCACTACATACTTAACAAGTAAGAAAGTCGGTCAAGCCCGACTGTAATATACTCTGCACCTATTTGTATGTAAATCTGGGGGTGGCAACTCTTTCGACTATCGTTCATCTGGTTGAAAAACGATGTATGGGGGCTCGATAAGTAATGATGAGTAGAATTACCCTAGTACATAACTCGCAAAATTATAAAATATGTATATAATTTCCTATTAACATAAAAGTATCTATATTAGTCACGCGGGAATCACGCGTGATTTCTTACCGCAGGCCATCTCAATTGCATCGCTCCTCTCATGCTTGGTCTTTGCCTCCTTACACAAATATCTATTGGAAAGAAGGGAGGGGGGAAACTCAAAGCGGCGCAGTCCAGTTAGCTAATGCCGTCAAGCCAATTCCAATTGGGAAATTACCAGTAAGCTATTGCCCTCTCGCTCTCTCTTTCTCGTAAGTTCTACCAATGGCTGCGGTGTTGTTGTTGTCGTTAAATTTTCTTTTACATATAGCGCCACTATTGTTCATCTGATCGGAAAACGATGTATGGGGGCTTGATAAGAAATGATGAGTAGAATATATGTCTAGAAGGTTCGAACAACCTAACTCCAAAATTGTGGAAGATATTAAGTTTTTTTCAATTTGCGGGGGAGGCAGGGGGCGTGGCAAAAATCAAAACTAAACTTGATCTGCCTGCAAGTATAAGAAATATATGTTCTATTCACCTCAAACCTCTATCTCTTACCATCTCTGGGATCTCTTCGTTCATACGGACAGACGGACAGACCGACGGACATGGCTATATATACTTTATAAGAATATATATACTTTATAGGGTCGGAGATGCTTCCTTCTGGCTGTTACATACATTTGCACAAACCCAATATACTCTGTGTACCTTCGGTACAGAGTATAAAAAACAAAACGAAGATATGAGGAAAACAACAATAAAGATGGAACAGCTGCTCAGCGCAGATGACTCTGAAGCATTTATAAGAGTGAGAGAAACATCAGCAATAACATAACAACATCACTGAAAAAACGACAGGAACTGAAACATGAGAGTCTGCGCAAAGAACGGAACGAAATCTTTGCTCACAACAACAAACAAAAGGAATGGTTCGTGAACAAAAGGAAAGCAGAGTTCCCGCCAACCATACAAGCGTTGCTTCCAAAAGGTCAAAATTTCGCATTGCAGGTGCACAACAAGAGTTTTCCTCTCTTCAAATACATTGCAAACGGAGAGGATCTGGTACAAATTCTAGATGACAAAAAGCAACAAGAAGCAGCACGGACAAGCTTCTTTCACTAGTCAAAGACTCTAAATGCAGACACAGGAAGAGTACAAGGGATCGTGCAAAACTGAACACAGTGGATCAAACACGGAAAATCTTAAGGAAAAACGAAATGGTTCTGATTTTAACTTCAGACTAAGGAAACAAGACGGTAGCAATGGAGAAGGAGGATTACAGAAACAAAATGATGAACATATTATGAGACATGTGGACATACAGAAGATTAAGACAGGACCCAACAACAACACTGCAGACAAAAAATAACAGTTTAGTGGACCAACTGTTGAAGCTGGAGCTTATTTCAAAGACCGAAGGGAATAAGCTGTTGACCATCACAGCGTTACCACCCAGGATTTATGGACTCCCAAAAGTTCATAATGACGAAACTCCACTACGACCAATTTGCTCTTCATTAGGATCACCGTCATATGGATTATGCAGATACATCAACATATAACGATAGAAACACAATGGAATGTATACAACGTACCAATAACACCTATATTTCTGACGAAGGAAAATTAATATTGTTTGACGTTGTCTCTTTAAAGAATTCTCCAAAGAATTCCCATAAAACTACCGCTAGACACAATAAGACAAAAGTGGGCAACAATACAAGAATACACCAAAATACCGAAACAACTTTTTATGGAGATACTAAAGTTCTGTATAATGGATAATAGATATTTTAGGTTTGAAGACCATATCTATGCACAATTAAAAGACATGCCGATGTAATTCCCAGCATCCCCGGTAATAACATACATCGTAATGGAGAAACTATTGGACAAAACTATAAAAAAAACTTAAGTCCTTATCAAGATTGCTCACCAAATAAGTTGATGATATATTTGCCATAATTAAAGAAAGCGAAGTTCAACACACACTCGACTCACTCAACTCATTGCAGAGAAATTTGAAATTTACAATTGAGCTCGAATCCGATGAGAAACTACCCTATTTAGACTCCACAATATAGTTGTTGGATCAATTAAGTTAAGATAGAATTAAGTGTCAAGAATTGAAGTCGAAATAACATGAATTGTACCACTGTAAATTATCTATGTTAAGTTTCTCATCCCACTCTCTTTCTCTCTCTAACTGTATTAGCATCTAAGTTAGCATTTAATGTCAGCAGCCTAGCGCTTTGCTTTGCCGCCAATAAATAGTCAAAAATTTGTAACGATTGGAGAAGGACGGCGTTTCTACTTTTGTCAAGCGCAGCAGCCACCTATAATCTTTCGCCTTTTCGCCAGGTCCAACCTTTTGTTATTGCAAACAATAGTTTTGCAATTAAATTTATTTGTAAAAATTACATGGCGCCCGAGCAGGGACTTCGAAAAGGTTTTTTCGTTTCGGTCTTCAAGTAAGAAGACATTTCAAGATTGGCTGGCTGCTCGCTTTGAACAAAGTCGTTTGACCTGTGGCTTCGAGGGAGTTTTGTGAACATCGCCTGGACATCGAACATTCATGGATAACAGGGAAGTGAGCGACGACTCATCCGACAACCAGGTAACAGTGCCAAATGTATGCATAACTGTGTGCTAAGCAGTAATAAAATAAAATAAATTAAAATAAATAGTGAGCTGCATACAATTTTAACACACACATATAAGCATACATAAGTATACATATATACATGCATATGTGCATACAGTTTGGCATTGGTCTAACAATTAATACATTTAAACAATTGAAGCAACACATACCAAAAACATAAAAGTGAAATTTATTAAATAAAAAGTTGGTGACACCCCTCGAAATTCACATACACATACACATTCGTTCTTTTCCCTCGCACATACATACATACATACAGATCATTGCAGCTGCAATTGCGCCCAGTTATTCTTTCGTTTTCTCGCTTTCGTTTAACCGTTGCCTCTGCTTAAGCATAAGCAGTGGCTGTGTTCAGTGGGCGCTCTTACAACAGTTGTGTGTCTCTCTCTCTCTCGTTGGTGGAATCAATTGGCGGTTCTCTTGTGGTTGTTGGAATTGTTAACTGAATTTGAAGTTAATTCTCGCTGAGTACTCTTTGCTTAAGACTTGCATATCACCTTAATCGAGTTGTGTTCTCTTCGCTTAAACTAAATTAGCTTAGTCTTTTATTGGGAACAGTTTATACGCGTACATCAACATATAAAAGAAAATCACAAACGTACATAAAAATAAAATTGTAGGTACTCAACATGGCTCCAACGAAACATAATCCAAACGATACTGTGATCGAAGCTGGTGATTGCCAAAGTGGTAATTTAACAAATTTGTTTGCTAAATTAGGAAAAGTTGAGGAAGACATAGATCGGATGAAAACTGCATTTTTGAATAAAACCATTTCTTTAAACAACAAAATTGAAATTAAATGTCGGTTAGAATTTTTGAACACCTATATAACAAAGGCCATGGATTTACAATCTGAAATAGATTTTATTGACCCGGATAATAATAATCGTGCGTCTCTTGAAGAAATGTGTATTATCACAAAGTCGCTGTATTTATCGGTGTTAGAAGAACCTCAGGCAGCTGACAATTCGCATGCATCTAGTCATCGGTCACATTTGCCGACAATGAAATTGCCTAAATTCAGTGGAAAGCATGCGGATTATAAACGTTTTATCAGTTTGTTTGAGAGCTTGGTGGATTCGGATCGGTCTTTATCAAATATCGAAAAGTTTAATCACTTAATATCGTGCTTGTCGGACGAAGCTTTAGGAACAATTAAGGCATTCCAGGTTTCCAACGATAACTATTGTAAGGCGTTGGCTAGTTTAAAGCGCGTTTACGATAATAAGTGTTTGATTTTCTTTGATACGCTTGCCCAGTTGTTCGATATAGCTCCAATGAGCAAGACCTCAGCATCCGGTTTAAGATCAATTATTGACACTGTATCTGCAATTTTTGAGTCGCTATTGTCGCTAGGAGATGAACGTGATATTGTCAATGCCATTTTAATACATATAGTTATGTCGAAAGTAGACCATAGTACCAAATCCAAGTATGAAGAGCAACTGGACTATGATTGTCTGCCTAACTGGTCGGATTGTGTTGCAGTACTAAATCGGCGGTATCAACATATTTCGGCCGAAGAAAGTTCTAAGTCAAGACCTACTCACAAGTCTGATCCGGCACCTAGACGGAGTTCGAATAGCAAGTCATCGTTTACATGCTCAAAGGTTGGAGGCCCAAATGAGCCTAAGTGTCAGTTTGCAACACAAATCATCATATTGGAAATTGTCAGGGTTTTAGTGCATTGCCAGTTTCAGAACGATTTGATTTCGTAAAAAGCAATCAATTATGCATAAATTGCCTGCACCCAGGACATAGAGTGTCCAAGTGTACAGCTTCAAAGTGCAGAGTATGCTCTCGCCTACATAACACATTGCTTCACAGGTATGCAACTCAAGGAAATAGCCAAAGTCAAGATCAGACTTCGGAGTCTATGCCTCAAGCGCAATCCTCATCACATGCACAAGTCAATCACGTTGCAAGTGAAGTCGATCACGTTATTCTCGCAACAGCGGTCGTTAAAATTCGAGATCGTTTTGGTCAAATTCACCTCGCAAGAGCTTTACTTGATTCTGGCTCTCAAGTCAATTTCATGACTGAGGATTTGGCTCAGTCCCTTAGACTTTCGAGAGCCAAAAAATGTCTGACAGTTACGTCAGTTGGCCAATCAAGTTTGATCGCTAAAAGTGAAGTTTCGGCAACTGTGTACTCTCGAGTGAACGCGCATAACTTTAGCGCAGATTTTTGGGTACTCAGTTCAATATCTAAAAGGCAACCAGATTGTGCACTTCCCGTTGAACAGTGTAAAATTCCCGCGAATCTGGAATTGGCCGATCCAGAGTTCCATAAGCCTCAGCGCATTGATTTGCTTTTAGGAGCAGACTCATTTTTCGACTTATTGTGTAAGGGTCAAATTAGACTAGCTGATGGGGCACCATTGGTGCAGAAAACTCTCCTAGGTTGGGTAGTATCTGGAAGATGCAAACGTCTTCGCACTCAGAACCCTTCATGTTGTGCTGCTATGTATTCAGCTGAAGACAATAAGCTGGAGGCACTTGTTGAGCGTTTCTGGGAATTGGAAAAAGTGCCTGAGGCTGGGGAGTTAACAAAATTATCAGCTGAGCAACTGGCCTGTGAACAAGACTTTGCAAATAGGGTACGCATCTTACCTTCAGGTCGATTTGAAGTCAGGTTACCCTTCAAGACTGACCCTCAAGTATTAGGCTCATCTTTTGATGTAGCTAAACGTCGTTTTCTCGCTCTTGAACGCAGACTATCAAAAGATCCTATTCTAGCTGATATGTATATTAAATTTATGCAGGAATATATGGAACGCGGACACATGTCAGCCATAGACACTAAAATTCCACCAGGACCACATTATTTCATACCTCATCAGTGCGTCCTGAGGCCTGATAGTAGTACCACCAAGCTTCGAGCCGTTTTTGATGCTTCCTGCAAAACGACTTCATCACAATCTCTTAACGATATTCTCATGGTGGGACCAACTATTCAGAGGGAATTATTCTTATCGCTTATTCGTTTTCGCATAAACCGTTTTGCCCTCACGGCAGATATAACGAAGATGTATCGCCAAGTGGTGATTGCTGAAAATGACCGATGTTTTCAACTCATCGTTTGGCGAGAAAAGCCTTCAGATGAGCTACAAGTCTTTCGCTTGAATACGGTCACATATGGCACAGCTTCCGCACCCTTTCTGGCAATACGATGCCTGCATGAAGTAGGTGTTCGTCATAAAGAAACCCACCCGGTTGGCGCTGAAGTAGTGTGCAACGACTTTTATGTCGACGATATGCTCACTGGAGCAGACGATACTGCCACATTAAAAGTAATTTGCGATGAAGTGTCTAAAATTCTAAGCACAGCAGGTTTTCAGCTGGCAAAATGGTTTTCAAACCACCCAAATTTGGCTGAGGAAAGTGAATCCGAAAAGGTTCTTAACTTTAATGATTCCGATTCGACTAAGACATTAGGCATGCGGTGGACTCCAACTACAGATGTGTTTCGATATCAGTTGGACAATAGCTTCACAGAACTTAGCCCCACGAAACGCAATATTTTATCAGTTACCGCACGTATGTTTGATCCACTTGGGCT
Source organism: Lordiphosa mommai (assembly GCA_018904225.1). Lineage (NCBI taxonomy): Eukaryota > Metazoa > Arthropoda > Insecta > Diptera > Drosophilidae > Lordiphosa > Lordiphosa mommai. The sequence goes on from JAEIFT010000072.1 coordinate 127,703, forward strand.
GTTAAGTCCCATTGGCATAAAAGCCAAAATCCTATTGCAGGAATTATGGAAAATTCAGCTGGCATGGGATGAAACAATTCCAATGTCTTTGCATACTAGGTGGGAAATATTCAAACAAAATTTGTTGGAGCTTCACCTGATCTCAATTCCTAGATATGCACATGCTAGCGGGTGCTCAAACATACAAATACATGGATTTGCTGATGCGTCCAGTCAAGCATATGGCTGTTGTATATATATTCGAGCCGAACACGACAACGAGGTTTTCTGCCGTTTGCTAACTGCAAAAGCAAAGGTTGCACCATTAAAAACTAAGTCGATTCCTTGGCTCGAATTATGCGCAGCACACCTGTTGGCCCAATTGTGGTCACATGTCAAACAGGTACTTCAAAAATGTCGAATCGAGAGTGTGCATTTCTGGACAGATTCTGAAGTCACACTACATTGGATAAACATGTCGCCTTCAATGCTCACAACGTTCGTAGCGAACAGAGTTGCGGGAATCCAAGAAATGTCCCAAGATGCAACTTGGCGACATGTGCCTTCGTTGATGAACCCCGCAGACATTGCATCACGAGGCTGCGACGTTCAAGAGCTCATACAATCAATTTGGCTAGAAGGACCAAAATTTTTACAGGAAGACAATATGAACTGGCCCCAAAATCCTCATTTTGTTTTACCAGCAGACATTATCAACAGTGAGTCAAAAAAGTCTGCTCAAGTTTGTTTAGCTGCCAGTCCAGATTTTCTATCCACTTTCATTTCTCGATTTTCGTCATATCGCAAATTAACTCGAATTTTTGCATATGTGTACAGGTTTATTAACCATTCGAAACGTCAAGAACGTACGGCTGAATTGAGTCCACAAGAACTAAACTTTGCGTTCCTTAAAATTTTAGAAATTGTTGAGCGTTCGGAGTTCAGAGAGGAATTCGCAAGGCTCAAAAAGGGACAGATACTCCAATCAAGTTTGCAGTCGCTGACCCCATTCATTCAAAAATTCTCGGAATGTGGCAGAGACGTTTCACTGATTCGTGTAGGAGGCCGACTATCAAATGCTCCATTAGAATACGACGCTAAGTTTCCTGTTTTGATGCCAAAAAATTCTCATTTTGTGGGCATGTATTTGCGAGATTTGCATATTAGGAATTGTCACGCAGGTGTTAAGACTATGATAGCATTGCTTAGACAGCGAATTTGGCTCGTAAATGCTAGAAGAGAATGCACCCAAGTTGTTCGCAGATGCGTGCATTGCTTTCGATACCGACCCAAGCTTATGGAACAAGTAATGGGAAATCTACCTGCTGATCGCGTGACGGCCATGCGACCATTTCTAATTTGTGGAGTAGATTTTTGCGTGCCCATTAATGTATCTTTGCGGATCCGAGGTCGTCCTCCGGTTAAAATGTATATTGCTGTGTTTGTGTGCTTTGCTTCAAAAGCAGTTCATTTGGAACTTGTTGCAGACCTATCCACTAATTGTTTCATTCTTACTCTTAAAAGCTTCATCGCAAGACGTGGCGTCCCCGAACGGATGTATTCGGACAACGCAACCAATTTCGTCGGGACCAACAACTTGCTGAAAGAGCTCCAGGCGGAGTTCAACAAGCAGCAAGCCAGTCTGCAGTCGTTCGCAGCGGAACAAGGGATGGAGTGGAACTTTATACCTCCCCGAGCACCTCATTTCGGAGGCCTATGGGAGGCCGCCGTAAAATCGGTCAAGCATTTGCTGGTGCGTCAAATCGCAAACGCGTCGCTGGTGGAAAGCGAGGTCAGAGGTCATCTGGCAGAGGTCGAGGCAATCCTCAACTCTCGGCCGCTAACTCCACTCAGCGCCGATCCGAACGATGGCGAAGCCCTAACTCCAGGCCATCTCCTAATAGGCCAGCCCCTTCGTTCGCTGCCGCAAGGATCCGAGCCGGACAAATCAGGCAGCGCAATTACATATATGCGCAGGTGGCAGCTGCTGTCCACGCTCAGACAGCGGTTCTGGCAAGCGTGGTCCAAGGATTACATCCACACACTCCAAATGCGCACCAAGTGGCAGGCACCTCAAACCAATCTGGAGGAAGGAATGCTGGTCGTGATACACGAGGACAACACTCCACCTCAGCGCTGGATAATCGGCAGGATCGTGGAAGGAGTAACCGGAGCGGATGGAAAAATTCGCGTGGCAAGCGTCAAAACGGCAACGGGTATTATTAAACGCCCAATTCAAAAGCTAGCGGTTTTACCAATTTTTTGAAGGTCCAAGTGTGGTCCTCCAACGTGGCCGGAATGTTGGATCAATTAAGTTAAGATAGAATTAAGTGTCAAGAATTGAAGTCGAAATAACATGAATTGTACCACTGTAAATTATCTATGTTAAGTTTCTCATCCCACTCTCTTTCTCTCTCTAACTGTATTAGCATCTAAGTTAGCATTTAATGTCAGCAGCCTAGCGCTTTGCTTTGCCGCCAATAAATAGTCAAAAATTTGTAACGATTGGAGAAGGACGGCGTTTCTACTTTTGTCAAGCGCAGCAGCCACCTATAATCTTTCGCCTTTTCGCCAGGTCCAACCTTTTGTTATTGCAAACAATAGTTTCGCAATTAAATTTATTTGTAAAAATTACAATAGTCCTAATAATAAATAGACTTGGTAACAAAATCAAAATTAATTGGTACAAAAAGCCCACGGCGTCAGGCAGAATAAATAATTTTTTTTCTAAACACCCGAAAAACAGAATAATCAATACAGCATTTGGCTGTATCCAACGCATGATGGATATCAGTGATGAGATATATCACGATGACATAATCACAGAAATAAAAAAAAAAATATTAACAAACAACGATTTTCCAATGAGGGATATAAATTCACTCTTTGAGAAGTACGTTACAACATAAACAAAAACAAAAGGTAGCTAGCTAGCAGTAGCTAATACAACCGAAAACAGATCACTGATATACGTTCCACGAACAACATTCAGTAAAGAACTTCACATCACGCGTTACAGGCGTGTAATATCATGTATGTAAAAATGTAAAGTGCAGCCGAAATATATTGGAACCAAAAACAACAAAAATACAAGTTTGTTTTTCTTGACCTCGAGCCGGCTAAAAGTAACTTATACAATTTAGAAAGGTCGCTAATCATCAACGATTTTGTTTTAATATTAAGAAAAATAAAACTATTGTTGTTTAGACTTAGAGTGTATATTTTGTGTGTACATAATTTGAATTCAGAGCACGTTCGGAGTTTTCCTGATGTGTATTTTCAGTCGCAACTCTTATACTATTATTTCAGTTTTGGTTGTTATTATTCCTGTTAGTGTTATTATTATATCCATGGATTTGGTTATACCTGTTATTGTTATAATTGTTGTTGTATCGGTTGTTGTTATTATTGTTGTTATAATTATTGTTGTTGTAATTATTGTTGTATCTGTTATTGTCATATTTTCTGTTATATACAGGGTTGCCCATATTCGACGGACCCATCTGGCAACGCCATAACTTCTGACAGAGATGTCAGATCGCTTAATGACATACCGCGTTTGAAGCGTCAGTCCAAGCAGATTTTTACCATGGAACAATACACGCCACGCGAGCGCTCTGAAATAGTTGAAATTTACATTCAACAGAACAAGTCAATTGTGAAAACTCAACGATCAACGATTATCATGTCCGATGAAGCCCATTTCACATTGAATGGGACCGTAAATAAGCAAAATTGCCGTATTTACGCCACTGAAAATCCTCAGGAGATTCAAGAAGTGCCTCTTCATGACGAAAAAGTCACAGTTTGGTGCGGCGTTAGTGCGAAAACGGTCATTGGGCCGTTTTTCTTCCAAAATGAAAATGGCCATGCTGTTACCATCAACCAGGAGCGTTATCGCGACATGATGACCAATTTTGTGATGCCAATTATTCGTCGAAAGCGTATGAGGCAGTTCTGGTTTTAACAAGACGGCGCTCCACCGCGCACAAGTCGCATAACAATCGATTTTCTGAAGAAATTGTTTCCGGGCCGTTTGATGTCGAAAAGTGGTGATTTGGACTGGCCACCGCGTTCGCCCGATTTGACGCCGCCTGACTTCTTCTTGTGGGGATATTTGAAGTCAAAGGTTTACGTTAACAAGCCAAGGACCGTAGAAGAGCTCAAGGACAACATTCGTGAAGAAATAGCCGCTATTCCGGCCGAAATGTTGGCGAAAACGATGGAAAATGCTGCAAAAAGGGCACAATACGCCATCAACGCCAGAGGCGGCCATTTGAGAGATATCATATTCAAAAATTGATGTAAACAAATCTACTTGGAACAAATTAAATGATTAAGATTGCCAACCGCCAAATTTCTATTTTTTTCTTTGATTTTTTAAAAAAAACATGGGTCCGTCGAATATGGGCAACCCTGTATATATATTTATTGTTATAGTTCTCTTTATTATTTTGTCTGTTGGAGTTAGAAAACCTGTTGTTAAAGTTCTGTCACGTAAAAAGTATTGTGTTGTTTTGACCAATTGCGTCTGTGCAACTACTGAAAAACTTTGATATTACTTTGTTCATATTATTAAATTGTACCGTCTCCATTATTGTTTTTACTATTTCTATTGTGCAATTTTGCGTAATTGCTTTCACAGCTGTCTGTACAGCGTATTTGATTAATATTTCTGGTTTCAATTCGTCTAGTATATATGCTCGCGTGAGTGCTTTTGTTAGGATTTTCAGTTCTGTTGTTTATGCTGTAGCTGATTTTCCGTTCTGTATTATGTTCATAATTTTAGCTTCTAAAATTCTTACTCATTCTCCCATAATAGTTGTTTTAATTTTCAATATTATTTCGGAATTTATTGATACGTTCGTAATTAGTATTCTTGAGTCATCTCTTAACTTTGTCTTAATGAATCGCACTGCTGTTGCTTCATGTGATTCTTTAATGTCATTTAGTAGTTCGAGCGAGTCAATAAAACTCTGCAGGTTTTCAGCCTTTCCATCAAAATCATAAACAAAGTCTTGAGGCGGAGCTCAGAAATTCAAGAGTTGTTTGTGGCATATTGTAAGCTTTTGTTTTTTCTTTATTTGTAATAGAAAGTTTTTATTTATTTTTAAATCTTCTCATTTTTCCATATAATAATGTTCATAGCTGGCTGTACGGTCCAGTTGTCTTGGCAAAAATACGATTATGTTATGTTTGTTTGTAATATACTCTAAGTTATTTCTAAAAGATAAGAAAATGTCATTAGCATGAAGTTCTTGTAATGTACTGAATTTATTATAGTTTTCATGTTATATAGTCCTAATTTCATTTAAGATGTCAAATAATATTTTTAAATGTTGTCCTATAGTAAATGGTCTTATTTCTATTTCTTTAAGGGGCTCAATTTTAGATTGTATTATTTTCCAATCCATATATTTTTAATTTTACCTGTGTATTAATATTATTATTTCCCCGAAAGCAGACCTGGTACGATGAGGAGTGTCGCCAAGCTACTGCAGAGAAAAACGCTGCCCGCAGGAGAACTCTGCAGTCGGGTAACGCGAGCTGTAAAAGAGCGATACCGGGCGAAAAGGCGAGAGGAGAAGCGCCTTTTCCGTAGAAAAAAGAAGGAGCTGGAAAGGCGCATGACAGAGGATTTGTCATGAGTGAGACTCGAAAATTCTACCAAGCGGTCAAGCAACTATCCGAAGGTTTCAAGCACGGAGACACACAATGCAGATGCAATGAGAATGGAAATCTGGTCACACATCCCTAAAACGCTCAGATAAATGGAGAAACTACTTTTCCAACCTGCTGGGAGGCGATGACAAACACAATTACGCCTCCGGAGAAGCAGCTTCGCCACCAACCGATGATATAATAATATACGCACCAGACCAAGATGAAGTTTTGATAGCCATTAAAAGGTTAAAAAACAACAAAGCAGCTGGCGCTGATGAGCTGCATGCGGAATTGTTCAAGACTGGCGGCGAGGATTTGGTAAGGTGCATGCACCAACTTCTCTGCCAAATATGGTTCGACGAAAGCATGCCCGACGATTGGAATCTAAGTGTACTTTGCCCAATTTTCAAAAAAGGAGACCTCTGTGCCATCTAGCCATTGGTCTTCTTCCCATTGCATATAAAGTACTGTCACGCATACTATGTGAACGTCTGAAGCCGTTTACAAGCAATCTGATTGGATACTATCAGTGTGGCTTTAGACCTGGTAAATCCACCACGACACGCCGATAAGGTCAAAGTTTTTTGACGCCCTGTCTACATTTGGTATACCAGCAAAGTACGTTCGACTTAGCATGATGACGTTGAGAAGCACGCAAAGCTCTGTCAAAATAGGAAAGAACCTCTCCGAACCATTCGATACCAAAAGAGGTTTTAGTCAGGGCGACACCTTGTCGTGCGACTTCTTTAATTTGCTGATGGAGTAAATAATACGCCAGTGCCCAAATGCCAACAAATCACGCACCATCTTCTATAAAGATTTAATGCTACTCGCTTATGCCGATGATATTAATATTATCGGCACAAACGAACAGGCCGTAAGCAGGGCGTTTTCAGATATTGAGAAGCATTCTAGACTAATGGGCCTAGCGGTGAACGAGGATAAGACGAATTACTTGTTAGCCACGCGCAGTGAGTCTACGCGTCTTGGACAATCTGTGGCGATGGGAGGGTACAACTTCAACGTTGTAAAGGATTTCTTCTATCTAGGAACAGCAATAACCAGCGACAACAACATCAGCCGCAAAATTCGAAGAAGAATTACTCTTGCAAACCGATGCTACTACGGGCTCAGTAAGGAATTCAAGAGTAGAGCCCTCTCTCGAAGAACGAAAATAGCGCTTTACAAGTCGCTTCAAGTTGCTTATCATCCCAGTCCTGCAATACGGCGCAGAAGCATGGACATTAACTGCAGCGGATGAGGCGGCTATTCGCGTTTTCGAGAGAAAAATTCTTCGGAGAATTTATGGACCTTTAAAAGTCGCTCACCATTGAATCACGAACTGTATTTGCTCTATGCTAAGGAATATGTCATTTTTAAAATGTAACGCCAAGTTGCCGTTAGTCACTCTTGTTTACTATTGTTTATATTTTGTCTTTTTTTTGTTTTTGTGTAATTGGTGCTGCTGCTCTGTTGCTGTCTGCGTGGCTGTCACTTTTTGCTGCTGCTGCTCGATTACTGCTATTTGCAGCCAAATTGACGACGCTTCGATCCAGGGTGGGAGTTGGTTTGTATTAACCCGTGCTATAAGGGCAGCCCTGTTGCGCCTTAATTTTGCGTTAGCTCCTCCTCGTCTCTTTAGGGTCGTTACCACTGGGATTTTGGTGAATCGTGCCTCTTCCTTGGCTCTGAATTCCCTTGCAGCCCGCTACGCCGGTTGCCGTGCCCGGTTTTTCTCAAGGGTTCGCTTTTGGTCCATCCTTTGGACATGCCGCAATGGCCTGCTGAATAGCGATTTTGCGATAGAGTAGATATAAATGCTAATCTTATGCTAGGCTTAAATAACTGTAAGTGCATCTATGTCTTATCTGCTTTGATGCATAGGCATTGGAGCTTTGCTAAGATAAGCTTAAGAGTTAAGCTTTAGTGATAAGCTTTTAAGAATAAGCTTCTATAGATAAGCTTGAAGATGTGAACTCTAAGAATAAAGCTTTGGCTGAAGTTCTAATGGCTTAAGCTTAATGATCGACCTGAACAGTGGTTCAATGATAAGTGTTTGCTCATCACAAAAATTTGTACTACAGCGGCTAGCTCCTACTCCAGAAACTTGCTGCAATCTCCTAGGCTCCCTATATTGTCTAATTGCTGGAAGTGCCGCGTTCACCTCAAAGTCTTCGGGACGTGCCGAGCTGTGTGTAATACGGGACGTTGCCCTTTCTTTTGAACCCCTTTACCAATTTCTCTCTAATGGTTACTAGGTTATATTCGTTACCAAAACAAAAAATAAATCCAGATTTCTGGAAAATAATTTTTTCTTTTAACCGAGTTTCGTTTTTCTACACTTAAAAAGTGTACAGGGTTGCCCATATTCGACGGACCCATCTGGCAACGCCATAACTTTTGACAGAGATGTCAGATCGCTTAGTGACATACCGCGTTTGAAGCGTCAGTCCAAGCAGATTTTTACCATGGAACAATACACGCCACGCGAGCGCTCTGAAATAGTTGAAATTTACATTCAACAGAACAAGTCAATTGTGAAAACCACCATTAAGCGTTTATACGAAAAATGTTCGACTGGTGAGGCTCTTTCTAATCCGAAGAGGCCAAATAAAAGTCGACCAAGGCGATCGGCCGAGAATATCGCTGCCGTACGAGCCAGTGTTGAGAGGTCCCCAAGAACATCCCAAAAACGCCGTTCTCAGCAGTTGGGCATGGCTCGGTCCACTTTACAACGGATTATTCGCGTGGATTTGCATTTGTTCCCGTACAAAATTCCCTTCCAAAATGAAAATGGCCATGCTGTTACCATCAACCAGGAGCGTTATCGCGACATGATGACCAATTTTGTGATGCCATATTCAAAAATTGATGTAAACAAATCTACTTGGAAGAAATTAAATGATTAAGATTGCCAACCGCCAAATTTTTATTTTTTTCTTGGATTTTTTTTTAAAAAAAACATGGGTCCGTCGAATATGGGCAACCCTGTATATTAATTTTGCCCAGAAGTTTGTAACGCATAGAAATATTCATTTCCGACCCCATAAACTATATTTATTCTTGATCAGGACGACGAGCTGAGTTGAATTCCGTCTGTCTGTCCGTCTGTCTGTCTGTTTCTACGCAAACAAGTCCCTCAGTTTTAAAGCTATCGAGCTAAAATTTTGCACAAAGTCTTCTTTTTACTGCACGCAACTAATATATTGGAACCGGCCGGTCAAAAAACTTCTTCTAGTAAGAAAAACTTTTTTGTTTTCTATCGTAGCGTCCCCAATCTTGGTATATATAAGTTTCACATAAATTTGAAAAAAAAAAATCCAAAATCGGATGACTATAGCATATAGCTACCATAGGACCGATCGGTCGGAAAATGTTTTTTACTAAGAAACGTTTTTTTTATGTTATCAAATTTTTATTATCAATGATATAAAAATTTTAAATATCTGATATCTATATCCTTTATATATTTTACCGGCCAAATCAATTGGAATAAAGTTTTTCAAGTGTATTAAAACTTCGGCACAGTCGAAGTTAGCTTTGCCCTCTCGTTTTTTTATTATTTATAGTAGTAGTAGTAGTGTAGTGTGTGTCTTTATTTTATAGTTTTAGTTGTTTCAACATATATTTTGTATTTTATATTATTTAACTAAAAATAAAGTTAACAAGCTTCAATCGACTTGGCTTAGAACCGTCTGTCAACCACCTTACACCTATCCGCTGCTACTCCGGTTAATACACCTGGCTGCCCGGGTCTTCCCCAGATACCAGATCGTTCACCTTGTTGTATGGAATCGTGGTTTGGTGTTACAATTTTACTGTTATATTAGAGCCTATTTGCCGTCAGATACGTTTTCAGTTGAATCTGCCTCCTATAGTTCAGGGCAAGTTTTATAAAATTGGCGAGAGCTTTCCAATTCGATCCCTTCAGGATGCTAATTGTTTCCAGATGGGTGAATTGTGGTTTTTTGAGGTGGAGCTTCCTAACTTCATTGAAAATGAGACATATGGCAATAAAATGCATGGTATTTTCGTCGGTCCTTAAATTGCACAGGTTGCATTCTGTGTTGGTTCGGTATGGCATGGCGTTTAGAGGCAACATTTCTGTTCGTGCTTTACATATTAAGGATATTTGCCATATTTTTAAGTCATCATGAAAGTAGGTTGCATCATTTGGGCTATGGTTAAGAATTTTGTAAGTTGGCTTTGGCTTTGGCTGGCCTGGATAGCAAACTTTGTCACAAATGCGAGACTGACTTGATCCTCAATTTTCTCATGTGCCGATTCCCACGTGCTTGAGTCAGATATATCCAGATCTATACCATGTTCGTCGGCCAGGCTCTGCCATTTTCCAAAAAACTGGCTTGTTTCACACTGAAGGTATTTCGATATTATTTTTGGTAACCTGCTTTCAGGCGTCTTCATTATTTTTCGGATATATGAAAAGTGCGCCTGCAATGCTTCGGTGGATAACAGCGATAGACCTGTTTCAAGGTAAATTGCGTAATTTGGTGTACTTCTGGGCAACTGGAAGATCTTCTTGATAAAGTGACGCTGCAATTTCTCTGTTTCCAAATTTGCGAATATTGAACGCACAGTGGCGTTAAAAAGATTGTACTTTTCGCTTGGTAACACATTTTTTCTGCCGAGGAAAGAGTTCCAAGTGATATTCATGCTGTAGGTGATTGGAGTAATTTAAATTTTGGTTTACCGTGACTCCGAGGTATTTAAATTCTTTTACAACCTCAAGGTGTTCTCCATTAAGATGCCAGCTTAGGTTGTTTACGGTATGTCCTCTTCCATCACGGATAACCAGTACCTTAGTCTTATCAATATTTATAAGTACGGTCCAACGTTGGCAATAAGAAACGAGAAGGCAAAGCTAACTTCGAAAATTATGTAAAAGCATATAAAACTAATATATACCAAGATTGGGGACGCTACGATAAAAAACAAAAAAGTTTTTCTAACTAGAAGTTGTTTGACCCACCGTTTATATGGCAGCTATATGCTATAGTCATCCGATTTTGATAAATTTTTTTCAGAATTGTGTGGAAACATTTAAAACAAATATATACTACGATTGGAGACGCTACGATGGAAATCAAAAAAGTTTTTCTCACAACGACTTATTTTTCGACCGATCGTTCCTATGGCAGCTATATGCTATAGTGATCCGATTTTGATACATTTTTTCCGAATTATGTGTAAACATATAAAACTAACACATACCAAGATTAGTGACGCTTCGATGGAAAACAAAAAAGTTTTTCTAATTAGAACTAGTTCTTTGACCGATCGTTCCTATGACAGCTAAATGATATAGTCATCCGATCCGACCGATTCCGACAAATGTGCTGCGTATTTGTATTTAAAGACTTTTGGCAAAGTTTGGTCAAGTTAGCTTCAAAACTGAGGAAGGAGATAGTATAGAAACAGACGGACAGACGGACGGGCGGACAGACGGACAAACGGAAATGAACTCAGCTCGTCATGATCAAGAATATATATACTTTATGTGGTCGGAAATGCTTCCTTCACTGCGTTACAAACAACGTGACAATTTTAATATACCCTCTGCAAGGGTATAAAAAGCGAATTAATCATCTCCTGTAATTTGAGCGGCGTGTCGGCCATTATCACCATGTCATCAGCGTACATTAAGACTTTAATAGTATGATTAGAAAAGCTGATACCACCTGGAAGAACGTCTGCAATGTCGTTGATGTAAAGCGAAAAAAGTAATGGACTCAGTAGACATCCTTGTCTGACCCTAGTGTTGTTGCCAAGCCAATCTGAAAGCTGTTGTCCATTCCACACAGCAGCTATGTTGTTAGTGTACAGATTTCGTATCAAGCCAAGAATTTTTGAAGAGATCCCAACCGGTTGAGCTTAAGCAACAAGTTTGTTCTATTTACTGAATCGAAAGCAGCTTTGAAGTCGATAAAACATAGATACATGTTTTGTTTCCGCTCAAGATAAGACTATGCTATTGCTGTTAGGGAGAATACACTATCCACCGAGGAATATCCACTTCTAAAGCCGGATTAATATTCGCTTAGTACATTGTTCTCCGTTACCCATGTACTAAGGCGCTCTAAAATAATAGATTTGAACACTTTTGTAAGGGAGTTCAAACACGATATACCCCTATAGTTGCTCGCTAATTTGGGATCACCCTTTTTAAAAAGAGGAACGATTACACTCTTTTCAAAGCTCGACGGTACTCTTGTGGCGTTAAATATCCTATTGTATTTGTCTACTAGTACATTGAATAACTCAGGCGGGGCGAACTTTAAAAATTCAACCGGGATCCGATCTTCACCTGGCGCTTTGTTTATCTTTGTTCGCCTCATTGCAGCGCTGACTTCTACCAAACTTATAGGGTCATCAAGTTTTTCATCTGCTATGAATGGAAACTGCATGACTATGCAGTTGCCCACCGTTTGGTTATAAAGCAAGGAGGAGAAGTGTGATGATAGATCTGATGACTTTTATTTTATATTAACTCTTCCTGATCGTCCATTCAACCGTCGTACGAGTGCCCAAAAAGATTTGCTGTCCCTAATTCCAGCAATCAGGATTTCCAAGCTTTCATAGTAGAGTTTTTTCTTTGCCTCGCAACAAATTTTAAATTTTTTGTTTGCTTCTCGATAAGATACCGTTGCAGCATTATCGTCATTTGCTCTTGCGAAATAAAGTTTTCTGGCTTCCTCACACTCTGTGTCAAACCAGGGCTCCACAAAAGTGGTTTTACGTGCCTTTTGTATACTCTCTGCTGCGTTTTTAATTGCTTTTGTGAGATTATCCAGGTGTTCCTCATTTTCATCGTGATAAGTTTCCAATCGGTGTAAATGAGTTAGAAGATGCGCCTCGTATCTGCTTCTTAGGGCTTCTTTCCAGCAGAGCTTTGGTAGTAGTTCATTTTTCTGAGCTTCATCTATGTCTGGTGCCTCCATTTCCACTTGAATTGTGAGAGGCAAGTGGCCTGCAACATATCATCGTTTACAGCCATATCCTTTACACGTCGATGCCAAGCTCCTCCTACCATACAGTAGTCAATTGTTGATTTATTACAGTTATTACAGTTTAAATATGTCGGTATTATAATAAAACTGTCACCCTTAGAGTTCAGCTCAATAACAATTCTTTCGTTAACCGTTATAAAACTACAGTTGCATTTTGCCATGAGATCCTTTTTTACTGCGAACATGCAACCACCGCTGGCACGTCCTCTGTTTGCTGTTCTTTTTGCCGGAATCCAGTATAGGTTGAAATTGGGGAAATAATTATCAAAAATGTCTTAATTTTTTTCTACAAAGGTTTCAAATAAGAGAGCTATATCATATCCGTTATAAATTGAAAAAAAAAATGTCTATGTAGCAATTTGTCTTTGAGACCGGCGATGTTAAAGGAGAGAATCTTAATAGAATTTTTTGTTTTCATTAGTTCATTGTTATCATTGAAGCGAAACCAATTGTTTTCAATGCACATAATATCATTTCGAACTAAAATTTTGTTTTTCTGACGGATGCTTGCTATGGGTTTCTTCAGTCTCAGCAGTAACCCTTTGTTGAATTGCCTTTGTTCTCCCAAATCATTTTCAACGTACAGATCGGTTCCAGCTAACTTTCTGGAGCTCTTAAGTATTTTAGGAGCCATTTCCCTCAAGTCAAAAGTAGCAACTACGTAAAGTTTGTTTGAGCGTTGGCCCAGTAATCGAACATCATTTACCTTCACATAATCAAGTGCCAGGTTCTCTTTGCACAACCTTTCCACAGCTTCTTTAGGTTCGCAATTCTTTTCGAGGCCTCCTATCAAAACGTTCTTTTCCTTGCTGCAATCAATAAACCTATTTAGCTCCTTCCTCTCTAATGCCTTGCTCGCCTTTGGTTCTTCCAGTTCAGCACGTAGTTCGCGGTTCTCCTCCTGCAGTGCAGTGATTTGGTTCGATACCGATGCCTGCAATGCGCCAATGTCTTCCTTCGTCGCCATTACCGAACCAATTGTTGCCAGCTTCTCATTGAAGTAATTTTTGGTCTCTCGTATGGCGTTCATAATATCGCCTAATTACCTTAGTATACCACTCCTCAGCCACATTTACTCCCATATCGCCTCGTAATCTCTTGGCGGATTGCAGTGCCACCGGATTTGTTCCTTCAGTGCGTGTCACCGGTGAGTGTTTCCGGGTTTTCTTTTCATAAAAATTAAATTGGAGTTGGATTGAAATAGGATGTCTGTGCTGGCTTGCTTAGCGATTGTAATTACAGTCTGTCCAAAGAAAAATGAACCCCCAACCTAAATATATCTGTCCACCCCAGCCCCGTTGTGTCTTCGAGCCCTAATTGAAATATACCTCATCCATTTCCTTTATATAAATATCAGGCCATGGAGTAGCACAAAACTTTTTGCTGCTCATAATTGCCCACCCATTGATATTCTTCAACTCGCCGACCCCAATATATTTACCCGAATTAGAGTGTGGCATCCCTTATCCATGATATAGTAAAAAATCAAAAATCCTTTAGTCCTTAGCGTCTCATTTCGAAAGCATTTTTTTGACCACTGTAGAACTTGATCTAAGACTTTTTCTTACTTTAGAAAACTCCGTATACCAACCTCACAATTGCCACTGACATTGCCATAGCTCTTGGTAGCCAGCCACGAAAAAAAATCCTCTAATAAAAAATATAAAAGTCTTTCCTTGCACTTTTCATTGGGCGCCAACTTTCCACCAATTTGGAGTTTGCGCATTCGGATAATGGAAAACAATTGGTATCTCGAACATTTATGGAGTTTTTGGCGTTATATGGTGTAAATCATGTAAGGACGGGTTTATACCCACAGGCAAATGCAGCTGAATGGGTTAATCGGTCCGTGCTGCAAATGTTGCGGGCATCGATTGGGACAGATCAGCGAACCTGGGATACCCATCTAAGTCAGAAAGCGTGCGCATTTCGTACAGTGTTGGAGTGTGTTGGAGTCTTTCACACAAAAGATTTGTTTACAGCATGAGGAAAAATTTCTCAGGGTCATGGACAAAGGCCACACATTTGAGGAGGACAGGAATGGAAACTGATCATTTTGTTTTTTTTTTTCGGACTCATTCTGTCGGGTCCAGCAGCCGACGATTGATATTATAGTTATTAATCCCGTGGCGCAACTTAACGTGAATAATTTGAATTGTTTTGATTTGGTCTCGCTTTATACACTCACACACACATTTGTAAATTGGAATGTGGCAGCGCCTAAGCTGTGCGAGTTACCGATCACTTATCGGCCACCCTCACTCCACCTAAACCGCCCCGTTCTTACTTTTAGAGACATAAGCATTCTATAAATCATTTAACTTAAATAACACAGGGCAACAGTGTTTTTGGTGCAGCCCTATCTACAACTGATTATATAAGAATGGAGTGCACTGAACAAAACTGCATCATCGGTCTTGTTCCATCAGCTCTTGTTTCCACGATATGACGGAAAAACTTATTTCTAGTAAATAATAAATAGCCATAAATCGAGTAATGTCTGTTTTCAGAGACCAATTTGGACCCTTTTGCATGATCGAATATTGCGCGTTTGAATTTTTACAGAAGCATTGATATGTGCTCTGTCGAATAGGCCAGATAAATTCAGAAATTCATGCCTATTGTGACCACAAGAAATTCGAGAGGGCAAAATTTACAAGAAAACCGTTTTTCCGTCATATCGTGGAAACAAGAGCTGATGGAACAAAACCGATGATGCAGTTTTGTTTAGTGCACATAAATGAATCATATTTTTTGATCAACAAGGCTGCACCTCACAAAGTTGGTCATTTTGTTGCCCTGTGTAATTAATCAGCAATGTATCGACCACATCCGGTCAATACATTGGCTCAGCAACTCCAGAGTATCACACAATACATACATACACACACATACATTACCGACCAACTTATGTACAAAAGATGCTTATGCTGCACTTTTCTCCCTTTAGACTTAAGGTTTGCTTGTACAACGTTTCATATATATTAAACACTTGAGTTTTGAGCCCGAACAGTATTTCTTTGCCTTCAATTTATTTCAATCAAGCTTCCACAACTGAGAAACCTAACCTCTGGAGAATCCAGGAAACTATCCAGACGTCCCTTGAACTCGGGAAATAACCACGAAAACCCCAGGTCAAAGGGTAGGACTGATGATAATTGGCGCAGCCGGGAAAAAACAACAGGATTATCAATGCCTCCTACGCTATTGATCCTCATCACCACGTAAGACAAAACAAATAAATATGTGGCTAAAACAAAAAAAAAAGACAAATTTTTTTCAACAACAAAATAAAACGAGAGCGTAAGTTGAAGTCGGCCCTGCTCGACTTCGATATACCCGTTATTAGGGTAAGGTTGCCCAAATTGTGGGAGATATGAGGAATTTTTAAAATTGCGGGGGCGGGAACTTTTCTATCGCTCATCTAATCAAAAAATGATGTATGGCGGATCGATAGGTAATGATGATTTAAATATATGTCTAGAAGGTTCGAACAATCTATTTTCAAAATTGTGGGAGATATGAGGTTTTTTCATATTGCGGGGGCGGGAGGGGGCGTGGAAAAAATTTTAAACAAACTTGATCTGCGTGCAAAAGATACAAGTCTACACTGAAAAAATGGTAGCTCTAGCTCTTATAGTTCCTGAGATCTAGGTGTTCATACAGACGGACAGACAGACAGACAGACAGACAGACAGACGGACAGACGGACATGTCTATATCGACTCGGCTATTGATGCTGATCAAGAATATATATACTTTATGGGGTCGGAGATGCTTCCTTCTGCTGTTAAAAAAATATAAAAACACACAAACAAAAACCGCCCAGAGCGAACTGTAATATTTCCTTTCCATTCCAGTAATTAGTCAAGTTCCTAGTTGGTTGTAGTTTAGGTTTATTGTTTAAAAAAACTTAAAATATTAAATAAACGCTGGCACGGCGACGTTCGTTCTTTTTGAGTTCCAATCATTCTCTGTTGAGCTTGCCTCTTTTGTCAGCCTAATTAATGAGCATTGAGTGTATATATGTAATACTGCATTTCGCTGCATGCGAAGGGACTATTTCGAATGACCACTTGAGTTTATGTATTTATCGGCACAAGTAATGCCGCAACGTTTGTAGTTTTGTATGCATAATGGAGTTAATAATTGGTTTATTGCAACACATAATATACTCACTACACCCCTTTTTAGAAATAACGTAATATATGGAGTTATTTGAAATGGTTGTTATAATTATAATATTGTTTAATTTTATTGTATTTAATTAAGATTTTTATACACTTGAAAAGTGTATATTAATTTTGCCCAGAAGTTTGTAACGCATAGAAATATTCATTTCCGACCACATAAACTATATATATTCTTGATCAGGACGACGAGCCGAGTTCAATTCCGTCTGTCCGTCCGTCCGTCTGTCCGTCTGTCTGTCCGTCTGTCTGTTTCTACGCGAACTAGTCCCTCAGTTTTAAAGCTATCGAGCTGAAATTTTGCACAGAGTCTTCTTTTTACTGCACGCAACTAATATGTCGGAACCGGCCGGATCGGATGACTATATCATATAGCTGCCATAGGAACGATCGGTTTAAGAACTAGTTCTAGTTGGAAAAACTTTTTTATTTTCCATCGTAGCGTCACTAAACTTGGAATATGTTAGTTTTATATGCTTCCACATAATTCTGGAAAAATGTATCAAAATCGGATCACTATAGCATATAGCTGCCATAGGAACGATCGGTCGAAAAATAAGTCTTTGTGAGAAAAACTTTTTTGATATCCATCGTAGCGTCTCCAATCGTAGTATATATTTGTTTTATATGTTTCCACACAATTCTGAAAAAATTTATCAAAATCGGATGACTATAGCATATAGCTGCCATATAAACGATCGGTCAAAAAACTACTTCTAGTGAGAAAAACTTTTTTGTTTCTTATCGTAGCGTCCCCAATCTTAGTATATATTAGTTTTATATGCTTTCACATAATTTTGAAAAAAATGTATCAAAATCGGATGACTATAGAGTATAGCTGCCATAGGACCGATCGGTCGGAAAATGTGTTTTACTAAGAAAAGTTTTTTTTATGGTATCAAATTTTTATTATCAATGATTTAAAAATTTTAAATATCTGATATCTATATTCTATATATATTTTTCTAGATAAATCAGTTGGAGTAAAGTTTTTCAAGTGTATCAAAACTTCGGCACAGTCGAAGTTAGCTTTGCCTTCTCGTTTTTTTTTTTTTGGTTTTTTTTTTTATAATTGTAATGAAATGAATGTTTTGATAGTTTATTGTTTAATAAAAAGAAAATGAAATAATCAAGTTTTATTTGAATATTTAGTAAAATTGTAATTTATGTGAATAGTTGATCAGTCCATCACCTTCTTGTGGGTTTATTTGTTTTATTTATTTATCGTGTCTA
The DNA here is from genome assembly GCA_018904225.1 of Lordiphosa mommai. Lineage (NCBI taxonomy): Eukaryota > Metazoa > Arthropoda > Insecta > Diptera > Drosophilidae > Lordiphosa > Lordiphosa mommai. The sequence goes on from JAEIFT010000072.1 coordinate 145,797, forward strand.
TTGTGATAAGCTCTTAACCTATCTTGTGTACCTTCTGTTTTTTCTGTTTGCTATCACTATTAAATATTATCTTATCTTCTACTTTTTCTACGTAAAGGTCCTTTTTTCTAGTTTGTCCAGTTTCGTTTTTCATAAACTTATCTCCATTTTAATCGTTTTACTTTTTATCGTAATATCTTTCTTAGCTTTATGTTTTTCTAACTTATCTCTCTTTATAAGCTTCTTCTAATCTGAACTTAGATTCCTTAGCTATCTCAGTTTATAAAGGATTAATGTTATCTATCATTATATGTTGCAGTTACTAGTTTGCCGAACATAACATTGGCCGTAACTATGTGCCATAAGGGGTCGTGTTAAAACAGTAAACAAAATATTGAAGCCAACATACCAATCGTCTTATCTACAGATATATAGACGATATTCATTAAATGTTCTGTGACTCTTTCTACTGTTCCAACTGTCTGATGGTGGTGTGCGTAGCGTATATTGTCTATTTTGAAATATTGCACGTCCTTTTACGAATTTATTCGTTCCCATGTCCGAAAGAACGTCTCTTGGACCGAACTTTAGTATAAAATATTCAAATATGCTTTAGCAACTGTATTAGCATTTTTGTTTGGAATTGGAATAGCTACAAGATATTTGGTTAAATCGCATATCAATGTAATAGCAAATTCGTACCTTAGACCTGTCCACACACTACTTTTTATTATTTTTTGTGGTTTTGATTTGCATTTTGGACATCTACGTGTACCTTATTACCATTCTGATTTTTTTTTTTACTTCCTACACGTCTCTTCTTTGACCTTACCTACTCTGATTTTAATATTTTGTTGCCCATTTTCTTAAAGTTCTCTTCTTTCCCACTGCCACTAAGATGGTTGTTTTTGTATACCCCTCATGCCTTGCCCTGTCGTCCATTGTGTACAAATCACTAACATCATTCTTGCATACTTTATTTCCTGTTTAAAATACAATCTGTTTTTAACAGCCACTCTTTTCAATCGTCGTTTTTTGACTCATACGTTGCAGCTTTCAGACTTCCTCTGTTCTTGTCTTCTTTTCTACCCTTTGTTTTCTACTTTGTTGCTTTACCCTTTAGTTTGTAATCTTTAGTTCTTTGTATCCTGATAAGGCGTCTGCCACGATTTCTTGCTTTAGATACCAACCGTAAATCGTATTCTTCTAATTCGGTCGCTTTACTTATTTGATCATAGAAAATAAAAAGTAATGGCTGTGATCGTTTCACATGAATGTTTTCCATAGATTGGTCGATGTAATGCCCATGTGCTCTATTCTTTTCTGTTTCTCTTGTTACTTTCACCTTTTTGAATGAGCCTCTTTACTTCCTTTGGTTTGAGTTACCGCCCCACTTTCTACTATTATGAAATCAGATCTATGTTGGTTTGAATAGTTTATCTGATATTCGGATTTTGGCATTCGCTTGTCCATTCAAATGGCACTTTCTTTTACATAATCTAGTTAGGCCGGAATAGTCCAAGTTTTAATAAAACGCTATGATAATTCAAAATGCAACGAAACGTCTATCCCATCGTGTGGGACTTTATACGCACACGCAAGATTCCCTTGACCAAGAGTCCTTCGTGCATAAAAATGAACATTTTGTGGATGTAACAAGGTTGTGTTTTCTACAAAGTTGAAAAACATCTGTAATTTTAATCATATGTTTTTCTGAACAACCAAAATATTAAGTCATCCATATAGAGGAATGCTTTAAAGGTTCAAGTCCAGAAAATGCTATAGTCATTATTCTCTGAAATGAATTGGCGCATTAATCCAAAGGTACGCGTGAAACGAATGGCGCCGGACGGCTCGGGAATCCGCGCGAATTTACTCGCCTATTCTATATCTTTTTCTGTTTTTTGATTACGTATCTACTTCGCCTTTTTTTATTCGCAGGCTTCTTTCTACAATGGCTAAAGGTTCCTTGTTTATCCTTCTGTTTTTTCTTTTATTACCATCTTTTATCTCATGTTTATAAATTTCTGTTATTCTTGTCATACGTTATCTTATTTTTCTTGTTTAGTTATGCGACAGTTCCTATTCTTTTTTATAACGTTCATGTCTTTTTTTTCTTCTATGTCTAAACGGTCAAAATTTGAGATCTGCACGTGTTCAAAACCAGGTCCGTTAAGCTCTCGAGGTAGCCGACTTTCAAACTTGACCGTACATTGTACCCACTACGTATTCTGTTAATCTCTTATCTTTTATCGTAAACCTTTTCCGTCACACGTTTGTTCTGTTTTTTGCTGCTTGTTTACCTCACCTTACTTTTTTTTACAAGACCAATTTTCTTTCTGTCCACTTTCTTTTGTTATTTCACCTTATGATACTATACTGTTCTACTTTATTCTTTAGTTTCTGTATCTAGAGCTACTTTCACCTTTATCTTTTTATACTTTTGTTCTAACTACACCCGCTTTTTTTGTTCGTCTTTTATTTTACGGTTTATCTGAACCGTAACTACGTCGATAGAACCTCGTGTTGCCGTTTCCTCGTTGTTACCTCGTTGTTACCTCTTAGTTACCCCTAGTTACATCCACAGCAAGATAATTTTCCAATGCTATCTATGTGCTGAAACTCCGGCTCAAGTATTGTGCGAATTTTATCGTTTTCACAATTCTTTATCATAGCCGTCAAAATCTTTTGTTGCAAAAGCTTCGGCAATTTTAATCCTGTATCTATGTAAGCCGCTTCAAGGGACTTACGCAAGCTATCAATTTCTTTTATTGAATGTTTCCATCTTAGTTTGCTTTTATTACATCTAGGATTCTCCGATAATTACACCTTATTTTTATTATTCTTTTGTTGTTTGTTGAACCTTGTGGTGCTCCATTATTTTGATTTGATAACCTCTACAGCTAGGTTTTCTTGTTCACTTTTAGTGAGTTCAGTTAACCTTAGGGCTGTGAGAAATCTTTGTAAATTTTGTTTTCTTCCATCAAACTCTGCAATCGTTGCCGATACTTTTTGATGTATTGTCTGTCTCTAATTGATCACCTGTGTGTGTTTCTAGATTGTGGTACTGGTTCAATATTTATTCTTCTGGTATATCGGGTTTGTCATCCATCAATACCCGATTTGTCAAACGATGCTGGTGAGTTTAATATAGACGGACAGAACAATTGTAATTTGTGTATGTCTGATATATATGTAAGATTTTCCTTAGACGTTAATAACATCTGTGGCTTGTGCCAGTGTAAAGAACTAAGCCTATCTTTATTATCGAAAACTACCTTACGTATCTCGTTATATTTTCCCAGTATGTCATTATTTTGTTTCATTTGAATAATGCCTTTGTTTGCATTTAAATGACTGTCGAACTCCGTTCTTTAATTTTTTATATATGGATATTTCTTTCCATTCCATTGAAATTATTCACAGTTGTTTCTCTTTTTTTATTTTTATGGCATTATCTCTAGCCTTTTTTTCATCAACCACATAAGACAAAACAAATAAATATGTGGCTAAAACAAAAAAAAAAAGACAAATTTTTTTCAACAACAAAATAAAACGAGAGCGTAAGTTGAAGTCGGCCCTGCTCGACTTCGATATACCCGCTATTAGGGTAAGGTTGCCCAAATTGTGGGAGATATGAGGAATTTTTAAAATTGCGGGGGCGGGAACTTTTCTATCGCTCATCTAATCAAAAAATGATGTATGGCGGATCGATAGGTAATGATGATTTAAATATATGTCTAGAAGGTTCGAACAATCTATTTTCAAAATTGTGGGAGATATGAGGTTTTTTCATATTGCGGGGGCGGGAGGGGGCGTGGCAAAAATTTGAAACAAACTTGATCTGCGTGCAAAAGATACAAGTCTACACTGAAAAAATGGTAGCTCTAGCTCTTATAGTTCCTGAGATCTAGGTGTTCATACAGACGGACAGACAGACAGACAGACAGACGGACAGACGGACATGTCTATATCGACTCGGCTATTGATGCTGATCAAGAATATATATACTTTATGGGGTCGGAGATGCTTCCTTCTGCCTGTTACACTCAGGGTAAGGTTTATTTAAGAATATTTTATTAGATCACAATATGCCCAAATTGTGGGAGATCTGTGGTTCTTTCCAAATTGCGGGGGTGGCAACTCTACTATAGCTCATCTGATCGGGAAATGGTGTATGGCGGATCGATAGGTAATGATGATTAAAATATATGTCTAGAAGGTTCGAACAATCTATTATCAAAATTGTGGGAGATATGAGGTTTTTTTCATATTGCGGGGGCGGGAGGGGGCGTGGCAGAAATTTGAAAGAAACTTGATCTGTGTGCAGAAGATACAAGTCTACACTGAAAAAATGGTAGCTCTAGCTCTTATAGTCCCTGAGATCTAGGTGTTCATACAGACGGACGGACAGACAGACGGACAGACAGACAGACAGACAGACAGACAGACAGACAGACAGACAGACAGACAGACAGACGGATAGACGGACAGACGGACAAGTCTTTATCGACTCGGCTATTGATGCTGATCAAGAATATGTATACTTTATGGGGTCGGAGATGCTTCCTTCTGCCTGTTACACACATTTGCACGAACTTAGTATACCCTTTTTACTCTACGAGTAACGGGTATAAAAACACACAAACAAAAAACCGCCACAGAGCGAACTGTAATATTTCCTTTCCATTCCAGTAATTAGTCAAGTTCAGCTAGTTGGTTGTAGTTTAGGTTTATTGTTTAAAAAACTTAAAATATTAAATAAACGCTGGCAACAGGCCAGACGTTCGTTCTTTTTGAGTTCCAATCATTCTCTGTTGAGCTTGCCTTCTTTTTGGTCAAGCCTAAAATTATTATTTACTTATATATGTGTGAGCATGTGTGAGTGTATATATGTAAATATGCTGGCGCAGCTATTGTCGCTGCATGCGAAAGGGATCATATTTCGAATGACCACTTGAGTTTATGTATTTAATCGGCAACAATGTTAATGCCGCAAAACGTTTGTATGTTTTGTATGCATACATGGAGTTAATAATTGGTTTATTGCAACACATATATATACTCACTACACCTCCCTTTTTAGAGAAATAACGTAATATATGGAGTTATTTGAAATGGTTGTTATAATTATTATAATATTGTTTAATTTTATTGTATTTAATTAAGATTTTTTTTTTTTGTTTTGGTTTTTTTAATTTTTTTATAATTGTAATGAAATGAATGTTTTGATAGTTTATTGTTTAATAAAAAGAAAATGAAATAATCAATGTTTTATTTGAATATTTAGTAAAAATTGTAATTTAAGAAGTGTGAATAGTTGATCAGTCCATCACCTTCATTAAATGTGGGTTTTTAATTTGAATTTTAATTTTATATTATCGTGTCTATGTGTGATAAGCTCTTAACCTATCCTTGTGTACCTTCTGTTTTTTCTGTTTGCTATCACTAATTAAAATATTATCATTATCTTCTACTTTTTCTACTGTAAAAGGTCCTAAATATATTGGTTCTAGCTTATGTCCAGTTTCGTTTTTCAATAAAACTTTATCTCCTATTTTAAAATCAAAGTTTGTTACTTTTTTATCGTAATATTCTTTATTCTTAGCTTTATGTTTTTCTAACATTATTCTTGCTCTTTTATAAGCTTCTTCTAATCTGAACTTAGATTCCTTAGCATAATCTTCTATGTTATATAAAGGATTAATTTTATCTATTCTATTAAAATATGTTGGCAAGTTACTAGGTTTGCCGAACACTAACTCATATGGCCAGTAACTATGTGCCATAGAGGGGGTCGTGTTAAAACAGTAAACAAAATATTGAAGCCATACATCCCAATCTGTCTTATCTACAGATATATATGAACGTATATATTCATTAAATGTTCTGTGACTTCTTTCTACTGTTCCAACTGTCTGATGGTGGTGTGCCGTAGACGTTATATTGTCTATTTTGAAATATTTGCACAGGTCACTTATTACGGAATTTCTATATTCAGTTCCCATGTCCGAAATGAACGTCTTCATTGGACCGAACTTTAGTATAAAATATTCAAATATTGCTTTAGCAACTGTATTAGCATTTTTGTTTGGAATTGGAATAGCTACAAGATATTTGGTTAAATCGCATATCAATGTAATAGCAAATTCGTTACCATTCTCGGAAGAGGACCTATAGTGTCCACTATCACCCTGTCAAATGCACATATTGGTGTGTCTGTAATGGTTAAAGGGGTTTTTGTATGGATAGTGGTTTTTGATTTTTAGCATTTGGGACATCTACGTATGTACTCTTTTATTTGACGCGTCATATCTTTCCAATAGTAGTGTCTTTTGATTTTAGTTATAGTTTTTGTAATGCCAGTATGTCCTCCTTGTAAAGGATCGTCATGAAACGTTGACAGAATTGCTTCTTTTTCTTTATTTATTGTGATCACCTGGTGGAGTAGCGCTACTCAATGATTTTAATATTTTGTTGCCCATTTTCTTAAAAGTATCTATTGAAACTTGTTCTTTTTCCCACGGTGCCACTTTAAGATGGTTGATTTTATGTATACCGGCCTGCATTTCAAGCCTTTGGAAGAACTGACCTAAGTCGAGAATTCCATTGGTGTACAAATCACTAACATCAATTCTTGCAATAACTTTATTTCCATGTTTAAAAATACATATCATGTTTGTTAAATGCAAGGCCACTACTTTTCGTACATCGTCGTTTTTGATGACTTCATATACGTTGGGCTTAGAAGCTTTATCAAGACTTTGCCTTGGCATAAGTTCTTGTTCATTTCTTTTTTCATTACCTGCGCAGGTATTGTTTTGTCTACTTTGTTGCCTGGTAGTGACTTTCAGGACTTTAGTTTGTAAATCTTTTAGTTCGGATATTGTTATCCTAGATAAGGCGTCTGCCACGAAATTGTCTTTGCCCTTTAGATACTCAACCGTAAAATCGTATTCTTCTAATTCGAGTCGCATGCGTGTTAGCTTTGAGCTTGGATTGATCATAGAAAATAAATAAGTTAATGGTCTGTGATCTGTTTTCACATTGAAATGTTTTCCATAGATATATGGTCGAAAATGTGTAATTGCCCAATGAATGGCTGCTAATTCTTGTTCTGTTGTGCTCTTGTTACTTTCACCTTTTTTGAATGAGCGAGATGCTTATGCTATTGGTAGCTGGAGTCCATTATGGTTTTGAGTTAAAACCGCTCCACAAGCTTGTTTGCTTGCATCAGTTATTATGGAAAATTCTTAGCGAAAATCGGGATATTGTAATAAGGTTGGTTGAATAAGTTTATTCTTGAGATATTCGAATGAATTTTGGCATTCGCTTGTCCATTCAAATGGAACTTTCTTTTTACATAATCTAGTTATGTGCCGTGAATAGTCGGCGAAGTTTTTAATAAAACGTCTATAATAATTGCAAAATGCAACGAAACGTCTAGCGCTGTCCGCATCGTGTGGGACTGGGTAATTATTGATGACGTCATATTTCTTGTCATCTGGCAAGATTCCCTTGTCTGTGCATTTATGACCAAGAAAAGTCACTTCGTGCATAAAAAATGAACATTTTTGTGGATGTAACTTAAGGTTGTGTTTTCTACAAAGTTGAAAAACATCTGTTAAATTTTTAATCATATGTTTTTCTGAACAACCAATAACAATTAAGTCATCCATATAGAGGAATGCTTTAAAGGTTCAAGTCCAGAAAATGCTATAGTCATTATTCTCTGAAATGAATTGGGCGCTATTTTTAATCCAAATGGTAATCGCGTGAAACGATATGAGCCATTGCTCGTTGAAAATGACGTTATATTTCTTGAACTTTCTTCGGGTTCAATCTGATGAAATCCTGACATTAAGTCAAGGCATGAAAAATATTTAGCTCGACCTAGTTGATCTAAAATATCGTCAATTCTAGGTAGTGGAAATTTGTCTGAAAGTAGTTTTTTATTGATTTGACGATAGTCAATTACTAATCGCCATTTTTTTATTTCTGAGCCGGGAAGGGCTTTCTTTGGTTCTAGCAAAAGTGGGCTGTTGTACTCAGATACAGATGGTTCGACTATGTTGTCGGAGATCAGTTTATCAACTTTTCTTTTTATTTCGTCTGTTTGGCTATGCGGGCTTCGATAATTTTTAATATACACAGGTTCATCATGTTTTAGTCTCAGGTTTTGTTTATAAAAATTGTTCGTTGTGATTGATTCGGATTGAAGTCCGAATACGTCACTATAGTTGGTGCACAGTTCCGTTAGTTGTGATTTGAACTGGGGTGGAAAGTTTTTAGTTAGTTGAGCTAGGACAGTTTTTTCTCTGATTTCTGGGGATGTTTGGATAATAACGTAGTTCGAGAGTGATTCAAATTGTAAATTATTTATATTGACTAGTTGATCGGTACTGGTTGTGTTCAGTAAACGGTCAAATGAATTTTGAGATGCAATATAAATACCAGGTTGAATTTCCTGATTTGGTATTAATACGCTGTCTTCTTTCGAGGTTAGCTCGACTTTTCGGACAACTTGTGATCTTGCAGGTAGCAATATTAAGTTAGTACCCGAACTGTACGTAATTGGTACATGAATTGGATAATTTAAATTATTGGGTCTGATTATAAACCAATCTTCTGATGGTTGGAAGTCTAGTTGGCAATTAAATCGTTTAATAAAATCAATGCCTATAATTCCGTCACACGGTATTGCAAAATTTGCGTGGACTATATGAAAATTGTGTGGGATTATATATTTACTTGTCTGTAGCTCAATAGATGCTAGGCCTTTTGAGTTTATTACTCCGTCACCTATACCTTGGATGTTAATAATATTATTTGTTTTAATGTCATTAAAGACATCAGAATTTTCTTTCAAAATTGATATGTCTGCACCTGTATCTATTAAAAATGTTAGTTTTCTACCAGTTGGTACATGTGTAAATGATACAAAAATATTGAGACTAAGATTTATTCTATGAACTGTGGTATTCTTTAGTTTCTGGTATCTAAAGGTTGCTGATAGTTTTCCGAGTTACTTTGAGTCACTCGTACATTGTTATTCTGGTTGTTGTTATTATTATTGGAATTTTGGCCTCTGTAAGAGTTACCATTGCCTCTGTAATTACTTGAACCTTGGCCACGTCCGCGGCCGATGTTTTGGTAATTGTTTCTGTTCTGATTGTTATTTTGGTAATTATTTCGGTTTGTATTCTGGTAACCGTAACCATTGTTATTACCTCTGTTCTGATAAGAACCTCGGTTGTTGCCTCGGTTATTGCCTCGGTTGTTACCTCGGTTGTTACCTCTGTAGTTACCTCTGCTCTGATAAAAGAGAATGTTGCTTGGGTTACTATTCATTTCCGTACAGCAATGAATATATTTTCCAATTGCTTGATCTAATGTGCTGAAATTTCCGGCTTCAAGTATTGTGCGAATTTTATCGTTTTCACAATTCTTTATCATAGCCGTCAAAGATTCTTTTGTTGCAAAAGCTTCGGCAATATTTGCTTCTAATCCTGTATCTATGTAAGCCGCTTCAAGGGACTTACGCAAGCTATCAATTTCTGTTGTGTATCGAGATGCTGTTTTGACTCGCTGCTGAATATTCATTAGTTTGGCTTTTATTACATCTGAGGATTCTCCGATAATTACACTCTGTAATTTGGTTATTATTCCTCTTATTGTTGTTTCCTGTTGAACCTTATGTAAGGTGGCTCCAATTATTTTTGATTTGATAACCTCTACAGCTAGGTTTTCTTGTTCACTTTTAGTGAGTTCAGTTAACCTTAGGGCTGTGAGAAATCTTTGTAAATTTTGTTTTCTTCCATCAAACTCTGCAATCGTTGCCGATACCTTTTTGATGTACTGTCTGTTCTTTGCTAATTGATCAGCCATTGTGTTTTGTGTTTCTATAGATTGTGGTACTGGTTCAATATTTATTTCTTCTGGTATATCGGGTTTGTCATCCATCAATACCGATTTGTCAAACGATGCTGGTGAGTTTAATATAGACGGACAGAACAATTGTAATTTGTGTATGTCTGATATATATGTAAGATTTTCTCTTAGACGTTTAATAACATCTGTGGCTTGTGTCCAGTGTAAAGAACTAAGCCTATCTTTATTATCGAAAACTACCTTACGTATCTCGTTATATTTTCCAACAAGTATGTCAGTGTGCTTAATTTTTGTTTCATTTGAAATAAATGCACTTTTGTTTAGACATTTAAATGACTTGTCGAACTCCGTTCTTTAATTTTTTATATATATGGATATTTCTTTCCATTCCATGTGGAGAATTATTCAACAAGTTGTTTCTTCTTTTTTTATTTTTTATATGGCATTTATTATTTTCATTTTAGTTCAACATAGAATCTTATTTTCGTCTAGTTGAGAGTATACCGACACACCAGGTATGGTTGTCAGTACTATGCCTTTTAGGGTTAGATTACAGTGAACTAATGGAGAAAACTCCATATTAAATCTGTTCATGTAAATTTGTTCGAATTCGTATACTGAGATAGCCTTGTCTTGTTCTTTTTTAAGCACTTATTGTGCATCTGATATAATTTAATGGAGATGCTAACGCACAATAATACGACAATTATGATCAATAAAACTGTAATTAACTTTAGGTCGGGTGAAGTTACTTCGACTGTGTTAATCACATTGGCGGTTGAATCCATCGTTTTTGTATCGATAAGCCCCATTGTGGGCCATGATTTTAATAAAATTAATGGAATATCCAGTTCGGATTCATTTTAAATTGTCTTTATTAATAAAATTTAAATTATTTCATTTTTTTTTTTTTTTTGTATATATAAAAATTTTTTTTTTTGTTTGTTTGCTCGTTTTTTTTTTAATGTCAAAATTCGAGTGTCTAAAACACACGAGCCTTGCACACCTCGTGGGTGGGGAGAAGATTTTAAACCGCGCTTGACGGTGTACATTTCCTACCTAATGTTTGTATGACTTTATGGGCCATACTCTACCGGGCTGGTTAGAGCTCAGTTTAACAATGTTGGGTTTTTTTTTACAAAAAATTTTTTTACAATTATATTTTTTTTTTCTTTTACATTCTTGTTATATACGTGCAAGTATATATATTAAACTTTTAGTAAAATTAATTTTAAATGTTGTAATTTGTTGTAATTTATTGGGCACCCTTGGTGGCGCTGTCGGACTTCTTGTCTTTGGGGCCTTTGGGCAGGCGATGCCGGTGCTGGTCCTCGCACAGGCTGCTGCAGTTGTCCAGGGCCTATGGGCTCAGGCGGTGCCGGTGCCGGTCCTCGCACAGGCTGCTGCAGTTGTCCAGGGCCTATGGGCTCAGGCGGTGCCGGCGCTGGTTTTGCGCAGGCCGCAGGTATACAGGCAGTGTATACTTATTAGTGGTCCCTCGCAGTCTGGTGGGCACATCTTTTTCTGTTGTGGTATCTGGATTTTGATTGGTTCTTTAGTATTTTCTCCAATTATTTTAATATTTAATTGTGTGTGTGTTGAGCTTTCTTTTGCTCCAGTGTTGCTTTTACATATGACTCTAAATAGTCAACTTTACTTTGTATTTTATTTGCAGTATCCCATGGAGGGGGAATTTCTGCATTCAACAATTCTGTAAGTTGAGCAATTTCTTTCTTTGCTCTATATACTACGCCACTGCGTCTGCTCTTGGGCATTTTGTGGTTTTTTATTTTTTTTTTTTTTTGCAACTCACTGGGCATTCAACAACAACAACAACAACAATCCATGATCCAGATCCAGGTCCAGGTCATCTTGACCTCTGTCTCGGTCGCCATGTAATATTTCCTTTCCATTCCCAGAAATTAGTCAAGTTCAGCTAGTTGGTTGTAGTTTAGGTTTATTGTTTAAAAAACTTAAAATATTAAATAAACGCTGGCAACAGGCCAGACGTTCGTTCTTTTTGAGTTCCAATCATTCTCTGTTGAGCTTGCCTTCTTTTTGGTCAAGCCTAAGATTATTATTTACTTATATATGTGTGAGTGTAAATATGTAAATATGCTGGCGCAGCTATTTGTTGGCGCTGCATGCGAAAGGGATCATATTTCGAATGACCACTTGAGTTTATGTATTTAATCGGCAACAATGTTAATGCCGCAAAACGTTTGTATGTTTTGTATGCATACTTGGAGTTAATAATTTGTTTATTGCAACACATATATATACTCACTACAGAACAGTATACTAGTGGGTTAACTAATCAAATACGAGATCATCAATCGCTGATAAAGTGCGTATTCTGATTAAAGTGTATATTTAAACATATACAAGTGATAAAAAAAATTTTTTTTCTCTTTTAATTTTAATCTGCTCTGGCAAGGCGTAGATTTAACAGTCTTGGGAAACACAGCCTACATCCCAACTGTATTAGAAACCTAGACCCCACTAAAATCCTGGCATTCGTACAGGAAATAGGGATAATTGTGATTTGTTTTATCAAAGACGAGATCATCAATCGCTGATAAAGAGCGTATTTGATTAAATTGCTTATATATATATTTTATATATGCATACACAAGTTACAAAACAAATCCAGTTTAAATTGAAACGAAGTGTGACTCAAATAGCCAAACGCGGGATCATCAATCGCTGATAAAGTATTCGGTTATACATGTATACGTACATATGTGTCCCATACGTCCAACAAGTATATCTGTTTATAATAAAACCTCTTGGGCATGATATATGAGCACAACAAGGGAGACATAACGGAAAATGTATGTACTTATATACATATTCTCACATATCACAAACAAACCTACAACAAAGTATACTAAACAAACATTCAAGCGGACAAGACCATACACTGATGACAGCAGAGTATTGGCCAAGCATCCACACACACAAAGACCCATAAAATATATATAAAAAAAAAACACATACTGTTGGAGCCTAAACATGTCCACTTCACTACCTATCTACGAAGGGCCCCCAGGAGATCTAGAAACTTTTATCGAAAGTGTCGAAGAGATAATTATGTTAGTTCGCGGCGCAGACCAAACGCCTTACGGACTATTACTCTTAAGAGCTATTAGAAACAGAATCCAGGGAAGAGCCAACGAAGCGTTAAAACTATCAAGAACACGTTTAGAATGGGACATAAAAACTAACTTGCGGACCACGTATGCCCCCAAGAAAACAAAAGCAATGTTGATTAGGGAAATCCAAACTTTCCCCGAAGGTTCAACTATCGGACAGTTATACTTCGGCATTGCTAGATTGAGAGATCAATTGATATCTCTAACTAGCACACAAGATCGTTATGACACTGATTTTTCATCCAAATTTGAACTGTATGACGAAATTTGTCTAAATGCTTTCCTCATTGGACTCCGAGAACCACTCAAGTCCGTTATCAGGACTGGCCGACCCTCCACCCTTGACATGGCTTATCAACTTTGCCGAGTGGAACAAGCGTTCCTCTCCCAAACTAACAATAAACACGCTGACTATTATCGGAAGAACACTGACGATCGCGAAAGACCATACGCAAAACGCTATCAACAAGATAACCAAAGAAACAGGGACAATAATTACCAGGACAATCGCAAAAACGATAACAATTACAAACAAACCAACAATGGACAGCGTAACAACGCTCGCCAAGACTCACGGAAAGAACATAATAACAAAAACTCATCTCGTACAAACCCTTTTAACAACGGGCAAACCTCTAACCGTCAAATCGGGGCACCACCCGCATATCTTTGTAATGTAGAAGACGAGGCAAATTTTCAACAAAAAGACTTGACTCCCCAATCGGATACCTAAATAAAAAAACTCATGGCACGTCCCTACCATACGTAACAATGATTTCACCAATAGACCCAACACTACCCCTCAAATTTTTTATTGACACTGGTTCAACATTTTCATTTATTGACCCTGTTCTTGTCCCAACCCTGCAGTTCTGGAGGTGGCAATAGCTACTTGAACTACTTACATTGACTACTGACTGGTGGCGAACACTACCCCTTCGCTTTACCAGTAAGTACTAAAGTAAGTACCAAGGTTGGGTACTGACTACCTCTTCGCTTTACGCGTAAGTACTTAAGTAAGTAGCGACCTCTTCGCTTTACCAGTGAGTACTAAAGTAAGTACCAATTATTGGTACTGACTACCTCTTCGCTTTACTAGTAAGTACTAAAGTAAGTACCACGGTTGGGTAGGTTTTTGTTATTGTGTTCCCAATGACCACATCCGTATATTCTGAATTTCGCAGAATTTGATCTTGAATTATTAACAATCCAGTTAAAATTGTTGTTACTGTGTGTTGCTAGTACAAAAGTACCCATAAATCGCTAACCTAGGCTTTATTTAAAAAAAAGTGGGTATGAAGTGATGCTTACAAATGTCTCAAGTTTCAGAATTTATGAGTCTACTATCAAAAAAATTGGATTTTGTCAAAATGTATAATATGCCAAGCAAAAACAAGTATTACAAATCCGCTTCTCTTTTAACAGATTTGTACCATGCGATCTATTCTTTCGCCAGAGGGTGTTTTTTTAAAAAATTTAAAACACGTTTTGAATGACGATCTGGTGATGGCCTACAATGTTTATGGCGTGCAGGGTAAAGCAGCCCTTAAGGGTCTAAACAATTTTTATGGAGCTCTGCTTGGTAAGTTGAATAATTCATTTGTATAATGCTTTGCTTTGCTAATTTTCTTCTTTTTTTTTGCCTTTTTCAGATTCAATTTCCATGAATGGTGCAACAGCAAACAAACAGCTGCGCGATGCTATACAGCTCCAAAAAAGAGGGTATTTAAGAGAGCCAGCAGCGAAAAAAAATATACCTAATACTTTTAATTCTAAAATTGAAAATGATTTCAATAACAATAATGAAAATTTATAAAATATTATAATAATAATAATTACTGAGCATACGAACGCTAATATTAAAAACAATAATGATTTTTTTTCAGTAAAACCCCTTTTTAATAATAATAACTAATAATAATTTTAAAAATGAGAATAATGTTCATTAGTAATATCGTATAAAAAAAATAAACGTTGAAAAAATCTGAAAATACAAATTTATATGGGTGTTTTTTTGTTTTGCGCGTGCTTCCTGCACTGCCGCCTGGTGGGTACTACGAAATGGAGGTACTTACAGTACTACCGGGTGGAGGTACTTACAGTACTACAGGGTGGAGGTACTTACAGTACTACAGGGTGGAGGTACTTACTGTACTACCGGGTGGAGGAACTTACTGTACTACCGGATGGAGGTACTCTAGGTACGAGGCTTTTTACTCTATTCATCAATGATCTACCTTCAGTTCTGACTCATTCACGAATCCTTATGTATGCTGATGATGTTAAGATTTGTTTAACATATAAAGATTTGGTATCTCGATATCATTTGCAAACTGACTTGGATGCATTTCACTCATGGTGTGAATTCAATCTCCTAAACCTTAATAGTTCGAAGTGTAAGGTTATGACATTTTATAGAAGCTTACCACAACTGGTCACATACACGCTTGATAATGTGGCATTAGAGCGTCTAAACGATGGTGCCAATGAAGTAAATGATCTGGGGATAATTCTTGATCATAATCTTAAATTTGACTCTCATGTAACTGCTACTGTAAGTAAGGCCAGAAGTGTTCTTGGGTTTATTAAGCGTTGGTCTAAGGAATTTGATGATCCCTATACGACCAAAATTCTTTATACTTCTCTTGTCCGTCCAATTATTGAGTATGGTTCATGTGTGTGGTCTCCACAATATTCGATCCATCAAGATAGAATTGAATCGGTGCAAAAACAATTCCTATTGTTTGCTCTTCGTGGTTTGAATTGGAATCCTGAGGTCCGGTTACCATCGTATTCTAGTAGACTTATTTTAATAAACCTTCCCTCCTTAATTAACCGAAGAGTTATGCTTGCTGTAATCTTCATACATAGACTAATAACTGGTGAAATCGACTCATCAGAGTTGCTTAGTCAAATTAATCTTAGAGTTCCTGTTAGACAGACACGTAACTATATCCCCTTATCTTTAAAACGTTGTACTACTAACTATGCTTTGCATGAGCCGTTTCGTGTCCTTTGTGCTGACTACAATAAAATCTTTCGAGTAATTAGTTTAGAAGATTCTATTTTTGCTATAAAAACCTCTATATTAACGTATTTAGCCCGTAGTTTGCTTTAATTCCGTGTTTTTCTACGCGTTTTCGTGTCACTCGTTTGTGGCAGCGCCCCCCGGTCGGTTGGGCGGGAGGTGGGCTGCTATTTTGCCTGGGGTTCGCGCGTAACAAGCTTCGGCTTGGTGTCGCTTGGGCCACTTGAACGTACTGCGCATTGTACATCAACGTCCAAACAAAATTAAAAAAAAAAAAAAGTACTACAGGGTGGAGGTACTTACTGTACTACCGGGTGGAGGTACTTACAGTACTACCGGGTGTAGGTACTTACTGTTCTACCACCTGGAGGTACTTACTGTACTAACGAAAGTTCTCGGTACTTACTCCACTACTTACTAGTAAAGCGATGAGGTAGCGATTGGTTACCCCCAAGGGCATGCCCAGCAAAAAGTAAGCACTGGTGGATTGGTAAGCGAGTACCGATGGCTACCAGTAAGTATCAAAGTCGGCACCCATGTACTAGTACAGCGAACTGAAGGGAAACGACAAAAAACAACAACTAAAAACCGATAAAAACATACGTACAGTACTAGATAGCTTCGCTATCAAACAGTATACCAACCTTCCAATGTTCAATGAACTAAATGACCAAAATTTAGTAAAATTCTTGTTATTTAAATTTCATCCATATTTTAATGATCTTCTTGGAATGGATTTTCTTACGAAACACAAAGCAAAGATTAACCTCTCCGATCTAACCTTACAAACGCCTCATACAAAACTAAATATTACCACCGAAATTAACCCAACCACAGATACGTATACTATCCCCCACACTAGTCCCAGAACAAAGATGAAGGCGAAGATATACAGATACAAATGGAGCACCTCAATTCAGAGGATCGCCAAGCTCTTTCTAAACTATTGAAATCATTTTCAAACCTCCTCCATGATGAATCCAATCACTTGTCATTTACAAACGTCGTCAAACATAATATACCGACGACAGACACATTACCCATTCACACAAAATCATACAGATACCCCTTTGTTCATAAAGAGGAGGTAAAGAAACAAATAAACAAGATGTTAAAACAAAACATCATAAAAAATAGCAATTCACCTTGGAGCGCCCCAGTTTGGGTCGTACCAAAAAAATCAGACAGTACTGGTTTACAAAAGTGGAGATTGGTAATCGATTTCCGCAAACTGAACGAAAAAACAATTTCAGACAGTATCCCAATACCCAACATAAACGACATACTAGATAGAATTGGCAGAACTAAGTATTTCTCGACCATCGATCTAGCGAGTGGGTTCCACCAAATAGAGATGGACCAAAAGATGCATGCAAAACAGATTTTACAGTAGAAAACAGACATTACGAATTCACAAGAATGCCTTTTGGTCTCAAAAACGCCCCAGCGACCTTCCAAAGGGTCATGGACAACGTCCTTGGCGAATTGATAGGCACCTTTTGTTTAGTCTATTTAGACGACATAATAATATTCTCCCCGTCTCTCAACGAACACATTCTAAACATAAAAGCCGTATTTGAAAAACTTGAGAAAGCAAATCTAAAAATGCAACCATCAAAGTGTAATTTCCTACGTAAGGAAATAGATTTTTTGGGACATTTGGTGACACAAGAGGGTGTCAAACCAAACCCAAACAAAATTAAAGTCATAAAAGCTTTCCCATGTCCTAAAAACGCCAAAGAAATCAAATCTTTTTTAGGCCTCTTGGGCTATTATAGGAAATTTATTAAAGATTTCGCTAAAATAACTAAACCTTTGACAAAATAACTCAAAGGAAAAAAGTCAGTTGTAATATTTACAAATAAATTTTACTTGCAAACCAATTGTTTGCAATAAGTAATTGGTTGGACCTGGCGAAAAGGCGAAAGATTGTGGGTGGCTGCTGCGCTTGACAAAATTAGAACATCCATCCTTCTCCAATGGTAACAAATTTTAGACTATTTATTGGCGGCAAAGCAAAGCGCTAGGCTGTTGATATTAAATGCTAACTTAGATGCTAGTACAGTTAAAGATAAGAGAGCGGAATGAGAGACTTAACATAGATTTAGAACTAGATAATCTACCGTGGTACAATTCATGTTATTTTAACTTCAATTATTGACACCTAAATCTATTTAACATTAATTGACCCAACATTCCGGCCACGTTGGAGGACCACACTTGGACCTTAAAAAAATCGGTAACACCGCTAGCTTTTGTATTGGGCGTTTAACAATACCCGTTGCCGTTTTGACGCCTGACACGCGAATTTTTCCATCCGCTCCGGTTACGCCTTCCACGATCCTGCCTATTTTCCAGCGCTGAGGTGGTGTGTTGTCCTCGTGTATCACCACCAGCATTCCTTCCTCCAGATTGGTTTGAGGTGCCTACCACTTGGTGCGCATTTGGAGTGTGTGGATGTAATCCTTGGACCACGCTTGCCAGAACCGCTGTCTGAGCGTGGACAGAAGCTGCCGCTATATGTAAATGCGCTGCCTGATTTGTCCGGCTCGTATCCTTGCGGCAGCGAACGAAGGGGCTGGCCTATTAGGAGATGGCCTGGAGTTAGGGCTTCGCCATCGTTCGGATCGGCGCTGAGTGGAGTTAGCGGCCGAGAGTTGAGGATTGCCTCGACCTCTGCCAGATGACCTCTGACCTCGCTTTCCACCAGCGACGCGTTTGCGATTTGACGCACCAGCAGATGCTTGGCCGATTTTACGGCTGCCTCCCATAGGCCTCCGAAATGAGGTGCTCGGGGAGGTATAAAGCTCCACTCCATCCCTTGTTCCGCTGCGAACAACTGCAGACTGGCTTGCTGCTTGTTGAACTCTGCCTGGAGCTCTTTCAGCAAGTTGTTCGTCCCGACGAAGTTGGTTGCGTTGTCCGAATACATCCGTGCGGGGACGCCACGTCTTGCGATGAAGCTTTTAAGAGTTAAAATTAAACAATTAGTTGATAGGTCTGCAACAAGTTCCAAATGAACTGCTTTTGAAGCAAAGCCCACAAACACATTTTACATTTTAACCGGCGGACGACCTCAGATCCGCAAAGATACATTAATGGGCCCGCAAAAATCTACTCCACAAATTAAAAATGGTCGCATGGCCGTCACGCGATCAGCAGGTAGATTTCCCATTACTTGTTCCATAAGCTTGGGTCGGTATCGAAAACAATGCACGCATCTTGTAACATAAGCTTGGGTCGGTATCGAAAACAATGCACGCATCTGCGAACAACTTGGGTGCATTCTCTTCTAGCATTTACGAGCCAAATTCGCTGTCTAAGCAATGCTATCATGGTCTTAACACCTGCGTGACAATTGCTAATATGTAGATCTCGCAAATACATGCCCACAAAATGAGAATTTTTTGGAATCAAAACAGGAAACTTAGCGTCGTATTCTATTGGAGCATTTGATAGCCGGCCTCCTACACGAATTAGTGAAACGTCTCTGCCACACTCCGAGAATTTTTGAATGAATGGAGTAAGCGACTGCAAACTTGATTGGAGTATCTGTCCCTTTTTAAGCCTTGCGAATTCCTTTCTGAACGCCGTACGCTGAACAATTTCTAAAATTTTAAGGAACGCAAAGTTTAGTTCTTGTGGACTTAACTCAGCCGTACGTTCTTGAATTTTCGAATGGTTTATAAACCTGTATACATATGCAAAAATTCGAGGTAATTTGCGATATGACGAAAATCGAGAAATGAAAGTGGATAGAAAATCTGGACTGGCAGCTAAACAAACTTGAGCAAACTTTTTTGACTCACTGTTGATAATGTCTGCTGGAAAAACAGAATGAGGATTTTGGCCAGTTCATATTGTCTTCCTGTAAAAATTTTGGTCCTTCTAGCCAAATTGATTGTATGAGTTCATGAACGTCGCATCCTCGTGATGCAATGTTTGCGGGGTTCATCAACGAAGGCACATGTCGCCAAGTTGCATCTTGGGACATTTCTTGGATTCCCGCAACTCTGTTCGCTACGAACGTTGTGAGCATTGAAGGCGACATGTTTATCCAATGTAGTGTGACTTCAGAATCTGTCCAGAAATGTACACTCTCGATTCGACATTTTTGAAGTACCTGTTTGACATGTGACCACAATTGGGCCAACAGGTGTGCTGCGCATAATTCGAGCCTAGGAATCGACTTAGTTTTTAATGGTGCAACCTTTGCTTTTGCAGTTAGCAAACGGCAGAACATCTGGTTGTCGTGTTCGGCTCGAATATATATACAACAGCCATATGCTTGACTGGACGCATCAGCAAATCCATGTATTTGTATGTTTGAGCACCCGCTGGCATGTGCATATCTAGGAATTGAGATCAGGTGAAGCTCCAACAAATTTTGCTTGAACCTTTCCCACCTAGTATGCAAAGACATTGGAATTGTTTCATCCCATGACAGCTGAATTTTCCATAATTCCTGCAATAGGATTTTAGCTTTTATGCCAATGGGACTTAACAGCCCAAGTGGATAAAACATACGTGCGGTAACTGATAAAATATTGCGTTTCGTGGGGCTAAGTTCTGTGAAGCTATTGTCCAACTGATATCGAAACAAATCTGTAGTTGGAGTCCACCGCAAGCCTAATGTCTTAGTCGAATCGGAATCATTAAAGTTAAGAACCTTTTCGGATTCACTTTCCTCAGCCAAATTTGGGTGGTTTGAAAACCATTTTGCCAGCTGAAAACCTGCTGTGCTTAGAATTTTAGACACTTCATCGCAAATTACTTTTAATGTGGCAGTATCGTCTGCTCCAGTGAGCATATCGTCGACATAAAAGTCGTTACACACTACTTCAGCGCCAACCGGCTGGGTTTCTTTATGACGAACACCAACTTCAAGCAGGCATCGTATTGCCAGAAAGGGTGCTGAAGCTGTGCCATATGTGACCGTTTTCAAGCGAAAGACTTGTAGCTCATCTGAAGGCTTTTCTCGCCAAACGATGAGTTGAAAACATCGGTCATTTTCAGCAATCACCACTTGGCGATACATCTTCGTTATATCTGCCGTGAAGGCAAAACGGTTTATGCGAAAAAGAATTAGCGATAAGAATAATTCCCTCTATATCGTTAAGACATTGTGATGAAGTCGTTTTGCAGGAAGCATCAAAAACGGCTCGAAGCTTGGTGGTACTACTATCAGGCCTCAGGACGCACTGATGAGGTATGAAATAATGTGGTCCTGGTGGAATTTTAGTCTCAATGGCAGACATGTGGCCGAGTTCCATATATTCCTTCATAAATTTAATGTACATATCAGCTAGAATAGGATCTTTTGGTAGTCTGCGTTCAAGAGCGAGAAAACGACGTTTAGCTACATCAAAAGATGAGCCTAATACTTGAGGGTCAGTCTTGTTTGTTTATTTGTTGAAAAAAAAAAGTCGACAAATGGTGGCTGTCAACCAAAAAAAAAAGGAAAAATTTTATTTGCCCGTCCGGCCAGCTATGCCCCAGTTCACAGCCAATTGAAGCCAGAGACGTTACTAGACCTAACACGAATTTAAATAGTATAGAAGTCGAAAAAGAGAACAGTGAGGAAAAAGAAAAAGAGGAGGCTTAAAAATATGTTTACAAAATAAACACAAACAATAAATAAACAATATTATAGAATGAACAAAAAATAATATAAAATAAAACAATAATGAAAATAAAATTTAAAATTAAAATTAAAAAAAAGGAAAATATTAAATTAAATTAAATATAATAAAAATAAAATAAATATAAGCTAAAATAAAGATGAATTAAATCATCCGGAAAATCAAATCGGTGGGGGAATATTTATTAGCCGGTCCGGCAAGCTAGGCCCCTGCTCCTGCTGAATGTGGTCAGAGATTTTGCCGGAGATGTGCAAAAAGAGATAACTTTATGGAAAAGAGAGAGAGTTCTGTTGAGAGCAGGTGATAAACATCATTATAATTTTGACATAAAACCCGAAAACGGTTGTGCTGTGCGTAGTCGGTTGTGCATCTAGGCAAGATTAAAGGCAAATAATTTCTAGTTGGTCTAGAGGGAACGGAGAAGTTAAGGCGACCTAAGAGTTCAGAAGAGTCTACATCACCGATAATTAACTTATGAAGAAAAGAAACGCCTAGGACAGTTCTACGGTTAGCCAACGATGGAAGGTCAATAAGCAAAAGCCTACTAGAATACGATGGCAACCGAAGGTTGGGATCCCAATTTAAGCCGCGGAGGGCAAAAAGCAAGAATTGCTTTTGGACAGACTCAATACGATCCATATGCTTTTTATACTGCGGACACCAGACGGATGAGCAGTATTCAAGCACCGGGCGAACTAAAGATGTAAAAAGAACTTTTGTTGTATAGGAATCATTAAATTCCTTCGACCAACGCTTAATGAATCCAAGTACACCATTCCCCTTATTAACTATACAGGATATATGATCATTAAAGCTTAATTTGCAATCAAAAATAACTCCAAGATCAACGACAGTTGATATTCGTTGCAAGGGTTCATTGCCAATCGATTAGGAAACTAGCGAAGGTTTGCAACGATGAAAAGACACAAACATACATTTTGCGCAATTAAGAAATAAATGATTAACCAAGCACCAAAAATGAAGCGAGTTTAAAACCAGGGCTGCAAACCGGTCCGGAACCGAACCCTTCAGAACCGGTTCGGTTCAGGTTCTGGTGATCCCTGAACCGAACCGGGAACCGAACCCCATTAGAAATAATCACTAGAACCCGAACCCGAACCTAACCCTGTCTTCTTATTGATAAGGTTCGGTTCTAAAAATAAATTGGCAAGCATAGAATTTTTTTTTTTTGCACGTTGATGGTAAAAAATATTTCATTATTATGAAGAAATATGTATCCATTCATATGCCCATGTATGGACGGCGACACTTTTCCCATCCGTAACAAAATACTGGACAAAATAACACAACCCCAAGCAAGGCAATTCAATTTGCATCTGAAACCGTATTTCTGTGTATTATTTTGATACTATGGCACTGTGAATACAAGGGAAAGTTGCACTTTATTTAAATTTTTTTTTATTTTCATTTTTTAACCAAATCAAAAATAAAGTTATTTTAGCATTTCACTCTCACAATATGCCAGTCAAAGCCGTGCTGTGGCGGTTTCATTTGTAGAAAAATAATTCTGACTGAATTCTCGGAATTCTCTCGTGTTCAGCCACACTATAAGTCAGGGATGAGACAACCCGGCGTGTCTGTGATTAAGTCACTGTCACTGGCAATCATCAAATCACAGTGACTGCATATAAAAAACAATGTGATTTGGTGACTACAAGTCACTGTGACTTGGCCAATCACAGTTACTAAATCACGGATACGCCGATAAAGGTCATCTCTTATTTATAAGCTGTGGCCGTGTTTTTTGCAGGTTTCAAATCGACAAAAATCACATCAGATTCAGCAATCCCACTACTGTGAAGGAGAAATGACTTTCGCTGTGAGTGCAAGTTGGCAGAATCGCTTAACTCTTCAAAGCATACATACAATCAATCAATCAAGACATATCACTTATGTGCTTGACTCTCGGCATCTCGTCTTCAAATTCTATTTAAATGACTTATTATGTAATTAAATATATAAAATGCTATCTGGAACCCGAACCCGAACCGGAACCCCGGTTCTCAATTTGAAGGGAACCGGTTGTGGAACCGAACCCCCAGAGTAGGGTAAGGGTTCGAACCCCGAACCGAACCCCTGTCAAAATAAGTGGGGTTTGCAGCCCTGTTTAAAACATCTTGCAACCTAATAGAATGCATCGGGTCGTTGTAAGATAAAATGAGTTTAACGTCATCGGCATACATAAGTATCCGAGAATGAGATATTGTCGAAGGGAGATCATTAATAAAAAGAGTGAAAAACAAAGGACCGAGGTGGCTTCCTTGAGGTACACCGGAAGTTACGTAGACAGGTTTTGAAATATTAGATCTGAGCAGAACTTTTTGAGTTCTATCTTTTAAATATGAAGAGATCCAAAAAAGAAAAGGGGAGGGAAATCCAATACGATCAAGCTTAAGGAGGAGGAGATCATGGTTCACGGAGTCAAAAGCCTTAATGAAGTCAGTGTAGATGACATCAGTTTGGCATTTCATAAGGTTTGAAGAAGAAATGTCATAAGGATAAGATTTGTTATTAAAAGGGACAGAGGAGTAAGTTGATTGAAAAAAGTCAGCGAATAAGTCCACGGCAGCGGAATCGTTGCTAGCCTTTTGGTTATGTAAAAAGAATGAAGAAGGTAAAGTCGAAGTTTTACGCTTTAGAGTTAACAAATTTGTAAAATTGTTTAGGGTCTTGTGCGAATTGAATTTTACAGCGAGCAAGATAATTATTATAGCATTGAGAATTAAAAAGGGTAAAGTTTGACTTGGCTATCGAGTATTTAGAAAAGTCAAGATTAGAACCAGTTTTTTTATACTTTTTAAAACATCTAGACTTAATATTTTTTAAATTAGAAAGCTTAGGACAGTACCAAGGGGATTGAAGAGACTCAGAAGAAGCAACTCTATTTGGAACAGAAATATCAAAGAGAGAGTTAATAGAGTCATAAAAAAGGTAACAACGACTTCAATGTCAACTGCATTGTATAAAGGAGACCAATCTTTTGAACAAATAAGTTGATTAAGCAGGGTAAAATTAGCTTTACGGAAGCAACGACGAGGTTTTACTAAAGTCATTGAAGATGAAGGGTAAATCCAGGGTTTGTTAGAGATATTTCTAATGTAGGATGGTAAGAATCCTCGGGTAGTGTTAGGGGGAAGACCTAGAGACAACAGCATTAGAACTGTCAGTGACAAAAACAAGATCTAACAATTTGTTTAAATGATTTGGAACTGAATTTATTTGAAACAAAGACAGATCAAGCAAACAATCTAAAAAAATCATGCTGTGCAGATGGTACAAGATAAGTTGACCCATTAAGATTTGACCATGCGATGTTTGGCAAGTTAAAATCACCAACAACAACCATATAATCAATGTCTCGTAATTGAGTAAAAACATATTTTATGCAGTTTATATGGTGCATATATACTTGAATATCGGAAGAAGGAGGGATATAAGAACAAGAAATGAATACAGAAAAGGAATTAAAAGTTACCTTAACGGCAACAAATTCAACATCATCAGGCACAATTACAGAAATGCATTCCGACCGAAGGTTAGATTTAACTGCTATCATAACACCTCCACCTCGGCGAGCCTGTCGATCACTACGGTACACAATATAATCATTTGACAATATTTCACAATCAGAAACGGAGGGATTTAACCAGGTCTCTGAAAATGAAATAATGTCAAAATCAATTGATGCGCTATTCAAAAATAAAGAGGTAAGTTTGGACAAAAGACCCCTAACATTTTGATAGACGATACTAAGAACGGAGGACTGGACTAGTTTTTTGGAGCACTATTAGAGGCAACTTGTGCCCCAAAACTGTTAGAGGGCAAGCTGACAGGCATTATCCTGCGATTTCTTTGCCTGTACTCCTTAACAATAAGTAGTGGCGGACAAAATTTTGGGTCACATATAATAGGAAATTCTTCGGAAGAGACACTAATTTTAAACGAAGCTATAACCCGAGGCTCAGCAAAACTAAACTTCGAAATATAAACTCTTGCTGAGGATTTGTGGGCAATGTATGGTGCAATTGACTCGCAAGTAGTTTCAGGAGACAACCTAGACACAAAAACTTGTCTACGAGGAGCTACAACATTAAGAATGGGAGGCTGAGGAGAAATAGAAGCAGAACCTAAAACATTGTCTTGAGGTTCGGAAGGCACTATTAGCGAATTAACAGACCTATCTAATGGTGCATTGGACAAGTCGTTAGTAGGTTGAATCAGGGAGGGTAAGGGTGAAACATCCAGCAAGTTTCCTGGAGAGGCAGACAAAGAAATTGTTGGTGACAAGTCAAAATTCAAGGAGTGCTTGGCAACGATGGAGGAGGTTGGGGCGATTCACCAGAATCAGGCGGTGGCACAACTAAAAATTGCGGCTCCAACCGACGCATCGATGCCGACTCGAATTTGAATTGACTAAGCAACTCAGAACTGGAGCTAAACTCGCTTGAAAGTTGCTTGGACACTTTGTGCAATTTATCAAAACTATTTTTCACGCTGTTATACATTCGCGAAAAATTGAATTGAATGTCAGTGCATGCCGGGCAAGACCATTCAAGCACCACAACCCTTTTTGGGAATAAACCTTGTCAAGGTCACGTCCACTTAATCCTGACATTTAATATGTGAGTGATAGCACAACCAACAGGTTACAAACCGAAATTGTCCGAATCCTTGATCTTTATTTTGGCACGCCATAGCACAAATTACCACAGGGTCTAAAACGAAAGAGAAATCGAATCAAAATATAAGAGCTGATGTAGCGGTAGCTAAGCTCTGTAGATCAACAACAAAGATGAGGGGAGCGATGCACAAAGAGAATATGCACACGGCGAACTCGCACACAAGCTTGTCTTAAGGGGGTGGGGGACCGCCAAAAACAGATAAGCAAAACAATTACACAAACAAAATATACACAAAGCTGACGCCGCGATTATTTAATTTGTGAAATTGATTGTTTATAAGCACACAACCGAAGCGCGAAGCACAACACGGTAAAGGGGTGAAATATCGAAATGATTTAAATAAAACTTTGCAACAAAATAGGCAAGTTAAACGACACAAAATAATTTTTAATTGCGGAGCACAAATAACACACGTCAATCACTTACAAGACTCTCTCTCTTTTTGAAGGGTAAACTGACTTCAAATCGACTTGAAGGTAAGATGCGTAGCCTATTTGCAATGTCTTGTTCACAGGCCAGATGCTCAGCTGATAATTTAGTTAATTCTCCTGCCTCAGGAACTTTTTCCAATTCCCAGAAACGCTCAACAAGTGCCTCCAGCTTATTGTCTTCAGCTGAATACATAGCAGCACAATATGAAGGGTTCTGAGTGCGAAGACGTTTGCATGTTCCAGATACTACCCAACCTAGGAGAGTTTTCTGCACCAATGGTGCCCCATCAGCAAGTCTGTCGTTGTTACTTCACTGATTGTGGTACCAAAGGTGCTGATACTAATTTCTGTATTGCGAGCCGTGCATCCAGAGGCCAGTGATAGGCGGCCAGTTCCCATAAGTCGTATAGTTGATGGACTTCCGCTGCAGACTGCCTGAAGTTCCAATGCTGAGTTTGTTGCAAAGATCCAGGAGTTCGGGTTAATTGTTCAAGAGACACAAGTGTTGGACTAATTGTGTGGTGGCGGATGCCGGTTATCACATCTAGAATTTTTGATTGCATACGTTGCAGACTCGCTGAGAGCAGCGTCAGTTGTGCTGTAAGAACCAAGAAAGATTGTCCTAAGTGGGCGCCGGTGTATTTTCCTCTTTGTTTACTGAATGCATCCAATTGCTTGTCCAATATTTTGAGGCGCTTATCAGTGTCGCTTTTGGTTTTCCTGACTACATTTATTGTGGAGTCAACAATTGATGTTTTATTTTGGAGCAAATGTAGTAAGAATTCTTCATTGGTTTTTACTTTTTCGATGACTTCGGACATTTTTTGAGCGTAATTAGAGTCTAGTACCCCAAAGAGACTGTTCGCAAGATTCCCACAATATCTAGTGGAGATCTACGTGATCGCGAATTTGTCATTATCGTACTTTCTGTTATTGGGTGCGCTAGTGCTAGTGGTATCATAAGCAATAACACTAGTAGCGTTGAGGTAATTGTGGGTGACCATAATCTTTTTCTCTGTGCAGGTGGTTCATCGGGTTCCGTTAAGTCTTTATCAAGATTAATGGGACGCTTGATTGCTTAATCATCTGGAAATAATGGCGCCAGACGACTTATTGGACGCTTGTATACGCCTGAGGTTGTTTTCACGTCTACTATTCGTACGTAGTTATCCTTTCCGGGGTATGTTTTGATGACACGACCCATTAGCCACTGCATTATCGGCATATTGTCTTCCTTCCCCAAGACAAGTAATCCCTCTTTATTATTTGGGGAGGCTGTTTTCCATTTGTGACGAACTTGGAGTTCTTGCAGGTATTCCTGCGACCATTGTCTCCAGAATCCTTGCTTCAGTCTAGACACCAATTCCCAGCGTTTTGCTAATGATTTTTCATCACGCTCACAATTAGGGTCGGGTGAAGCGGTTAATGGTTCACCAATCAGAAAATGTCCTGGAGTAAGGGCGGTTGTATCCGTAGGATCATTTGACATCGGAGTAATGGTTCGTGAATTCAGAATTGCTTCAATTTCAACGATGACCGTATTTAGTTCCTCAAATGTCAGAGATGCTGTTGCTGTCGTTGTAACTAGTAATCGTTTTGCAGATTTAACGGCAGCTTCCCAAAGGCCGCCAAAAGATGGCTTGGATGGATTTCTCTTAGTAGCATCTTTACTATTGGATCATTGTATGGCAACAAAATCTGGTGTTTGGAGTTGTACGGAAGTTCAGATTGCTCCAATCTCACACCGACTCGGGCGATTTCATCTGATCCCAGTATGGGAGACAATGAAGTAATCGGGCTTTTCTTGTCCACTGTGTTGTGGCGTTGTAATTGTTTGAGGTCCGTCGCGAACTCTACGTGTTGTATGTTCCGTAGTATCAACATTCGCGCCTCATTCAATTCCTCCATCCGTAGTGTTGTTGGTGCTGATCTGTTATTCTTTTTGCAGAAGCGCAACATATATGCTACAATGCGTTGTAGCTTATGGAAAGAATTGCTGTGTTTGCACATATACAGCTCTTCTCCTCTTGCTGTTGGTTTAACTGGCAGACTGACGTGTTTTGGCTTTCGTTCCAGGTTACTATGGAAAATGGGTGGAGAACTTGTCCATTTATCCCGTGGACCATGCAAAAATAATGGTCCATAAGGCCATAAGTTATGACTCGCCAATTGTCGCGCAGTGGTTCCTCGTGACAGAACGTCGGCTGCATTGTTGGCCGATGAAACATGACGCCATTGGATTTGGCTTGTCAATGCCTGAATTTTGGCTATCCGGTTTGCGACAAATGTATGGTATGTCGACGCAGTGGCATTGATCCAAGCAATCACGACTGTCGAGTCCGTCCAATAGTATCCTGGAACTGTCTCAGGATTCATACGCAAGTCCTTCCGGACTCTGGCGGTGAGCTCTGCTCCTAACAGTGCAGCGCAAAGTTCTTGTCGAGGAAGAGATTGCTTTGCTGTTGGTGCCACACGAGACTTTGAGCACATTGGGAACAAACAGAAATCTGTTTGTTCTTGTACGTAGATCGTATGTAGACTGCTGCTCCATATGCCTGTTCTGATGCATCTACAAAGTGTGGATTTCTACAGTTTCTGGGGTTTTGCCATCATGAATATGCCTTGGAATCTGCATTGAGTTTAGTTTCTGCATGTCATTACGAAATTCCTTCCATTCATTTTGAAGTTTAGTTGGCAGTTCGTCATCCCAATCCAGTTTTAACTCCCAAAGCTGTTGCATAAATATTTTTGCCTTGACCACTACCGGGGCAAACAATCCCAACGGATCAAAGATCTGAACACACTACTCGTTTGGTAATATGTATAGCTTGACTCTTTTGTGCTCGTCCACAAAGTTGGTCTTCCTTTGGCTTCCAGATGACGCCAAGAGTTTTTACACTAGGCTGATCCAATGTGTCACGCAGTTTCATATCGCTAACAATGTCCTCTTTGGGAATTCCTTGTACCAGCTGGTCATTGTTGGCGCACCATTTCCTTAGTTTGAATCCAGCAGGTTGGAGTATCTTGACGAGCTCCTGCATAACTTGCTTGGCTTCCGGAATGGAGTTAGCACCAGTCAAACAATCGTCTGCATAGAAATCATCCTTCAATGCAGATGATCCTACTGGAAGCTTGTCCTTATTTTGAATTGCCAGATGGTCCAAGCATTACGTAGCCAAAAATGGTGCTGACGTTGTATCATATGTGACAGTCTTTAGACGATAATACTTTAGTTCGTCTAATGGATTGTTTCTCCAGACAATTAACTGATGAAATTGATTTTCTGGGTTAACCCACACTTGACGGTACATTTTCTCTATGTCCGCTGTGAATACGTATTTGTGAAGCCTAAAGCGTAGCAAAATCGACATTAATTCACTTTGAACAGTTGGCCCGTTGTGTAATATATCGTTTAACGATTTTCCGGTCGACGTTTTGCATGATGCGTCAAAGACAACTCGTAGTGGTGATGTGCTGCTTTCCGGTTTCAGGACGCAATGATGCGGGATAAAATAATGGTTCGTTGAAATCTGGGATGCTGGCACTTGCTTCATGTGTCCACGTTCCTCATATTCTGTCATGAACTTTACATATCCTGTCCAATTGTCAGCTGTTGTCCTGCGTTCCAGTGCCAAAAACATTTTGGTAGCGGTTTCCATAGACGCCCCCAGGGCTGAAGCATGCTCAGAAAATGGCAGTCTAATGATAAATTTGCCATCTGCTGCCAACTGTAGGTTTTGTAAGAAGTGGGCTTCGCAATGTGCTTCTGTTGGAGTGCGTGGCTTTTCTTCTGATTCCATGTTCTCTATAGTCCAAAAGCGCTCAATTAATGCATTTGTATCTTCGATGGTTGCGGCTGCACAAATCGCTGTAGAATCGGTTGACGCGTTTATTTTTCCTGCCACGATCCATCCAAATTCAGTGTCTTGTAGTACTGGACCTCCGGCCGAAATCTTACATTGATTTGGACGCAGCCATGAGTAGTAGTGCTCTGTACCAATGAGCATGTCTACTTTTCCTGGCTTATCAAAATTTGGATCTGCCAGTGGCAACTTGCTTGGATGTGGTAATACAAACGCTTCAATTCTTTGTGTAAAACCACTGTGCAGAGACTTTACTAGCACATTCACTCGTGATCTGCTGGTTCGTGGCTGTCCTCCAATACCTTCAATTCGTAGTGTTGTATTGTGGATTTTTAGGGACAGCATGGAGGCCAACCTCTCAGATATCAAGTTTATTTGTGATCCTGAGTCTAGCAGTGCTCTAAAGTTAGCAATCTGCCGTTGTTTCCTTGTACTGCCACTTTTGCTGTGGCAAGTAGATTGTAATTATTATGGCTTGCCGCTCCAAGGGCTGGTGCCTGAGGACTTGCGGCTGGTGCTATGGGTTCCAAATGCAACAGAGTGTTATGTTTTTTGTTACATTTAAAGCACGTACGCCCTGTGCAAGCCTGTGATCTATGGTCACTTCTAAAACAGTTGACGCATAACTTCTGTTTTTGTATCCAATTTAAGCGTTCGGATACTGATTTGTTTCAGAAGTCCGGGCATCGAAACAGCCCATGGTTTTCCTTTTTGCAAAACTGACATCTGTGTGTCTTATCAGAGGCAGCCGACGCGCATGTCGTGGCCCTTGACTCTTTTTTGGAGCCTTGAGTCTTTTTTCCAGCCCCTAGAACTCTTATTCTTTGTTCTAAAAATTGAGCATGGTGTCTAACGCTTGTAATTCCTTTGAGTTTCTAAGAGATTGCTCATACAAGGTTTTGTTGTTAGTGTCCAACTTGTTCTGTATAATAGCCAACAGAATGGGATCCCAAGTGGATATGTCGATTCCTAATCCCTTTAATGATGCCAGGGACTCGACCGTTGTTATATATAATTCCTTCACTGATTTAACATCGTCATTGATGGTATTATGATGAAGAAACCGGTTAAGTACCGTATTTGCAACGTCTCTGGGATTATTGTAAGCGTCGTTCAATATTCCCCATGCGCTCATGTAGTTTTCTTCCTTGAGATCGATATGTCGAATCAATCTCTCAGCTTCCCCGGTTACTGTGGTTTTGAGATGCCACATTTTTTGCACCGTGGGCATATTGGTTTCATGAACCATGCATGAAAATAAATCGAAAAATTGGGTCCACTTTAGCAAATCCCCGTCGAATTTTGGGACGCTAACCCGCGGTAAGTGCATTTCTGCTGTGCGTGCATTTACCTTTAACGATTTTTGTACTTCTTTTTTCCAGTTTGAGATAGGATTCCATGTCGTACCCAGCCTCTTCTGGATCATCACACTCCTCGTGAATGCGGAAGTGAACCTCTTGTG
This sequence comes from Lordiphosa mommai, assembly GCA_018904225.1. Lineage (NCBI taxonomy): Eukaryota > Metazoa > Arthropoda > Insecta > Diptera > Drosophilidae > Lordiphosa > Lordiphosa mommai. Next base: position 177,951 of record JAEIFT010000072.1, read on the forward strand.
TTTAGCCCAAAGAGAATTTATCAATTCTCTTGACTTTTGTCCGTCCGTCTGTTCTTTGAGCGAGCGTTTTAGTGACGCTATAATCGCTTTTTGTCGGCGATATAGGGAGATCAACTTATCATCTGCCGTCGTAGGCTGATAGTTGATTATACTTGGCTTTGGTGTGGCTTTTTCTACCACTCGTTGACTTGTGGATTGTTTCTGTTTATCCACATTTTCTTTAAACTCAGCAATGCATTTTATATACGATTGCTTAATGTTCTCATATTCATTTACGTATTCATCGCTTACATTGACCATTTTCCGAACATTGCGATCGTTCTCTTGATATTTCTCCCAAACGTTCTCAAGTGCTGCTGCCTTTGATTGGAAATATAATGCTTGGGCCTTTCTTTCTACTGAGTCTTTTTTGTAATTCCTAATGACTCTAGTCAATTCCGATGGCCGATATCAATTTGTAAGTCCAATGCCCTTTTGTCGGCAGCACGATCTTCCTTTTCAAACTCCATTATCTTGTCTTACTTCTGACCCGTTGGAAGTGTTTTATTTGCTAATTTCTTAGACTGGACTACGCTACTGAACCCAACGTTTTATTTTATATAAATTTTGCTTATGTCTTATATATATTCCAACAAATTGATGTATTGACAATTATTTGTGCAGACCTACACAATTTGTGTTGCTGCTATGTAAATGTACATGTGAAAGTGTTTGCCGTTTGTTGGTCGCCAAAATGTCCAATGTTTGAACGCCGGATGACCAATTAAGGTAAGAATTCTATGTCGCCAAGTTGACAGTTAGAATCTTTTAGTATTTCGGAGTCCTTTTGTGTCGCCCAGTTGACAACTTCGTAAGGCTCTCTCCTAAACAAAATTTTGGATGTGATTTTGATTTTGTTTATTTACAGACCCACACGAGATCGTGTTGCTGCGTAATTGCCTTGGTTGGCTGTTGACAGTTGAAGTCCTTTAATGTCGCCTTGTTGACAATTTCTCTAGTATCATTCAACGATGTCTTGGTCACCAAATGTTTTTGGTGAGATTTCTTGCAGACCCACACTATGGTAGTGTTGCTGCGTAGTTGCCTTGGGTTGGCAACTTTAGTATTGTGAACAGTTGAAGTTCTTCTAATGTCGCCTTGTTGACAACTTCTCAAGGGTCTTCAACGTTGTCGGGGTCACCAAAATGTTTGTGTATGTGTTTCTATAGACAGTACATAAACTGCCTGTAATTGACTTTGTAAGTTAGTGTAGGAAGCTGGGATGCATACAGTAAATAAACTGTTTGCAAGTGGTCGTCGCAACTAGAACTTGAAACAGTTGGACTGCGGAGAGGGTTTTCTTCGTTGCGCACTATTAAGATTCTGAAGACACAGCGACAGATTCTTTGCTGGGTGCGATGGAAGAAATGAGTAACAGTTGATTGTTGTACTGAGACTAATTTTATTGATCAAACTTACTGCTATTTATATCAAAAACAATGGGTAAAAATTGCTTATAGTTAATTACTGATTATCATAAATGATATCCATTTGGTTGATTCCGTGGTTAATTGCTTCAATAACGTGATTTAAGTCGTTTGTTTGGATACTGTTTTCTGATAAGTTGCTTATTTTAAGCTTAAGTTCTTCCTTGTCTTCTTGATCTAAAGTTCCAAATAAGAATTTGAAGGCTGTCCCTACGAAATTTGCAAGACCTTTTTTGTTGCGTTTTGTGATTCTGATTCCATTAATTTCCCTTTCTAGTTTTCTATTAAGTATTTTATTTGGGTAAGATTTTTAAATTCTTTTGATCGATGTAATAAGGTTTCGGTTTTTGTTATATTTACTGACAGATAATGGTATTCATAATTTACTGTTAAGTCTAATTCTCCTGTTTTAAAAATTAAATAACCATTCTTTGCTTGAATGGGGTTTACTTCGAGGCTTTGGCAATTTTCTTTTTGAATAAAACATGTTATTAGGATTAGTATCAAAAATGATGCAAGATTAAGCTGAATTTTCTTGGCTCGGTTGATCGACTGCTGATGATCTGGAATTATCGTATTTGCTTTCATTAGTTTTCTTTTTAAATTTGGCTTTATAATGTGTTATTTTTCTTCCTCTGTTCTTTTCTTCGTAATGTTTTTCGTCGATTTGGGTAATTTCTCCCGTCTTTTTGAAAGGGTTAGTGGTTTTACTCTTTACTAAAGGTGATTTTCTGTCTCTAGTGTCAACTTCAAATTGGATTCTATTTTTGTTCAATTTTCCAATTTCGTTTATTTTGTTGTTTTGGGTATTATATTCTGGTGTTCCAGCGTAAATAAAAATATCTGCAGGTGTTCTTCCTGTAGTATTATGTTTAGTTTTGTGATTGTAGATATATAGGATTGTTTAAAAATTTATTTATTTTGTTTTCTTGATCGGTTTCACTGTTAATGATTCTCAATTTTTCATTGACTGTCTTGTGAAATCGTTCGACATCTGAAACTCCATTTTTACTTGTAGTTATTATTATGTTTACGTCTTCTGATCTTAGCCAGATTTGAAGCGCTGCACACATAAAAGCTGAGTCTTTATCTGCTTTAATTTCATTTGGTTTACCCATTTCATTGAATATTTTTAGTAGGGCTCGTTTAGCTTCTAACCAATCTCTTCCATTTACTTCGATTAAAGCTGCGTATTTCGATTATACGTCGATACAAGATAAAAATTGTTAATTGTCAACCATGTAGAAATCTATGACAAATCTTTCTCTTGGACTAAAAACTTCTGGGGTTATTTCATAAGCAAGTTTTGTATTTCTGTGTTCAGTTTTTGAAATGTTGCATATTTCACATTCGTTAATAATGTTCGGATTAGTTTTTGGTAATCCGGATAGTAAAATTTTTCGTTAAAAAGTATTATTGTTTTCTCAATACCTGGGTGTAGTAAATCTCTGTGAGACTTAATAATTGTTTCTTTGAATTCTGCAAATGTTTGAATAGCTACCAATTTTTTGTAAGTTCTCATTAATTTTGTCAAATTGTTCGGACTGATGATTTCTATAAATGCATTTTGGAATGTTAAGAAATCAATTTCGTTTTCGAAATATATTACACTATTTTTTGTGCATAGGTATTCTTTAATAAGATTTTTGGCATGCTCGTTTGTCATTTCCTTGTAGATGATTTTATATTTGGCTTTGTGAAAATATCTTGTTGTTTGTACTTCGTTTGATTCACCTTTGATGAATTCGATCTGTCGGTTGTAATAATTTATGGGTCTTTCTGTGATAGCAATGTATCTTTGGTTATCTTCATGTGCGCTATGCACTGTAGCTGCAATACTACTGGGTGTTTCTCCCAAGAAATTTTCTTCGATTTTAACTCTTCATAGAGCGTCTGCTACATAGTTCTCTTTACCTGGAATATACTTTATGTGGTAGTCAAATTCGTTTAATTTGATCTTCCATCTTTGCAATTTCATGTTTGGCTCTTTTATGTTGTTTGTGGTCAGAAAGAATGTCAAACTTTCTTCCATAGAGGTATGATCTGAAGTATTTTGTTGCCCACACAATAGCAAGGAGCTCTTTCTCTATTGCGGAGTAATTGATTTCATGTTCGTTTAAAGTTCTGCTGGCAAAGCATATTGGTTTGTGGTCTTGAGATAATACTGCGCCTATGGCAATATAACTAGCATCTGTAGTTAGGGAAAAAGGTTTTTCAAAGTTTGGGTATGTCAGTATTGGATCTGACATGATAAGCATTTTTAGTTTTTCAAATGCTAGAACATAATCTGTTTCTTTTATATTGATTTTCGATCCTTTCTTTAATTTGAGTGTTAGAGGTTTTGCTATCTTAGCAAAGTTTGGGATAAATTTGCGATAGAAACTGCAGAGGCCTAAGAAAGATTTAATTTCCTTGGTAGTTTTTGGAATTGGAAATTTTTCAATGGCTTGAATTTTAATTGGGTTGGGTTTGATACCTTCAGTGGTTATGATATGACCTAGGAATTCTGTTTCCTTTTTAAGAAATTCACATTTATCAAGCTGAAGATTGAGATTAGCCTGTCTTAGTTTCATGAACACTTTCTTTAATGATAATAAATGTTCTTCCAATGAAGTGGAAAACACGATTATATCATCCATGTATACAAGACAATCTTTATAAATTAGATCTTCTAACAGATTGTTCCTGCAACGTTGGAAAGTTGCTGGTGCGTTTTTCAGACCGAATGGCATTCGAGTATACTCATAATGTCCATTTTTAGTCGAGAAAGCAGTTTTGGGAATTGATTCTTCGTCCATTTGGATTTGATGAAATCCTTTTGCGAGATCGATTGTTGTAAAATATTGGCATTTGCCTAGTTTGTCAAGTATATCATCCATTATTGGGATTGGATATTTGACACTTATGGTATTTTCGTTCACATCACGGTAGTCATTGACTACTCGGAATTTCTTTCCTCCTGATGCATCCAGCTTCTTTGGAACTATCCAAATAGGCGAGCAATAAGGTGAATTGGATTTTCTGATAATGCCTTGTTCAAGCATTTCTTTGATTTGGTTTTCGACTTCTTCGTCAAAAGCCTGGGGATATTTATAAGGTTTCCTATAAATAGGTTCTTCGTGTTTTGTTTTTATTACGTGTTTAATAGTACTAGTAAAGGTCAAATTTTCACCCTCTTTGTACTGGATGTCACTAAATTCAAAAAGAACTTTAGTGAGTTTCTTTTTCTCTTCTTCATTTAGGTGTTCTAATCGATATTCGTTACTTTCCTGTAACTCATTATTAATTGCGAACAATGTATGTTCGTCTTCAGTTTGTGGTGGATTGAGGCATTCATATGCGGTCTCGTCCGAAATTTCTTCATGTTCATACTTCATGATGAATGGAAGGTTGTTTATTAGTACTGTTTTAGCACTATGATCGATTATTGCTTTAGTATCTTCTCAAGAATTCTCGACCAAGAGCCATTTCACTGTTTTTTTTTTTTTCGATTTTTAAATTAAATTCGCTTTTTTTCAACAAGCGACGTCAATGAAATATTGTAAACTTACCAAAGATTGTCAACTTTCATTACGGCTTTAATGTATATTTATAAATATTTTCAAATGTTTATTTGCCGTGGATATAGGCTATAACATGTCATAATTATTAGAAAAATTATGCAAGTAAAATGTTTGACGTGTAGGGCAAATTTTGCTGGGTTTTAAGCATATACTTTGTTTTAGTTTTAATACACAATTAATAGTGTGTACTTGAAGTTGGTTGTTTTTGATTGAAAATTTTAAATGGTTTTTTGTCATTAAGTTAATAGATGAACCTGTATCTATTACGCATTTTAAGATTTTATTATTAAAAATCAAATTTATGTATGGGTTTGTTCCTCTTCTTCTTCCTCTTCCGTTTCCGAGGCTACTTGATGAAAATTTTCGGATGTGTCCATTTTTTGATGGCCACTTCCACTTTCGCGTTGCCTTTTACAGGTGGATTAGGGGCAGTAGAATAATTTTGATTTTGTTGATAATTGGCAGGATTCTGGACTCTACCTTGGGTTAGTTTTTGTTTAAATTCTTGATGCATTTGCTGATTAGATTCAGCACGATTCTGATTTTGATTCTGATTTTGATTCTGATTATTAATCTGAGGTTGACTGAAATTTTGAGAATAATTTCCCTTATTTCCACGATTGTCATTATTTTTCTGATTGCTGTAACCTTTTGAGGATGATTGATCATTTGATTGATTTGATTTTGTGCGATCGGAAAAATTGTTTTCAAAAACTCCTTCTTTCTGAGCTACCTGTTTTAACTTTAATACTGAGGTTATATCATGTCTTGCAAGGGTCATAAATAACCTGTCAGGAAGTTTTTTCATTATAACGTCTTTAATTGTATTGTTCAGAGCGTTAGTGTAGATGTGTGTGTTCAGTGTGTTGTCTTCCACAGTTAATTAACTTGAAATAACAAATGACTTATATTCTAATTCTTCGACAAACTTACGGATGCTTCCGTTAAATTGAGTGTTGTATAAACGTCTTAGAAGTTCTTCAAATGGGGTTTGGACCTTGAAAGCGTCGATGAGTGCGATTTTGAGTGCTGTCCAGTTGCTGGCTGCTGATAATTGGGAAACTCGTTTAGCTTCTCCAGAAATTTGCATTTCGATTGCTCCGAATAATACGCTGTGTTGTCGAACATCTCTTGTTGGGTATAGTTGCATAATGAAGTCGACTCGTCTTATGAATGCACACAGGTCTTCTGATGATCCAGTGAAAGTAGGCACCTGCCTAATTTGTCCTAGAGCTTGGCTTAGATGTTGCTCTGATAGCTGTAGTACGTGTGCTACTACTGGTGCTGATGTTGATGCGGATGTTGATGCTGGTGCTGTCATGTTGATTGGTTTTTTGGGGACTTTTGTGTAGATTGTTCACTGGTTAGTGATATTCCTTTTGGGGTATGATTTGCGATTGCGATTTTAGTTATTTTAAAAAAAAAATCGACTTTGCTTTTTCACATAACTTTGTAGCGGTCACACTTGAATTTAAGCGGGCTTTAATTGTGAAAGGGTTTTTTTTATTGCGAGTTTAAAAATCAAATTCAATTTGTATATAACTTTAGCGGTCACACTTTGTTTTAAGCGGGCTTTAATTATGAAAACTTTTGCGTCACGATTAGCGGTCACACTTTGAAGCGGGCTACGACGACTTTGATTTTATTTCACGCGGGTTCTTGTGCGGATAAGTATACAACGTTTAGCACTGAGTATTTTCTTTGCAAGTGTTCACAAACCGTTCTAGCACTAAGATCTTGATCGATCCTTAAAAACGTCAGACTTATCCTACCGGCTGCGTTTTTATGTGTATGTCTGAGCCGCCTGAATTGTTATTGTCACCAGAAATATGGAATAGTTACTACTCAAGTGTTGGATTATGATAAATGTATGGGATCTTGTATTGGATTGTGGAGGGTTGGATATGTGACTATATATATATTCACGTTTATGCTTCACGAATTCTGGACCGGGAGGGGGCCAGCAAAGACCATTTGGAGATATGTTTTGACTTAGATGTCCAACAGGATGTCGTTTTGGCGAATGGCATTATAATTTTGAGGGGACTCTTGGTCGCGTTCCAAGGGTTGTAAAGGTGTTTCAGTCTTGGCCTAACAACTGCTGGACAGCTGCTGATAAGGTGTCCCAGAGTTTCTATGACTCCCGGCTCCCTGACTTTCCGGCATAAAGATAAGTTAAATTTAAGGGGATTCGCGTTAAGCACTTTTTGACTGTTGTTAATTTGGTGCAAATCAACAGGCAGCTCATCACCACCAGATGCCTTATAGATTTTGAGAATTTTTTTGAGTAAACGATATTATCCTGATCCTGTGATTCTATCTTCTATATCGACGATTGGTGGCCTCGTGTTCTTTTCTAGAAGCGGTATTATGTTAGACGTCGCCTCTTGCGGATCTGTGGCCAGATTTTATTTTGCTTATCTGAGCTGTTCTTCTTTTTCCCGATTTACCAATTTTTTTGTCCTATCTTCCCTTATGGGGTAACGGTGTATGTAGAATGGCATTATTGGTCCAGAAATCGTGAAGCATAGACGTGAATATAAATGAAAATTTTTTTTTGTATTTGAGAAATATAATTTAAATTTCCCGCCAGGCATAAACATAGTATACTTTTACTTGTACTTATATTAAAGCACAAACTAAAATGTAAGCACACTAAAAATAAAGCACAGTTTACTTATACTGACACTCAACTATGTTAAAAAATTTAAAACAGACGAGGTGTGCTCTGAAATCTGCGAATAGCGTCGTCAAATGGTAACCAAATTTATTGGGACCACCTGTGTTTAACGTAGAATTGAATGGACTTTTACCATAAAGTTTAAGAAAAAATCGCTTAGAACAAAATAGTTAAACCAATGGTCAGCAAAGTTGAAATTTCATAAAAAAGGGTGAAATTTCCATATCTGTAACCCGCATTTCTCAGCCATCTCGTTGAATCTATATAACCACTGAATACAATATATTAGATTCATTCCGTTGCTATCAGAATTTTCAAGGTTTAAAAGAATCGGACGGTCAATGCGCGAATTATTTCAACTTAATGGAGTAAAAAAGGCAAAAAGCGGTTTTTGGGCCATAACTTCAGATTTTGGGGGTGTATTGAACAAACCAAGTATGAGGAAATGCTATACTCGACCTCCTCTACAGCGTACGATAGGTCATTTCAAAAGTATATTTTCACTGTCCCACGGTGTATTTAAACTTATTAATATTAGAAAAACTAAAATGAAAGGTAAAAAATTGATTTTGAAATTATAAGCCAGGGAAACCGGAAAAATAATAAAACCAGTCTTTTCAGGCAGTAAAAAAAAATGTCTTTGGCGTGGTAGGATGCTTTTGCGGAACTTGTTTTTCTAATTCCAAGAACGAGAGTTCTCGGTGCACGAAGAGAGACACATTGGCAGTTCTCTGTCCCCCTATTGATTGCGGAGGTGACCGTTATTGTATAGCTCACACCAGATTTGGTTGAATTAGAGGTCCCCAAATAAACTGGCGAGACTGCGATGGCTGATTCACTCCTACAGAAGCGATAGCTTAAGGGGAGTGAAAACCGGGTTAACGTCCCGAACCTCATATAGCTAAGTAAATTGGCAAAAGCTTGAGAGACAAACCGCGTGCTGTTATCAAAGCGAATGAATTCGGGTACACTGAATCTAAGGAAAACTTCTTTTTCCAAAAATCGACCTACTGGCGGCCGCTTTTATTTTGCGCGAGGGCCCACTTCTACATTACCTTAGGGAAGTGTCCCACTGAAAAATCTGGCACAATTTCCCGCCCCTGTTCTACGGGAAAATACTTGCAAAACAGTATAGAGGAAAAACCTACAGACCACATACTCAATTCCGTGGCAAAACAGAAAAAAAATCTGGATAAAGTTTTATTATGGACACATTTAAAAATATTACATTTAATGGGGAGAATGGAAAGAAAGATCATGAAGCGGAAATCCTTTGTCCTCCTTTGAAATCCTTCAGGGAAAGTCAGAGACTTCAGGGGACAAAAATTAGAAGGTGGTTGTCTGAGTGGGGTACCTGGCAGAAACGAAAACCTTTTTAAGTTAGGAATAATTCTATTCTGGAAAATTTTTACACTGAAGCTTCCAAATGGAACTTCAAAGTATCATAGCATTCCAAAATGAATTCGATTCATTGAAGACATTAAAGACTGGGAAAGGAAGAAACAGTATGTTTCCAATGGGTGTTTGAGTTACCACAAATGCCCATGGAGAAATTGTCCAGTATCAGACCAGAGACCACAGGGATTTCCCATGAAAGTTTGGTCTGATAAAACCATGGTTACACGCCAATCGACGTTTTGAACCTTATAAGCAATGGCCTGACGCAAATTCCCAAATTGGTGCAGAATTGATTTTCCGCGTGGTGTTTTGAAGCAACTGCCAGGTTTCGGCATGGAAGACAGGCCAGTATGATTACTAACGAAATGATACAGAGAATATTATTCTTTATGACAAACACGCAGGTGCGTGTCAAAAAAATTGTTTGTGACGGCAAAAAATAATTAAGTTTTAGGTGCACAACTACATCACTCGTGTGCTACACCAAACGTGTGTTCGGGACTATTACTAATATATATACATAGCGCAATTTAAAACTGGAGAGGCAAACCTTGGAGTACACAAGGTCTGGTTTAGAACTGCCTATGGTCAATGAAAAATGCAGCGAAAAGATCACAAGTAACAACTCAAGATATCGTGCAGTGAACGAAGTAATTTGTAAAGATAATTATGCCCGTAGATAAAAATGATAAAAGTGCAACAAAATTCGTAAAAATAGCGGATACGTTAGGCTATATGCTAAAATAGTTGCTTTAATTTTACGATTTATGCACTAGGTTGTAGATGACGGTTTATTTTGAAAAATTTGCTATAAATTGAGAAAAAATTATCTTCAAGGTCCAATTTAGTCACTTTCGGGTTTGGTGATGCGGGTCGCTTGATTTTTTTATGGCTGCATTGATGTATGTAGTACCGCATAAAACTTATAAACATACAAATTTGTGCTTGGTGTGACCCCCATATTTTTCCATAAGCTAAAAAAACAGCAAAATGGTTTTTCCGCGATTTCTCGCAAACAAGAGCTGATGGAAAAAAACCGAGACCAGTTTTGGAATCAGGGCACAGAACAGGAACAGAATTTTGCATCCAGAAGGCCAGACCGAAATGGCTGTTGCCCTGTGTTATTTTCGGAAAGTTAAAAATGATTCAAAGAAAAACATAAAACAAAAGGTATGTAAATATATTCTCTTTTTCCTTATAGTATTAAGAAGATGAACGCCAACAAACTGGAAAGTCTTGTTGTAATTAGGTCAAAATTAAAGGATAGAGGTGGAAAATCAGGGATAGAAAAAATATTTTTAAGAGTCAAAGGGAATTGCAAACTTGCAAGTCTCAAAAAAAAAACATATAAATATTTTAACAAAAAATTATTTTCAAACCAAATTGTTCAAATTTTATAAATGTTACACAGTATACTGAGTGTATCCCTCAATAATACACAGGAGTCGGTCCAAAATTTAAGCCCCCGTTTCAAAAACAAAATTTCCGCTGAGACTCAAACACCACAGAGCTCCACCGGAGTCACCTGTTACCTTTAAATACCCAGACTGGAACCTAACATGACTACCAAGGTGACTTACCTCCCACCGGAAGAATGAATTTCCCATAGTAGCCCCTAACACTGACCTTCCCCTAGCCAAACAAGCCTATCTCCAGCGGAGTATAAGTCTTATTTAGAGGTCACAGATCATCTGTCCAATTTTCCCCTCCCACCGTCGTTTGGAACTCTTTGGACTCGAACCTCTCATGCCTGCCTGGCATTTACCTAGCTCGGCGGCGGCGTCGGCCTCAGATGCTTCCCTGTACACCCCCTCTAGTCATTTGGAGCTTGATTGAGAGAACCTCCCAGGAGACCTGGCATTTACCTAGTTCAACGGCGGCGTCGACCCAATCAGACTCACCTGTCCTTATCCCCCACCCCCGTCTTGGGACCATCAATAGAGCCTACCTCGGACCGCCTCCTGACACCGCCAGGAGGTTGCGTAGCCAGCTCTACTAACGCTCATTGTTCCCTTTTGCCACTCCTTATTAGCCAAAAAAAAAAACGATATTGACTTCTAGAGAACCGTCAAGAAACTTGTCAGCTCCTGTTGGGCGCCAATTGTTATGAAATCCCGTTGCACTTTTTTAAAAACCTACGTCCAGCCACTTCCCGTATTTGGGGGAGGTCTTTGGAGTGGGGACGCTGCGGGAAACATGACAATACAAATTTTCGTGCCGTAAAAAAAAAAAAAAAATTTTCTAAAGAAAGAAGAAATCTCTAGTCCGTCACTGATGAGTAATAAAGCAAAGTAAGATCTGTCTTTATCTATCCAGCCCACCGTCAAAGAGTGACCATGGGGGTTGGCCTGGCCCTACCAACCCCTACACACAAAGCTGTGTGACCTATGGATCAACTACTCACATTCATAATTTGGATTTTTATCAGGGAATCAAACCGAATCGAATTTCGGTTCCGGTTCTGGTACGTACCAAAACTAATGCTACGGTAAAAGGTTCTGTTAAGGTTCTAGTTTATTTCGTTATTCGGTTCCGTATCGGTACTTTGGTTTTTATTTCGGTATACCGGTACGTACCGGTATGTACCGGTATGATTTAAAGATCCTTTAAACCGAAGATATAAGAGAACCAGTAGCAACCTACACAACAGAATGTAGTTATAAAGAAGGAAAATTAAATATAATAATTTTTACCCTCCAAAACAGATGTCCTAATAATACTTGTGTAACAGGAAGAGCAAGGAGAACTTTTGATATCTGATGAAATGCTAAATATACTGTATGAAATAACTTTACCGATCAAAATTAAACCCTGCTGTTAGGTTAAGCCCATTTGGTCCAGTTATTAATTAGTTTCCTTTGTAAATGCAAAAATAAAGGATTAATGAATATTTATTGAACCAAAATGGATAAAAACAAATAAGATGGAACTGTTTTATTTATTGAAAGTTTTAGGATATACTAGATGGTCCCATAACCTAACATTTGAAAGTTTGACACCCTGATTTTTATTGATATAAAATAATTTAAACGGATTGAACAGAGTTTCAATCGAATTCCAGAAGGGAAATACGGCTTACGTTCCTCGAAATGAGGACACGCTCTGTTGGCCACATGGGCTTACAATTTTCAGACGGACTTAAACATGAGAAAAGAAAGTACATGAATGCTTTAAAATGACATATTCACAATTTTAAATCGATAAAGTTTTGTCATAGTTATACGATTTTAAAAATACCAATGTCACTTAAAATGTCAAAACTTCCAAAAATTTTCATTTTTTGACTGGGACGTTTGAGAAAGAATGCCCCATATATATAAAAAAAAATATTCTTATACACATAGACGCAGAACAAAAAAATAAGGAAACAAAATTTTGTAGTAGTAGTAGTAGTAATATTTTTTATTTTGGCTTGTCGAAGGTATGGCAAGCAGCCGTTAACCTAAAGCCGTATCAAAACAAAAGTGTGCATAACATAAATACATAAATAATATAAATACATAAATTACATAAATTGTAAAATAGCATAAGTTCTATATTCTATTCTATATTCTATTCTAAAAAGTTTCATTTATAATTTGTGCTCTATATCTTAAGGCGTTGCTGATGTAGGTAAATAGTCTGGTCCAGTCAGCTCCATTTAAAAGGTTTTGGCATTCCGACTCCGACATGAACCTCTTTCCCAGGGGTATCTCTTTTGTATAAGTAGTAAGAGAGAGGTGGGGGCACTTTATGGTGACACAGAGAAATAAGAAGGCGAACTAGGTTAATATAAATAAAACACAAAAGTATTGCGAGAGAATAAATTTTAGAGGAAAATTGAATTTGGCATTTTTATCCGTTTATTTTTATATTTAGTGTGTAACTGCGGCTTTTGTAACTTGGCTTGTAATTATTAACCGTTCGGTTTGTTTTTGTTTATGATTGCTCGCTCACTTTGCTAAGTGAGGCCTTTATATGTTGGATTTGTGTATTTAGTTGTATGTGTGTGGGTGTGTTTGTTGTATATATGTTTGTATATATATAACCAAAGATGTGAATAATTTGTGTCGCTGTGGGATTTCTTAGGCTTTCTTCTCGGTCTTCTTGGGCAGAAGCACAGCCTGGATGTTGGGCAATAGACCACCTTGGACGGATGATCTGTAACCTCTAAATAAGACTTATACTCTGGTGGAGATAGGCTTGTTTGGTTAGGGGAAGATCAGTGTTAGAGGCTACTATGGGAAATTCATTCTTCCGGTGGGAGGTGAGTCACCATGGTAGTCAAGTAAAGTTCCAGACTGGGTATTCAAAGGTAACAGGTGACTCCGGTGGAGATCTTTGGTGTTTGAGTCTCAGCGGAAATTTTGATTTTGAAACGGGTGCTTAAATTTTGGACGGACCCCTGGTGAGTGGCCCCATTCCGGCATAACACAGCACCCCACCAGCACACATTTTTGTACTCATTTATATTATTGACAGTATACACTAGTATACTGTGTAACATTGACTTAATCAGAATTTTAATTATTTGGTTTGCAAAAATAATTTTTGTTTGTTAAAAAAATTTCATAATTTTATTTAATTTTTTTTGTACCTTCGTGTATTGTTTTTTTTGAGACTTGCAAGATGCAATTCCCTTTGACTCTTAAAAATATTTTTTCTATCCTTGATTTCCCACCTCTATCCTTTAACTTTGACCTAATTACAACAAGACTTTCCAGTTTGTTGGCGTTCATCTTCTTAATACTATAAGGAAAAAGCTAACATATTTGTAATTTGTAATTTATTGTTAATTTAGCCCAGCACTACAAGTACAGAGTTTACTTATTTTGATTGTGCTAGTCACTACGGTGTAAGCAAATTTAATTTAAAATTATAGAAAGAAAAAGAAACTTATTACTAACTTAACCAAATACATCGAACTTTTTTTTTTTTTGTATTTTATTATAGCTTAAATTGAATTTTAAATATGATTTTGATAGTGTATTTTAAGCTTTGTATTAAACTGTGGGGTGCTTCTAATAGTTTTAAGTTGGTGAGGTAAATCGTTCCACATTTTGGTTCGGGGACAAATAAAATTATTGGTTCGTTGCGAGAGAGCAGGTCTTAATTTGTTAAAAAGATAGTACGGTTCCTGAGAATTAATTATTTGATGAAGGAATGTTAGAGTCCTGAGATCAATCCACATCTGAAGGCTAAGGTCAAAAATTTTGTAGGCCAAATGCGATATATGTTCCATACGTCCGACATTAAACACATATCTGGCAATGGAATTGAATGCCACCACTAACTTATGCATGTCTCTCGAATCACAATGCCCAAAAACTTCTACACCATAAAATAGAGTGGGTACCTAGCAGAGAACTGCATGCGGTGGTGTTTTTTTGATTCTGAGTATACTTATAAAAAATGCGATATAAGTACGTTCTTAACTTAAAACTATCCGGTTTTTGATATATCCATATCCGTAAGCAAGCAGTCTCATAGATACTAGTTACAAAAGTTACTATTGCAATGATTTAAAACCCAATTTGAGTATCACCGCAAACACCGTAAATCCAATCTGATTCATATCGAAAATACACCGCAACCGCATATACCGCATTTCCAAAAATACCGCATTTCAATATCGTGTTTACGGCCTACTACCGCTTTCCAATATCGTAAGCACCGCATTACTACCGCATTTTCAATATCGTATTTATACAAAACAAAGCAAACTGTATATACATTTATTGTTTTTAGACTCTCGTTTTTAAATGTTTATGTAGCTCAGGGCATAAGAGTACTGATTACAAAACCGGGATGTGTGTGTTCGAACTCCGTCGAAAACCGTTTTTATTTAATTTTTTTTTTTGAATATATTTTTCTTTTGTCCCAGCATTTGTCACTGAATTACTCCTAAACGGCTGTACCATTTAAAATTTGTCAGTCCATAGATGGCTTAGGTTCACAATTGAACAATTAATATTTTCTGTATATACCTAGATCTCAGATACTATAAGAGCTACATATATAAAATTTAGTGTGCATGTACTCTCAGCACGCAGATCAAGTTTGCCACTCACCCTCCCGCTCCCGCAATACTAAATGTTGAACAGCTTTTACAATTTTGCTGATATAAAAAAAAATTAATTATAAAAACAATGATTTTCAGTTTGCGTCTCATACATAAACCAATTTGTTTTTAGTGTTTCATTTTTGTTTGTTAAAATTTTTCTGAAACGAGTGCAGAAATATTAAACTATCCACAGTATTTGGGCATAGTCGATTTCTCTTTTCGGTGATTATGTTTCCGGCCAAAGAAAATTCACGCTCAGCAGCTGCACTGCTAGCAGGAAATGCGTGTACTTGTGCAGCCAATTTCGACAGCTTTGGATATTTATTTTTATTAATCTTCCACCAATCCAGCACTTCAAAGTCCTCCGTCGCTGTGATATTGTGTATATTCCTTTTTGAATCTGGTTCAAAATAAACGATTGATCCTCGGCCATTATTTATTTGCTGTCAAAAAGTATAGTGACAAATATATAATAATTTCCATTGGGAAATCGTAACTTAAATAAACTTACATGAAAAGGAATTGTACAAAAATATTTCAGGCAACAGATTTTCTTCTCTAGAATTTCTATTATGATGTTTATTGACCAGTTTGATTCTAACATGTGACGTTTGTGGGTTAATGCTAACCTGATTTATTCGGTTAGCCTTAATGTCATGGCATATCTTGTTTTGGAAACTTGGGTTGACTTTAGGTTTATGTCTGATGTTCGGCTTTGATTTAAAGGGTGTAAAATGTAAAAATATCAATCTTTGTTGAAATAAAAAAAATTAAATAAAAACGGTTTTCGACGGAGTTCAAACACACACGTCCTGGTTTTGTAATCAGTACTCTTATGCCCTGAGCTACATAAACATTTAAAAACGAGAGTCTAAAAACAATATATGTATATACAGTTTGCTTTGTTTTGTATAAATACGATATTGAAAATGCGGTAGTAATGCGGTGCTTACGATATTGGAAAGCGGTAGTAGGCGGTGAACACGATATTGAAATGCGGTATTTCTGGTAATGCGGTATATGCGGTTGCGGTGTATTTTCGATATGAATCGGATTGGATTTACGGTGTTTGCGGTAGTTGCTGATTGCGGTAAAGTGATTTTTTAGTATGGGTTATGTTATTGACCGCATGAACGCATTATCATTTTTGTTTTACACTAATGCGGTTGCGATATATTTTGTATAAGATATAAATCAAGTTGACTCACATGATATTTAAGTATATGTTTGAGTGGCAAGAAAATGCGGTGCACCGCTGCAGTTCTCTGTTTCCGACCAGCCAGTGTCCTGTGATGGACCTGACAACTGCTGCGCAGTTTGCTCTGCCGAGCTTGCATAGGTCCAATGAGCGTTTTTCGTTGCGATCTGGCCAAGTCAGTCGCGCTGTCCTGCAGGTACTGATTGACTGCCATTTTTGAGTAGCTTTCTACTCGAATAGTTCTTTAATGATGAGCCTACACGTAGCCATGGGCATACCTACATTTTCCTTATCAGGAAGGAGGTCGGTGGTAGTCCCTTGTCTCGCGAGTTCGTCTGCTTTGCAATTGCCCTCTATATCCCTGTGAACTGGGACCCAGATAAGGCTTATTTCGGATTGTTCTGCCATCTCCTGGAGAGATTTGCGACAATCGCTAACCGATACCGAGTTGGTGGATATTGAGCCAAGTTCTTTAATGGCGGCTTGGCTGTCAGAGTAAATACTTATTGTACTGAGCGTCTGAGCTGAGTACTGTGCGCATAGGTACTACCTAGAACATTTTAGCAATTATCAATTTAATTTTAAAAGGCAAGAACATCTGCGACACTGAAAGCTGCCGCAGCAGCCCATAAGTACGACCCGTTGCTTTTGAGATATGATTGCTCCACGACAATGTATTGTTAAACGTAATCCCCAGATTAACTGCCTGTTCCTCGTATTGAATGGGAGTTTTATTCAAAAGTAATTTTGGCAACACACTAGTATCAATAGGTTTTTTGTGGATGACAATGCACTTGGACTTTGACGGATTTAAACCTAAACCATTCTCTTTAGCCCAATTGTCAATTTTGGAGAGCACATTATTCGAAACTAAGACACAATCTTTAATCTGGGACAAGGATCGACAAACATAAATTTGCACGTCATCTGCATATCAATGAACTTCACAATTGGACAAAATATTCGGCAAGTCATTAACATAGACAGAAAACAGTAAGGGCCCTAAAACTGAACCTTGTGGGACGCCACGGGACAGTAAAGTAAAGTTGGACATATATGAACCAGAAACAACCGCTTGGAGTTTACCAGTAAGGTATGACTTAAGGAAATTAACTGCAGTGTTTGTGAAATTATAAAGGTTTTTAAGTTTGGTGCATAGAATGGCATGGTCTAGTAGCGTTAAAAAAGTAACAGATCCAGAATCCAACTGCTATTAAGAAAAATTTGAATTTGAGCTGCCATGAGGTTTTCTAGAACTTAAGCCAGAAATGAAAGGATAGATATGGGCCTGAAATCGTTATTTGACTTGGGAATAGGGAGAATTTTAGCCATCTTCCACAAACACGGAAAGGTAGACGTTGTAATGGCAGTATTAATAATATGTGTGATAGGGTCTAAAAGAAGTGGAAGTAACATTTTTACAAATTTAGGGCTAACATTATCAAGGCCTTCAGCATTGGATTTGACTTTAAGAATACATTCTAAGACATCACAGAGACTGACACACATGAAACTAAAGCTATTATCACAGAATGATTGAGCACTCAGGTACTTGTTACACGTAGCCTCAGGTACATTGAATTGGACAAACATATGATTTAGCTCATTAACATTTACGTCAATACTATGATGTCGCGTATTTTTCCCGACCCCCAAGTTTTTGATTTCCCTCCACTTTACTCTAGTAGTAATGCCATCCTTAAATTTGCTAAAATAGTGTTTTTGTTTAGCTGACCTAATCATCTTCGTCACACTTCTCCTCAGACTCTTATATTTAATGCACAGATCATTAGTTTTATAACGTTTCCATCTACGATAAGCAACGTCACGTAAATGAATATGCCTTTTAATATTTGCATTAAACCACAGTTGTTGCCACGGTTTAATCACTTTCGATTTGATCGGTACAAACTTATTAAAAAGATATTCGAGATTTTCAGTTAATTTTTTCACTTGGCAGCCTACAGAAGGCATGCCATATATCGAAGAAAAATCACAAGCAATTACGTCCAATTCAAGTTCAGTGAAGTCAATATACTTATAATCTCTAAAGGTGATCAATACTTCATTATAATTAATTTTAAAATCATATGTTAAGAAAATGAGGTCATGCCTTGAAAATGCTGGTACAGAGATTTGATCATACAGTAAGATCTTGTTAGCGTCGTCAACGAAAAATAAGTCAAGAAGAGTATTACAGGTCATCGAAAAATGGGTGGGCATTGTTTTATTGACTACTTGCAATCCCATTGTCTGAAAATTGTCTAGAAGATGATTTTCCTTCAAGAGATTACTGTTAAGGTCACCAGTAATGATAATGTCAGTGTATGTTATAGCTAGGTCAGTAATTACGTCAAGTATTTGTGAATAGTCAATAGTTCTATTGGGTCTATAAATGGAACCAATTAGTGCTTTTGTTCGAGCATTATTATTTATTATTTCCAAAAATAAATATACAAGTTGGCTAGTATGAGGATGCTTGCAGATTAGTCTGGACTTAAGATTATTATTGACATAAATAGCGACCCCCCTAGCATGCCCAACCCGATCAGAAAGATACAAAATATATCCATCACACGATACAGACAAATCACTCAAATTGGACATGAACCACGTTTCTGACACACAAATAACATCAACATTGGACTGTACAAAAAGACATCTAAACTCGTAAATTTTTCAAACAAGACTTTGGGCATTTATATGGGTGACTTAAAGGCCTTTTTTGAATTTGTTCAGGACTCTAATCATCGTATTCGCTGTGGAACTACTTATTTTATCCTGCTCTAAAACTGTCAGATCCTATTAGAAGTACCCACTTAGGAAATACAAAGAGAATAAAAAGCTTATGATTAAATACCGCCGTTAGGAACTTGTGTTTCTTAAGACGCATCGCCTCTTTAAAAATGAGATAGTGCTCTTTTAAAAGCTGCTCATTAACATAAAACGGAGTGTACGGGCGTTTATTGCTTAAATGTTTGACATGGGTTAAGCAGCCACACGACAAGGGAGAGCTAGTGTTACACTCTCGTTCTCTCTTTGTATTTTGTAATTTAAGATCAGCATCAGAAGCTAGCCTTGCTCCCACACAAAACTGAAGACACATTCGTCCACAAGAAGGCAGAGGAGAAGCTTGCATTCTGGTCGCGTTTATAATCGTTTTGCTAATTATCTAATATTAATTAAATACAACTGCTCACATTGTTACAAGTTATACTAAGTTTATGAATAAATAATTGAAGTTAGAGTCCTTTCTCGTTGTGCGTGTACAAATTGAATTGAAAGTCCCCCGAGCTCTAATGCTCATCCTTGACGTTCGCAAATAGTTAGCAACATTTTTGGTAGCCCATGGGGGGAACCATTCAATCACGACTTCTTCAATATATTCCAAACTCAATCCAATAGCCTATTGGACCTTCTCGTCAAAACTTGTAACTTTGTTGATTCTTTACAACCTAAATTCAAATTCTTACACATACTAGAATTGCAAGCAAAGAGTCACCAAATTCGCAATCACCAAATTCGCAAACCACTCTTCTACGCACATATATTTGAGACGGAACAACGGTTAATGTGCAGTTGCAGCCTATCACATTCTCGCAGCTCGCACCTTTTCGTTGGAACATTGCGGTCCAAGAACAGTTGCAGCCTATCTTCCTCTCGCACCTAGCACATCTTCGCTGGAACATTGCTGGAAGATTTCAAGTCTACTGTAATCATCATCTTTGACAAGCCTTCGTGGGACAACAACAACAAGGTTTGAGCTAAACGGTAAGTGTTTGTTGTGAGTACGTTAGTGCCGTGTTCAAAGTTTAGTACATATTAAATTCACTCAGACAAAATGGGAAATGAAGATGAGAGAGTACAGGGTGGCTCAAAGAATGCAGAATTACATCATGAGAACAACTCTGCCAATACAGAATATATTTATTCGCTTCAAAGTGATATGCTTGATCGTTTAAAGCAAATTCATATCAACTTTAAGAAAGACAGTCCGTCACGAAAGACAAAACAATATTTTCAGTTGCGCTTAAATAAATTGGAAGAGTTATCAAAACAGTTCAACAGTAATCATCAACAATTAATTATAGCCCAATGTTCTCGTTCTCACACATATTTTACAAACAATTTAGCAGATAAGTTTGAGGAAGATTACATCACAGTCTACTGCCCGGTTCTAGAGGCACAAGACACCGCCTTTCCTTCGACTCCTAATGAATCTTATGCACATGGTTTTGGTCAAAGCCATAACTCAACAGCGCTACATGCAACAGTCGGCTCTTCTGTCCAACTACCCAAATAGCCTGTACCTAACTTTTCTGGCAAATTCACTGATTGACCAGCCTTTAATGATGTGTTTGTTCAACTCATCCATGAGAACTCTGCTCTTTCTAGTGTTCAAAGATTCCACTTTTTGAAACAAGCTCTGCCGCCTGGTCTCGATCAAGATGTACATCAAATGGATTTAACTGAGATTAACTACAAAACGGCATGGGATCTCATCGTCAAGCGGTATAATAATCCACGTTTACAGTTTTTACATCATATGAACGCATTGTACAACTTGCCAACAATTACCAAGGAGAATTCATTGGACATCAAGCGCATGCTAAACGCGGCCAACGTTTGTATTAATGAATTCAAACGTCTCAAGATCGATATCAGTACCTGTAACCACTGGATGGTACATCACCTAGTCACCAAGTTGCCGACTACAACGCTTCAAGCTTGGGAGCACTGCTTGAGCAGTTCCGTGGAAATCCCAACGTTCCCAATTGAAAATCGAACAACCAATCAAAACTCATCAACATCGCTGCAATCCGCTCCGTAGCCTACTTCACAACGGCACCCTCACCCTGCCAAACATGCAGGCAACCCTATGTACAAGGGCAGCAGCTTTCACACTACCGCTGATCTTCTGGCCCCATTCGCTGTGCTCACTGCAGCGACGCCCATATCTTGCGGCGTTGTCCCGACTTTCTGTCCAAAGATTGCTTCGCACGAAAACTCATTGTTGATCGCACCAAGGCATGTCTTAACTGTCTCAGCCCTTCACATTCGCAGTCTCAGTGTAATAGCAGTAGGAATTGCTCGCAATGTGGGCAACGTCATCATACCCTCTTGCACTTTCCTGCTCAGCAAACATCTCCAAGTTCTAATTCTACTTTTAGTTCACCCATTGCGCCTTCATCGTCTGCAGCGAACGACTCGTAGATTGGAGCCAACACAACGCAACTCGTCACAGCAGTTGCATCTCATCTCACCTCTCGGAACATGATCCTCGCAACGGCATTGGTTACATTGCACAATCATACAACTGGTCAATCCGCAGTGGTGCGAGCACTAATTGATCATGGATCCGAAGGTACTCTCGTCACCGAACACGTTGTCCAAACGCTTGGACTCAAGCGCCATCGAATCGCAGCAGAAATCAAGGGAGTTGGTAATAACTCCAACAATAAATGCAATTATCGTACCGACTTTTCATTAACTTCTTGCATAGATTCAAAATTTAACATTTTTATAGATACAGCGTTTGTCCTACGATCTTTAACCTCGCATCTACCAAGGACCAATCTCAGTATACAAGAATGTCACCATCTACAAGGACTGCAACTGGCTGTTCCCACCTTTGCGCGATCAAACCGTATAGATTTGCTGCTCGGAGTAGATGTGATTCCACAGCTGATGCTACCCGAAATCCGAAAGGGAACTCCACACCAGCCGATTGCTCAACTCACGCAACTGGGATGGATTGTTTTCGGACAACTTGAGGAATCTCATACACATATGGTATCAGTCCGATGTCATCAAACGAACCTGGATACCCTTGTCCAAAAATTCTTTGAGCTTGATCAAATCGGTACAGAACGGCATCTTACAGCAGAGGAGCAGTGGTGCGAAGATCATTTCCAACGCACGCACGTACGCCAACCCAACGGCAAATACATGGTACGCTTACCACTCAAAACCGCCTTTGATCCTACTCAAGTTCTAGGCAAATCACGACAAACGGCTCTAAATCGTTTTCATCTTTTGGAGCGAAGGTTGCAGAAGCAATCCGAGATGAAGACATAATATGCATCCGTCATCAAGGAGTACTTCCACCTTGGCCAGATTTCCAAAGCCAAGAGCTCAGAAGCACAGCATCGCTTCACAGATAAAAGGGGACAGATCGCTTGCTCCTCGTGTACCCTACCTCATCACGCAGTGGTAAAGGAGGACAGCGCCACCACCAGAGTGCGCGTGGTGTATGATGCCTCGTGCAAAACCTCCAATGGAAAATCTTTGAATGACATATTATGCATTGGCCCAGCACTTCAGAATGACCTCGGAGGCGTCATTCTTAACTGGCGGCTACATCGATATGTATTTGCAGCCGACATCCAGAAAATGTACCGCTGCATCGACATGCATCCTGATGATGCTCAGTATCAACGAATCTTGTGGCGCAACGCTCAAGATCAAATTGAAGAATATCACCTTCGGCACAGCATCTGCTCCATATACGGCTATCCGCATCATGCATCAGTTAGCACAAGACGAACATGATCGATATCCATTGGCTGGAAATGTGCTTCGCAAGGAGATTTATGTCGACGATGTACTGACTGGGCATGAAACTATAGACGGTGCCCTACAAATTCGAAATCAACTTATAGCAGCACTTCAATCAGCAGGCATGGAGCTTAGGAAATGGGCATCAAATCACCCATCTCTCTTAAGTACCATCCCACCAGAACACATGTCAAATACAAGCATCCTTGAAATCGACAACAAGGATTCGATTAAGACCCTTGGCTTGTACTGGCAATAGAGACTTTTATGGATTTCAAATAAAGTTCAAAATTAACAATATTTTTACTAAAAGATCTCTTCTCTCTACAGTTGCACGTCTCTACGACCCATTGGGATTTATAGTGCCAGTCATCACCTCAGCAAAGGTGATCCTTAAGGAGGTATGGAGCCTACGTATTCAACGACCTGATAACCCTCACTCAGCACTAGAATGGGACGAACTGTTACCACACAACATCCAAGTTCGATGGCAAGAATTTATCGATCACTTACCATCAATTGAGAACCTTCAAATCCCAAGATGGCTAGGATTTGACCTCACTGATACGGTTTCTCTTCAATTACACATATTCTGTGACGGATCCTCACTGGCATATGCGGCTTGTGCATATCTTAGAGTTCATTGCAAGGACGGTACCGTTCACACCCACCTACTGACAAGTCGAAGTTGAGTTACACCCATTAAACCCCTGACGATCCCTAGAGTGGAACTTTCTGGCGCAGTACTTGCCACGAAATTGGCTAAATGGATTTGTCAAGAACTACGAATTCCAAACCAATCGATTCCTGTTCACTACTGGTCTGACGCCATGATAATATTATTCTGGATTGGTGGAGACCCAACTCGCTGGAAGACTTTCGTTGCAAACCGTATCGGAAAAATTCTGGAACAGTCCACTCCATCTCAATGGCGACACGTGCCAACAGCGGATAACCCTGCAGACTGCGCGACCCGTGGTCTGACCCCACAACAATTATCAACCCACGACCTATGGTGGTTTGGTCCCACTTGGCTGCAACAACCAGAAAGTCAATGGCCAAACAACGATTTGGTCCATCCTAGCATGGAAGGCACAATAGACGAGCAAAAGTCTACACCAGTAGCTACGCATACATGTACTACAACAGACCCGTTTATCACTTCCTATTCATCGTTCAATAGATTAGTATTTGTCATGGCCTATGTTCAGCGCTACTTATACAATCTACAACATAAGCCTGGCACTCGCCACACTGGCTCAATTCGCGTTCAAAAATTCCAACATGCGTTGACTAAGATTGTTCGAATGGTTCAACGAGAAGCCTTTACCTTTGAAATTTCTAGATTACAGACCAAGAAATCTTTATCTAAAAATAATTCATTAAGTCAACTCTCTCCTTTCTTAGATGAAAACGAAATTCTTCGAGTTCGAGGCAGACTAAAAAATGCCCTACACATCACATCGAATCAGCGAACTCCCATAATTTTAACCAAAGCTCATCACTTTACAGAGCTCGTCATTCGGAACGCTCATTTGAACACGTTACATGGAGGCACCGAACTTACCCTAGCGACTGTTCGGCAAACATTTTGGATCATCAATGGAAAGCAAGCTGTCAAAAAACTTCTTCGCCAATGTGTCCAGTGTTTTAGACAACGTCCAAAAGCTACCTCTCAACTGATGGGAGACCTTCCAGGTCATCGTGTCAATCCACCAAAGCCACGGGAGTGGATTATACAGGTGCCTTTGAAATCAAGGCATCGAAGTTTCGAGGACATCACACATACAAGGCTTACATAGCTGTCTTTATCTGCCTGGCAACCAAAGCCATCCACTTGGAAGCCGTCACGGGACTCTCTACCCAACACTTCCTTTGGGCCCTACAGCGCTTTATTGGTCGCCGTGGATTCTGTAAACATATGTATAGCGACTGTGGGACAAATTTCGTGGGCGCCGATAAATCTCTTCAACTTTGGCAACACAATTTTCTGCAAGAGTTGTCTGAAACAGTAGTTCCAGAGCTGACAACTCGAAATATACAATGGCATTTCAATCCCCCACATAGCCCTAATTTTGGAGGATTATGGGAAGCCAATGTTAAGGCTGTTAAAACACAACTTCACCGAACCTTTAAGGGTGTATGCATGACATATGAACAGCTATCAACCATACTGGTTCAAATCGAGGCATGTCTCAATTCCGCTATGTCCTTTAACGGCCGATCCGGAGGATCTATCTCCTTTAACACCAGCCCATTTTCTCATAGGCGACTCAATGATGGCTCTTCCCGATCCTACATCTCACGATATCGCTTTGAATGCTCAATTTTTAGAAGGACAAAAATTGACTCGACAATTTTGGCATCGCTGGAGCGCAGACTGGCTTTCACATTTGCAATCTCGCCCTAAATGGCGTACTGAGGAAAACAATCTGCAACTTAATGACATTGTCATTATCAAGGATGATCGCGTCTCACCTAACGAATGGAAACTAGGACGTATCATCGAACTTCATCCGGGCAAAGATAATCTCGTTAGAGTAGTATCGCTCAAAACTGCGTCTGGCATATATAAACGCTCACTCTCTAAAATTTGTAGATTACCCATACCAACCTATACTGCAGCAACAAACTACAATGATTAAACCGTATATGTACCTTTGTTCACACACTTGCATACCATAACAAACATTTATTTCGTTACAGCTGAGTTGTAAGGTGCTTCAAAGGATTCGAATACTGGTCCCAGTATTGGGGGCGGCATGTACGGGCGTTTATTGCTTAAATGTTTGACATGGGTTAAGCAGCCACACGACAAGTGAGAGCTAGTGTTACACTCTCGTTCTCTCTTTGTATTTTGTAATTTAAGATCAGCATCAGAAGCTAGCCTTGCTCCCACACAAAACTGAAGACACATTCGTCCACAAGAAGGCAGAGGAGAAGCTTGCATTCTGGTCGCGTTTATAATCGTTTTGCTAATTATCTAATATTAATTAAATACAACTGCTCACATTGTTACAAGTTATACTAAGTTTATGAATAAATAATTGAAGTTAGAGTCCTTTCTCGTAGTGCGTGTACAAATTGAATTGAAAGTCCCCCGAGCTCTAATGCTCATCTTTGACGTTCGCAAATAATTAGCGGATTTCACAACACGGAGCTTCAGAGTCAAATTTCAAAAGCTTCAGATTTAGTGGTTGTTTAGACTGTTTGCGTTATGCTCCAATTGTGCGTAAGAGCATGTATTTTTCGCGTGCGCTATCCATTTTTATAATAATAGCCGGGTCAACGTGGCTATTTTGGGTCTTACGAGCGCGGAATATCTCACGGATTTCTGGTTGTGGAGTAAGGTTCAGTGCAACAAAAAGTGCATCGTAAACCGCCCTAGTATTTTCGCCCTCAACATATGGTATTCCATGGATGCGCAAATCACACGCATTATGTGCCATGTGCTAGCCAACTGCTTCTCCAAGTCGCCCACCCTACCACGCAGTGACTTGAGCTCACCAACATCCTGGTCCAGGTGGTCGACTCGCTGGCAAAGCTGATCACGATGAGCTCGGAAGTCGCCGACGTCACGCTCCAAAATAGCGATCCGCTCACCCATTTTCTTGACCTCCTGTGCAAGAACGTCTAAGCGCTCCAGAAGGCCATCCAGAATCCGGGTCTCAGCCTCGCGCATGTTGGCAGATATGTGATCGGCCTGCTCATGGAAGCGCTGGTCAAGAGCCTGAAGCAGTGTCGCAGACATAACATCGGAGGATCGGCCAGACTTCAGATCAGAGACCGTGTTTTCCCGTTGGCGCTTGGATTTGGGCTGAGTAGACATGGTGTTGAGTGAAATGATTTGCTTGTGTGAGAAGGTTTAAAGTTGTGTTGGTGTTTGTGATATTGTTTCGAACTTGTGTATTGTTTTGTAGTTGTATATGTAGGTTGAGTGCTTTATTGTTGTTTCGTTTTGCAGGGATGTAAATTGTTTGATTTGTGCCGAATCTATTAAATGTTTTGATGTTTATTCATATGCATACGACTTTGCACAGCAATAGGTAGGTTTTATTTGATTTCGTTGCGATTTTTCTGAATTGAATAATACAAATTTAATTTGTTTTATACGAAGAACAATTTAGCGCGTCTGTTTCGATTGACTTCGATAACGATCACATATACATATGAAGTCTAAAAAAAAAAAAAAATAAAAATGAGGATATGTAGGAGATAGAAAAATAAAATAAAGAACTTAAATTAAGTAAATCTTTCGTTGAGGAAAATAGTATACTAAACTAGGATTTTAGGAATTAGAAACTTAAAATAAAACAATAAGAATTAGGAGTAAAAGATGAATAGAGTATTAGGAGGTAGGAATATAAAAACAAAAGAAAAAAAATAGAATAATAATAGAAATAAGGTTTTAGGAAATAGGAAAGCAGAAACAAGACTCTTAAGGATAGCTTACAGTCTTAATGGGACGAAAGAGGGTTAGCATCAAACTGCCTCCTTCGCGAGTGACGCGGAGTATAACAGCTGCAGTAGCTGCTTCGTTTGCTAGCGCAAGAGCGGCAGCGGGAGGAGGAACTTCATGTCCAACCCCTAACTCTCAGAGAATTTACAGGCCAGAGACTCCAGCCCTTTCTGACCAGTCGATGAACTTTTCAAGTGGACTGGACCGTATGAATACCCTGTCTAAAATGAGTCTACCGGGGGAGTAAGAAGGGGCTGTGGGAGGAGTAAACCTTGGGCCTCCACAGGCGAGATCAAGTTTGGCACCTGCAGTGTCCGGAACAGTACCTAGCAGTGAGGGACAGGAGGACCGGTTGGAGAGGATGTTAGCGGCAATCACTCTGCAGAATACAAATTTGGCAACGACATTGAATTTACAGATGGCGGGATTCCGCGCTCAAATGGTCGGAATAGAGAACCGGGTAATCGATATGGAGATGTGCTGGATCGGAATGAATCCCGTTTCAACAGCAGGGGATAGAGACCAAGCCAATCTAAATTAAGTGGAAGTCTCAACTCCGATCCATACAGAGGGAGCACACCCACTTCATAGGGGTCAAGGTCTTGGTTCGCTTCCCAATCAAGAGGTTGGTCAGCCTGCCCACCCAGAGCCGGTAGCCCAGCCAAGACCACTGCCCGCACAGAGACAGACCCTTCTTACGCCGGAACCAGCTCTCCGGACAGATCCCTGGGCTAATGGTGATGCAGGTACTACAGACGGGAGATCTTACTTCAACTCTCCGGTGAGATGGGGAGTTCCGCGACCAATTGGGTTGGATCGTTGGAAAATCAAATTTGACGGTCACGAAAAGGGAATGACGGAAGAAAGCTTTCTCTTCCGGGTGGAACGGATGCAGGAGCTGTATGGTTTGACCGGAGGCCAGCTTTTTCGGGAATTCCACTGTCTTCTGTCAGGGCCAGCGGCCTAATGGTATTGGCAACTTATGGAAGACAAAGCACAGGATTTTAATTTTGCCCTTCACTCTCTAAAGGATGAGAGAGAAGAGAGCATTTTCCACTTCCCATAATAATTACGTTACCATTAAAGACGTGCTTGGTTAATCATTTATTTCTTAATTGCGCAAAATGTATGTTTATGTATTTTCATCGTTGCAAACCTTCGCTAGTTTCCTATTCGATTTGCAATGAACCCTTGTAACGAATATCAACTGTCGTTGATCTTGGAGTTATTTTTGATTGCAAATTAAGCTTTAATGATCATATATCCTGTATAGTTAATAAGGCGAATGGTGTACTTGGATTCATTAAGCGTTGGTCGAAGGAATTTAATGATCCCTATACAACAAAAATTCTTTTTACATCTTTAGTTCGCCCGGTGCTTGAATACTGCTCATTCGTCTGGTGTCCGCAGTATTAAAAAGCATATGGATCGTATTGAGTCTGTCCAAAAGCAATTCTTCCTTTTTGCCCTCCGCTGCTTAAATTGGGATCCCAACCCTCGATTGCCATCGTATTCTAGTAGGCTTTTGCTTATTGACCTTCCATCTTGGCTAACCGTAGAACAGTCCTAGGCGTTTCTTTTCTTCATAAGTTAATTATCGGTGATGTAGACTCTTCTGAACTCTTAGTTCGACTTAGCTTCTCCGTTCCCTCTAGACCAACTAGAAATTATTTGCCTTTAATCTTGCCTAGATGCACAACTGACTACGCACAGCACAACCGTTTTCGGGTTTTATGTAAAAATTATAATGATGTTTATCACCTGCTCTCAACAGAACTCTCTCTCTTTTCCATAAAGTTATCTCTTTTTGCACATCTCCGGCAAAATCTCTGACCACATCCAGCAGGAGCAGGGGCCTAGCTTGCCGGACCGGCTAATAAATATTCCCCCACCGGGTCAGAGATTTTTCGGATGATTTAATTCATCTTTACTTTAGCTAATAATAATTTTATTTTTATTATATTTAATTTAATTTAATTCTTTCCTTTTTATTTTTAATTCTTTTAATTTTAAATTTTATTTTCATTATTGTTTTATTTTATATTATTTTTTGTTCATTCTATAATATTGTTTGTGTTTATGATTTTGAAAACATATTTTTAAGCCTTCTCTTTTTCTTTTTCCTCACCCTTTTCTTTTTCTCTTTTTCGAGTTCTATACTATTTAAATTTGTGTTAGGTCTAGTAACGTCTCTGGCTTCAATTGGCTGTGAACTGGGGCATAGCTGGCCGGACGGGCAAATAAAATTCCCCCACCGTGTCGGAGTCGTTACTAGTCGATTTGTAATTTTGTTAGATATTCCTTGTTAGGCTTTCTTAGTTCATTAAGCCTTTTTATAACATATTCAGTTGTTCTTTTCTGGTTGACAGCCAGCATTTGTCGACTTTTTTTTCAACAAATAAACAAATAAAAAAAATAATAGGTTCAACAAAATTAGTTTTCAAGTAGGGTTTTAGCAATCTTTAATGGTTTTTATACACTTGAAAAGTGTATATTAATTTTGCCCAGAAGTTTGTAACGCATAGAAATATTCATTTCCTACCACATAAACTATATATATTCTTGATCAGGACAACGAGCTGAGTTCAATTCCGTCTCTCCGTCCGTCCGTCTGTCCGTCTGTCTGTCTGTCTGTTTCTACGCAAACTAGTCCCTCAGTTTTAAAGATATCGAGCAGAAATTTTGCACAGAGTCTTCTTTTTACTGCACGCAACTAATATGTCGGAACCGGCTGGATCGGATGACTATATCATATAGCTGCCATAGGAACGATCTGTCTAAGAACTAGTTCTAGATAGAAAAACTTTTTTGTTTTCCATCGTAGCGTCACTAATCTTGGTATATGTTAGCTTTATATGCTTCCACATAATTCTGGGAAAATTTATCAAAATCGGATTACTATAGCATATAGCTGCCATAGGACCGATCGGTCGGAAAATGTGTTTTACTAAGAAAAGTTTTATTTATTTATTTGTTGAAAAAAAAAGTCGACAAATGGTGGCTGTCAACCAAAAAAAAAGAAAAACTGAATACGTTATAAAAAGGCTTAATGAACTAAGAATCAAATTTTTATTATCAATGATTTAAAAATTTTAAATATCTGATATATTCCCATGTATATTTTACCGGTTAAATCAGTAAAAGTAAAGCGACTGGAGGATGAATCGGGCCAAGTACGTGCTCTAAAGGATCAGGTGGGATTAGTTGAGGCTAGGCTTAATGCAATGCTTAATGCGCAAGCAAACGCCAATATCGCAGCTGACCTACGAATCCATGGGGTCCCGTTCGAGGTGGATGAAAATATCCATAATATTTTCAACAAACTATGTCTGTCGATGAATTTCACACCAGCGCCAAGAATACGTGAAGCTTATCGCATACGGCAAAGAAATCCGGTTGGAAATGTTGACCCAGTCATCATAGTCAAACTGGAACACGTGCGGGATAAAAATGCCCTTCTCCGTCAAATTGGGATGTACAGGCGAGAAACTAAACAACAACTAAGCTTACAACTTCTTAATTTTGATTCACCTGTCCCCTTTTACGTCAACGATCAACTCTCAAGAGACAATTATGAGCTTTTCAAAGAAGCAATGAAGATGAAAAAACAAAAGCATCTCTGTTCCGTCTTTACGCGTCGCTCTCTTGTGCACGTCAAAAAGTATGAGAGAGGTGAAGTTCATTGCATAGACAGTCGAGAAAAGCTCTTATCGCTTCAAAGAGGTGATCCCCCCGCACCCCCTGTCCCAGTTAATGATTGTATACATCATACATTTCGTACAGTGGAAGAAAATTCAATGTAATGGAATGAAACTTCCTATGTATTTTATTTTAAACTTTATTATAACTTATGCTATTATTATTGGTGTCTTAAACTTTAACTTGCTAATTGTCAGTTTGAATCGTGCGCTTCTGAGTAAATTGTTAATTGTTTTTAACGTCCAGAACTATAAGTAACTCCACGGCGAATAGCAATGTAATGATTCGAGTTTTAAGCAAGCAAAGAAAAGGCCTAAAAATTGTTCATATAAATGCACAAAGTCTGGTAAGAAAGATAGAGGAGTTTAGGTTGCTATTCGTAAACTCGGGTATTGATGTGATATGTGTGTCTGAAACGTGGTTCTCGTTAGATGTAGTTGATATATTGGTTTCTTGTGATGGGTATGAATTGTTCCGATCTGATCGCTTAGGCCATGCCGGAGGGGTTGCTATATATTTAAGTAAGAAATTCCATGCCAAAATAGTAGCAACACAACCAACTGACAGCCCCATTGAGTACATATTTATAGAGCTCTTTAATTCAACGCTTTCCTCAAAACTGCTTATTATACACTTGAAAAGTGTATATTAATTTTGCCCAGAAGTTTGTAACGCATAGAAATATTCATTTCCGACCACATAAACTATATATATTCTTGATCAGGACGACGAGCCGAGTTCATTTCCGTCTGTCCGTCCGTCCGTCCGTCTGTCCGTCTGTCTGTCCGTCTGTCTGTCCGTCTGTCTGTCTGTCTGTCTGTTTCTACGCGAACTAGTCCCTCAGTTTTAAAGCTATCGAGCTGAAATTTTGCACAGAGTCTTCTTTTTACTGCACGCAACTAATATGTCGGAACCGGCCGGATCGGATGACTATATCATATAGCTGCCATAAATGCATGTATAGTGCATATAAGTGCATGTATAGACCAAACCGTCGAACTGACTATACTGACGCTCTCGATATTCTGACTTCTATATCCTTACAGTTTACAGATATCATTGTAACTGGCGACCTTAACAGTGACATGTTAACAGAAACACACCTTTCAGCGAATATGGAATCCCTTGACTTGACACTTGTAAACAAATCCCAATCAACTCACTTTACCAATACTAATGACACTCTACTCGACGTTATCTTTGTAAATAATCCTAATAATGCTATTATGTATGACCAACTTTCTGTACCTGCATTTTCGAAGCATGATCTACTCTTCTTAGTATATAATGTAACTCCCGATCTTCAAGACTACTCCATAACTTACCGTGATTACAAAAATATTGACTACAATCACTTACTCCATGACTGCAATGCCTGCAACTGGGACAGTATATTTTCTATACCAGCTGTTGACGATCAACTACAACACATGAACACATATATTGAATTGTTATACAATAAGCATGCACCCCTTAGACGTAAAATCGTGAAACCAAAACAAAATTCGTGGTTCAATACCGATATAAAAGGACAATATTAAAACGTGACGAAGCTTATAAAAAATGGAAACGGTACAAGACTGAACGTCTGTTTAGAGAATACCAAACTCAGCGGAAAGCAGTTACATATAAATGTGATAATGCAAAAAGGAGCTACTATGTTTCGAAATTTACAATTGCAATATCGTCTAACCAGTTTTGGAAAGAAATTAAAAAGTTTAGAGATAGGAAAATCAAAGCCGACTGCATCCACAGATATAGATCCTGACGATCTTAACAATAAATTCGTGCAATCACAATCTGATGTACCTGATATCTTTTGAAAATACGTACCTGACATCTACATCCTATAATGACCTAGATCAATGCTTTAACTTTGTACGTGTTAGTCAATGTGATGTCCTGTCCTCTCTTCTTAAAGTGAAGTCAAATGCCACAGGGCTAGATCAAATGGACCCCAAATTTATTAAAATTATCCTTCCAAAAATTCTACCCCATATAACACATTTATACAACACAGCATTAATGTCTTCTACCTTTCCACATGTTTGGAAAATAGCAAAAATACTACCAATTCCAAAAAACAATAGTGAGTTCCGTCCGATTTCCATATTACCATATCTTTCAAAAGCATTTGAGCAAATTATGTCATGTCAAATATCTAAGTTTATGCATGAGAACTCTCTGCTGAATGAAAGACAATCTGGATTTAGGAAAAGTCGTAGTTGCACTACTACCGTAACCAAAATCTGCGAAGATATACGACAAAATATTGACAAAAGCAACATAACGTTCTTAACTTTGCTAGACTATAGCAAAGCGTTCGATTTAGTTAATCATGAGATCCTCTGCACCAAACTTAGTAGATTATATAATTTTTCAAATACAGCAGTAAAATTGATGAGCTCATATCTACATGACCGACGGCAAGCAGTTGTCACCTTTAATAAAACTTCATCCTTTGTCTCAGTGAACCGTGGAGTCCCACAAGGATCAGTTCTTGGTCCACTATTATTTTCGATATATGTTAACGACCTCCCAAGTGTTCTGTCTAATTGTGAAGTTCAAATGTATGCTGACGATGTCCAGATGTATGTTAGTCGCCCGTTGAACAAAATTTCTGAATGTATTGATGTGTGTAACAGTGAACTTGGGCTGGTACGGAGCTGGGCAATGAAAAACGGTCTGAAAATCAATCCAACAAAATCTAAGTGCATCGTAATTTATAAAAAGAGATTTAATACAGGATACCTACAGAAGCTAAAGATTGACGGTGCATGTATTGAATATGTTGAGAGAGCAGTAAACTTAGGTTTTACTCTTAATAATATTTTATCTTGGGACGATCATATCAATAAGGCAATTGGCAAGACATATTCCTTAATCAGACAGTTAAATCTAACGAAACAATTTATTCCCACTCATGTTAAACAATTGGTTGCTAAAACATACATAGCACCTTCGCTCTTATTCGGTGTGGAGGTGTTTGGTAGCTGTAAAGCAAAGTGTAAATCCAAACTTAATGTTGCATTTAACAATATAGCTAGATATGTCTACAACAAAAAAACGAACAGACCATATATCCGAATTTGCAGAACAAATTTTCAATATTCCCTTAAACTCGTGGATTCACTTGAAAATACTTATATTTCTCCATAAAATAATCAACTCATCAGAACCTTCATATCTCTATGACATACTTCATTTTGCTGCATCTCAACGAACCAACAACTTAATAAGCTCTAAAAATAAACTCGCCTCTTCAGAATATCACTACTTCCCATTTGCTATTCGCCTTTGGAATCATTTACCAAACAATTTAAAGTTGATAAAAAGCGCACCACTTTTTAAGAAAAGTTTAGAACACCACCTTAAACAATAGCACTCCAATAACATAAACATTAAATTTTCCAAAGATTTTTCTTTTCTCTCTTTTTTTTTTGTAATTAACAATAATAAATGTCTAGTTTAAGTTAATAAATTAAGTATCGATGTCAAAATGTAAGCTGTTAGTCCTCGTGATTAGTGCCATAAACATAAGTCTTCATGTACTTGTAGCACTAAGATGTCACAATAAACAATACAAAAATAAAATTTTTATTATCAATAATTTAAAAATTTAAAAAAAAAAAAAAAAAAAAGTTTTTCAAGTGTATTAAAACTTCGACACGGTCGAAGTTAACTTTGCCTTCCCGTTTGTCTTTTTTCATGAAATATTTTTTTCTGGTACAATCAATTAATAAGCTAGGAAAAATATTTTTCTAAATTAAAATTCTTTTAAAGGAAAAAAATAAAAAATAATGGAACGTAGACATGGTTATAATGATAGTTTCGAAGCTTTCATTTCGGAAATGCACAGCCTACATTTCAAGCTGAAGACCAAGATCCCCGAAGCAAACTTTGTAGGGATCTTAAAGGACAATCTGAATGTCCAAATGGGCAGTTTCTTACTGGCATCCCCAGTACAAACCCTGGCAGGATTCAAGAGGGAAGGAATCAAAGTAGAGAAATGGCTCAAGGAAAGGCGTGTTAGGCGGCAAGTCAACGAGATCACAGAGGAGGAGGAAGAGAGCCTAGATGGTCAAGATCAATCCGTCGAGGCCATACGGCGAGGTCCAAGGGGAGGTGGCGGGTCAAAAGGTAGTAGAAGCAGCGTAACGCCGTCCCCGACTCATAAAGAGGATAGAAACCAGCAGGTACCGCGCACGGGTGATAGTAATCAGCTGTGCTCATCTCCCTTCCACATGTAGCTGTGCCGTCTGCCTATCTATCGAATTTCATCCACACAGAGGAGGAGGAAGAGAGCCTAGATGGTCAAGATCAATCCGTCGAGGCCATACAGAGAGGTCCAAGGGGAGGTGGCGGGTCAAAAGGTAGTAGAAGCAGCGTAACGCCGTCCCCGACTCATAAAGAGGAATATAAAACGAGAAGGCAAAGCTAACTTCGACTGTGCCGAAGTTTTAATACACTTGAAAAACTTTACTACAACTGATTTAACTGATTTAATACATATAGGATATAGATATCAAACATTTAAAATTTTTAAATCATTGATAATAAAAATTTGATACCATAAAAAAAAACTTTTCTGAGTTTACTAAGAAAAATGTGTTTAAACACATTTTCCGACCGATCGGTCCTATGGCAGCTATATGCTATAGTCATCCGATTTTGATAATTTTTTTCAAAATAATGTGAAAGCATATAAAACTAATATATACCAATATTGGGGACGCTACGATAATAAACAAAAAAGTTTTTCTCACAACGACTTATTTTTCGACTGATCGTTCCTATGGCAGCTATATGCTATAGTGATCCGATTTTGATACATTTTTCCAGAATTGTGTGGAAGCATATAAAACTAAAAAAGTCTGTGAAAAATTTCATTGCTTTAAAACTGAGAGACTAGTTCGCGAAGAAACAGACAGACGGACAGACAGACGGACGGACGGACAAGCGGAAATGAACTCAGCTCGTCGTCCTGATCAAGAATATATATAGTTTATGGGGTCGGAAATGAATATATCTATGCGTTACAAACTTCTGGGCAAAATTAATATACATTTTTCAAAAGTATAAAAAAAGTGAATTGCCCTTAAAGCTAAAATAACCAAATACCAAAAAATAACAGGGTCAAAAATTTTGCTCGACCCTGAAGTTGAGTTTTTTTTCTGAAATTATTTTATTCAGCTTTTGTTGCTGCATCAAGTGTACTTTAAAATAATGAAATCAGCTATTTATATCACGT
This sequence comes from Lordiphosa mommai, assembly GCA_018904225.1. Classification (NCBI taxonomy): domain Eukaryota; kingdom Metazoa; phylum Arthropoda; class Insecta; order Diptera; family Drosophilidae; genus Lordiphosa; species Lordiphosa mommai. The sequence continues at coordinate 214,266 of JAEIFT010000072.1, forward strand.
TTAATAATTGTCTTAAAAAAGAAAAGAAAATGCTTATGTGAAAATGTTGGATTTTAGGTTAAATTATAGAGTTTAATGTGAATAGTAATACAAAGTTAATTAATGTGCACAGAGTATAGAGAGAGAAAGGCAGCGGACATCTTTGATCGACGGCCCTCGTTGAACGACTGACTACTCGATAGGTTGCTCGATAGGTTACTTGGTTGCCAGAAGGGCGGGTAGGCAGTGAGTTGCCAGATGTATCTCCAACGCTTCCCCTCAGATGGCACCTTACTAGTTGATTTTTCGCATGCCCAAAGCCTCTTTGCAGGATTCGAGCTTCGATGTTGATAGTCCTTTGGTTAAGGCATCTGCCGGCATCTCAGTTGTCGGCATATATTTTACGCAGACATCACGTTTCTCTACAAGATCTCTTACAAAGTGGTGACGGATGTCGACGTGTTTTGTTCGCTTATGGAACACCGGGTTCTTTGTGAGTTGTCCAGCTCCTTGATTGTCATTGTAGATTACGGTAGTATGGAGTGGACCAAGAATCTCATGCAAAAAACTTCTTAGATGGACACATTCTTTCGAGGATTCAGACAGGGCCATATATTCTGCTTCTGTGCTGGATAATGCTACAGTTCGCTGCTTCCGGCATTCCCAGGATATTGCTGCATTTGCCATTTTGAATGCGAAGCCTGTAAAAGATCTACGATCGTCTATATTTGCAGCCCAGTCGGCATCGGCATAGCCAACCAGGTCCAAACCACTGCGACTGTACATTAAGCCGTGGTTTTGTGTGCCCTTCAAATAACGCAGCACCCTTTTAGCGGCAATCCAGTGTTGCTTACCATAATTTGCGTTGTATTGGCTCAGTAGACTTACTGCATGTGCAATATCGGGACGTGTTCATACTGCCAGCCACATTAACGCACCGACCAAACTTTGATATGGGATTTTGGAAGCTTCTTCTTTTTCCTCTTCGGTTTTTGGACACATGTCGGTTCATAGCTTCTCACTCGTATTTATTGGCTTGCTGACTGGTTTGCCATCTTCCATGTTAAATTGCTTTAGGACGTCTTTTATGTACTTCGGCTGACCCATTGAGAACTCATTCTTTGCTTTATTTTGATGAAATTCTATACCTAAACAGTACGTTAATTTACCCAAATCTTTCATTTCAAAATTACTAGATAATTCTTATTTTAGTTGGTTTAGCATTTGGTCGTCATTTGATGCCACAATAAGGTCGTCTACATACAGTGATACAATGATTATCCCGTTTCCTTGCCTTTTGACGTACACACAGGGGTCAGCTGAGAGCGGCTTTAGATCCATTTCTTTCAGTTTATGATCGAGCTTTTTGTACCTTTGGCGGCCACTCTGCTTTAGGCCATAAAATGCCTTCTTTAGTCTGCAAACCTTATCTTGGCTGTACTTCTGCTTTTCTTTGCCAACTAATATATTCTGGAATTCTGGTGGTACGCTGATATAAAGTTCTTCCTCGATGTCTCCGTTCAAGTAAGCACTGTTGAAATCCAGCTAATATACTTCTAAGCCCAATTCAACAGCAATTGCAATAAGGGCTCGAATCGACCCAATTCGAGCCACTGGGGAAAATGTTTCGTTGTAATCAATCCCCTCTCTTTGCGTGAAACCTTTTGCTACCAGACGCGCTTTACGGCAATCCACTTCGCTGTTTGGTCTGTACTTCGTACGTAGGACCCATTTGGTTTTAATTACTTTCTGCTTTCCTTGGCGATTCACAATTTCCCAAGTTTTGTTCTTTTGTAATGCTCTGTATTCCCTTATTAGAGCTTCTTTCCATTCCAAAGCATTTGGACCTTTTAGAGCCTCATTTGCAGTGAGCTCGCTGCTGGTCAGTGCAAGTGACGTGGTCTCGTAAAATTCATCTTCAGTCTCAGACTCAGATTCGACTTCTGAGCTTCCATGTTCGGTGGGCACTTCAACTATTTGGTTGTAAACTAATTTTGGTCGCCCTGGTTTACCTGTGTGCTGCTTTCTTGGTATTCCTGGACCACGTCTTACGGATACTGGCGCATCAGCTTCTTCGGTCGTATCTTCGGCATTTTCGACTTCATGCACGTCGCTTTGCTGATCCACATTTATATACTCAGCATCGATAACGTCTTCTTGATCAGCGAACTCTTCAAATTTGTGTTCATTCCCAAACATATTTGTAAACACGACGTCACGGCTCTTCAGTACAGTTTTAGCATCGGGGTCATATAGCCTGTAGGCTTTGGCGTCGCTGCAGTATCCAATAAATACGCATCTTATGGATTTTTGGCTAAACTTACTCTTTGACCGCTTATTAAGGGAATACACAATTTGCCCAAATGTACGTAAATGCTTGACCGTTGGAATACGATTATTCCACAACTTAAATGGGGTTTCGCCACACAGGCTTTTAGATGGGCATCTGTTTCTTATGTAATTTGCTGTTTTGACCGCTTCTGCCCAGTAACTCGGGGGTAGAGCTGCTTGTAACATCATACACCGGGCCATTTCTACTAGAGTTCTGTTTTTTCTTTCGGCCGTACCGTTTTGCTGTGGGGTGTATTCCACTGAATACTCATGCTTAATACCTGCTTCAACCAGATCATTTTTGAACTCGTTACTTGTGTACTCAGTACCGTTATCCGATCTGAGCGTTTTAAGTTTCTTTCCAGTTAGCCGTTCTACATAATTTTTGTACTCTTTGAATTTTTGAAAAACCTCGGACTTGCTTTTCAAAGTGTACAGCTCACACCATCTCGAATGATCGTCTATGAACGTCAAAAAGTATCTGCTCTGTCCATTGCTACTAACACGCATTGGACCACATACGTCACTGTGTACCAAATTCAGTAACTCCTTTGATCTGTAATTTGATAACTGGAACGGCTTTTGGGACTGCTTCCCCTTGATGCATACTTCGCATATTGGTAGGTCTTCTTTTAGATTTGCACCTATTACCTGAATTCTACCCTTATGTATGACTTCTTTTAGATCCTTTTCATTAAGGTGTCCGAGACGTTCATGCCACACCTTAATACTGTTTTGCTTACTGACAGCCACCTGGCTGCTTTCGCTTACTTCTTCTACGTAATACAGATCCATTTTACGACGGTCCGTGAAAACAGTTTGGCCATTTGATGCTCTGAATACTTTAGCACCATCCTTTTCAAACAATATGTTGAAGCCATTATCACATATCTTTGAAACTGACAGGAGATTTTCCCTCAAATCTGGTACATACAAGGTGTTCTTTAGGTTTCCAGTGAACTTGTTGTTTGGTTTAATTGGCACCAAACCGCATCCCTCTATTTCTGTTGACTCACCATTTGCAAGCTTTACTTGGGGACATTTTGCTGCACCTACGTTGTCGAATTTCTCTTTCTGTGAGCACATGTGAGATGTCGCTCCAGAATCCAAACACCAACCTTTGTACTCATAGCTGATCGAACTTACTGCTTCAACATGCATACTGCTATTTGGATTATTGTCGTTTTTGTTATTTCGCTGGTTCTTCGATCTACAATCCGCTGCTTTGTGACCGACCTTTCCACAATTGAAGCACTTGAAATTAAATTTCTGATGTCTCTGTTTGTCTTTTGGCTTGTAATTTTGGGTCTTCTTGTGTGCCAATAATGACCCAGCCGTCGATTCACTTTTGTTTCTGTTTCGAGCCTCATATTCGTCCAGCAACTTTATTTTGAGCGCGTCGGGTGATATCAAATTATCCTGTGTTTCGATGGCAATACGAAACGGTTCGTATTCCTCAGGCACACTATATAACAGCAGGATCACTAACACATCGTTTATGTTTACAAGTTCCACTTCATTAATTTTGTCCACAATGTCAAAAAACTTATCAATGTGATTTCTCATATCACCACCTGGACTTAATTTCAATAGAATTAATGATTTTAGCAGAGCAGCTTTCCGAGCTGGCCCTGTGGACTGGTAAATATTATGCAATTTTTGCCACACTTCGTTTGAGGTTTCGCAATTTTTTATTTGTTTTAATTCCGTGGTTGACATGGCTAAAATTAAGTCCGATTTTGCCTTTTCGTCTGCGTTGCACCACTGTGCTGCATTTTCTTCCGGTTTTACACATGCAACGTTCACATATTTCCACGAATCGTTTTTTATTAACAACGCTTGCATTTGTATTTTCCAAGTATCAAAATTGTCTTTGCCCAAAGGCTCTATACGTACACTCGCGACACTCATTTTGGTGTAGTATATTCAATACAAATTACGCAATAATACTTTTTAACTTTTGGTCACTTCGTTCTTTGTTCTTGTTGTTTTGCTACTCACGCACGGACAAGAACGTGCTACACAAGCAATGACGAGGGCTACACAAGCCTACAACCGCGGCATCGACTGACGAGCGCGGGACCAAAGAACAGTTTTTCTCCGAATTTCGTTGTTTTTGTTGTAGGGCTACACAAGCACTAACAACATACAGCTACACAAGCAACAACGTGGGCTACACAAGCACCATTGAGAAGGGGCTACATAAGCGCCAACTACCGCGACATTTACGAACGAGCGCGGTACCACTGTACTGGTCTTTTGCGAAAGTTATTTCACCACATAAGCGACTACTGTTTTGTTTCGCGACTTTTCTTGTCTCTTTCTTTATTGTTGTTGTTCTTCCAGAACACAATATTACAACGATGCCTTATTTAGCATCGCGCACTACACTTTTCATAACTTTCCGAATTTACTTATTCACTTGAGCAGCGGGAGCGTGTTGGACCCATAACCTGTTGGATTTTAGGTTAAATTATAGAGTTTAATGTGAATAGTAATACAAAGTTAATTAATGTGCACAGAGTATAGAGAGAGAAAGGCAGCGGACATCTTTGATCGACGGCCCTCGTTGAACGACTGACTACTCGATAGGTTGCTCGATAGGTTACTTGGTTGCCAGAAGGGCGGGTAGGCAGTGAGTTGCCAGATGTATCTCCAACAGAAAAGTTTATGCTTATGTGTTGTGTCTTTGTTTTTATGTGATGTTGCCGTGTATTTTTCAGACGAACTTAACCTAAAAATCACGTGCTTTGTGGAGTAAAAATGCAATTATGTTCATTTTGATGTATTTAATATAGCGTTATCAACCGCTTTTGCTTATTTTGGATCGTTTGCCAAATATTTGTTATTGTTGCTTGAATTCAGCTACCCCGAAATGTTTCCAAAATGGATAGAAGGTGTTCGCAAATCGCACATAATTTCTGATTGGATCTTTAAAACGATTGTTAAAAATCTAAAGCCAATGGAAAATCAAATAATTCAAATCAAGATCTGTTATTATACCGCTTATATTAATAAGAATCTGACAAAATGCAAAAGAGTCATTTTAGGATTCAACCAAGAACATTATAAATGTCTTTCACCAAGGTCGTCGAGGAAGATGATTTATAAGGAAATGTCAAAGGACGCCCATTTGATCTAAAAAGAAGGTGGAATGCGTTTAAAAAGAATAAAAGCTACTGATTTGATTATAAAGCAATTTCCAAAAACTTATTTCTTATATAACACTAGTTTAAAGCGAAAAAAACCCATTGAAGACATTATTTGATCTCAAAAATGAATTTCAAAAATTTTTGTATGGAAACGTTTTTGAGTTAGGTTTTTTGTTTAGTTTTTCGATAGGGACCCATACTTTTTAAGCCATATCTCGGGTTACAAACAACGGATTAATCAAAAGGGTATTCGATATAATAATAATTTAGTTCCAGAACACTTTCCAATCGGTTCAGTAGTTTAAAAGTTAGAAGCAAAAATATTTCGCAAAAAAAATAATTTTTTTCTCAAAAACGTGAAAAATTTGATTTCCTAAAATCTGTAAATGGTTGAAAATAAAAATCAACAAATAGTTTTGTCTTTTAATCTCACTTATTGCTCTTTAAAAAATTAAGAGCAAGGCAAAAATCGAAGAAAAAATTAAACAAAATTTTCTAAGAAATACTTAAAACACTGAAATTTACTGAACTGTTAGTACTTGTACTCAAATTGCTCACAACTCCTTTATTTATCCATAGATATTCTTTATAAATAAATTATTTTCTTCTTAGAATTGCTATTCGTATAACCAAAAGAAAAAACAATTTATTTTTATCAGTTTCAACATTTTACAGATTTTAGGAAAAAAAAATGTTGCACGTTTTTTCAGAAAAAATTGATTTTTTCGAAATATTTTTGTTTATAGCATTCAAACTACTAAACCCATTGGAAAATTATCTTCAACTAGATTATTTAAAATTGCATACCCTTTAGATTAATACCTTGCTTGACGACATCTATAGTTTCTATCTCGAGATATGTCATAAAATGTAAGGGTAACTAAAGAAAAAACTAATAAAAAGCTAACTCAAAAAATGATCCATACAAAAAATTTTAAATTTTGGCAACACACTAGTATCAATAGGTTTTTTGTGGATGACAATGCACTTGGACTTTGACGGACTTAAACCTAAACCATTCTCTTTAGCCCAATTGTCAATTTTGGAGAGCACATTATTCGAAACTAAGACACAATCTTTAATCTGGGACAAGGATCGACTAACATAAATTTGCACGTCATCTGCATATCAATGAACTTTACAATTGGACAAAATATTCGGCAAGTCATTAACATAGACAGAAAACAGTAAGGGCACTAAAACTGAACCTTGTGGGACGCCACGGGACAGTAAAGTAAAGTTGGACATATATGAACCAGAAACAACCGCTTGGAGTTTACCAGTAAGGTATGACTTAAGAAAATTAACTGCAGTGTTTGTGAAATTATAAAGGTTTTTAAGTTTGGTGCATAGAATGGCATGGTTGACTGTATCAAACGCTTTACTATGGTCTAGTAGCTTTAAAAAATAACAGATCCAGAATCCAACTGCTATTAAGAAAAATTTGAATTTGAGCTGCCATGAGGTTTTCTAGAACTTAAGCCAGAAATAAAAGGATAGATATGGGCCTGAAATCGTTATTTGACTTGGGAATAGGGAGAATTTTAGCCATCTTCCACAAACACGGAAAGGTAGACGTTGTAATGGCAGTATTAATAATATGTGTGATAGGGTCCAAAAGAAGTGGAAGTAACATTTTTACAAATTTAGGGCTAACATTATCAAGGCCTTCAGCATTGGATTTGACTTTAAGAATACATTCTAAGACATCACAGGGACTGACACACATGAAACTAAAGCTATTATCACAGAATGATTGAGCACTCAGGTACTTGTTACACGTAGCCTCAGGTACATTGAATTGGACAAACATATGATTTAGCTCATTAACATTTACGTCAATACTATGATGTCGCGTATTTTTCCCGACCCCCAAGTTTTTGATTTCCCTCCACTTTACTCTAGTAGTAATGCCTTCCTTAAATTTGCTAAAATAGTGTTTTTGTTTAGCTGACCTAATCATCTTCGTCACACTTCTCCTCAGACTCTTATATTTAAGGCACAGATCATAAGTTTTATAACGTTTCCATCTACGATAAGCAACGTCACGTAAATTAATATGCCTTTTAATATTTGCATTAAGCCACAGTTGTTGCCACGGTTTAATCACTTTCGAGATTTTCAGTTAATTTTTTCACTTGGCAGTCTACAGAAGGCATGCCATATATCGAAGAAAAATCACAAGCAATTACGTCCAATTCGAGTTCAGTAAAGTCAATATACTTATAATCTCTAAAGGTGATCAATACTTCATTATAATTAATTTCAAAATCATAGGTTAAGAAAATGAGGTCATGCCTTGAGAATGCTGGTACAGAGACTTGATCATACAGGAAGATCTTGTTAGCGTCGTAAACGAAAAATAAGTCAAGAAGAGTATTACAGGTCATGGAAAAATGGGTGGGCATTGTTTTATTGACTACTTGCAATCCCATTGTCTAGAAGATGATTTTCCTTCAAGAGATTACTGTTAAGGTCACCAGTAATGATAATGTCAGTGTATGTTATAGCTAGGTCAGTAATTACGTCAAGTATTTGTGAATAGTCAATAGTTCTATTGGGTCTATAAATGGAACCAATTAGTGCTTTTGTTCGAGCATTATTATTTATTATTTCCAAAAATAAATATACAAGTTGGCTAGTATGAGGATGCTTGCAGATTAGTCTGGACTTAAGATTATTATTGACATAAATAGCGACCCCCCTAGCATGCCCAACCCGATCAGAAAGATACAAAATATATCCATCACACGATACAGACAAATCACTCAAATCGGACATGAACCACGTTTCTGACACACAAATAACATCAACATTGGACTGTACAAAAAGACATCTAAACTCGTAAATTTTTCAAACAAGACTTTGGGCATTTATATGGGTGACTTTAAGGCCTTTTTTTTAATTTGTTCAGGACTCTAATCATCGTATTCGCTGTGGAACTACTTATTTTATCATGCTCTAAAACTGTCAGATCCTATTAGAAGTACCCACTTAGGAAATACAAAGAGAATAAAAAGCTTATGATTAAATACCGCCGTTAGGAACTTGTGTTTCTTAAGACGCATCGCCTCTTTAAAAATGAGATAGTGCTCTTTTAAAAGCTGCTCATTAACATAAAACGGAGCTTCAGAGTCAAATTTCAAAAGCTTCAGATTTAGTGGTTGCCTAGACTGTTTGCGGTATGCTCCAATTGTGCGTAAGAGCATGTATTTTTCGCGTGCGCTATCCATTTTTATAATAATAGCCGGGTCAACGTGGCTATTTTGGGTCTTACGAGCGCGGAATATCTCACGGATTTCTGGTTGTGGAGTAAGGTTCAGTGCAACACAAAGTGCATCGTAAACCGCCCTAGTATTTTCGCCCTCAACATATGGTATTCCATGGATGCGCAAATCACACGCATTATGTGCCATGTGCTAGCCAACTGCTTCTCCAAGTCGCCCACCCTACCACGCAGTGACTTGAGCTCACCAACATCCTGGTCCAGGTGGTCGACTCGCTGGCAAAACTGATCACGATGAGCACGCAAATCGCCGACGTCACGCTCCAAAATAGCGATCCGCTCACCCATTTTCTTGACCTCCTGTGCAAGAACGTCTAAGCGCTCCAGAAGGCCATCCAGAATCCGGGTCTCAGCCTCGCGCATGTTGGCAGATATGTGATCGGCCTGCTCATGGAAGCGCTGGTCAAGAGCCTGAAGCAGTGTCGCAGACATAACATCGGAGGATCGGCCAGACTTCAGATCAGAGACCGTGTTTTCCCGTTGGCGCTTGGATTTGGGCTGAGTAGACATGGTGTTGAGTGAAATGATTTGCTTGTGTGAGAAGGTTTAAAGTTGTGTTGGTGTTTGTGATATTGTTTCGAACTTGTGTATTGTTTTGTAGTTGTATATGTAGATTGAGTGCTTTATTGTTGTTTCGTTTTGCAGGGATGTAAATTGTTTGATTTGTGCCGAATCTATTAAATGTTTTGATGTTTATTCATATGCATACGACTTTGCACAGCAATAGGTAGGTTTTATTTGATTTCGTTGCGATTTTTCTGAATTGAATAATACAAATTTAATTTGTTTTATACGAAGAACAATTTAGCGCGTCTGTTTCGATTGACTTCGATAACGATCACATATACATATGAAGTCTAAAAAATAAAAATAAAAATGAGGATATGTAGGAGATAGAAAAATAAAATAAAGAACTTAAATTAAGTAAATCTTTCGTTGAGGAAAATAGTATACTAAACTAGGATTTTAGGAATTAGAAACTTAAAATATAACAATAAGAATTAGGAGTAAAAGTTGAATAGAGTATTAGGAGGTAGGAATATAAAAACAAAAGAAAAAAAATAGAATAATAATAGAAATAAGGTTTTAGGAAATAGGAAAGCAGAAACAAGACTCTTAAGGATAGCTTACAGTCTTAATGGGACGAAAGAGGGTTAGCATCAAACTGCCTCCGCCGCGAGTGACGCGGAGTATAACAGCTGCAGTAGCTGCTTCGTTTGCTAGCGCAAGAGCGGCAGCGGGAGGAGGAACTTCATGTCCAACCCCTAACTCTCAGAGAATTTACAGGCCAGAGACTCCAGCCCTTTCTGACCAGTCGATGAACTTTACAAGTGGACTGGACCGTATGAATACCCTGTCTAAAAGGAGTCTACCGGGGGAGTAAGAAGGGGCTGTGGGAGGAGTAAACCTTGGGCCTCCACAGGCGAGATCAAGTTTGGCACCTGCCGTGTCCGGAACAGTACCTAGCAGTGAGGGACAGGAGGACCGGTTGGAGAGGATGTTAGCGGCAATCACTCTGCAGAATACAAATTTGGCAACGACATTGAATTTACAGATGGCGGGATTCCGCGCTCAAATGGCCGGAATAGAGAACCGGGTAAACGATATGGAGATGTGCTGGATCGGAATGAATCCCGTTTCAACAGCAGGGGATAGAGACCAAGCCAATCTAAATAAAGTGGAAGTCTCAACTCCGATCCATACAGAGGGAGCACACCCACTTCATAGGGGTCAAGGTCTTGGTTCGCTTCCCAATCAAGAGGTTGGTCAGCCTGCCCACCCAGAGCCGGTAGCCCAGCCAAGACCACTGCCCGCACAGAGACAGACCCTTCTTACGCCGGAACCAGCTCTCCGGACAGATCCCTGGGCTAATGGTGATGCAGGTACTAAAGACGGGAGATCTTACTTCAACTCTCCGGTGAGATGGGGAGTTCCGGGACCAATTGGGTTGGATCGTTGGAACATCAAATTTGACGGTCACGACCAATTGGGTTGGATCGTTGGAACATCAAATTTGACGGTCACGAAAAGGGAATGACGGAAGAAAGCTTTCTCTTCCGGGTGGAACGGATGCAGGAGCTGTACGGTTTGACCGGAGGCCAGCTTTTCCGGGAATTCCACTGTCTTCTGTCAGGGCCAGCGGCCTAATGGTATTGGCAACTGATGGAAGACAAAGCACAGGATTTTAATTTTGGCCTTCACTCTCTAAAGGATGAGATGAAGAGAGCATTTTCCACTTCCCATAATAATTACGTTACCATTAAAGACGTGCTTGGTTAATCATTTATTTCTTAATTGCGCAAAATGTATGTTTATGTCTTTTCATCGTTGCAAACCTTCGCTAGTTTCCTATTCGATTTGCAATGAACCTTGCAACGAATATCAACTGTCGTTGATCTTGGGTTATTTTTGATTGCATATTAATCCTTAATGATCATATATCCTGTATAGTTAATAAGGCGAATGGTGTACTTGGATTCATTAAGCGTTGGTCGAAGGAATTTAATGATCCTATACAACAAAAGTTCTTTTACATCTTTAGTTCGCCCGGTGCTTGAATACTGCTCATCCGTCTGGTGTCCGCAGTATAAAAAGCATATGGATCGTATTGAGTCTGTCCAAAAGCAATTCTTCCTTTTTACCCTCCGCTGCTTAAATTGGGATCCCAACCTTCGGTTGCCATCGTATTCTAGTAGGCTTTTGCTTATTGACCTTCCATCTTGGCTAACCGTAGAACAGTCCTAGGCGTTTCTTTTCTTCATAAGTTAATTATCGGTGATGTAGACTCTTCTGAACTCTTAGTTCGACTTAACTTCTCCGTTCCCTCTAGACCAACTAGAAATTATTTGCCTTTAATCTTGCCTAGATGCACAACTGACTACGCACAGCACAACCGTTTTCGGGTTTTATGTAAAAATTATAATGATGTTTATCACCTGCTCTCAACAGAACTCTCTCTCTTTTCCATAAAGTTATCTCTTTTTGCACATCTCCGGCAATATCTCTGACCACATCCAGCAGGAGCAGGGGCCTAGCTTGCCGGACCGGCTAATAAATATTCCCCCACCGGGTCAGAGATTTTTCGGATGATTTAATTCATCTTTATTTTAGCTAATATTTATTTTATTTTTATTATATTATATTTAATTTAAGAAAAAATTCAGGTCCACCCTAACTAGAGCACTAACAAACAATAAAGTGTCCGTCAAAAATTGTGCCAAAAAGTCTTTAAATACGTTCGAAAAGCAGCCAGCAGGTACAAATCGCTTGAGGAACATCAGCAGCACTCGAGACTTGTGGAGGACAGTCGATTTACCTGTCGGATCCACAAACAGAAGTAAAACAGCTGAGTAAGCCATATGCCAACAACAACAAAGAAAGCGACATAAGTTTCGAATTAAAGTGAGACTCCAAAGGCCACAGAGGATTTGGACTTTGAACCTTCGAAAAAGCGCAGAAGAAAAGCTTAAAAGCTCAAGTGCAAGCTCAAGTTAAAAGCATATGAAAAGCACCCAGCAACTGCCTGTAGAGCATACTTTTAGGCGGGCACTAGAAAAGCCGATAAGCAAATGAATATCTATTCTACACCAGAACAGCAAAAAATTAAGCGTAAGAAAAGCGAGTTTTCACCAGAGATGGGCGAATCAGCAGCAGTCCTCACAGAGGCCTCAATCCAACAATTGATGAAAGTCATGCAGTCAACACTGGAGACAACTTTGGATGCAAAGCTTGCAAACGTGGCAACGAAAGATGATATCCATGGAATAAATTTTCAACTAACGGAGGTGGTGTCTCAGATGGAGGCTATCAAAGCTGAAAACATGGAACTGAAAAAGGAGATCGAAGTAATAAAAGCAGACCGCCAAAGAGAGGCAATAGAAATGCAGAGGCTCATCTCCGATTCAAAACGGAAAAATGTGATTTTTAGAGGAGTTTCAAATACCAAGGAACCAAAGGAAGCCATTATGGAGGTGTGCAAAAAGAATTTAGAAATTCGCGATCCAATCATTACCTCCGCCAGAATCCTATCTGAACGTGCTCGAGGCAGAAACATTATATGCGAAATGGCAACTATCGATCAGGCGAATGAAGTTTTCAAAAACGCGAGAAAACTAGTAGGCACGACCATTTACGTGGAGAAGGACTTATCAGAACAAAAGCAGAGACACAAGAGCCTACTACTGCTCCTTAAAGCACATCTACAAACTCTTAGCAAAGATGTCAAAATCCTGGTAAAGAACGACTCACTGAACGTGGGGCAAGACTGGTACTATTGGAACAAAGAAAAACAACTGATGTGCGGAAACCAACAAGGAATAATGGTGCTACAGAAAACCTATCCATGGATCACCCCGGAAAGCGTGTCCTATAGTACACTAATGGATAAATTACCAAAAAACTAACACGGAATAGACAACATATACTTAAAACAAGCAGTCAACTTAGCAGTAACGTCACAACACCAACGAATTTTAATAGATATAGATCCAATCACCCAAACAACAACCATAGATATATAATAAGCAATAAAAGTCTCATCAATGAAAACATAATGTTGAATTTCGAAAGCAATGTTAAAATATTATCGTACAATATAGCAGGGCTAGCAAATAAGCTGATACAAAAAACTTCTTCAAATTTATAAACGAACATGATATCTTTATTTTATATGAAACATTTATTGAAAAAATGAGGAGCTGTATGAACCGTACTTTGTGGACTTTAACATCAGTTGGAGTATTGCGACTCGAACAGCAGCAAGAGGACGAGCAAGTGGAGGTACCCTTTTTGGAATAAAAAAAAATCTGGCTCAAATATGTAAATTCACAACCATCGAACGAACAACTGTTATCGAGTTCGATACGACAAAGGAGAAGCTCTACATTATCCCTTGCTATATTAATTGTAATAGTTGGGCAACGAGTTTTGAGGAACTATACAATACCCTGAGCGAGTCAAATATGAACAACATAATGGTATTAGGTGATCTGAATGCGCGGCTGGGAAGTGCACAAATAGGCATAATGGACCCTACATCAGAAGAAAAACATGCAAATGCTCCAAGAAACTCGCAAGACACTACGACCGATGCAAAGGGAAAGCAGATCATAGAGCTCGGTGAATGCTTTCGCTTGACAATTTTAAATGGAACGACGCAAAGCGACAAGGACGGAAGATATACATTCTTGCGGGGTCAGGCGACATCGACAATTGATTACTGCTTGATACAAGGCCAGTGGCACACCCATGTAGCAGATATGTGGATTGGAAGTCAAACTTTTTCGGATCATATGCCCCTAGTAGTGGATCTCAACTTCACAAATCTACCCGAGGTAGAAAACGAAAACCAGTTACTACCCAAGCTGAAATGGATGCAAGCACGAGCGCAGGAATACTCAGCAAAACTAGATCACGAAATCGGAAAATTAGCTCTATCACAGCGAGAAGTAGAGATGGACTCCTTAATAGGTTGTATTGCGGAAGCGGCTAAATTCATGCAGAGACCGAAGACTGAAACTGGGATACAATACTGGTTTAATCAAGAGTGTGAAAGAGCCAGAATAAACTCATTCAATGCCCTTAAAATAGCTAGACGCTCAAACACATATGAGGATAAAGAGAACTATAAACACCTAAACCGCTTCTATAAGCTAAAGTGTAAGGAAACCCAAAGAGAGTATTTCAGTAAATTGGAAGCAGACATGTGCCGCGTTACCGATAGCAAATCGTTCTGGGCACTCGTACGAAGACTTAATGGTTCGGGAGCTAGGAAGAACATTGCTGTACCACCAGCAGAACTTGCCCAATACTTTCACAGCCTGCTTTTCTCAGATGACCATAGTAATATTGTGAGCTATGCCCTACCAAATATTATTGTTGATTCCTTAGATTGTGCATTTGATATAGAGGATGTCTACATCGCACTACAGAAAAGTAAGCCAAATAAAGCGCCCGGAACAGATCGAGTACCTGTGGAATTCCTGGCTAATGCCTCCAGCTCATTCATATGCCATCTCACAGAGGTTTTTAATAAAATGTTCAACACAGCCAAAGTGCCCAACAGCTTTCAAACAAGTATCATCTACCCAATATATAAGAAGGGAAGCCCAAATGATGTTCAAAACTATAGAGGCATCTCTTTTCTTAATTCGTCAATGAAAGTCACTAGATTTGTAGATTCGAACCATCTACTCAGCGAAAGCCAAATGGGATTTAGAAAAGGGTACTCTACGGTTGACAGCATATTTGTGCTCACGGCACTTGCCAGGGAGTATCTGCGGAAAGGAAAAAAGATGTACCTCTTTTTTATCGATTTTAAAGCAGCGTTCGACACAATAAATAGCAAATGCCTTATGTACAAGCTGAGCAATATGGGATTGTCATTAAAAATCATTAATATGCTCATAAGTTTGTATAGCCATAATACCGCTAGAGTATGGGACGGCCATAGTTTATCTGATGGCTTCCAAACGAACCAAGGGGTCAAACAAGGATGCCTACTCAGTCCGCTCCTATTTGCCCTTTATGTGGATGACATAGAGTCCTCTCTTCCCGGTGGAGTCAAAATGGGAGATCACCACTTTAAGATCTTGAAGTACGCAGATGATATGGTCATGTTAGCTGAGTCCCCCGAAATACTACAGAAAATGATAGATGCGACACAAAAACTATTGCAAAACTTGGAATCTAACCATCAATTGTGATAAGTCAAAAGTACTCGTAGTTAGAAATGGCAGAGGAAAATTTGCACGAAATGAGAGGTGGAACCTATCAGGAACGCCTTTGAAGTGGTTAAGTCTTTTAAATATTTGGGGGTAACCCTGACTAGCAATATGAGCTTTGCTAAGCACGTTGAGCTAAAACTTAAGGAGACCAGGATGGCAATAAGTAGCACGTGGAACTCTTTGCTGAAACGTAAAAATGTTAATGCAAGCTCAAAATATAAAATGTATCAAGCAACAGCGAAGGCGATTACATGCTACGCAGCGCAAGTGTGGGGTGACGAGTTATTTGATGCAGTTGAACGAGGACAACGATACTTTATAAAAGGATATTTTACCTTCCGCAAAATACACCAAATTACGCGATACATCTGGAAACCGGCCTGCCACCATTATTCACGCATACCTTAAAGCTCCACTTCAACTATGTAGCGAAGACTCTTACGATGCCCGATCAGAGATACCCCAAAATTGTCTCCAAATACTTGTTGTCCACTAAATCACAATGCTTTCAGCGATGGGAAAACCTATCGGAGATTTATAACTCGCAGCTAACACTGGAAAATCCAAGTCAGTGGAAAATACAACAAACTGAGCTTATAACAAACATTGAGCTAACCATGAGGCAAAATTGGGGAAACGAAGCAAGACAAAGCACTGTCAGGAATTCGTATAATAAATTAAACCACAACTTGAATGAGACAAATTATTTTCAAGACGCTTTAGGAGCCAACGTAATCTCACTCATTTTTAAAATAAGAGTTGAAATGTTACGCCTAAATTACCGACCACACCATCAAACTGCAGACATCCAGTGTACACTATGTAATACAAATGAACAAGAGGACACGATACATTTTCTGGGTAAATGTCCGATTCTTCAGGAAATTAGAGCTGCTAGCCTGGGAAAGAGATTCATGTCGGATTTGGAGTGCCAAAACCTTTTAAATGGAGTTGACTGGACCAGACTATTTACCTACGTCAGCAACGCCTTAAGATATAGAGCACAAATTATAAATGAAACTTTTTAGTAACACGAAATTCAAGCTTGTAAAATTAAATTTAAAAAATGTTATGATATGTCAACACCACTTTCTTCTTCTTCTTTGGCCTGATATATCAATATCACAACCGATTGTCGGTCACTAGTAATGCACGCCAGCCGCTTCTGTCTCGTGCGCGCTGGCTCCCGTTGTGTACACCAAGATTCTTAAGGTCTTGCTGCACCTGGTCTTCCCGTCTCAATTTCGGACGTCCCTTCTGGCGGGGTCTCCCTAATTCTTTCGCCTTACGACTGTACGCCTTTTTTACTGGAGCGTTATCATCCATACGAGTGACATGTCCCAGCCAGCGTAGCCGCTGCAATTTTATACGCTTAGCTAGGTTTGTGTCCCCATAGAGCTCATACAGTTCGTGATTCATTCGGGAGCGAAATTCATCGCCAACTTTTAAAGGTCCATAAATCCTCCGAAGAAGGATCATCCGCTGCTGTTAATGTCCATGCTTCTGCGCCGTATTGCAGGACTGGGATGATAAGCGACTTGTATAGCGCTATTTTCGTTCTTCGAGAGAGGGCTCTCTTGAATTCCTTACTGAGCCCGTAGTAGCATCGGTTTGCAAGAGTAATTCTTCTTCGAATTTCGCGGCGATGTTGTTGTCGCTAGTTATTGCTGTTCCTAGATAGACGAAATCCTTTACAACGTTAAAGTTGTAGCCTCCCATCGCCACAGATTGTCCAAGACGCGTAGACTCACTGCGCGTGGCAACAAGTACTTCGTCTTATCCTCGTTCACCGCTAGGCCCATCAGTCTAGACTGCTTCTCAATCTCTGAAAACGCCCTGCTTACCGCCCGTTCATTTGTGCCGATAATATCAATGTCATCGGCATACGCAAGTAGCATTACATCTTTATAGAAGATGGTGCCCGATTTGTTGGCATTTGGGCACTGGCGTATTATATACTCCATCAGCAGATTAAAGAAGTCGCACGACAAGGTGTCGCCCTGCCTAAAACCTCTTTTGGTATCGAATGGTTCGGAGAGGTTCTTTCCTATTTTGACGGAGCTTTGCGTGCTTCTCCAACGTCATCATGCAAAGTCGAACGTACTTTGCTGGTATACCAAAAGTAGACAGGGCGTCAAAGAACTTTGACCTTATCGGCGTGTCGAAAGCGGCTTTGTAATCAACAAAAGGTGGTGGAGTTGATACCTGTCTCATAGTGCTTCTCCAGGATTTGTCGCAATGTGAAAATCTGGTCTGTGGTGGATTTACCAGGTCTAAAGCCACACTGATAGTGTCCAATCAGTTTGTTTGTAAATGGCTTTAGACGTTCACATAATATGCTGACAGTACTTTATATGCAATGGGAAGAAGACTAATCCCACGGTAGTTGGCGCAGATTGAGGGTCTCCTTTTTTGAAAATTGGCAAAGTACACTTAGATTCCAACCGTCGGGCATGCTCTCGTCGGACCATATTTGACAGAGAAGTTGGTGCATGCACCTTACCAACCCTCGCCGCCAGTCTTGAACAATTCCGCAGGCAGCTCATCAGCGCCCGCTGCTTTGTTGTTTTTTAACCTTTTAATGGCTATCAAGACTTCATCTTGGTCCGGCGGGTCTATCATATATCATCAGTTGGTGGCGAAGCTGCTTCTGCAGAGGCGGAATTGTGTTCGTCATCGCCTCCCAGCAGGTTGGAAAAGTAGTTTCTCCATTTATCCAGTGCCACTTGCGGATCTGTGACCAGATTTCCATTCTCGTCCTTGCATTGTGTGACTCCGGGCTTGAAACCTTCGGATAGTTGCCTAACCGCTTGGTAGAATTTCGAGTCTCACTCATGCCAAATAGCATCTCGACTTCCTCTCGCATGCGCCTTCCAGCTCCTTCTTTTTCTACGAAAAAAGGCGCTTCTCCTCTCGCCTTTTTTCCCGGAATCGCTCTTTCACAGCTCGCGTTGCTCCCGACTGCAGAGTTCTCCTGCGGGCAGCGTCTTTCTCTGCAGTATTGGCGACACTCCTCATCGTACCAGGTCTGCTTTCGAGGAAACTCGGAGAACCGAGTATCTCCTTGGCAGCCGTACTCATGGAGTGGGAAATATGTTTCCACTGTTCGCATACACTAGAAGGGTATGGCGAGATTTCCCGGAGCAGCTGGGAAAGTTTTGCATTGTAGGCTTCGGAAGTCCGTTGTGATTGCAGCTTTCGACATCCAGCTTTCGACGTGTGCTAGTGCGTGTGGCATAGGCCACACTGATTCGCGTGCGTACCTTGGCTGCAACAAGATAGTGATCCGAGTCAATATTTGCTCCTCGAATCGCACGTACGTCTAACACACTCGATGAGTGCCTTCCGTCGATCACAACGGATCAATCTGATTTCGCGTTAATGATCAGGGGACTTCCATGTTGCCTTATGGATGTCGCGATGTTGAAATCTGGTACCACTAATGACCATGTTTCGCCCGCGGCGAAATTAATTAGCCTCTCTCCATTGCTGGAGGTTGTTTCATGAAGGCTAAAATGTCCGACCGTTGGCCCAAAGACTCCTTCTCTCCCGATTTTTGCGTTGAAATCGCCTAGCACGATCTTAATGTCGTGATCGGGGCAGCGCTCATAAAGGTGTTCTAGACGCTCATAGAATTCATCTTTATCCGAGTCATCCTTGTCTTCCGTCGGGGCGTGGGCACAGATAAGACTAATGTTGAAGTACTTAGCCTTAAGTCTGAGAGCGGCTAGTCGCTTGTCAACAGGTGTGAAGCTGATGACAGAGCGCCGTAGTCTTTTGCTGACTACGAAACCGCACCCGAACTCGTGCTTGTTAGCGTGGCCGCTGTGGTAGATCTCCCAGGGTACATTTGTTGATGATGTTCTCAACGTGCGGCCCTGTCAATCCATCGCATCTCCTGGAGAGCGGTGATGTCAGCTGAATATTTTTCGAGGACATCCACCAACTGAATGTCAGCACCGTCCCTGTTGAGGGGTGCGGACATTCCAGAGCATATCCTCAAGTCGTGGTCCTTAAAACGTTTGCGTGGGTCGTCGTCAGAGGGGGTCCGTATCCGAGGCATTTTTGTCGCAGTTTTCATTGGAAGGTCTGTTTTACGGTGGTGGGTACCAAGCCCGACGCACCAACCCTATTTAACCAATAAGGAGGGTTTGCCGCTCACGTTAGCCAGCAGCTTTGCGGATGCATCGCTCTGTTACCAGGGGCCACCACGAGGAGGTGTGAGACGACTTGAGACGCAGTAAGTCAGGATCGCGCTGGGTTCGCCAAGTTGAACCAGTCAGCACCACAGTCAACACCACTTTATGTTATAGAATATAGAACTTATGCTATTTTACAATTTATGTTATTTATGTATTTATATTATTTATGTATTTATGTTATGCTCACTTTTGTTTTGAAACGGCTTTAGGTTAACGGCTGCTTGCCATACCTTCGACAAGCCAAAAATAAAATATTACTACTACTATTTAATTTAATTTAATTCTTTCCTTTTTTTTTAATTCTTTTAATTTTAAATTTTATTTTCATTATTGTTTTATTTTATATTATTTTTGTTCATTCTATAATATTGTTTGTGTTTATGATTTTGTAAACATATTTTTAAGCCTTCTCTTTTTCTTTTTCCTCACCCTTCTCTTTTTCTCTTTTTCGAGTTCTATACTATTTAAATTTGTGTTAGGTCTAGTAACGTCTCTGGCTTCAATTGGCTGTGAACTGGGGCATAGATGGCCGGACGGGCAAATAAAATTCCCCCACCGTGTCGGAGTCGTTACTAGTCGATTTGTAATTTTGTTAGATTTTCCTTGTTAGGCTTTCTTAGTTCATTAAGCCTTTTATAACGTATTCAGTTTTTCTTTTTTGGTTGACAGCCAGCATTTGTCGACTTTTTTTTTCAACAAATAAACAAATAAAAAAAATAATAGGTTCAACAAAATTAGTTTTCAAGTAGGGTTTTAGCAATCTTTAATGGTTTTTATACACTTGAAAAGTGTATATTAATTTTGCCCAGAAGTTTGTAACGCATAGAAATATTCATTTCCGACCCCATAAACTATATATATTCTTGATCAGGACAACGAGCTGAGTTTAATTCCGTCTCTCCGTCCGTCCGTCTGTCTGTCTGTCTGTTTCTACGCAAACTAGTCCCTCAGTTTTAAAGCTATCGAGCAGAAATTTTGCACAGAGTCTTCTTTTTACTGCACGCAACTAATATGTCGGAACCGGCCGGATCGGATGACTATATCATATAGCTGCCATAGGAACAATCTGTCTAAGAACTAGTTCTAGATAGAAAAACTTTTTTGTTTTCCATCGTAGCGTCACTAATCTTGGTATATGTTAGCTTTATATGCTTCCACATAATTCTGGGAAAATTTATCAAAATCGGATTACTATAGCATATAGCATTTACTAAGAAAAGTTTTTTTATGGTATAAAATTTTTATTATCAATGATTTAAAAATTTTAAATATCTGATATATTCCCATATATATTTTACCGGTTAAATCAGTTGGAGTAAAGTTTTCAAGTGTATTAAAACTTCGACACGGTCGAAGTTAACTTTGCCTTCTCGTTTGTCTTTTTTCATGAAATATTTTTTTCTGGTACAATCAATTAATAAGGTAGGAAAAATATTTTTCTAAATTAAAATTCTTTTAAAGGAAAAAAAAAATAATAATAATAATGGAACGTAGACATGGTTATAATGATAGTTTCGAAGCTTTCATTTCGGAAATGCACAGCCTACATTTCAAGCTGAAGACCAAGATCCCCGAAGCAAACTCTGTAGGGATCTTAAATCAATCTGAATGTCCAAATGGGCAGTTTCTTACTGGCATCCCCAGTACAAACCCTGGCAGGATTCAAGAGGGAAGGAATCAAAGTAGAGAAATGGCTCAAGGAAAGGCGTGTTAGGCGGCAAGTCAACGAGATCACAGAGGAGGAGGAAGAGAGCCTAGATGGTCAAGATCAATCCGTCGAGGCCATACGGTGAGGTCCAAGGGGAGGTGGCGGGTCAAAAGGTAGTAGAAGCAGCGTAACGCCGTCCCCGACTCATAAAGAGGATAGAAACCAGCTGGTACCGCGCACGGGTGATAGTAATCAGCTGTGCTCATCTCCCTTCCACATGTAGCTGTGCCGTCTGCCTATCTGTCGAATTTCATCCACACAGAAGAGGAGGAAGAGAGCCTAGATGGTCAAGATCAATCCGTCGAGGCCATACAGAGAGGTCCAAGGGGAGGTGGTGGGTCAAAAGGTAGTAGAAGCAGCGTAACGCCGTCCCCGACTCATAAAGAGGAATATAAAACGAGAAGGCAAAGCTAACTTCGACTGTGCCGAAGTTTTAATACACTTGAAAAACTTTACTACAACTGATTGAACTGATTTAATATATATAGGATATAGATATCAAACATTTAAAATTTTTAAATCATTGATAATAAAAATTTGATACCATAAAATAAAACTTTTCTGAGTTTACTAAGAAAAATGTGTTTTAACACATTTTCCGACCGATCGGTCCTATGGCAGCTATATGCTATAGTCATCCGATTTTGATAATTTTCTTCAAAATAATGTGAAAGCATATAAAACTAATATATACCAATATTGGGGACGCTACGATAAAAAAACAAAAAGTTTTTCTCACTAGAAGAAACATATAAAACAAATATATACTACGATTGGAGACGCTACGATGTAAATCAAAAAAGTTTTTCTCACAACGACTTATTTTTCGACCGATCGTTCCTATGGCAGCTATATGCTATAGTGATCCGATTTTGATACATTTTTCCAGAATTGTGTGGAAGCATATAAAACTAATATATATCACGATCGGTGACGTTACGATGGAAAACAAAAAAGTTTTTCTATCTAGAACTAGTTCTTAGACAGATCGTTCCTATGGCAGCTATATGATATAGTCATCCGATCCGGCCGGTTCCGACATATTAGTTGCGTGCAGTAAAAAGAAGACTCTGTGCAAAATTTCTGCTCGATAGCTTTAAAACTGAGGGACTAGTTTGCGTAGAAACAGACAGACAGACAGACGGACAGACGGACGGACGGAGAGACGGAATTGAACTCAGCTCGTTGTCCTGATCAAGTATATATAGTTTATGGGGTCGGAAATGAATATTTCTATGCGTTACAAACTTCTGGGCAAAATTAATATACACTTTTCAAGTGTATAAAAAAAAGTGAATTGCCCTTAAAGCTAAGATAACCAAATACCAAAATAACAGGTTCAAAAATTTAACTCGACCCTGAAGTTGAGTTTTTTTTCTGAAATTATTTTATTCAGCTTTTGTTGCTGCAGCAAGTGTACTTTAAAATAATGAAATCAGCTATTTATATCACGTTTAAAAAGAAAAGAAAATGCTTATGTGAAAAGTTTATGCTTATGTGTTGTGTCTTTGTTTTTATGTGATGTTGCCGTGTATTTTTTAGACGAACTTAACCTAAAAATCACGTGTTTTGTGGAGTAAAAAGTTTGAAGCTAGCCGAGTATTCTCGCACCTAAAGATGCAATTATGTTCATTTTGATGTATATAATATAGCGTTATCAACCGCTTTTGCTTATTTTGGATCGTTTGCCAAATATTTGTTATTGTTGCTTGAATTCAGCCACCCCGAAATGTTTCCAAAATGGATAGAAGGTGTTCGCAAATCGCACATAATTTCTGATTGGATCTTTAAAACGATTGTTAAAAATCTAAAGCCAATGGAAAATCAAATAATTCAAATCAAGATCTGTTATTATACCGCTTATATTAATAAGAATCTGACAAAATGCAAAAGAGTCATTTTAGGATTCAACCAAGAACATTATAAATGTCTTTAACCAAGGTCGTCGAGGAAGATGATTTATAAGGAAATGCCAAAGGACGCCCATTTGATCTAAAAAGAAGGTGGAATGCGTTTAAAAAGAATAAAAGCTACTGATTTGATTATAAAGCAATTTCCAAAAACTTATTTCTTATATAACACTAGTTTAAAGCGAAAAAAAACCCATTGAAGACATTATTTGATCTCAAAAATGAATTTCAAAAAATTTTGTATGGAAACGTTTTTGAGTTAGGTTTTTTTTTAGTTTTTCGATAGGGACCCATACTTTTTAAGCCATACTCGGGTTACAAACAACGGATTAATCAAAAGGGTATTCGATATAATAATAATTTAGTTCCAGAACACTTTCCAATCGGTTCAGTAGTTTAAAAGTTAGAAGCAAAAATATTTCGCAAAAAAATAATTTTTTTCTCAAAAACGTGAAAAATTTGATTTCCTAAAATCTGTAAATGGTTGAAAATAAAAATCAACAAATAGTTTTTTCTTTTAAACTCACTTATTGCACTTTAAAAATTTAGAGCAAGGCAAAAATTGAAGAAAAATAACAAAATTTTCTAAGAAATACTTAAAACACTGAAATTTTACTGTTAGTACTTGTACTCAAATTGCTCACAACTCCTTTATTTATCCATAGATATTCTTTATAAATAAATTATTTTCTTCTTAGAATTGCTATTCGTATAACCAAAAAAAAAAACAATTTATTTTTATCAGTTTCAACATTTTACAGATTTTAGGAAAAAAAATTTTGCACGTTTTTCAGAAAAAATAGTTTTTTTCGAAATATTTTTGTTTATAGCATTCAAACTACTAAACCCATTGGAAAATTATCTTCAACTAGATTATTTAAAATTGCATACCCTTTAGATTAATACCTTGCTTGACGACATCTAAAGTTTCTATCTCGAGATATGTCATAAAATGTAAGGGTAACTAAAGAAAAAACTAATAAAAATGCTAACTCAAAAAATGATCCATACAAAAAATTTTAAATTTTATTTTTGAGTTCAGCATTCCAAATTTCATTAGAAAAAATAACAGCTTCAATGTGTATTTATTTTTTTTATTTTTGTAAACTAGTGTAATCAAAAAAATTTTAAGTAAAACGAGAGGGCAAAGCTAACTTCGACTGTGCCGAAGTTTTAATACACTTGAAAAACTTTACTCCAACTAATTTAACCGGAAAAATATATGTAGGAGATAGATATCAGATATCTAAAATGTTTAAATCATTGATAATAAAAATTTGATACCATAAAATAAAACTTTTCCTATTAAAACACATTTGCCGACCGATTGGTCATCGATACTTTTTTTTTAAAATTATGTAAAAGCATATCAAACTAACTTATACGAAGATTAGTGACGCTACGATGGAAAAAAAAGTTTTTCTCACTAGGACTATTTTTTTCGTCTGACCGTTTCTATGACAGAGAGAGAGAGTCTTGTAAGTGATTGACGTGTGTTATTTGTGCTCCGCAATTAAAAATTATTTTGTGTCGTTTTACTTGCCTATTTTGTTGCAAAGTTTTATTTAAATCATTTCGATAATTCACCCCTTTACCGTGTTGTGCTTCGCTCTTCGGTTGTGTGCTTATAAACAATCAATTTCACAAATTAAATAATCGCGGCGTCAGCTTTGTGTATATTTGTTTGTGTAATTGTTTTGCTTATCTGTTTTTCGCGGTCCCCACCCCCTCCTTAAGACAAGCTTGTGTGCGAGTTCGCTGTGTGCATATTCTCTTTGTGCATCGCTCCCGCTCATCTTTGTTGTTTGATCTACTCAGAGCTTAGCTACCGCTACATCTTAGCTCTTATATTTTGATTTTGATTTCTCTTTCGATTTTAGACCCTGTGGTAATTTTGTGCATTATGGCGTGCTGCAAAATAAAGATGCAAGTGATTCGGAGCAATTTCGGTTTGTAACCTGTTGGTTGTGCGATCACTCTATGAATATTAAATGTGCAGGATTAAGTGGACGTGACCTTGACAAGGTTTATTCCCCTAAAAAGGGTTGTGGTGCCTTGAAATGGTCTTGCCCGGCATGCACTGACATTCAATTCAATTTTTCGCGAATGTATAACAGCGTGAAAAATAGTTTTGATAAATTGCACAAAGTGTCCAAGCAACTTTCAAGCGAGTTTAGCTCCAGTTCTGACTTGCTTAGTCAATTCAAATTCGAGTCGGCATCGATGCGTCGGTTGGAGCCGCAATTTTTAGTTGTGCCACCGCCTGATTCTGGTGAATCGACCCAACCTCCTCCATCGTTGCCAAGCACTCCCTTGAATTTTGACTTGTCGCCAACAATTTCTTTATCTGCCTCTACAGAAAACTTGCTGGATGTTTCACCCTTACCCTCCCTGATTCAACCTTCTAACGACTTGTCCAATGCACCATTAGATAGGTCTGTTAATTCGCTAATAGTGCCTTCCGAACCTCAAGACAATGTCTTGGGTTCTGCTTCTATTTCTCCTCAGCCTCCCATTCTTACAGTTGTAGCTCCTCGTAGACAAGTTTTTGTGTCTAGGTTGTCTCCTGAAACTACTTGCGAGTCAATTGCACCATACATTGCTCACAAATCCTCAGCAAGAGTTTATATTTCGAAGTTCAGTTTGGCTGAGCCTCGGGATATAGCTTCGTTTAAAATTAGTGTCTCTTTCGAAGAATTTCCTATTATATGTGACCCAAAATTTTGTCCGCCACTACTTATTGTTAACGAGTACAGGCAAAGAAATCGCAGGATAATGCCTGTCAGCTTGCCCTCTAACAGTTTTGGGGCACAAGTTGGATCTAATAGTGCTCCAAAAAACTAGTCCAGTCCTCCGTTCTTAGTATCGTCTATCAAAATGTTAGGGGTCTTTTGTCCAAACTTACCTCTTTATTTTTGAATTTTCAGAGACCTGGTTAAATCCCTCCGTTTCTGATTGTGAAATATTGTCAAATGATTATATTGTTTACCGTCGTGATCGACAGGCTCGCCGCGGTGTAGGTGTTATGATAGCAGTAAAATCTAACCTTCGGTCGGAATGCATTTCTGTAAATGTGCCTGACGATGTTGAATTGTTTGCCGTTAAGGTAACTTTTAATTCCTTTTCTGTATTCATTTCTTGTTCCTATATCCCTCCTTCTTCCGATATTCAAGTATATATGCACCATATAAACTGCATAAAATATGTTTTTACTTAATTACGAGACATTGATTATATGGTTGTTGTTGGTGATTTTAACTTGCCAAACATCGCATGGTCAAATCTTAATGGGTCAACTTATCTTGTACCATCTGCACAGCATGATTTTTTAGATTGTTTGCTTGATCTGTCTTTGTTTCAAATAAACTCAGTTCCAAATCATTTAAACAAATTGTTAGATCTTGTTTTTGTCACTGACAGTTTTAATGCGGTTGTCTCTAGGTCTTCCCCCCTAACACTACCCGAGGATTCTTACCATCCTACATTAGAAATATCTCTAACAAATCCTGGATTTACCCCTTCAACTTCAATGACTTCAGTAAAACCTCGTCGTTGCTTCTGTAAAGCTAATTTTACCCTGCTTAATCAACTTATTTGTTCAAAAGATTGGTCTCCTTTATACAATGCAGTTCACATTGACGTCGCTGTTACCTTTTTTTAAGACTCTATTAACTCTCTCTTTGATATTTTTGTTCCAAATAGTGTTCACATTTGCTCGTACCGCTGACCAGGTCAGACGTGTTTTTCTTGTGCTCCACTATAAAACAGTCTAAAAGTGTTTATACCCGTTACTCGTAGAGTAAAAATGGTATACTAAGTTCGTGCAAATGTATGTAACAGGCAGAAGGAAGCATTTCCGACCCCATAAAGTATAAATATTCTTGATCAGCATCAATAGCCGAGTCGATATAGACATGTCCGTCTGTCCGTCCGTCCGTCCGTCCGTCTGTATGAACACCTAGATCTCAGAGACTATAAGAGCTAGAGCTACCAAATTTTCAGTGTAGACTTGTATTGTCTGCACGCAGATCAAGTTTGTTTCAAATTGTTGCCACGCCCCTCCCGCCCCCGCAATTTGAAAAAAATCTCATATCTCCCACAATTTTGAAAATAGACTGTTGAAACCTTCTAGCCATATATCTTAATCATCATTACCTATCGATCCGCCATACATCATTTTTCGATCAGATGAACTATAGTAGAGTTGCCGCCCCCGCAATTTGAAAAATACCTAATATCTCCCACAATTTTGAAAATAGATTGTTTGAACCTTCTAGACATATATTTTAATAATTATTACCTATCGATCAGCCATACATCATTTCCTGATCAGATGAACGATAGAAAAGTTGCCGCCCCCGCAATTTGAAAAAAACCTCATATCTTCCACAATTTTGAAAATAGACAAACCTTCTAGGCATATATCTTAATTCTCATTACCTATCGATCCGTTATTCTTCGATTCCCGGTCAGATGTACGGTAGTAAAGTTGCCACCCACGCAATTTGGATAATACCTCAAATCTCCCAGAATTTTTAAGATAGATTATTCAAACCCTCTAGACATATATTTTAATCATCACTACCTATCGATCCGCCATACATCGTTTCCTGATCAGATGAACGATAGAAAAGTTCACGCCCCCGCAATTTAAAAAATACCTCATATGTCCCACAATTTTGAAAATAGATTGTTTGAACCCTCTAGACATATATTTTCATAATAATTACCAATCGATCAGCCATACATCATTTCCTGTAGAGTAGAGTTGCCTTCCCCGCAAATTGGAAAAAAACTCGTATCTCCCACAATGTGGACATGTTGATATCCTGAGTAACGGGTATATCGAAGTCGAGCAGGGCCGACTTTAACTTACGCTCTCGTTTTTTTTTAAAAAAGTGAATAAATAAATCACCTACCTTCCATAGGCACTTGTGCTTATGATGTCCAATAATAACTAATAGTTTAAATTTAATTTAATTAAATTAACTAAATGACAACGTGTAGAAATACAAAAAGTGCAACTGGTAAAAGTACCAACAACACCATGAGTCAGAAAGTCCTCAATGTTCAACTGCAACAACAGCAAGACGAACGCCGACTTTCTGTCCAGCGCAACAATGTTTACTTTGCAATAGTTTCCCCCGAGCCCACCAGCACGCTAAAACCAACTAATAATGCAAGCGTAAGCTCCCTTACTACCACTCCGACTTGGAGTGCCCAATGCGCCTCCCTCAACCCACACTGATCACCGTTTCATCAAGTGCAACAACAAGTACGGTAACTCTTACTACCGCTCAATCAGCATCAACCAGCACAACAACAAGTATGAAGACTGCAGCGATTACCACGAATCAGTTTCCAATAATGTCAACGCAGCACGCACTTCCACTAACACATACCCAAGGTACATCAAGAAGCCGCTCATATGTGCAGACTGGCATCGATCGGTATGTACAAATAAACAAACGAAAATTAAGCCCACAAAACAAAAAAAGCGGCAACACCCCGAAAATCAACAAGACAAGCGATAAGCCAAAGGAAATATTCGTGAAACAAAGCTCCAAGTTAATATTGAGGAAAATTATCGCGCAGTCGATAAATACTTAAGAGAAGATAATAAAAGCTTTTACACTTACCAACTCAAAAGTAGCAAAGGGCTGAAAGTCGTTATTAAAGGCATTGAATCAAGTGTACCATCAGAGGAAGTTGGTTTTGCCTTGGTTGAACAGGGTTATAAGGTAAAATCCGTAGTAAACCTTATGAACAGGGACAAGAAACCTCAACCACTATTCAAAGACTAAGCCCGGAAGACAAAGCTCCCAAAAAAATGAGGTGCACCCAATTTACAAACTACAGTTTTTGTTGCATCGCAGAAATACTGTAGAGGAGCCGCACAAACGTACAAGTCCAGTGCAATGCACCAACTGCCAAGAATTTGGGCACACTAAAGCCTACTGTGCTTTGCGATCAGTTTGTGTTGCATGCGGAGAGCTTCACGAAACTGCTTCGTGCCCTGCAAACAAGGAGGATCCGACCGCAAAAAAGTGTAGCAACTGTGGAGGTAACCACACTGCAAACTACAGAGGCTGCCAAGTCTACAAAGATCTGAAGAGCAGGATTAATACACGCATAGAAACAGCCCGTTCGTATGGAAACGTAAATCTGCTTACACCCTCAAACTCGACACCGGGTGTTTTCTTCACCAAAGCTGCTAGATCGTCATTTGCCACAACAAGCACCACTCAAGGCGATTCCTTTGCAAGCGCCCTCAAACTCGGAACAGATAGATCCGCACCCACAACTAATATTACACACGAAGCACAAACACAGCCGACTCTGCAAATCGTACAAAACCAAGCGGAACAATCATCAATCTTTAGTAAACTAGAAACAATGTTTTTTCTCGTTGCAGCAAACTCTGATAGATTTTATTGTATATACGCAAAACGCAATGCAAAAACAAATGAGAAATCAAGGCATTCTCATTCAAATGCTCGCTGCGCAACAATCAAAACAGAGTTCCTTCAATAATTTCTCTCTGGAATGCAAATGGCATTTCTCGCCACAAACTGGAGCTTTTAAAGTTCCTACAAGACAATGAAATCGACATAGTTCTGCTTGCAGAAACTCATCTTACGGAAAGATATAATTTTCAATTATCGGGGTATGCCTTTTACGGCACAAATCACCCAGATGGTAAAGCTCATGGCGGAACTGGCATCCTAGTCAGAAACCGCATTAAACATTACCAACTAACTGGATTTGCGGAAAACTACATGCAAGCTACATCGATATGCGTGGAATCAAAGCGAGGAAATATTACTGTGTCGGCAGTTTATTGTCCCCCACGTTTCGCAATATCGGAAAATCAATTTATAGACTTCTTCAATATACTGGGTCAACGCTTCCTAGCTGCAGGTGACTATAATTCCAAACAACCCCACTGGGGCTCTAGACTAACTAACCCCAAAGGAAAGCAACTGTACAACGCACTCACGCGAGCATCGAACAAACTCGACTATGTATCACCGGGTAGGCCTACATATTGGCCAGCAGATCCAAAAAAAAAATTCCCGACCTTATAGACTTCGCCATAACAAGAAAAATTCCACGTAACTTGGCTACTGCAGGAAGCATTAGCAGATTTGTCGTCAGACCATTCCCCAATTATTTTTACCCTTCTGGAGAGCCCTCTGATCATCAAATATCCTCGGCGCCTGACATCCCACAAGACGAACTGGTTTAAATACAAAAAATATATTAGCAGTCACATCGAACTGAGCCCAACCATCAACAGCGAAGAAGACATCGAAAATTCCGTCCATACACTTAACTCCATCATTACAGCTGCAGCTTATCACTCGAACCCTCAAACAGCAAAAACAACAACATCGAAGGAAGGTAGTAGATTAACCAACAGCTACATAGAGCGGCTCGTCACTGAGAAACGCCGTGCAAGAAGAGAATGGCAGAGCAATAGGTCTCCTGCTGCAAAGAATCGGCTGAGAGAAGCAGAACGCAAACTTAGCAGAGCCCTCGAAACTGAAGAACAAAAAGCCCAAAGGCGTTACATAGATAAGTTGTCGCCTACAAGCACAAAATTTCCTTTATGGAGAGCACACCAGAGCATAAAGCCACCTGCAAAGATAGACACGCCTTTGAGGGATGAGAGAGGAAGATGGGCCCGTAGTGACGAAGAAAAGGCAAATGTATTTGCACTTCACCTTAAGGGAGGGGTAAGGGTTTCAGCGTAAAAAAAACACTTTTTTTGTGATTTTTTATCTCAAATATCGATTGACCAATTTTATTCAAACCTTCTATACATTATTGAGCATAGTTTTGACTATGATCTGTAAATTTTCATGCAAAAATATTAAACCATTAGCCCGTGACAGAGCTTCCCCCAGGACGTATTGAAAAAAAAACAATTTGCGGTGTTCACTGTAACTCGGCCGGACATTATCTGAAAATGAAAAACCATAATTTAGTTAAATTATAAACAAATCTTCCCCCCAACGTTCTCTGATTATTTTTTGTTTAATTTCAAAATTTTTTTGGCGGCCATCTAAAGTGTGAATCGTTATTTTCGACTAAAATTTCCGCTATTTTGTGGGTGGGAAACACCCTTAATGTTAAAAAAATTTTACTAAACGTAGGGGAGGTATTTTATATGAAGAAAATGTGTACAAAGTTTGAAATGAATCGGTCCAGTAGTTTTCAAATGGCAGTGAACACGGACTTCGAAAAAGTAGTTTTGAGAAAAACGCGTTTAAGGGCTAATGGTTTAATATGTTTGCATGAAAAATTTACAGAACATAGTCAAAACTATGCTCAATAATATATAGAAGGTTTAAATAAAATTGCTCAATCGATATTTGAGATAAAAAATCACAAAAAAAGTGTTTTTTTTTACGCTGGAACACTTACCCCTCCCTTAAAAATTTTTTCATGCCTAATCCACCAACAAATGGATTTGCACTCCCATCAATTTCAACTGGCGCCGCACAAGCTGACCCAATCAAAGTTCACACGTCTGAAATAAGAAACCTAATAAGAGAACTTAATCCGAGAAAAGCACCAGAACATGATCTCATTACGCCAAAAATGATTATGGAACTTCCAATTCCAGCCATTAACTATATCTCCAGACTTTTCAATGCTGTTCTGGGATGTGGATACTTTCCAAATCACTGGAAAAAGTCCACAATCATAATGATTCACAAACTAGGAAAGGATAAAACACAAGCGTCGTCTTATAGACCCATTAGCCTGCTACCTTGTTTATCAAAACTATTTGAGAAGATCTTACTCCGCAAAATTGATTCTCATGCACAAAATATCATACCATCTCACCAATTTGGGTTCCGGGCAAAACACGGGACCATTGAACAAGTCAACCGCCTAACTTCAGATATTCGGACGGCGTTTGAGCACCACGAATACTGCTCCGCAATTTTCCTAGATGTTGCCCAAGCATTTGACCGTGTCTGGCTGGAAGGTCTTATCTTCAAAATTAAGACACTTCCGCCGAACACACACAAACTCCTCGAATGCTACATCAGTAACAGAGTATTTTCTATACGTCATAACGAGTACACTACGCAAGAGTTCACCAGGGTAGCGTTTTTGGCCTTTTTCTGTATGTATTATACACTGCTGACATCCCAACAGACCCCCGACTTACAATATCCACATTTGCGGATGATACGGCAATTCTAAGCAGATCACGATGTCCAATTAACGCAACAAGACTTTTGGCAAGCCACCTAGCTGAAGTGGAAGAGTGGCTGGCCAATTGGCGCATAAGGATTAACGAGCAAAAGTGTAAACATGTCACGTTCACATTCAACAGAAGCACCTGTCCCCCACTATACCTAAACGGGACCTTGATCCCACAATCAAGTGATGTTATATACCTTGGTATTCACCTCAACAGAAGGCTAACTTGGCGCAAACACATAGATTCGAAAAAGCTTCAAATAAAGCTGAATGCCAATAGCCTCCACTGGCTTATTAACTCCCGTTCCCCATTAAAACTGGAATATAAAGTCTTACTGTATAAAACCATCATAAAGCCTGTTTGGACGTATGGCTCCCAGCTATGGGGAAATGCCTGTGCGAGCAGCGTGGACATTCTCCAAAGAGCACAATCACGAATTCTTAGAATCCTCACTGGAGCGCCATTGTACATTCGAAACGAGTGTATCCACAACGATCTCAACATCCCATTGGTCGATATTGAAATAGCCCAAATAAAACGGAAATATATCGAGAAGCTCCATGCCCACCCTAATCAACTTGCCCAATCTCTCACCCTGCAAGCAACGCATACCCGACTCCGAGGAAAAGACCTCCCAACCCAGCGATTGTATTAGAGGGCCGCTGAACACAAAACTACATCCAATTGGAGATAGTTTTCTTATAAATAGTTTTTTAGATTAAGATTTGCAAAATTATTGTTAGTCTCATTTAGAGAAGAAATAAATACGAAAAAAGCTTTAAAAAAAAAAATATATATATAATAGGAAATTCTTCGGAAGAGACACTAATTTTAAACGAAGCTATATCCCGAGGCTCAGCAAAACTGAACTTCGAAATAGAAACTCTTGCTGAGGATTTGTGAGCAATGTATGCTGCAATTGACTCGCAAGTAGTTTTAGGAGACAACCTAGACACAAAAACTTGTCTACGAGTAGCTACAACTGTAAGAATGGGAGGCTGAGGAGAAATAGGAGCAGAAACCAAAACATTGCATTGGACAAGTCGTTAGTAGTTTGAATCAGGGAGGGTGAGGGTGAAACATCCAGCATGTTTCCTGGAGAGGCAGGCAAAGAAATTGTTGGCGACAAGTCAAAATTCTCCTTTAATGACTTCAGTAAGACCTCGTCGATGCTTCCGTAAAGCTAATTTCACCCTGCTTAGTCAACTTATTCGTTCAAAAGATTGGTCTCATTTATACAATGCAGTTGACATTGACGTCGCTGTTACATTTTTTTATGACTCTATTAACTCTCTCTTAAATATTTCTGTTCCAAATAGTGTTGCTTCTTCTGAGTCTCTTCAACCCCCGTGGTACTGTCCTTTCTAATTTAAAAAATATTAAGTCTAGATGTTTTAAAAGTAGAAAAAACTGGTTCTAATCTTGACTTTTCTAAATACTCGATAGCCAAGTTAAACTTCACTCTTTTTAATTCTCAATGCTATAAGAATATCTTACTCGCTGTAAAATTTAATTCGCACAAGGCCCTAAACAATTTTACAAAATTGTTAACTCTAAGCTTAAAAACTCGATACTACCTTTTTCTGTTTTTTTACATAACCAAAAGGCTAGCAACGATTCCGTTGCCACGGACTTATTCGCTGACTTTATTTAATCAACTTACTCCTCTGTCCCTTTTAATAACTTATCTTATCCTTATAACATTTCTTCTTTAAACTCTGTAAATGCTCCCATAATTACTGAATCCTCTCTACTCTCATATTTTAAATCTCTAAAGTCTTCATACTCTCCTGGACCTCATGACATCCCTAGTTGTGTGCTTAGAGAGTGTTGTAATTCTTTATGCAAACCTATACTAAAGCTTTTTAATCTATCGCTTGACTCTACTATTTTTCCAAATCTTTGGAAAGAATCCTTCATTATTCCTCTTCATAAAAAGGGTGGAAAATCAGATATTTCCAATTATAGAGGTATCGCCAAATTATCTGCTATTCCTAAGTAGTTTGAAGAAATTATAACCTCTACATTGCAGCATTACTGCAAATCGGTTTTGTCACCTTTTCAGCATGCATTTGTAAAGAGTCGGTCAACTACGACCAATTTGCTTAAATTCACATCATTAGTTAACGATGGATTCCTTATGAAATTCCAAACTGATGTTATCTACACTGACTTCAGTAAGGCTTTTGACTCTTCATATTTAAAAGATAGAACTCAAATCAGATCTAATATTTCAAAACCTGTCTACGTAACTTCCGTGTGTACCTCAAGGAAGCCACCTCGGTCCTTTGTTTTTCACTCTTTTTATACACTTGAAAAGTGTATATTAATTTTGCCCAGAAGTTTGTAACGCATAGAAATATTTATTTCCGACCACATAAACTATATATATTCTTGATCAGGACGACGAGCAGAGTTCATTTCCGTCTGTCCGTCCGTCCGTCTGTCTGTCTGTTTCTACGCAAACTAGTCCCTCAGTTTTGAAGCTATCGAGCTGAAATTTTGCACAGAGTCTTCTTTTTGCTGCACGCAACTAATATGTCGGAACCGGCCAGATCGGATAACTATATCTTATAGCTGCCATAGGAACGATCGGTCAAAAAATAAGTCTTAGTGAGAAAAACTTTTTTGTTTTCCATCGTAGCGTCACCAATCTTAGTATAAATTAGTTTTACATGCTTCCACATAATACTGAACAAATTTATCGAAATAGGATGACTATATCATATAGCTGCCATAGGAACGATTGGACAAAAAACTAACTCTAGTGAGAAAAACTTTTTTGTTTTTCATCGTAGCGTCACCAATCGTGGTATATATTAGTTTTATATGCTTTTAAAAATTTTTGAAAAAATTTATCAAAATCGGATGACTATAGCATATAGCTGCCAGAGGACCGATCGGTCGGAAAATGTGTTTTACTAAGAAAAGTTTCTTTTATGGTATCAAATTTTTATTATTAATGATTTAAAATTTTTAATAAATCAGTTGAAGTAAAGTTTTTCAAGTGTATTAAAACTTCGGCACAGTCGCCTTCTCGTTTTATCTTACAACGACCCGATGCATTCTATTAGGTTTCAAGATGATTTAAACTCGCTTCATTTTTGGTGCTTGGTTAATCATTTTTTTTTTAATTGCGCAAAATGTATGTTTATGTCTTTTTCATCGACAACTAGTTTCCTATTCGATTGGCAATGAACCCTTGCAACGAATATCAACTGTCGTTGATCTTGGAGTTATTTTTGATTGCGAAATTAAGCTTTAATGATCATATATCCTGTATAGTTAATAAGGCGAATGGTGTACTTGGATTCATTAAGCTTTGGTCGAAGGAATTTAATGATCCCTATACAACAAAAGTTCTTTTTACATCTTTAGTTCGCCCGGTGCTTGAATACTGCTCATCCGTCTGGTGTCCACAGTATAAAAAGCATATGGATCGTATTGAGTCTGTCCAAAAGCAATTCTCGCTTTTTGCCCTCCGCGGCTTAAATTGGGATCCCAACCTTCGGTTGCCATCGTATTCTAGTAGGCTTTTGCTTATTGACCTTCCATCGTTGGCTAACCGTAGAACAGTCCTAGGCGTTTCTTTTCTTCATAAGTTAATTATCGGTGATGTAGACTCTTCTGTACTCTTAGGTCGCCTTAACTTCTCTGTTCCCTCTAGACCAACGAGAAATTATTTGCCTTTAATCTTGCCTGAATGCACAACCGACTACGCACACAGCACAACCGTTTCCGGTTTTATGTAAAAATTATAATGATGTTTATCACCTGCTCTCAACAGAACTCTCTCTCTTTTCCATAAAGTTATCTCTTTTTTTCACATCTCCGGCAAAATCTCTGACCACATCCAGCAGGAGCAGGGCCTAGCTTGCCGGACCGGCTAATAAATATTCCCCCACCGGGTCAGAGATTTTCCGGATGATTTAATTCATCTTTATTTTAGCTTATATTTATTTTATTTTTATTATATTTAATTTAATTTAATTTTTTCCTTTTTTTTAATTTTTTTAATTTTAAATTTTATTTTCATTATTGTTTTATTTTATATTAATTTTGTTCATTTTATAATATTGTTTATTTATTGTTTGTGTTTATGATTTTGTAAACATATTTTTAAGCCTTCTCTTTTTCTTTTCCTCACTATTCTCTTTTTTTTTCGACTTCTATACTATTTAAATTTGTGTTAGGTCTAGTAACGTCTCTGGCTTCAATTGGCTGTGAACTGGGGCATAGCTGGCCGGACGGGCAAATAAAATTCCCCCACCGTGTCCGGAGTCGTTACTAGTCGATTTGTAATTTTGTTAGATTTTCCTTGTTAGGCTTTCTTAGTTCATTAAGCCTTTTTTTAACGTATTCAGTTTTTCTTTTTTTGTTGACAGCCAACATTTGTCGACTTTTTTTCAACAAATAAACACGAAGCAAGCCCACGCGTTTAATACACTGAAAACTTCCCGTTTAACCAAAAGGAGGTATTTTTTTTTAAATCATTGTAACAAATTCGTACCATAAACACTTTCTTGGCCTTTTCGCCGGGTCCGCGCAGCCCGTTTTGTAAATCTTAATTGTAACGCGTTGGTGACGCTCGGAAATAGTTTTCCTGGTTTTGACCGTTAAATAAAAATAAGCGCTTAGAATTCGATAGGACTGAAGGAATGTCGTTGATGAACAGGTTAAATAATAATGGCCCGAGATGGCTTCCTTGCGGAACCCCGGAAGTAACATGTACAATTTCAGACACCGCAGATTTGAATCATTCTCTCTGGGACCGATTGACTAGATATGATCTGACCCAACCAAGAAAATTGTTTGGGAGACCTACTAAACGCAATTTATGAAGGAGTAAATCGTGATTTACAGAGTCAAAGGCTTTGCTAAAATCTGTAGAAACGACATCTGTTTGATACCGGTTCAAAAACCCTTGATTGACATGTGAAGAAAATTCTAGAAGGTTCGAGGAAACAGAACGTCTTCTAATAAAACCGTGCTGGGATTGGCTACTAATAGGTTCGCAAAAATGCTGTAATTGGGTCGCTATAATGTGCTCGAAGAGTTTAGGTATTGCAGAAAGATTACAGATTCCTCTGTAATTCGCTATATTAGACCTGGACCCCTTTTTATGAATGGGAATGATATATGATTCCTTCCATAATTGTGGAAAAACACCATCATAAAGGGATAAGTTAAACAGCTTTAGGAGGGGCTCGCAGAGAAAATTGGCACAATATTTGAGCACAATGCTGGGGACATTGTCAGGACCCGGTGAATACGACTGTTTTAGCGATTTTAAATTCGAAAGAAGGCAATTGTGATCAATGATCGGTGAATACATGCAGTTAGACCGAGAAATAAGGTGAGGATAAGTTCGACATTCATTAACGTTACTTTCGGGTGGTGCGTAGCAAATTTGATAAAAAGAGGCAAATACACTTGCTATATCGCAATCATTTCCAGCAATGGTATCATTGAAATAGAGTGAAGGCGGGAACTGAGAAGAATTACGCTCAGATCGGACGAAATCGTAAAACTTTTTGGGCTCAGTTTGAAAGTCCTGACTGCACCTTACGAGGTTGTGTCGGCTCACCATTTCATTTCTGATATTATATTCAATTCATTATATTTAAAACTTTAACGATCAATTAATATTTAGTATTGTAAGCCAACACTGTATTATCGATATGTATCGATTATTAACCAACACATACCTGGTAAGAAACGCATCACTAGGAAGTGACGAAGCAGCCGATACGAATGGATCAAAGAACTCGCTTAAATTAATAAAGCAATTTTAGTTTAATAAAATACAATTATTGGAGCTTAAAATCTTTACGGACTCCAGGGTCATTTACACAACGACGACACCCAACTCGATGACCTAAATTGGTGACCTTCCGTCGTAAGTCTATTCGTATCAAAAGCGGCCGACACAAAAATGCCACAGAACTCTGACGACGCCGCTGCGGCAGCTGCTGCGCCCGCCATCTTGCCTTGTGAACGAAACGCACATTAACCGCGTGTCAACAAGGTGCCACCGTTTTGGGCCGATCACGCTGAAATATGGCTTGCACAGGTGGAATCTCAATTCACTTAGCTGGTATAACATCCGATGGTACCAAATTTAACACAGTCATCGCTTCCATTGAGTCGCCGGTCCTAGTCCAAGTCTCAGACGCCATTCTCAATCAGCCAGAAACGGGCAAGTACGAACATCTAAAAGCTTGCATCTTGGAACGCTATTGTGAAAGTGAGCAAAAGAAAACGCAGAAACTTCTTTCCGAAATTGATTTGGGCGACAAGCGACCTACGCAGCTACTCAACGAGTTAAGCTCACTTGCAAAAAACAAGGTTACGGACGATTTTCTAAAAACCTTGTGGCTACAACGACTCCCATCACAAGTAAGAGCAATCTTACAAGCGTCAGACGTGCTGATAAAATAATGGAAGTCGGCGAATACTACAGCGTGTCTGCAATTGACATAAACAAACCAAAATCTGCCCAGCCAACCGACCTGGAGCAGCGTCTCGATCGCATCGAACAGCAGATCAACAGCCTCTACACAAACTCGAAAAAAAGACGCTCACGTTCAAATTCAGCTGTACGCAGCAAGAACTCAACATCTTCAACTGAACAAGGCGGACCGTTGTGCTGGTACCATAGTAAGTATGGAAGAGATGCTCGTAAGTGTCGCGAGCCATGCACATTTTCGCCTAATCAAACAAAAAACTAGCCGTCTCTTCGGATCCAGCGGGCACATCTGAGGACGCTAACAACAACATTGCCCGCCTCATGATTAACGACCAGCAGTCCAAAACGAAATTTGTGATAGACACCGGGGCAGACATATCCGTCTTGCCTGCACCCAAAAACGCAACAAAATCCCACAAGTCTCCAATATTATTTGCAGCTAATGGATCGACAATTCAAACATATGGGGGAAAACTGATTTCTTTATCCCTTGGCCTGCGACGAAATTTTACGTGGACGTTAGTCATAGCTAACGTTAACTGCGCTATCATTGGCACCGATTTTCTTCAACATTTTGACCTGCTTGTGGACACCAAACGAAAACAACTCATTGATCGAGCAACACTTCTCGCTTTGAAATGTTGTCCTGCACAGCAAAATGTCTCGCATATCACAGCGTACAATAAAATTAACCAATATTCCCAACTGCTTCACGCTTGTCAGGCGAAAAACTACAAGAAGCGAAAAAAGAGTTCGAATATCTCATGTCCAAAGGTATTTGTCGTCCCTCTAAAAGCAACTGGTCCAGTCCACTTCACATGGTCAAAAAAACAAATAACGAGTGCCGACCATGTGGCGTCTATCGCTCTTTAAACGATATCACAATCCCTGATAGGTATCCGATACCAAACATACACGACGTCACGAATATTCTGTATGGAAAAAAGATATTTTCTAAAATCGACTCACAGAGAGCATATCATCAAATTCCCGTTGAGCAGAACGATTTTCCGAAAACAGCTATAATAACTCCGTTTGGTTTGTTCGAATTTATGTACATGACATTTGTTCTTAGGAACGCAGCGCAAACGTTGCAGCGCTACATCAACGATGTCATCAACGGACTCGACTTCGCATTCGCATACATAGATGATATCCTGATCGCTTCTGAGTCAGATGCTCAACATACTCAGCACTTGCGTATTATATTCGAGCGCCTACGTCAAGCTCAGCTATCGGTAAACTTCGAAAAATGTCAGTTTGGTACGAACGAACTTGTTTTTCTTGGCCACAATATTAGCTCAGACGGACTCAAGCCATCTGAAGAGAAAGTTGTCGCCATTCGAAACTACAACATGCCAAAACAAGCTAAAGATTTAAAAAACTTCCTGGGTATGATCAACTATTATCGCCCTTTTATACCAAATGCTACTGGCAGTCAACAGATCCTAAAACTTTTGGTACACGGCAGAGAACTGCAGCGGTGCACCGCATTTTCTTGCCACTCAAACATATACTCAAATATCATGTGAGTAAACTTGATTTATATCTTAGACAAAATATATCGCAACCGCATTAG
Organism: Lordiphosa mommai; assembly: GCA_018904225.1. Taxonomy (NCBI): domain Eukaryota; kingdom Metazoa; phylum Arthropoda; class Insecta; order Diptera; family Drosophilidae; genus Lordiphosa; species Lordiphosa mommai. Next base: position 254,830 of record JAEIFT010000072.1, read on the forward strand.
TGTAAAACAAAAATGATAATGCGTTCATGCGGTCAATAACATAACCCATACAAAAAAATCACTTTACCGCAATCATCAACTACCGCAAACACCGTAAATCTAATCTGATTCATATCGAAAATACACCGCAACCGCATATACCGCATTACCAGAAATACCGCATTTCAATATCGTGTTCACCGCCTACTACCGCATTCCAATATCGTAAGCACCGCATTACTACCGCATTTTCAATATCGTATTTATACAAAACAAAGCAAATTGTATATATATATATATTGTATTTAGACTCTCGTTTTTAAATGTGTATGTAGCTCAGGGCGTAAGAGTACTGATTACAAAACCAGGATGTGTGTGTTCGAACTCCGTCGAAAACCGTTTTTATTTAATTTTTTTTATTTGAACAAATATTGATATTTTTACATTTTACACCCTTTTAATCAAACCTAAAGTCAACTCAAGTTTCCGAAACAAGATATGCCATGACATTAAGGCTAACCGAATTACCCACAGAAAATATTAATTGTTCAATTGTGAACCTAAACCTTCTATGGACCGACAAATTTTAAAAAACGGTTCAGCCGTTTTGGAGTAGTTCAGTGACAAATGCTGGGACAAAAGAAAAATATATTAAAAAAAAAAATAGAAGGCTAGCATCGGCTACGCCGATGTTTTAAATACCCTTGCAGTTTTCGAAAGGCGCTACCATTGATAACAAAAAAGTTTTTCTCACTAGAATTTGTTTTTAAACCGATCGTTCCTATGGCAGCTATATGCTATAGTCATCCGATTTCGATAAATTTTTCCAGAATTGTGTGAAAGTATATGAAACTAATATATACCACGATTGGTGATGCTACGATGGAAAACAAAAAAGTTTTTCTCATTAGAACTTGTTTTTGGACCGTCCGTTTATATGGCAGCTATATGATATAGTCATCCGATTTTGATCAATTTTTCCAAAATTATGTGGAAGCATATAAAACTTATATGTACCACGATTCGTGACGCTACGTTGGAAAACAAAAAAGTTTTTCTCACTTGAACTAGTTTTTGGACCGATCGTTCCTATGGCAGCTATATGATATAGTCATCCGATCCGGCCGATTCCGACAAATGTGCAGCGTATTTGTATTTAAAGACCTTTGGCAAACTTTGGTTAAGATAACTTCAAAACTGAGGGAGGAGATAGCATAGAAACAGACGGACAGACGGACGGACGGACAGACGGAAATGAACTCAGCTCGTCATGCTGATCAAGAATATATATACTTTATGTGGTCGGAAATGCTTCCTTCTATGCGTTACAAACATCGTGACAATTTTAATATACCCAAGGGTATACAAATTAAATAAAAACGGTTTTCGACGTAGTTCGAACATATACATGCTGGTTTTGTAATCAGTACTCTTATGCCCTGAGCTACATAAACATTAAAAAACGAGAGTCTAAAAACAATATATGTATATACAGTTTGCTTTGTTTTGTATAAATACGATATTGAAAATGCGGTGTTTACGATATTAGAATGCGGTAGTAGGCGGTAAACACGATATTGAAATGCGATATTTTTGGTAATGCGGTATATGCGGTTGCGGTGTATTTTCGATATGAATCAGATTGGATTTATGGTGGTTGCGGTGATACTCAAATTGGGTTTTAAGTCATTGCGATAGTAGGATACTTTTGTAACTAGTATCTATGAGACTTACGGATATGGATATATCATAAACCGGATAGTTTTAAGTTAAGAACGTACTTATATCGCATTTTTTATAAGTATACTCAGAGTCAAAAAAACACCACCGCATGCAGTTCTCTGGTACACGGCAACAAGAAAAACGACAAATCTATCATCGAATGGTCGTCCGAGGCAGAGCGTGCTTTTCAAGCTTGTAAGAACGAACTTGCAAGTGCCACTTTGTTAAATTACATGGCACCTAACGCTCAATTCAAATTGACAACGATCAAGTCCAACCACTGGGCTTTTTCTCGAAAAAGTTTACGTCAACTCAGCAGAAGCATTGTACATACGACAGAGAGCTCACAGCTGTATATCAAGCCATTATACACTTTAAGTACGCACTTGAAGGCACGAATTTCAGGATTTGTACCGACCACAAACCGCTTATCTTCGCTTTTAAGCAGAATATCGATAAAGCATCACCACGCCGAGCCAGACAATTGGATTTTATCAGTCAGTTCAGCACTGATATACATCACCTACCTGGTTCAGACAACAACACTGCGGATTTGCTATCTCTGATTAACGCAGTCCAAACAAGTACTATCAACTTCGAAGAGATGGCAGTCCAACAACTGGAAGATGATGAACTTCCGTCACTTTTAAGGTCAGACCCTCAACAATCGATAGTGCTAACAAAATTTGCTCTTCCAGGTACAACTAAGCAACTGTACTGCCATTCACTGAACAACACAATTCGACCATAAGTCCCGAAATGTTTACGCACACTCGTCGTTCAAAAGCTGCATTCCCTCTGCCATCCTGGAGTAAGGGCAACCAGAAAGCTAGTGGCGAACCACTACGTCTGGCCATCTATGGCAAAAGATGTTGCCACCATTGTTCGGTCCTGCGTTCCATGCCAGAAAGCCAAGGTTCAGCGCCATACGAAATCACCATTAGGCCACTACGCCACTGTGGACACACGATTCGAACACATAAACATCGACCTCGTTGGCCCATTGCCAACTTCAAACGGTTTTAAATACTGTTTCACCTGCATCGATCGTTTCACCAGATGGCCTGTCGCGATTCCCTTGACCGACATAACCGCGCAATTGGTAGCCAACGCACTAGTTTCCGGTTGGTTTTCTACCTATGTAATACCACTACGAATCACAACTAATTTAGGACGACAATTTGAATCTACGTTATTTGCTGAGCTATCTAATATGTTTGGAATCAAACATTTGAGAACTACCGCTTACCACCCGCAGTCCAACGGCATTATTGAGCGTTGGCACCGATCGCTTAAAACCGCCATTAAATGCTGCGACCAAGTACACTGGAGCACGGCCTTACCACTCATCCTACTTGGCCTACGCACAACGGTTAAAAGCGACATCGGTCTCAGCCCTGCAGAATTGGTTTACGGCGCACCTGGCACGCGCCAGGGGAGTTTTTGACACCACGTGCCAGGCGCCCTACTGAATCTGAATTCGTCGAATCACTTCGTAATGCTATATCCAAATTGCCAACTTCAAAACCTTTGCATCATCACGTTCCACAAGAGTTTATACAACCAGCTCTTGCAGATTGCAAATTTTTTTTCGTGAGAATCGACAGAGTAAAAGCACCGCTAGAAGCTAGCTACGAAGGACCTTTTGAAGTGATACAAAAACATGAAAAATATTTCATTCTGAAAATGCAACACAAACACGCAAAAGTTTCAATCGATCATCTTAAAGCCGCATTCCTATATGATACAACGTCTTCCCCCTCTGCGTGCACAAATACAAATGCAACCCCCGAGACGACCTCAAAGGATACACCGACTCCAGCAGCAGAGCAACGTACCAGATCTGGAAGCCATATCAGATTCCCGTCCAAGTATCTGTCCGTACTTGAACATTAGACGGGGGGTACTGTGGCGGCTCACCATTTCATTTCTGATATTATATTCAATTCATTATATTTAAATCTTTAACGATCAATTAATATTTAGTATTGTAAGCCATCACTGTATTATCGATATGTATCGATTATTAACCAACACATACCAAGTAAGAAACGCATCACTAGGAAGTGACGAAGCAGCCGATACGAATGGATCAAAGAACTCGCTTAAATTAATAAAGCAATTTTAATTTTATAAAATACAATTATTGGAGCTTAAAATCTTTACGGGCTCCAGGGTCATTTACACAACGACGACACCCAACTCGATGACCTAAAAGGTAACTGTTGTAACAGTCTATGTTATGCTGTTCAAATTCAGAGCGCGCATCAGCGTATTTAGCAAAGTCAGACTGAGAACCAGAGCGCTTATACTTTTTGAACATTCTGGACTTTTTATTTTTGAGGTTTGTCAAATGGCGAGTGAACCATAAAGGAGAGCGAGAAGAAGTTGGAGGATTTACTCGAGGAACGCAGTCATTGAGAATGCCAAAAAAAGCGTTATAGAAAGCGAGCGTAGCACAGTCCACATCCTGGTAACGGTCAAGGAAAGACCAGTCATAACGAGAGAGTGAAAGTTTTAGTGTGTAGAAGTCAGCTTTTCGAAAATTGAAATTGAATACGAACAGGAGTTGGCTGAAATCGAAGCCCAAACGGAGTATAAGCAATCACTTGCAGACTACGTTGATCAAATTGACACAAACGAAAATACTGACGATAACAACCAGAAGGACTACTCGGGCCTTCATTTTTTAGAATAAAACGCTACTCTCTTCCATAGTTTGAATGTAGGGTAAAAGGTGGAAAAGTATTCAGGATCCTTATTGATTCTGGGTCAGACAGAAACTACATTCAACCACAACTCGTAACGAATCCCAAAAGAAACGAACAATCATTTGACGCTGTAGCTGTAGGAGGCAGCAATCGAATAACACACCATAAAGAGGTTATTTTATTCGGCCAACCAGATAAAAAAAATCAATTGTTTCTTTATCCATCCAACTCACCAGCATGGATCGTTAGTAAAAAACCAGATTCCTACGGAAACAGACAGTACAGGATGGTAATAGATTACCGAAAAACAGACAGATGTCCAATTCCCGCAATTAATGAGGTACTTGCACAATTAGGTAGCAATCAATTTTTTTCTGTCCTTGACCTTGAAAGCGGGTTCCACCATGGAAAAACATGTCCGTCAACAACGGAAAATATGAGTTTACACGACTCCCATTTGGCTTAAAAAAAGCGCCTTCATGAACATATCGGTAAGATTTGTTTCATTTATATAGACGACATTATTGTCTTCAGTAAAGATGAGTAGTCGCACTTTGAAAATTTGAGTAAGATTTTTCAAACACTGCAGGAAGCCAACATGAAATGTTCGTTGGACAAATGCGAGTTTCTTAAGACTAAGGTCGAATTCCTCGGCTTTGTTGTATCTGACAAAGGAATCGAGACAAACCCAAACAAAGTAGCGGCAATAGCCGATTATCCATGTCCCAAAACACCAAAAGACCTTGATCTTTTTTGGGCCTTTCCGGTTATTACAGGAAGTTCATCCAAAATTAGCTCTCTTTTAAGAGGGGAAGACGGACGAGTGTTCAAAAAGAAGTCTTTACAAAAACCAATCCATCTTAATGAAGAAGCGCCCGAAGCCTTTAAAAAGCTAAAAAGTAGTCTAGTGTTAAACTAAATAGTGCTTCGATACCCGAATTTCAATAAAGAATAATTAACCAATATACTTCCTCAAGGACGCTTTCGAAGGCAGAAGAAAACTACGCTACAAACGAGAAAGAAATGCTAGCCATATTTTGGGCATTGAAAGCTCTTAGAAACTACCTTTACGGTAAAGCCAAAGTAAAAATATTTACCGACCATCAACCACTTACACATTCCCTTAGCAGTTGGAATGGAAATGCCAGAATCAAAAGGTGGAAATCACTCCTTGAGGAATATGATTATAAAATTTTGTACAAGCAAGGAAACGTGAAAGTTGTCGCCGATGCGTTATCTCGAATTGCAACCCCAAATAAATTCAGTGGTTTCGACCCAGCACAGCGCCGAGAGCTTAGCAGAAGATTTAATACACAGCATTGATGTACCTATTAATGCCTTCAGAAATCAAATCCATATTAACAAAGCCGACATAGCAAATTATAGCTTTGACATACCCTTTTCGACATTTCACAGACACACCATTTCACGCCCACAATATTCTACTAAAGACCTGACTGGCATACTGAAGAAACATCTTAACCCTTCCGTTATTAATGGAATCATAACAACAGAAAAAATAATGGGGCAAATCCAATCTGTGTACACAAAGCATTTTAGGGATTTTAAAGTTAGATTCACTCACATGAAGGTACAGGACTTAACTAATGAAACAGATCAAGACGAAGAAATCCTCAGAGTTCATACCAGGGCACATCGGAATTGCCAGGAAAATAAAATTCAGTTGTCTAAGAAATTTTATTTTCCAAAGATAAAGCAAAGAATAGCTGGATTGACAAAACAATGTAAAGTTTGCAAGGAAGAAAAATATTACAGACACCACCCAAATCCGCAGTTAAAGGAAACGCAAATTCCGGAATTTCCCGGACACATTATCCACATAGACATTTATTCTACCGAAAAAAACTTGGTGTTGACAGCCATAGACAAGTTTTTAAAGCTGGCACAGGGAAGAATAATCAAGTCTAAAGCATTAGAGCGCCATTAACAGATATTATATTTTACTTTGGCGTTCCTAAGTACATAGAGATGGATAATGGAAAATCACTTAACTCAGCTTCAATCAAATTTATGCTATGCGATCAACTCGGGATCGAGATTTTTAAAGCACCACCCTACAAAAGTACTGTTAACGGACAAGTAGAAAGATTTCATTCTACGCTCTCAGAATTAATGATATGTCTTCAAAGGGAAGGAACATACAGAGATTTTCATGAAGTTTTAGATAGAGCTATTTACGAATACAACTATTCTATTCATTCAGTTACAAAGAAACGACCATTGGAAGTATTCTTCGGCAGAAACGTCACGACTAATCCAAAACAATACGAAAAAACTAGACAGGACAATATTGACCGACTGAAACAAAAACAAAACGACAATTTACAATATCACAACAAAAACCGGAAGACAATACGCGACTATAAAACCGGGGACAAAATATTCGTCAAAGTTAATACGAGAATAGGCTCAAAACTATCGTCTAGATTCAGAAAAGAAATTGTAAAGGAAACACAAAACACTACAGTACTAACCAATTCAGGAAAAGTCGTTCATTTAAGCAATATTAAGAGTGAATAATCGTTTACAGGATATTGCTCGCCGCAGACCTAATACGTGGATCCATTTATGTCACCAATTACACTGACGCACAAGCCGCTACCATTTATAAAGGAATAGGCAAGGTATGCGTATCCACAACACGCATTATCCATGTCATAGAACTGGACCTAATTCAAAAAACACTCGACCAGTTACAGTACAACCAACAGTCTTTACCATACTTTACAGCACGAAATCTCAAAAACCAATGCTACTTTCCGGACTATAACGTCATTTAACAAACGTCATACTAGATCTATTAATATTACAGGCACCGCTTGGAAATACGTGGCTGGTAGTCCAGACCATGATGACTTGGTAATGCTAACCAAAAAAATATGAACAAGCTTATTTCAAATGACAAAAAGCAATTTATTATTAACAGGCAACTAGAAGAGCGCATTAATAACTTAAAAAAGATCTCAAACGACCTAACGAATTCAATCCGAAAAGATTTATCTCTAAGCAATGAAATCGCCATAAGTTTTCAAAATCAAATAAGACTCAAAAGAAGAAGTAATCAATATAAAGTATGCCATCCAATGGGCAAAAATAAATGTAATAAATACCTTTTTGTTGGGAGAAAATGAACTAAATGCAATAAGTGACCAATTTAAAAATAGTAATATGCCACCTCTATCTATTGAGGAAATGCTGGAATTCTCTGACGTGTCCATTTTACATAACGCTTCAACATTACTTTATGTAATCAAAATTCCTAACTTAGAACAGACAGACTATCAAAACATTCTTGTGAAACTCATAGTAAAGAATAATGTAATCATAAATTTGGCAGAAAAAGAGTTATTTCATTATCAAGATAAAATGTTTGGAATAAAGAAGGATTGTAAAACCTACAATAATGTTAAAATATGTAGTAAGGATAAAATGATCGACCTAAGTAATACTACTTGTCTACCTAAGCTACTTAAAGGGAAACAATCGCTATGTGAATTTAGAAACGCGGATCACGTCCCACAACTTAAAGAAATCAGCAATGGCATCATCTTCCTGAACGATTTTAACGGCACCCTAAAATGGCAGGACAGCGTACAACTACTTCAAGGTTCATTCCTTGTAAACTTTTGGAATGAGACAATCTTTATCAACGACAAGGAATTTAACAACGTAGAACTGACAATAATGAAACCTGGGTCAAACACTATTCAGCTAGCCCCGATGGAGATCGAACGACTTAAAATTCTCTCTTTGAAAGCACTGGACGAACTGCATTTGACTAATACGGAACAGCTTTTAAATCTATGAACGCATTCGTCGATCAACAGGATAACCCTGATATTGCTGTTTGTCGTGGCAATTATTTTAACGTCAGTCCTGCATTGCTATAACACTAAGGGGAAGGAGGTAATTTTGCAACTTGCATCATCTATTCCCGCGGAAACAATTGAGATACTAAAACTACAGCACTCCATCAACATAACTCCAATCGATGCACCTAAGAAGCCGGAACATAACTCCCAGTTTTCTCCGAGACCAAAATTCACCGACATTCCATTCTTTTAATGACCGCTTGAGGACAAGCGTTAATCAGAGGGGGAAGAGTTAATGCCACAGATGACAACCCCGGTCATCAGCCAAAAAAACCAAAATATTAATTCAAATTAATTCCGCTTTGCAACACAAGCTTTAAGAAATGCTGACTTAGCGTCTGGCTAATTTCCAGCACACGCCAAGTGCAGCTGCAACTCTTGCCCAACATCGCCGTGATCAAATTTCTGCACAAGCCTAAGTGCAGATACAGTTCTAGGAAGCTTGCCCAACGTTGCCGCCGTCAATATCGCTGCCGTCGCTGACCGCTGCAGCCGAAGTCACCGCCACAACCCACAGATTAGGTAGGGCCTAATTGTCGTAAGTTAATTTAGTCACAAAATATTCTGCAATAAAGAAAGGTGTAGTATATTCACATATCGAATGCACACTGTACTCAGTGTTATGCATTAATATTATTACAAACACATTGTAGCACTTGGCCACAATATTTATATACAAACTAAGACCCAAGCAGTTCCTCAAGCGCCCGGTAATATGACCGCTCTTGAGTGCACAGGGCCTGGACATTGCTGAGTCGGCATATTTGACATGTGCTCTGTCACCAAGGCTCTGTCACCAAGCGTCACTGGCGGTGCAGCTGCGCAGTCTTTAGCTGTATGCAAAACTGTAACAGAATTTAGAACGAGTGAATAAAAAGATGTCTACAAACAAAGTTGAGCTACCAAATGCGTTTTAATAATATTAAATATACAAATGAAGTTGAACTACCAAGTGCTTTTTAATACATGGCAACCGTGACACCCTGCAATCTTCGAGGATGGAGCCGAGCAGGAAATGCATAAATAACGAGAGCGTAACTCAGGGTAAGGTTTATTATACCCGTTACTCGTAGAGTAAAAAGGGTATACTCAGTTCGCGCAAATGTATGTAACAGGCAGAAGGAAGCATCTCCGACCCCATAAAATATATATATTCTTGATCAGCATCAATAGCCGAGTCGATATAGACATGTCCGTCTGTCTGTCTGTCCGTCCGCCTGTATGAACACCTAGATCTCAGAGACTATAAAAGCTAGAGCCACCATTTTTTGAGTGTAGACTTGTATTGTCTGCACGCAGATCAAGTTTGTTTCAAATTTCTGCCACGCCCCCTCCCGGCCCCGCAATTTGAAAACACCTCATATCTCCCAAAATTTTAAAAAAAGAGATTGTTCGAACCTTCTAGACATATATTTTAACCATCATTACCTACCGATCCGCCGAACATAATTTTTCGATTAGATGAACGATAGAAAAGTTCCCGCCCCCCGCAATTTGGAAAAAAACTCATCGGTCGGTATCGATATATCTAAATTATACCTTTCTTTGACAGACGGACAGACTGACAGACAGACAGACGGACAGACGGGCATGTCTATATCGACTCGGCCATAAATGTAACTTTTGTCCATTAAATTCTGGAATGGCATTCGAAATGTATTTTATGTATACCCTTTGGGCAGCTGGGTCTGCCATTATATTTTCTTTTGTGTCTATTCCACTTGTATTTAAATCTAATTCTTCTTTATCTTGTTCTTCCGGTAATGTTATTACCGCAGGAATTGTCAGATCGTATAGATCTTTTTCTTTTAAATCAGTTCCTTCGCTTGATTCGGAATCTTCATCTTCCGCTAAATCTATTTCTGCCTGTTCTACTGATTCTTGCTCTTCCTTGGGATCTATTTTCAATGGGGTATTTAAGATTGTCGGTATCGATATATCTAAATTATACCTTTCTTTGACAGTTATTAAATTCGAACATTACTTGATCAATAATTTTGATATTTTTGACCAGTTCATTCTATTTATTACTTCCCTATTTTCATGCACTAATATTCTTGCCCTATTAAAAAAAGACAAGAATCTTTGCATGTTTATTAATTGTACCTTTCTGTATTATTCTATTTTGGTTTATACATTTGTAATACTTATCAAAAATTTCTTTTAGTTCTCGGATATGGAGAGTTAGTTGCGCCCATTTCATACTAAGATTTTTTTATACATTCTAGTTGTGCACTAAAAATTTTTAGTACATTAATTTGAACTAATATAGGATGTATGTCTATTTCTGAGAATACTTTACAATTTCTCACAGTAGACAGTACAATCGCTTTTTGGGTGCCGCTGCAATGAATAAGCGGGGGGGAAAAAACTAGGCCGTACCTATCCATATATTCATATTCGAAATCGAAAATCAAAAAAGGCTCTGCTCTGTTTCTGATTATGGATAATACCCTATTCCCAAAATTGGGTTCCTTTTCCAAAGTTATTCTAATACAGTCCTGTGTATTCATTTTTGTTTTTATTTATTTATTTTTTTATTTTATTTTTAAAAAGGGGAATTTCTCTTAGATAACATTCATTTCTCTTATGTTAATATTTCACAGTGTACATATACATATATATTTTTGTTTTATTTATGTTTGAATATATTTTTATAATAATTGTTTGCGCTATTATTAAATTAGATCTTGTCTAGATCGTTAGCTTGGCTTAAGGTCCTTTTTGTTACACATTTATTGTGGAACATATAAGCTGTATGCGTACTTAATAAAAACAATTATTGATAATAATATATTTGTTAAATTTGAATCAATATTTGTTGATTCGATTTTGTTAATTCCATTTGCAGTGGAGTCCACTGTTTTTGTGTCAATTAAACCCATTGTGGGTTTTATTTCTGTATTGTATATTGAATTACTGTTAATTTATAAAAATTTTCGTTTATATATATATTTTTATACCCTTGCAGAGGGTATATTAAAATTGTCGCTATGTTTGAAACGCAGTTAAGAAAGCATTTCCGACCACATAAAGTATATATATTCTTGATCAGCATGACGAGTTGAGTTCATTTCCGTCTGTCCGTCCGTCCGTCTGTTTCTATGCTATCTCCTCCCTCAGTTTTGAAGCTATCTTGACCTAACTTTGCAGAAAGTCTTTAAATACAAAGTCGCTGCACATATGTCGGAGCTTAATGAACTAAGAAAGCCTAACAAGGAAAATCTAACAAAATTACAAATCGACTAGTAACGACTCCGACACGATGGGGAAATTTTATTTGCCCGTCCGGCCAGCTATGCCCCAGTTCACAGCCAATTGAAGCCAGCGACGTTACTAGACCTAACAAAAATTTAAATAGTATAGAAGTCGAAAAAGAGAAAAAGAGAAGGGTGAAAAAAGGAAAAGAGAAGGCTTAAAAATATGTTTACAAAATCATAAACACAAACAATAAATAAACAATATTATAGAATGAACAAAAATAATATAAAACGAGAAGGCAAAGCTAACTTCGACTGTGCCGAAGTTTTAATACACTTGAAAAACTTTACTTCAACTGATTTAACCGGTAAAATATATATAGGATATAGATATCAGATATTTAAAATTATGAAATCATTGATAATAAAAATTTAATACCATAAAAAAAACTTTTCTTAGTAAAACACATTTTCCGACCGATCGGTCCTATGGCAGCTATATGCTATAGTCATCCGATTTTGATAATTTTTTTCAAAATTATGTGAAAGCATATAAAACTAATATATACCAAGATTGGGGACGCTACGATAAAAAACAAAAAAGTTTTTCTCACTAAAAGTGGTTTTTTGACCGACCGTTTATATGGCAGCTATATGCTATAGTCATCCGATTTTGATCAATTTTTTCAGAATTGTGTGGAAACATATAAAACAAATATATACTACGATTGGAGCCGCTACGATGAAAATCAAAAAAGTTTTTCTCACAACGACTTATTTTTCGACCGATCGTTCCTATGGCAGCTATATGCTATAGTGATTCGATTTTGATACATTTTTCCAGAATTATGTGGAAGCATATAAAACTAACATATACCAAGATTGGGGACGCTACGATAGAAAGCAAAAAAGTTTTTCCCACTAGAACTAGTTTTTTGACCGACCGTTTCTATGGGAGCTATATAATATAGTCATCCGATTTTGATAATTTTTTCCTGTATTATGTGAAAGCATATAGAACTAACATATACCAAGATTAGTGACGCTACAGTTTTTCTTAGTAGAACTAATTTTTGACCGACCGTTTCTATGGCAGCTATATGTTATAGTGATCCGATTTTGACAAATTTTTCCAAAATGGTGTGGAAGCAAATAAAACTAATATATACCACGATTGGAGACGCTACGATGGAAATCAAAAAAGTTTTTCTCACAAAGACTTATTTTTCGACCGATCGTTCCTATGGCAGCTATATGCTATAGTGATCCGATTTTGATAAATTTTTCCAGAATTATGTGGAAGCTTATAAAACTAACATATACCAAGAGTAGTGACGCTACGATGGAAAACAAAAAAGTTTTTCTAACTAGAACTAGTTCTTAGACCGATCGTTCCTATGGCAGCTATATGATATAGTCATCCGATCAGGTCGGTTCCGACATATTAGTTGCGTGCAGTAAAAAGAAGACTCTGTGCAAAATTTCAGCTCGATAGCTTTAAAACTGAGAGACTAGTTCGCGTAGAAACAGACAGACGGACAGACGGACGGACGGACAGACGGAAATGAACTCAGCTCGTCGTCCTGATCAAGAATATATATAGTTTATGGGGTCGGAAATGAATATTTCTATGCGTTACAAACTTCTGGGCAAAATTAATATACACTTTTCAAGTGTATAATAAAACAATAATGAAAATAAATTTTAAAATAAAAAGAATTAAAAAAAAGAAAAAAATTAAATTAAATATAATAGAAATAAAATAAATATAAGCTAAAATAAAGATGAATTAAATCATCCGGAAAATCTCTGACCCGTTGGGGGAATATTTATTAGCCGGTCCGGCAAGCTAGGCCCCTGCTGCTGCTGGATGTGGTCAGAGATTTTGCCGGAGATGTGAAAAAAGAGATAACTTTATGGAAAAGAGAGAGAGTTCTATTGAGAGCAGGTGATAAACATTATTATAATTTTGACATAAAACCCGAAAACGGTTGTGCTGTGCGTAATCGGTTGTGCATCTAGGCAAGATTAAAGGCAAATAATTTCTAGTTTGTCTAGAGGGAACAGAGAAGTTAAGGCGACCTAAAAGTTCAGAAGAGTCTACATCACCGATCATTAACTTATGAAGAAAAGAAACGCCTAGGACTGTTCTACGGTTAGCCAACGATGGAAGGTCAATAAGCAAAAGCCTACTAGAATACGATGGCAACCGAAGGTTGGGATCCCAATTTAAGCCGTGGAGGGCAAAAAGAAAGAATTGCTTTTGGACAGACAAAGACTCAATACGATCTATATGCTTTTTATACTGCGGACACCAGACGGATGAGCAGTATTCAAGCACCGGGCGAACTAAAGATGTAAAAAGAACTTTTGTTGTATAGTGATCATTAAATTCCTTCGACCAACGCTTAATAACTACAGTTGAATAGGAAACTAGCGAAGGTTTGCAACGATGAAAAGACATAAACATACATTTTGCGCAATTAAGAAATAAATGATTAACCAAGCACCAAAAATGAAGAGAATTTAAATCATCTTGCAACCTAATAGAATGCATCGGGTCGTTGTATGATAAAATGAGTTTAACGTCATCGGCATACATAAGTATCCGAGAATGAGATATTGTCGAGGGAAGATCATTAATAAAAAGAGTGAAAAACAAAGGACCGAGTTGGCTTCCTTGAGGTACACCGGAAGTTACGTAGACAGGTTTTGAAATATTAGATCTGAGCAGAACTTTTTGAGTTCTATCTTTTAAATATGAAGAGATCCAAAAAAGAAAAGGGGAGGGAAATTCAATACGATCAAGCTTAATGAGGAGGAGATCATGGTTCACGGAGTCAAAAGCCTTACTGAAGTCAGTGTAGATGACATCAGTTTGGCATTTCATAAGGAATCCATCGTTAACTAATGATGTGAATTCAAGCAAATTGGTCGTAGTGGACCGACTCTTTACAAATCCATGCTGAAAAGGAGACAAAACCGATTTGCAGTAATGCTGCAATGTAGAGGTTATAATTTCTTCAAACAACTTAGGAATAGCAGATAATTTGGCGATACCTCTATAATTGGAGATATCTGATTTTCCACCCTTTTTGTGAAGAGGAATAATGAAGGATTCTTTCCAAAGATTTGGAAAAATAGTAGAGTCAAGCGAAAGATTAAAAAGCTTTAGTAAAGGTTTGCATAAAGAATTACAAGACTCGCTGAGGACACAACTAGGGATGTTGTCAGGTCCAGGAGAATATGAAGACTTTAGAGATTTCAAATATGAAAGTAAAGAAGATTCAGTAATTATGGGAGCATTTAAAGAGTTTGAAGAAGAAATGTCATAAGAATAAGATATGTTATTAAAAGGGACAGAGGAGTAAGTTGATTGAAAAAAGTCAGCGAATAAGTCCACGGCAGTTATGTAAAAAGAATGAAGAAGGTAAAGTCGAACTTTTACGCTTAGAGTTAACAAATTTGTAAAATTGTTTAGGGTCTTGTGCGAATTGAATTTTACAGCGAGCAAGATAATTCGTATAGCATTGAGAATTAAAAAGAGTAAAGTTTGACTTGGCTATCGAGTATTTAGAAAAATCAAGATTAGAACCAGTTTTTTTGTACTTTTTAAAACATCTAGACATAATATGTTTTAAATTAGAAAGCTTAGGACAGTACCAAGGGGGTTGAAGAGACTCAGAAGAAGCGACACTATTTGGAACAGAAATATCAAAGAGAGAGTTAATAGAGTCATAAAAAAATGTAACAGCGACGTCAATGTCAACTGCATTGTATAAAGGAGACCAATCTTTTGAACTAATAAGTTTATTAAGCAGGGTAAAATTAGCTTTACGGAAGCAAGTCATTGAAGATGAAGGGGTAAATCCAGGATTTGTTAGAGATATTTCTAATGTAGGATGGTAAGAATCCTCGGGTACTGTTAGGGGGGAAGACCTAGAGACAACCGCATTAGAACTGTGAGTGACAAAAACAAGATCTAACAATTTGTTTAAATGATTTGGAACTGAGTTTATTTGAAACAAAGATAGATCAAGCAAACAATCTTAAAAATCATGCTGTGCAGATGGTACAAGATAAGTTGACCCATTAAGATTTGACCATGCGATGTTTGGCAAGTTAAAATCACCAACAACAACCATATAATCAATGTCTCGTTATTGAGTAAAAACATATTTTGTGCAGTTTATATGGTGCATATATACTTGAATATCGGAAGAAGGAGGGATATAGGAACAAGAAATGAATACAGAGAAGGAATTAAAAGTTACCTTAACGGCAACAAATTCAACATCGTCAGGCACATTTACAGAAATGCATTCCGACCGAAGGTTAGATTTTACTGCTATCATAACACCTCCACCTCGGCGAGCCTGTCGATCACGACGGTAAACAATATAATCATTTGACAATATTTCACAATCAGAAACGGAGGGATTTAACGTATTCTTTGATATTTATTAAATTCTTACTTCCTAGTGCGACAAGGGTAACCTTATATATTAATGCACTAGTCACAAAATTAGACTCAATTAAAACAGAATGATCTACTTAACCTAAAATTACATTGATATGATTGGCTTGTGTATTTTTATACCCTTGCAGAGGGTATATTAAAATTGTCACGATGTTTGTAACGCATAGAAGGAAGCATCTCCGACCCCATAAACTATATATATTCTTGATCAGCATGACGAGCTGAGTCTATATAGCCATGTCCGTCTGTCCGTCTGTCCGTCCGTCTGTTTCTATGCTATCTCCTCCCTCAGTTTTAGAGCTATCTTGACCAAACTTTGCAAAAAGTCTTTAAATACACATAGGCTGCACATTTGTCGGAATCGGACGGATCGGATGACTATATCATATAGCTGCCATAGGAACGATCTGTCCATAAACTAGTTCTAGTGAGAAAAACTTTTTTGTTTTCTATTGAATCGTCACCAAACTTGGTATATATTAGTTTTATACCCCTTTACACAATTCTGGAAAAATTTATCAAAATCGGATGACTATAGCATATAGCTGCCATATAAACGGTCAGTAAAAAAACTAGTTCTAGTGAGAAAAACTTTTTTGTTTTCTATTGAATCGTCACCAAACTTGGTATATATTAGTTTTATACCCCTTCACAGAATTCTGGAAAAATTTATCAAAATCGGATGACTATAGCATATAGCTGCCATATAAACGGTCAGTAAAAAAACTAGTTCTAGTGAGAAAAACCTGTTTGTTTTCCATCAAAGCGTCACCAATCTTGGTATATATTAGTTTTATACCCCTTCACACAATTCTGGAAAAATTTATCAAAATCGGATGACTATAGCATATAGCTGCCATATAAACGGTCGGTCAAAAAACTAGTTGTAGTGAGAAAAACTTTTTTGTTATCAATGGTAGTGACTTTCAAAAACTGCAAGGGTATTTAAAACATCGGCGTAGCCGATGTTAGCCTTCTATTTTTATACCCTTGCAGAGGGTATATTAAAATTGTCACGATGTTTGTAACGCAGTGAAGGAAGCATTTCCGACCACATAAAGTATATATATTCTTGATCAGCATGACGAGCTGAGTTCATTTCCGTCTGTCCGTCCGTCTGTCCGTCTGTCCGTCTGTTTCTATGCTATCTCCTCCCTCAGTTTTGAAGCTATCTCGACCAAACTTTGCAAAATGTCTTTAAATGCAAATACGCTGCACATTTGTCGGATTCGGCCGGATCGGATGACTATATCATATAGCTGCCATAGGAATGATCGGTCCAACAACTAGTTCTAGTGAGAAAAACTTTTTTGTTTTCCATCCTAGCGTCACCAATCATGGTATATATTAGTTTTATATGCTTCCACACAATTCTGAAAAAATTTATCAAAATTTGACGATTATAGCATATAGCTGCCATATAAACGGTCGGTCAAAAATCAAGTTCTAGTGAGAAAACTTTTTTGTTTTCCATCGTAGCGTCACCAGTCGTGGTATATAATAGTTTTATATGCTTCCACACAATTCTGAAAAAATTTATCAAAATCGGATGACTATAGCATATAGCTGCCATATAAACGGTCGGTCCAAAAACAAGTTTTAGTGAGAAAAACTTTTTTGTTTTCCATCGTAGCGTCACCAATCGTGGTATATATTAGTTTTATATACTTCCACACAATTCTGGAAAAATTTATCAAAATCGGACGATTATAGCATATAGCTGCCATAGGAACGATAGGTCTAAAAACTAGTTTAAATGAGAAAAACTTTTTTTTATCAATGTTAGCGCCTTTCAAAAACTGCAAGGGTATTTAAAACATCGGCGTAGCCGATGTTTTTATCTTTTTTTTTTTTTTATACCCTTGCAGAGGGTATATTAAAATTGTCACGATGTTTGTAACGCATAGAAGGAAGCATCTCCGACCCCATAAACTATATATATTCTTGATCAGCATAACGAGCTGAGTCTATATAGCCATGTCCGTCTGTCCGTCTGTCCGTCCGTCTGTTTCTATGCTATCTCCTCCCTCAGTTTTAGAGGTATCTTGACCAAACTTTGCAAAAAGTCTTAAAATACACATAGGCTGCACATTTGTCGGAATCGGCCGGATCGGATGACTATATCATATAGCTGCCATAGGAACGATCGGTCCATAAACTAGTTCTAGTGAGAAAAACTTTTTTGTTTTCTATTGAATCGTCACCAAACTTGGTATATATTAGTTTTATACCCCTTTACACAATTCTGGAAAAATTTATCAAAATCGGATGACTATAGCATATAGCTGCCATATAAACGGTCAGTAAAAAAACTAGTTGTAGTGAAAAAAACTTTTTTGTTTTCTATTGAATCATCACCAAACTTGGTATATATTAGTTTTATACCCCTTCACACAATTCTGGAAAAATTTATCAAAATCGGATGACTATAGCATATAGCTGCCATATAAACGGTCAGTAAAAAAACTAGTTCTAGTGAGAAAAACTTTTTTGTTTTCTATTGAATCGTCACCAAACTTGGTATATATTAGTTTTATACCCCTTCACAGAATTCTGGAAAAATTTATCAAAATCGGATGACTATAGCATATAGCTGCCATATAAACGGTCAGTAAAAAAACTAGTTCTAGTGAGAAAAACTTGTTTGTTTTCCATCAAAGCGTCACCAATCTTGGTATATATTAGTTTTATACCCCTTCACACAATTCTGGAAAAATTTATCAAAATCGGATGACTATAGCATATAGCTGCCATATAAACGGTCGGTCAAAAAAAGTAGTTGTATGTAGTGAGAAAATTCCGTTTTTGGTACCAATGTAGTTCACTTTCAAAAACTTGCAAGTGTCTTTAAAACATAACGATGATAGCATGTAGGCCATATAAAGTTAGCCTTCTATTTTTAATACTAAATTAATTGTTTGACTTAAAAAACTGTTTAAGCTTGTCCCTAAATTGCGCTGCGCAACACACTTCTTTTAATTGGACAGGTAATTGGTTCCCTTCTGAGCTTGACAACTTATGGCGTATGTTATTAATGTTTCTAGTTCTAGTCGAGGTGCTGAAACACAGTATGTCGAATAAGTAGCTTGGCTCTTTCGTCAAAATGATTTTGTGCAGGAGCAGTAAGTTTCTAAAATCAGCCCAGGACTTGAAATTTAGTTCGTATATTTGTGTGGCAAAGTTTGTTATATGGGCCCGTCTCCCAATGTTGAAAACATATCTGGCTATGTTGTTGTACGTGACTGTCAGCTTGCGCTGAGAACCAATATCGCAATTTCCAAATATCTCTATACCATAACAGAGCGTGGGCGTCAGAAGAGTTTTAGCTATTAAGAGTCTGAGGTCAGTTGGTAACCAGGTCTCTGAAAATGCAATAATGTCAAGATCAAATGATGCGCTATTCAAAAATAAAGAGGTAAGTTTGGACAAAAGACCCCTAACATTTTGATAGACGATACTAAGAACGGAGGACTGGACTAGTTTTTTGGAGCACTATTAGAGGCAACTTGTGCCCCAAAACTGTTAGAGGGCAAGCTGACAGGCATTATCCTGCGATTTCTTTGCCTGTACTCGTTAACAATAAGTAGTGGCGGACAAACTGAACTTCGAAATATAAAGTCTTGCTGAGGATTTGTGAGCAATGTATGGTGCAATTGACTAGCAAGTAGTTTCAGGAGACAACCTAGACACGAAAACTTGTCTACGAGGAGCTACAACTGTAAGAATGGGAGGCTGAGGAGAAATAGAAGCAGAACCCAAGACATTGTCTTGAGGTTCGGAAGGCACTATTAGCGAATTAACAGACCTATCTAATGGTGCATTGGACAAGTCGTTAGTAGGTTGAATCCTGGAGAGGCAGATAAAGAAATTGTTGGCGACAAGTCAAAATTCAAGGGAGTGCTTGGCAACGATGGAGGAGGTTGGGTCGATTCACCAGAATCAGGCGGTGGCACAACTAAAAATTGCGGCTCCAACCGACGCATCGATGCCGACTCGAATTTGAATTGACTAAGCAACTCAGAACTGGAGCTAAACTCGCTTGAAAGTTGCTTGGACACTTTGTGCAATTTATCAAAACTATTTTTCACGCTGTTATACATTCGCGAAAAATTGAATTGAATGTCAGTGCATGCCGGGCAAGACCATTTCAAGGCACCACAACCCTTTTTAGGGGAATAAACCTTGTCAAGGTCACGTCCACTTAATCCTGCACATTTAATATGCATAGAGTGATAGCACAACCAACAGGTTACAAACCGAAATTGCTCCGAATCACTTGCATCTTTATTTTGCAGCACGCCATAATGCACAAAATTACCACAGGGTCTAAAATCAAAAGAGAAGATCAAAATATAAGAGCGAGGATGTAGCGGTAGCTAAGCTCTGAGAAGATCAAACAACAACAACAAAGATGAGCGGGAGCGATGCACAAAGAGAATATGCACAACAGCAAACTCGCACACAAGCGACTCAAACGTCCCAGTCAAAAAATGAAAATTTTAGGATTGGCTTCATACTTTGGTGAATTGTTATCCTATATAAAGGTAATAAATTCCCAAAATATTAACTCATTAAAAAAAAAATTTTAAATCGTATAACTATGGCAAAATTTTATCGATTTGAAATTGTGAATATGTCATTTTAAAGCATTTTTCATGTACTTTTTGAAAAAAATACAAAAAATACAAAAAATTAAATTTTGAAAAGCTCAGGTTATTTCCTATAAAATGTGTAAATATGATAGTGGGACAACAATAACTTTAGGAAATATTGAATTAATAATAATAATTAAAACGAGAGCGTAAGTTAAAGTCGGCCCTGCTCGACTTCGATATACCCGTTACTCAGGATATAAACATGTCCTAATTGTGGGAGATATGAGTTTCTTTCCAATTTGCGGGGGAGACAACTCTACTATAGCTCATCTGATCAGGAAATGATGTATGGCTGATCGATAGGTAATAATTATTAAAATATATGTCTAGAGGTTTCAAACAATCTATTTTCAAAATTGTGTGTGATATGAGGTATTTTTTAAATTGCGGGGGCGTGAACTTTTCTATCGTTTATCTGATCAGGAAACGATGTATGGCGGATCGATAGGTAGTGATGATTAAAATATAAGTCTAGAGGGTTCGAATAATCTATTTTCAAAATTGAGGGAGATATGAGTTATTTTTCAAATTGCGGGGGCGGCAACTCTACTATCGTTTATCTGATCGAAAAATGATGTATGGCGGATCGATAGGTAATGAGGATTAATATATATGTCTAGAAGGTTTGAACAGTCTATTTTCAAAATTATAGAAGATATGAGTTTTTTTTCAAATTGCGGGGGCGGCAACTTTTCTATCGTTCATCTGATCAGGAAACGATGTATAGCGGATCGATAGGTAGTGATGATTAAAATATATGTTTAGAGGGTTCGAATAATCTATTTTCAAAATTGTGGGAAATATGAGATATTTTTCAAATTGCGGGGGTGGCAACTCTACTATAGTACATCTGATCGAAAAATGATGTATGGCGGATCGATAGGTAATGATGATTAAGATATATGTCTAGAGGAATTGAACTGTCTATTTTCAAAATTGTGGGAGATATGAGGTTTTTTTCAAATTGCGGGGGCAGGAGGGGGCGTGGCAAAAATTTGAAACAAACTTGATCTGCCTGCAAACAATACAAGTATACACTGAAAATTTGGTAGCTCTAGCTCTTATAGTCTCTGAGATCTAGGTGTTCATACGGACGGACGGACGGACGGACGGACGGACAGACGGACAGACGGACATGTCTATATCGACTCGGCTATTGATGCTGATCAAGAATATATATACTTTATGGGGTCGGAGATGCTTCCTTCTGCCTGTTACATACATTTGCACGAACTTAGTATACCCTTTTTACTCTACGAGTAACGGGTATAAAAATAAACGTTACCGATTTTTAATTGTGAATATGTCATTTTAAAGCATTTTTCATGTACTTTTTGAAAATAATAACAAAAATTAAAAAAAAAAATTTAATTCACCCCCTATTTTCCAAAATTAACCGTTATTTTTCAATTTTGTCCCAAATGGGTATTTTTAAAAAAAAAAATTTAATTTTTTTTGAAAAGCTTAGGTCATTTCCTATAAAATGTGTAAATATGATAGTGGTGGACGGTCCACGGTAATCATTTTTTGTTTGTTTCAAATGGTGCGTTTTCGCTGTTTTTTTAATCAATTTCACATGCGCTTGTCGGGAATAAAAATTTCGGGTATAGTGCTGCCAAAGAAAACAAATAAAAGAGCGTGGCTTTATCATCTTTTAAAAAATATACAATAATATTTTATCAATATCAATACCTTTTTTCCATTTCTTTTTCGTCTTTGCCTTTAAGTATATATTTCCTCGGGTAAAAAATGTAATAATGCAGTGCTAAGAAATATTTTAATTATGAATTTTCTAGGATAACTCTAGCACATTACATTCGAAAAAAACAGCGAAAACGCAAAATTTGAAACAAAAAAATAGAAGGCTAATTGATAAAAAAAGTTTTTCTCACTAGAATTTGTTTTTAGGCCGATCGTTCCTATGGCAGCTATATGCTATAGTCATCCGATTTCGATAAAATTTTCCAGAATTGTGTGGAAGTATATAAAAATAATATATACCATGATTGGTTATGCGACGGTGGAATAAACACAAAAGAAAATATAATGGCAGACCCAGCTGTCCAAAGGGCATACATAAAATACATTTCGAATGCCATTCCAGAGTACTTACATTGTAGTACTGAAATGACAGGCAACGCTAATTCAATACTATACGCACAAAGAGGCCAAGGCCAGCGTGGTAATTACAACAACAGAGGTAATTATCACGGAAGAGGCAATGGCCGCGGTTATTATAATAACAACAATTATAATAATAACTATAACAATAATTATAACCGCAATATCGGATATAATTACAACAACAATGACAGAGGAAATAATAGAGGAAACAATAGAGGAAGTTATAGAGAAAATAACCACCAAAATGGAGGTTATACCATTAATAATAATAACAATAATAACAGCAATAATGTTAGAGTAGCCCAAAACGCCCCGGGAAACTACCAACAACCTTTAGGTACTCAGCAGTAGGAAACATTAAAATTCGCACCATCAATCTCAGCCTAAACACATTCGTAACTTTCATAAATGTAGCAACAGGAAAACAGGTGAAAAGGTGCAGAAATATCCATATTAAAAGAAAATTCCGATGTTTTTCAATACATCCAAACTGATCATATAATCAATATACAGAGAATAAATCAAGAAGTTATCAAATCAAAAGGGCTAACTTCTATCAAAATACAAACTTTTAAATATATAATTCCACAGGATTTTCATATAGTAAATTTACAATTCGCTATTCCTTCTGATGGAATACTAGGAATCGATTTTATTAAAAAATACAACTGTCAATTAGATTTCAAGCCATCTGAAGACTGGCTTATAATTAGACCAAATAACTTAAAACATCCGATTTATGTTCCAATAACATACTGTTCTGGCAACAACTCCATAGTTCTGCCAGCAAGATCCCAAGTTGTCCGAAATTTGAACTAACCTCAGTGGAAGACAGTGTATTGATTTCAAACCAGGAAATTCAGCATAGTATTTACATAGCAAATACCATAGCAACAGTTAACGAGAAGGTAAAGCTAACTTCGACTGTGCCGAAGTTTAAATACGCTTGAAAAACTTTACTCCAACTGATTTAACCGGAAAAATATATATAGGATATAAATATCAGATATTTAAAATTTTTAAATCAATGATAATAAATATTTGATACCATAAAAAAAACTTTTCTCAGTAAAACACATTTATCGACCGATCGGTCCTATGGCAGCTATATGCTATAGTCATCCGATTTTGATAAAATCTTCCAGAATTATGTTGACGCATAAAAAACTAATATATACCAATATTGGTGACGCTACGATGGAAAATAAAAAAGTTTTTCCCACTAAAACTAGTTTTTTGACCGACCGTTTATATGGCAGCTATATTCATCCGATTTTAATCAATTTTTCCACAGATATGTTAAATCATCTAAAACTAATATATACCAAGATTGGTGACGCTACAATGGAAAATAAAAAAGTTTTTCTCGCTAAGACTTATTTTCCGACCGATCGTTCCTATGCAAAATTTCAGCTCGTTAGCTCTAAAACTGAGAGACTAGTTCGCGTAGAAACAGACAGACGGACAGACGGACGGACGGACAGACAGACGGACGGACGGACAAGGGGAAATGAACTCGGCTCGTCGTCCTGATCAAGAATATATATAGTTGATGGGGTCGGAAATGAATATTTCTATGCGTTACAAACTTCTGGGCAAAATTAATATACACTTTTCAAGTGTATAAAAATGCTTTCATAATACCGGAGTTACACAGGGCGCATCATTGTCGAAGATGCGAAAAAATGATGCAGGCGTTTAGACCGCAGCCGCATCATTGAAACAGCTGTTCGCTATGCCAAACGTAAACAACCCGAATTAGTAAGAAGAAGAGAACAATTGTAATTTATTGAAATAGAGACAATTATGAGCGATAATATGTTAAATGTGGGACGCGGTGTATTTGGCAACGGCCCTCCGTTCACCAAAATGAAAATAGAGCTTGTTTATGCGGATCATTTATTTTTTTAAACTACGCGGTCCAATTATGTTGCTGTTGCTTATCGAAATTCGATGGCAAAATCAGCTGTTTGCAATCGATGCCGTAAAACAATACTCGATACTCGTCAATATACGGTCACTCTTTCCGCATCATTGCCGCATCATTAAACATGCGGCTCTTCTTCTATCCACAGGTTTCTTATGGGAAACAATTCCGCACCTTCCGTTTAACGGAAAATTTCAATGATGCGGCCGGTCTAAACAGCGTATAAGACTACTAAATACAACAAATACAGATCAAGTAGTCAGCATAAGCAATTTAAAATATGAACCACTTTCAAACTACGATGTAGTTAAACCAGACCTAAATAAAAGAGAACGAGAGCGTAATACCGGAGTTACACTGGGCGCACCATTGTCGAAGATGCGAAAAAATGATGCAGGCGTTTAGACCGCAGTCGCATCATTGAAACAGCTGTTCGCCATGCCAAACGTAAACAAACCGAAGTAGAAGAAGAAGAAAACAGAAGTAATTTATTGAAATAGAGACAAATATGAGTGATAATCTGTTAAATGTTGCAAACGGTGCATTTGGTAACTACGCTGCGTTTACCAAAATGCTTATGGAGCTTGTGAAGGAGGAGTGCGATGTGCACGAGAGTATTGTGGGCTCCACATTACAACAAATGCGCGCCACCCAGTTTGATTTCAAAGTGGCAATTTTAGAATTGGAATCTCTACATCGGAAAAGATCTGTGTGGACCGTAGTAAGTAATTATATTTACATTTTGTTATCCGCCATCTGACTTGTATTAATAAATTCAATTATCAGGACAGATTTGGCCAGTTTTGGGAGTTGGACGTTCCCAACAATGACGAAGAGTTCTTCAAACAACAATTTCGAATGAACCGAACAGCATTTGATGACCTAGTCAGACGGCTTCCATCTATGGCCAAGCAGGATACCAATTTTAGGCCATGCATTCCACTGGACAAGAGAGTAGCCATCGCACTGTTCACGCTGGGATCATCCGCAGAGTACCGCACCGTGGCAAGACTTTTCGGGGTCTCGACGGCCTCCGTTTGCAACATTCTGCAAGACTTTTGCTTCCAAGTCTGGAAGTCTCTTTCACCCCACTTTTTGCCGTCAAATTTCCTAACTCAGGAAAAAGTGGAGGAGTGTGTGGAAGGGTTTAAAGAGTTGGGGTTTCCTCAATGTTTCGGTGCGATAGGTTTGTTTAATAATTTTGCAAGTTTGAAGCATAATAACTTATTCTAATACATTTGTGACTTTCAGACGGAACCCACATCGAAATTAGCCCACCGAAAAGCGATGCTGTGGACTTTTATAATTATAAAGGCTGGTATTCAGTAATACTTTTGGCCTTGGTAGACCACAAGTATGTACAAAATTCAAATTTGTGTAAATATGAATTAACTTTATTTTTACTTATATCCGCAGATACAGATTTAATTATATAAATGTTGGTGCACCTGGCAAATGCAATGACTCTCAAATATTTGAGCAGTCGCAGCTGAAGAGGCTAATTAATACGTCGGGCATTTTCCAGCAAAACGCAAAAGAAATCTGCGGAGTTGTCGTACCCATTTCAATATTGGGGGATTCCGCATTTAGATTTTCCACGACGCTTATGAAACCATACCCATTTTCTACGACTGCGCCGCCCCAGGAAAAGCAATTTAATTACCACCTCTCCAAGTGCAGGCGAGTCGTAGAAAACGCTTTTGGGCACTTGAAGGCACGGTTTCGTCGAATTGGCAAAGGGCTCGAAAATGCTCAGCGAAATGCAAACGCTATAATTAAATGTGCTTGCGTTTTGCACAACTTTATTATTGCGAGTGGGGATGACAAGTTCCTACAAGAAGGTCTTCCCGCAGAGCTTCCTTTCACCGTCAGGGAACAGCCATGCCTGGACTACACTGTAGGAGATCGGAGATTAGATGCAGAAATGATAAGAAACGCATTATCTTTGCATTTTGGTATGTATATGTTCTTATTTTTTATTTAAAATATCTAAAAATCTGTTTTGAAAGGATTTATTATCCTCCAAAAAGCGATCTATTTGATCGCCACGGCGCCTCGACTCCTCAGCAATAACTGCCAGGCTTTCTGCAGCAATTCTGGAGGTCTCGTTGCTCTCCTTCAACTGCTCAACAATTTCCTGCGAATTTACTGACTTTCTTTTCTTTGCAGGTGGTTCCTCTGCTGCCGACGTTGACGAGTAGCTGGCCTCGTCATAAAAGGGGAAGTCAATTGTTTCAGCTTCACATATAATAAATAATATTAATAAAAAAAACAATCAAAAATGAGTTTGTAACGTTTATAATTCCTTACTTGTGCTTTCCTCTATATAATTTAAAAAATTAACCGACTTCGAGCGCCCTAGCACTTGGGTCAGCTTTTCAAAGTGTATCCACTCGGAAGGAGAGCCACCGCTGGGTCCCGTCTTTGACTTTTCCAAACTGGAAATTGCAAAATTTAATATGAGAACGCATAAATATTGGGGGAATTACTTACACATATTTGCGGCGAAAATTCTCCAATTTAGTTTTGACTTCCTGGGCTGAGAAATCAAAGCCTTGTTGCGCCAGTTCATCCTTCATCTCTTCATAAATGTGGGTGTTTTTACGCAACCCACGCAAGTCGTCCTGTTTTTCTCCCCACAAATCAATTAAAATATTCTCCTCCGCTTCTGTCCATTTCTTTTTCTTTTGCTTCTCGCGATTCATTTTTAACTTTTATTTTAAGCAATCCAATTATGTTGTTATTGTTTATCAATATGAGATGTCAAAATCAGCTGTTCGCAATGAATGCCATGAAAAAATACTCGATTCTTGGCGATATACGGTCACTCTTTCCGCATGTTTGCCGCATCATTAAACATGCGGCTCTTCTTCTATCCACAGGTTTCTTATGGGAAACAATTCCGCACCTTCCGTTTAACGGAAATTTTCAATGATGCGGCCGGTCTAAACAGCGTATTATATTTTATTTTAGGTATGGCCATACGTGATATATTTATAAGAGAATTGAAGTGATTATGAAACGAGAGCGTAAGTTAAAGTCGGCCCTGCTCGACTTCGATATACCCGTTACTCAGGATATCAACATGTCCACATTGTGGGAGATATGAGTTTTTTTCCAATTTGCGGGGGAGGCAACTCTACTCTACAGGAAATGATGTATGGCTGATCGATAGGTAATTATTATGAAAATATATGTCTAGAGGGTTCAAACAATCTATTTTCAAAATTGTGGGACATATGAGGTATTTTTTAAATTGCGGGGGCGTGAACTTTTCTATCGTTCATCTGATCAGGAAACGATGTATGGCGGATCGATAGGTAGTGATGATTAAAATATATGTCTAGAGGGTTTGAATAATCTATCTTAAAAATTCTGGGAGATATGAGGTATTATCCAAATTGCGTGGGTGGCAACTTTACTACCGTACATCTGACCGGGAATCGAAGAATAACGGATCGATAGGTAATGAGGATTAAGATATATGCCTAGAAGGTTTGTCTATTTTCAAAATTGTGGGAGATATGAGGTTTTTTTTCAAATTGCGGGGGCGGCAACTTTTCTATCGTTCATCTGATCAGGAAATGATGTATGGCTGATCGATAGGTAATAATTATTAAAATATATGTCTAGAAGGTTTAAACAATCTATTTTCAAAATTGTGGGAGATATTAGGTATTTTTCAAATTGCGGGGGCGGCAACTCTACTATAGTTCATCTGATCGAAAAATGATGTATGGCGGATCGATAGGTAATGATGATTAAGATATATGGCTAGAAGGTTTCAACAGTCTATTTTCAAAATTGTGGGAGATATGAGATTTTTTTTCAAATTGCGGGGCGGGAGGGGGCGTGTCAACAATTTGAAACAAACTTGATCTGCGTGCAGACAATACAAGTCTACACTGAAAATTTGGTAGCTCTAGCTCTTATAGTCTCTGAGATCTAGATGTTCATACAGACGGACGGACGGACAGACGGACATGTCTATATCGACTCGGCTATTGATGCTGATCAAGAATATATATACTTTATGGGGTCGGAAATGCTTCCTTCTGCCTGTTACATACATTTGCACGAACTTAGTATACCCTTTTTACTCTACGAGTAACGGGTATAAAAATCTGTATTAACCCAAATTTCGAAAAATTTACCTCCACAATTTCATACACAACTCACAACATTATGCACCCAATATAGCGATGTATTCGGACTAGAAACCGAATCGATAACCACAAACAATTTTTATAAACAACGAGAAGGCAAAGCACCTTCGACTGTGCCGAAGTTTTAATACACTTGAAAAACTTTACTCCAACTGATTTAACTGCAAAAAAATATATAGGAAATAGATATCAGATATTTAAAATTTTTTAATCATTGCTAATAAAAATTTGATACCATAAAACAAAAACTTTTCTTAGTAAAACACATTTTCCGACCGATCGGTCCTATGGCAGCTATATGCTATAGTCATCCGATTTTGATAATTTTTTTCAAAATATGTGAAAGCATATGAAACTAATATATACCAAGATTGGGGACGCTACGATGGAAAACAAAAAAGTTTTTCTAACTAGAACTAGTTCTTAGACCGATCGTTCCTACGAGAAGGCTAGCACCTTCAACTGTGCCGAAGTTTTAATACACTTGAACAAACTTTACTCCAACTGATTTAACTGCAAAAAAATATATAGGAAATAGATATCAGATATTTAAAATTTTTTAATCACACAATTCTGGAAAAATTGATCAAAATCGGATGACTATAGCATATAGCTGCCAATAAACGGTCGGTCAAAAAACTAGTTGTAGTTAGAAAACTTTTTGTTATCAATGGTAGCGACTTTCAAAAACTGCAATATTTAAAACATCGGCGTAGCCGATGTTAGCCTTTTTTTTTGTTTTTTTTTATCGTAGCGTCCCCAATCTTGGTATATATAAGTTTTATATACTTTCACAAAAATTTTAAAAATTTATCAAAATCGGATGACTATAGCATATAGCTGCCAAAGGACCGATCGGTCGGAAAATGTGTTTTACTAAGAAAAGTTTTTTTTTTTATTGTATACAATTTTTATTATCAATGATTTAAAAATTTTAAGTATCTTATATCTACATCCTATATATATTTTACCAGTTAAATCAGTTGGAGTAAAGTTTTTAAAGTGTATGAAAACTTCGGCGCAGTCGAAGTTAGCTTTGCCTTCTCGTTTTGTATATATTTCGTTTATTCTAATTATTGTTCTTATTTTAGGTATGGCCATACGTGATATATTTATAAGAGAATTGAAGTGATTATGATGTCTGTCCGTCTGTCTGTCTGTCTGTCTGTCTGTTTCTACGCAAACTAGTCCCTCAGTTTTAAAGCTATCCAGCTGAAATTTTGCACAGAGTCTTCTTTTTACTGCACGCAACTAATATGTCGGAACCGGCAGGATCGGATGACTATATCATATAGCTGCCATAGGAAAGATCGGTCTAAGAACTAATTCTAGTTAGAAAAACTTTTTTGTTTTCCATCGTAACGTCACTAATCTTGGTATATGTTAGTTTTATATGCTTCCACATAATTCTGGAAAAATGTATCAAAATCGGATCACTATAGCATATAGCTGCCATAGGAACGATCGGTCGAAAAATAAGTCTTTGTGAGAAAAACTTTTTTGATTTCCATCGTAGCGTCTCGAATCGTAGTATATATTTGTTTTATATGTTTCCACACAATTCTGAAAAAATTTATCAAAATCGGATGACTATAGCATATAGCTGCCATATAAACGGTCGGTCAAAAAACTACTTCTAGTGAGAAAAACTTTTTTTGTTTCTTATCGTAGCGTCTCCAGTCGTAGTATATATTTGTTTTATATGTTTCCATACAAGTCTGAAAAAATTTATCAAAATCAGATGACTATAGCATATAGCTGCCATAGGACCGATCGGTCGGAAAATGTGTTTTACTAAGAAAATTTTTTATTGATAAAAATTAATTATGATCAATGATTTAAAAATTTTAAATATCTGATATCTATATCTTATATATATTTTTCCAGTTAAATCAGTTGGAGTAAAGTTTTTCAAGTGTATTAAAACTTCGGCACAGTCGAAGTTAGCTTTGCCTTCTCGTTTTTGTTATTTCCGCGACTTCGGAAATTAACTGGCGCCTGAGCAAGAACAGCGCGCGCGATCGAAAGGACAAAACGATCCTAAGTTCGTTGGTATCTACAAAACGAGAGGACAAAACGCTCCTAAGTTTTCGCGCTGTTTTAAAAATAATCCGGAAGACTCCAGCAAATTAATTTCTGCTGCCAGATTAAAAAAAACCTCGGCGGGATTGACCTATCCATCAAACTCGCCCATCGGTGGACCATAAATCCTAGAAAGGTCCGTCCCTAGGATACTCTCACTAAGTGTTGGTCGCAGGATCCCCAGTTGGAGCTAAAGTTCTAAAAAGGAAAACATCCGGACAGCCAGGAGAGATGGCCACCTCAATATTTTTGATGTAAGTTAATTATAAGTGATACCAAGACAAAATCAACAATCCAAAAGCAAAGAGAAGCTAATAAATAATAATAATAAAAACCAAAAGAAGCAAGTCCAAATATAATAAAAGTGAAATAAAACAAAAACCTAAAACAACAAATAAATTTTTGCAAAGGGAACAAGTGAAACCAAAAGAAAAAATATATTTAAAAAAAAAAAAAAAATAATAAACGAAAGTAAAAAGATAAATTACTACGTCAACACTGGTCTCCGAAAGGACAAACAGTATAAATATTCCAATTTTGCGATTCCCAACCTCAGGGACCCTGCAAAATAGAAGGAAAAAACCAGACTCTGGTTTTAAACAATAAAAAATAAATAATAATTCTAATAATAATACAACTTGGAAAAAATTTTAAAATCGAAACCTTATTTTGCAAAAGTTTATTAGTTAGTTATGGTGCTTTTTATTTTCAAGATTTCCCAATTTTTCAACTGAAAATTATAAATTAAAAAATATTTTTCTTAACCTTTGTCGCCTTAGTCATCAAGTAAGCTTAGGTTTTACTACCATTTCTTGAAACAAAATTTAAAACTAAATGTCGAACCATAACAACCTGATCAGACCACCCATACTTAATCTGACAAGAATAGAAGAGGAACAATTAGTACAGACAACAGCACAGAAACAGTTCGAACCAATTCAACAACCAGAAATCATGACACAAAACGCGGAAATAATTAACTTAATTACCCAAATTGTTGGTGACACTTTTGCCCGACAAGTACCGATTCTACTTAAAAATCTCACTAATCCTGCAACAGATTTTCTACACGCGGTAGACCAAACTATAAATCCAGAACTAAGAAACAATTTGGGAGACTTAGACAAAATACCAGACGTAGTTAGAAGTCTAAGAGATTTCTCATGTGATCAATCGACTTTTAATTCATGGAAGAAGAGTGTAGAACGAATTCTTCAAACGTACGAGCACCTAAAGGGAACTCCAAATTATTTTGGCATCTTACACACAATTAGGAACAAAATAACGGGCAACGCTGACGTAGCCCTTGAATCATATAATGTGCCGCTTGACTGGGAGGCCATAGCCAAATGCCTTACACTGCACTATGCAGACAAACGAGATTTAATGTCTCTAGAGTACCAGATGACTACTCTGGTCCAAGGTAACTTAACTGTGGAAGAATTCTCCCAGGAAGTTTACAAACATTTGGCCCTGATCCTTAACAAAATTGGATGCATGGGATTAGACAGAGAAGCCGAACAAATAATCACTAAATTATACAGAGATAAAGCCCTCGACATGTTCGTTCGAGGTCTTAGAGGAGACCTGTCACGGTTACTTGGAATGAAGGAACCGGCAGACCTTCCATCAGCCCAACATCTTTGTCTAAAACTTGAAAACCAAACTTACCGCACAAATCATGCAGCCACAAACGGGCAATCAATTAGTTTTAGGAACGCAATCCTGAAACCCACTCAATCTCCACGATCTATGCAATATATCGATAGCCCACGTTTCCGGCAAGCCCCTCCAGTTCTTCCAAGAGCTTTTGCACCCCAACAACCAATTGCTGCTCCTCGACAAAATATTGGTAACTATAGGCCCCAACAGCCATTTGCTGCTCCCCGCCAGACTCTTAATTATGGTTACCAACAACCGATGGCAGTTCCAAGACAATCCAATCCTGGATACTCTTACCAACAACAGCAACAAGGTGCACCTTCTCGCCCAACGGCATCTAAGCCGCTGCCACGTCCAGAACCAATGGAAGTGGATTCCAGCATCAGAACTAGAATGGTCAATTATATAAATAGACCACAATTTGAAAGCGGTAAAAGACCACCGGGACAAGTCACCCAGCCAGATAAAAAGCAACGCAACTTTAATATTGAATTAAATGCAATTACTGGGGAACGCGACCCTAATGACCTTACTCCCGAACAATATGACCAAATCGTTGAAACTATCGAACAAGCTAACGACTACGAACAATCTTTGGACGAATACTCTGAACAGATAGACACCGTTGATACAGACGGCACATAC
This sequence comes from Lordiphosa mommai, assembly GCA_018904225.1. Classification (NCBI taxonomy): domain Eukaryota; kingdom Metazoa; phylum Arthropoda; class Insecta; order Diptera; family Drosophilidae; genus Lordiphosa; species Lordiphosa mommai. Next base: position 288,076 of record JAEIFT010000072.1, read on the forward strand.
CTGGACTACTCCGACTTAAATTTTTTAGAATAGCCAGCTCTTCGCTATCGTATTTCGAAGTAAAACTGAAGAGCGGACAAATTCTCAAAATTCTTTTAGACACAGGATTCAACAAAAATTATATTCAACCTCGTTTTATCTCAAATCCAGAAAAAAAACAAAATCCCATTTAAAGCTAGAATATAACCAGGAGAAATTGAAATTACTCATCATAAAAAGACAAACCTCTTCAATATCCCTGATACCCCAATCATTTTTTATTTACTACCGACACTAAAATCCTTTGACGCCATACTAGGCAATGACAGTCTCAAAGAATTAGACGCAATAATCTATTCAAAAAGAGGCTTTATGGTTATCAGAGATAATCTACGAATACCGATAAAAGCAAAACCAATACAATCGGTTAATCATATAATTCCCAGGACAGAACATATGAACGAATTTCAAAAACTAAAATTAAAACACTTGATAAATGACTACTCAGAACTGTACAATGCACCCGGGTGGATTCTGCCCAAAAAAATGGACGCCTCTGAAGAAAAAAAATACAGAACAGTCATGGACTATCGAAAACTAAACTTTAAAACTATCGCCGACAGGTATCCAATACCTGAAATAAACGAAGTACTGGCCCAGTTGGGTAATAACAAGGTCTTCTCAGTCATTGATCTCAAAAGCGGATTTCACCAAATACCCCTAAAGGAATCAGACATGGAAAAGACCGCATTTTCAGTCAATAATGGCAAATATGAGTTTTACGACTCCCATTTGGTCTCAAAAAATGCGCCTGCAATATTCCAACGCGCACTGGACGATATCCTTCATGAGCATATTGGTAAAATATGTTTCGTCTATGTAGATGATTTCATCATCTTTAGCAAGGATAACGAATCGCATGCCAAACACTTGGACCTCATTTTTCGAACTCTACGTGATGCAAATATGAAATGCCAACTCGACAAGTGCGAGTTCTTCAAAAAGAAAGTAGAGTACCTAGGATTTGTTATTTTTTTTATTTTTTTTTTTTTTTTTGAAATTAATCCAAAAAAGGTAGAGGCTATTGCCAACTTCCCACAGCCAAAGACTCTAAAAGATCTAAGATCATTCCTTGGCATGGCAAGCTATTATAGGCGATTTATCAAAGATTTTGCAAAGCTAGCCAAACCACTACTTCAATGCTAAGGGGGGAAGATGGACGAGTTTCAAAAAATACATCCAAGAAAAAACTTGTCACTCTTGACCAAGAAGCAGTAGAAGCTTTCAAAAAAATTAAAAGCGCACTTATTTTAGATGAAGTCATTCTTCAGTTTCCAGACTTCACCAAAGAGTTTCATTCTCTTATTAGTTGAAATGCAAATGCTAGAATAAAGAGGTGGAAAACACATCTCGAAGAGTACGATTATCAAATACTCTACAAACCTGGCAAAGCCAATATTGTGGCAGATGCCCTGTAAAGAATCCCCGCACACGACCAAACAACATACTCAAACGAGTTAAACTCAGTAGCTTCTACACAACACAGCGATGAAAGTTCGAGTCACGGACTAATTCCCAGTATAGAAGTCCCCATCAACGTATTTAGGAATCAGATATTCCTTCACAAAGCAGAGTCAAATGAATAAAAATTTTCCTTACCATTTCCAAAGTTTCACAGACACGACGTTTATCGAACAGACTATAAACAAGACGACCTACTGACAATACTGAGGAACTATTTAGATCCAGGTCTAATAAACGGTATTTACACCACAGAAGACGTAATGGGTCAAATACAATTACTATACCCAACGCATTTTAAAAATATTAAGGTCCGATTCACCCAAAGTAAGGTAGAAGATTTATCAGATGAAAATATGCAAGATGAAGAAATTCTAAAGGTTCACAATAGAGCACATCGAAATGCTCTCGAGAACAAAAGACAATTGTCCGAAAAATATTATTTCCCAAAAATTAAAGACAAAATAAACAAATTAGTTAAGCAGTGTCAAACCTGTAAAGAAAAAAATACGACAGACATCCCACCAACCCCAAACTCAAAGAAACCCCAATTCCTCAGCATCCAGGGCATATCGTCCATATCGACATTTACTCTACGGAAAAAAACTCTTGTTCTAACTGCCATAGACAAGGTTGCTCAGGCCAGAATAATAAAATCAAAATCAAAATCAATAGAAGATATTCGAAATCCCCTTCACGAGCTTTTATTCTACTTCGGAGTCCCCAAATTTGTTATAATGGACAACGAAAAATCACTAAATTCAGCATCAATTACCTTCATGATGAAAGACCAACTAGGCATAAAGATCTATAAGGCACCGCCATATAAAAGCTCAGTCAATGGACAAATCGAAAGATTTCACTCCACACTTTCTGACATCATGAGAATCCTAAAAAGAGATAACATACACCGAAACTTCCTTGAATTATTGGACAGAAGTATTTACGAATACAACTCGACAATACATTCCGTGACACAGAAACGACCCTTTAATGTTTTCTTTGGCAGGGTTTTGACTATCGCTCCAGACCAATACGAAAAGTCTAGACAAGACAACATTGATAAGTTCAAACAGAAACAGACCAACGACTTGCAAAATCACAACAAAAATAGGAAAGACATACTGACATACGTACCAGGACAAGAAATATTCGTGAAAATTAACACACGAGTTGGATCAAAACTGTCTTCTAGATTTAGAAAGGAGATAGTAAAAATGGATAACGGTACAACCATCAAAACCATTTCTGGCAAAGTTGTTCATAAAAGCAACATTAAAAATGTTTAAACATCAAAATTTTTACAGATGGATTCTAAACCTGACAATTGCGCTCGCCTCTGTAGAAATCTCGAACTATACCGACGCACAAACTCTTACTGTATTCAACGGACTGGGAAAAATACGAACTGGGACGAAAAAAATAATCCATGTAATAGACTTGGAACAAATACGGAAAACACTCGACAAACTGGCATGGTACACAGAACGAGACTTACAAACAAGGTTAGGTTAGGTTGCGATGGCTGAGAGCGACAAGTCACTCTCCCACTTAGGCCTCTTGGGCCCATTGCGATGCCATATATATTCCCTTTTAATATTGAGGTGGGTCCTCTGAACTGAACCATTGTGTGGACAGAATAAACTTAAGTAGAGCTGGGATTTCTAGCACGGATATATCAGAAAGGTTGAGCAAAAGGGGTTGTCCTAGGATTCTAAGTCTTCTTCTGCTCAGGGCGGGACAATGACAGAGAAGATGTTGTACTGTTTCTTCCTCCTCTTCATATCTGCAGCTTCTGCAGAAATCATGGTGTGCCACGCCAAGGCGGGCTGCATGTCTGCCGAAGAGACAGTGACCCGTCAGGGTCCCTACCAGAAGCGAGATGTGTTCTCTTCTGTTACGTAAAAGTGTACCGGTGCGTTTTAGGTTATATGTTGGCCACGTAAGTCTCGCAACGGCACAGGAGGAAAGGTTTTTCCACCGATTGTTAGCGAGACGTAGTGTTTCGGCTTTTGTGTGAAGCTTGAAGGTCGCCATAGGCATACCTATCGCGCTCTTCTCTGAAAGAAGCTCGATGGTGGTGCCTAATCTGGCCAGTTTGTCCGCAGATTCGTTTCCGTCTATGTTCTGATGTCCAGGCACCGATATCAGGTGAATACTGAAGTGTCGAGCGATCTCGTTAAGAGATAGGCGAGCGTTTTCGCGTTATTGTTATGCGAGTCAAGTGCCTTTAGAGCTGCTTGACTGTCAGAGTATATGAAGACGCTTCCTCCTTTGACCGGCAGTGTGCTTAGGTAGATGGCAGCCTCCTGGATGGCCACCATCTCTGCTTGGTACACACTACAGTGGTCGGGAAGACGGAACGAAATGTTCAAATTTAAGTCAGGGGAGAATACGCCCCCGCCTATTTTTTCATTGAGCTTAGAGCCATCCGTGTAGATGTTGATGGCGTTGGCTCTGCTATGTGGAAGGGTATCCCAGTCGAGTCGGCTTGGGATGTTGACATCGTATAGCTTGTCGAATGTCAATTGTGGTGTGCAATAGTCTAAGATGAATGGTATACCCGCATGAGTCGTGAGGATAGTCGAGTGTCCCGAAAAAAGAGCAATGGTCGCCTTTTTTATGCGTTCGTTAATGTTGTCGTTCCAGAGTAGTTTTCTATCTAAAACGACTCCTAGGTACTTTGCGTTGTCTCCAAATACCAGACTAATTCCATTGATTTTGGGAGGGATAAGGCTAGGAATTTTGTACTTTCGGGTGAATAGGACTAGTTCCGTTTTGGTTGGGTTTACACCCAAACCACAAGATGACGTCCACTGTGCTAAAGTTGTCAGTGCGGTCTGCATTATGTCACACAGCGTCTGTGGGAACATTCCACATTTGAGAATTGCAATATCATCCGCGTAAGCCACCACCACATGTCCCTCCTCCTCCATGAGCCGCAGAAGTTGGTTAACTGTTACGACCCATAGTAGTGGAGAAAGAACACCTCCTTGAGGAGTGTCTGTAGATCTACCCTTGCTATACGCGTGCTGTGTTTGTGTTAACAGAGAGGGGCATATAGTTAGCCTCAAGTGGACATCTATTAGTCTTTCCAGGGTTTTAAGAAGGAACGAGGATAGGCTGATTGGCCTATAATCGTTTGGCTTAACGTGTGAAGCCTTTCCAGCTTTCGGTATAAAAACAACTTTAGTTTCTCTCCATCTAGTGGGGATGAAGTTGACCTTAAGACAGCTTACATATATTGTTTGAAGCCAGGTCATAGTATGCCCAATGGTGTGTTGTATTTGGGCAGGAAATACGCCATCAGGACCTGGCGATTTAAGGGGTTCGAACGAGTCGATTGCCCACCTAATCCTGGTGTCTGTGACTATATCTTGGTTATAAGGCCTAGAGAGGTCGGTTAGCCTGGCGCTGTGTTCTTAGTTTGAGGAGCATCCAGGAAAACGGCTGCTTAGTAGAAGGTCTAGAGATTCTTCGCTGGTGTCGGTCCAGCTACCATCTGATTTTTGTAAAAGTCCTGGCGATGTTGGTGAGGTTGCCAAGATCTTCCGCAGACGAGATGCGTCGGAAGTGGATTCTATATTACTACAGAATTGGGCCCAAGATGATCGCTTGGCCCTTCTAATAGCTTTCTTGTATGTGCAAAGTCTTTGTTTGTATGACTCCCAAGCGGTTGTTTGGTCATTATGTTTAGCTTTGTTAAAAGCGTGTCTGCAATCTTTCCTGAGTTTGTCCAGATCTGCAGACCACCATGGTGGTTTGAAAGTGGATTTTACTTTCCGGGGGGGACAGGCTTTGTTTAATGAGTCATTGTACGCCGTGGTAAGCGTTTCTACAAGCTCGTCTATCTGGTTTCCAGTACTTGGTATGTAAGGTGGGTTCGATTTAAGCTTTTTGGTTAGGAAGTTGTTGTGAACTTCCCAGTTGGTCTTTTTAGGTTTTGTATCTTTTTGGGTGAAGGACATTTATTTGATAGTATGAACTCTATATATCGATGATCCGAGAAGGAGTGCTCAGTCAGCACCTTCCCTGATACGAGTTGATAATAGAGATCATCAGAGATAAGGGTAATATCAAGAACTTCTTTTCTATTTTTAATGATGAAGGTTGGATCATCACCATTATTGGCTATATGCATATTTGTTTGCAGTAAATAATTGTAGAGTGACTCACCGCGGTCGTTGATGTCTGTACTGCCCCATAGTGTGTGGTGTGAGTTGGCATCGCCTCCTAAAATAAGGCTCGTATTTGGTTTGCTTCCGATTAGGTCCTGGATTAACTTAGGCGGTGGGGGGCTCTCGCTGTCAAAAGCCATATAAAAAGATGCCAGCCTGAAGGTTGAACTCTCCAGTTCCAAGCTGACTGTTGTGATGTCTCCATCACTGTACTGAGGAAGTAAAAGTGTACTTAAATGCTTCTTGGTTAAGATGCATGAACGAATTTTTCCCTTACCCTTGGTGTGGAAAAGGTTGTATTTGGGCGTCCGCAAGCCGTTGATTCTGTCACCAGAAATCTACGGCTCCTGGACAAGGGCTATATCTACTTCGCCTGAGGATAGGCGAAGTAGAAGTGCAGCGGTTGCTGCTTTAGAATGGTGCAGGTTAATCTGTAGCACCCGAACCATTAGTGTGATGCGTCACCGTCTCTCTTGTCAAAGTTCCGTCGAGATCCTCCGATTGGAGAAGCTCCTGTTCCGAGTATAGGCGCCCGAAAGATGGTCCATAGTCTGAACCTGCAGAAATGTAGCCACAGAGTTCCTCTTGTGGGGAGATACGCTCTGCATCCATCTCCTCGTCACTGCTCTCTTCCACCTCAACGCTTGCTGTAAGGTTTGCAAGCGCTGTTGTGTCCGTCTTGTATACGGTCATATAAATTCTTTGGAACCCATAGTTTAAGGCTCCATCGCATTTATTTAAAAACTCAACTGAGTCGTTATCAATCTGGAAAATAACCAAAGTGGTTGCTCTGGTTGAACGTTCCACCTTGATCACCCTCCAGTTACTGGTAGGAGCACTTGGATTAAGCATCCTCAGTAGTTGTAGGATCTTTTCTGGTTCCGCTGGGTGAATGGGTAACCAAGCTCGAGCCCTCGGACAGGATGGTATGTCCTTAGCATCAACGACCCTCAACTTCGCGTTAGGGTAAACCTCGCCAACCTTGGCTATAGCGGCCGTATAAAGATCCACTGATCTCTCGTCCTCGAGTGCGACCAGTCTAATATTTCCCTGGAACCATCCTATGCTATAACAGCACGGGGGTGGCCCAGGGTTCTCCAGCAGGACATCAAGGGTAACGCGGCTTGTTTCCGCCTTAATCCACTTCCAGTGGTGTCTTGGGATCGTTCCGGTTGGATTGTTCCCATCTATTACACCCACAATCTTCTATCTAAATTTTGCATTTTCTGAAAAGTACTATTTAGACCAAAAAAGTGTTGATTGAGTCTTGATTAAGTTTCTTAGTCATTTTAGTGCCGGACTCCCACATATTACTATCTGCATCGTTTACCTCCACTCTGTTTACTTTCGTCTTTTAATAAAAAAAAATTTTTACATTCACAATATATAACATATATCCTATTTTATATAGTAAGAATGCCCAAAATTTGTTATCAACAAATATTAAAATTCAATTTAATTATTCGGGAGTGAAAGGACTTAAAGACAGAAGTAAAACGCTAAGATTTTGAATATATATATAAATCTAGCCGTAAAACGGCCAAAAAGACGCACTTTGGTTAGTAGCTAAAAGGTGTCAGCACTGTCGGGTTGGACAGCACTGATGTGTTACGTTTTAGTGTTACGTGAAGTAGTGACGTAAAAGGTTGTACTTACGTCGCAAACTTAAGCCGCCAACGACAAAACAAACTTTAATGTGGTTTTATGTATGGGTTTCTGTCCAAACCGAATCTCACTGGTTGCACGCTCCTGGTTATGCACTGCACTACCACAGACCGTCTTTCGATACGAGTGGGAGGGGGTGGGGGAGTGGAGATTCACGTTCACTTGCGTCTGCGGGCGGCCACCAGGGGGGGGATGATTTGCAAAACCTAAGCTAAGCCCAGCTTCACAAAACAGCACTGAGATTAATTGTTTTTTGTATGTTGGTTCGAAATGCTTGGTAAACACTTGGTAAACACTTCGGATTTCCACTTATGGTTCGCACAAAAACGGGATAAACAATTTAAAAATTAATTTTATACGCGGGAGCTTATGAAAAACACGATCGACCGATATCAGTGTGACCAAAGACTTACAAACAAACAACTTTTATAATATCCTTCACCACGAAATAGAACAAGCTGACTCAACATTACGGACTATTACGTCTTCCTTTAAAAAATGAAATGCTAGGGCAATAAATATGATTGGGACCGCATGGAAATACGTGGCCGGCAGTCCCGACCACGATGACTTAGAACTCCTAGAGGGAAATATTAACAGGCTAATTTCCCTTAATAACAGACAAGTAATAATAAATACTGAGCTTGAAAAGAGAATAAACAACTTAACTGAACTAAGTAACCAGATTGTCAATTCAATTAGGAAAGATAGCTCTCTTAGCGACGAAATAGCCATTAACTTCCAAAACCAAGTCAGATTAATTAAAGAAGAAATTATAAATATAAACGAGAGCGTAAGTTAAAGTCGGCCCTGCTCGACTTCGATATACCCGTTACTCAGGATATAAACATGTCCTAATTGTGGGAGATATGAGTTTCTTTCCAATTTGCGGGGGAGACAACTCTACTATAGCTCATCTGATCAGGAAATGATGTATGGCTGATCGATAGGTAATAATTATTAAAATATATGTCTAGAGGTTTCAAACAATCTATTTACAAAATTGTGTGTGATATGAGGTATTTTTTAAATTGCGGGGGCGTGAACTTTTCTATCGTTCATCTGATCAGGAAACGATGTATGGCGGATCGATAGGTAGTGATGATTAAAATATAAGTCTAGAGGGTTCGAATAATCTATTTTCAAAATTGAGGGAGATATGAGTTATTTTTCGAATTGCGGGGGCGGCAACTCTACTATCGTTTATCTGATCGAAAAATGATGTATGGCGGATCGATAGGTAATGAGGATTAATATATATGTCTAGAAGGTTTGAACAGTCTATTTTCAAAATTATAGAAGATATGAGTTTTTTTTCAAATTGCGGGGGCGGCAACTTTTCTATCGTTCATCTGATCAGGAAACGATGTATAGCGGATCGATAGGTAGTGATGATTAAAATATATGTTTAGAGGGTTCGAATAATCTATTTTCAAAATTGTGGGAAATATGAGATATTTTTCCAATTGCGGGGGGTGGCAACTCTACTATAGTTCATCTGATCGAAAAATGATGTATGGCGGATCGATAGGTAATGATGATTAAGATATATGTCTAGAGGATTTGAACTGTCTATTTTCAAAATTGTGGGAGATATGAGGTTTTTTCAAATTGCGGGGGCGGGAGGGGGCGTGGCAAAAATTTGAAACAAACTTGATCTGCCTGCAAACAATACAAGTATACACTGAAAATTTGGTAGCTCTAGCTCTTATAGTCTCTGAGATCTAGGTGTTCATACGGACGGACGGACGGACGGACGGACAGACGGACAGACGGACATGTCTATATCGACTCGGCTATTGATGCTGATCAAGAATATATATACTTTATGGGGTCGGAGATGCTTCCTTCTGCCTGTTACATACATTTGCACGAACTTAGTATACCCTTTTTACTCTACGAGTAACGGGTATAAATATGCCATCCAATGGGCAAAGATTAATGTTATTAATACTTTCTTGCTTGATGAAAAAGAGTTAAGTTTAGTAAGTGATCAATTTCAAAAGGCCAATACACCCCTAATCTCAGTTGAAGAAATGATGGAATTTGCAGACGTATCTGTCCTTCATAACAAAACCACTTTGCTCTATATTGTAAAGATACCAAATCTAAAAGAGGAAAATTTCGATAACCTGCTTATTCGACCAATTGTTAGAAATAATACTATCATTAATTTAGAATTTAATGAAATTTTTAAAAATCAAGAAAACATTTTCGGAATTCAAACAACTTGTAAGTCATTTAATAATTTGAAAGTATGCGATAAGAACAAAATTGTTAAAATTAATAATAATAAGTGTCTAGCCAGGCTTTTATTAGGAGAACATGCGCTGTGTGGCTTCAGTAATGCAGACCACATCCCAACCATCGAAGAGATGTTACCCGGCACAATTATGCTTAACAACTTTAACGGCACACTCGGCTATAACAATACCAAACGAACCCTCGTGGGAACCTACTTGATCAAAATTTTTAACTCAACGATCTACAGGGTTGCCCATATTCGACGGACCCATCTGGCAACGCCATAACTTTTGACAGAGATGTCAGATCGCTTAATGACATACCGCGTTTGAACCGTCAGTCCAAGCAGATTTTTACCATGGAACAATACACGCCACCCGAGCGCTCTGAAATAGTTGAAATTTACATTCAACAGAACAAGTCAATTGTGAAAACTCAACGTGCTTTTAAAAAATAAAAAAATTTGAAAAGTGCGCCTTCTAAGAACACCATTAAGCGTTTATACGAAAAATTTTCGACTGGTGAGGCTCTTTTTAATCCGAAGAGGCCAAATAAAAGTCGACCAAGGCGATCGGCCGAGAATATCGCTGCCGTACGAGCCAGTGTTGAGAGGTCCCCAAGAACATCCCAAAAACGCCGTTCTCAGCAGTTGGGCATGGCTCGGTCCACTTGACAACGGATTATTCGCGTTGATTTGCATTTGTTCCCGTACAAAATTCAATTGACGCAAAGATTGTTGCCTGCGGACAAGCCTCGTCGATTGGAATGGGCCCAAAGAGTCATCGAAATGGCCGAAGATGACGAGCAATTTTGGAACAAAATTATCATGTCTGATGAAGCCCATTTCACATTGAATGGGACCGTAAATAAGCAAAATTGCCGTATTTACGCCACTGAAAATCCTCAGGAGATTCAAGAAGTGCCTCTTCATGACGAAAAAGTCACAGTTTGGTGCGGCGTTAGTGCGAAAACGGTCATTGGGCCGTTTTTCTTCCAAAATGAAAATGGCCATGGTTACCAGCAACCAGGAGCGTTATCGCGACATGATGACCAATTTTGTGATGCCAATTATTCGTCGAAAGCGTATGAGGCAGTTCTGGTTTCAACAAGACGGCGCTCCACCGCACACAAGTCGCATAACAATCGATTTTCTGAAGAAATTGTTTCCGGGCCGTTTGATGTCGAAAAGTGGTGATTTGGACTGGCCACCGCGTTCGCCCGATTTGACGCCGCCTGACTTCTTCTTGTGGGGATATTTGAAGTCAAAGGTTTAGGTTAACAAGCCAAGGACCGTAGAAGAGCTCAAGGACAACATTCGTGAAGAAATAGCCGCTATTCCGGCCGAAATGTTGGCGAAAACGATGGAAAATGCTGCAAAAAGGGCACAATACGCCATCAACGCCAGAGGCGGCCATTTGAGAGATATCATATTCAAAAATTGATGTAAACAAATCTACTTGGAACAAATTAAATGATTAAGATTGCCAACCGCCAAATTTTTATTTTTTTCTTTGATTTTTTAAAAAAAAACATGGGTCCTTCGAATATGGGCAACCATGTACATTAACCAAAAAGAAATAAGCAACATGGAATCTACAGTAATGAAGCCAATTCCACCCATAATCCAAATCACTCCAAAGGAGACAGAACGCCTACGAATTCTATCACTAGAAGCACTAGAAGTACTACATATCAACAACACCGAAGAACTACAGGTGCTTCGTAATCACGCTTCAGTAAACATAGTTACTTTCACCACCCTGTTCATCATATCAATACTTCTGGCTTTCATACTACAAGCAATCCGACGAAAGCACAAAAAGGTTGTCCTACATTTAAATTCAACCGTGCCATCCCCAAAAGAAGAAACTGAACCAACCCCAGCTACAACTGCAGGAATTCCTCAAATTCCAAAAAATTCCCCAATTCAATAACATCCCATACTTCTAATAATCGCTTGAGGTTAAGCTCAAACTAAAGGGGGAAGAGTTAATAACACGTAGCACTACAAGAGTTTATCATTGGCCTAAAGTTCAACATCGGCCAACACTCCCAAATTAATTTGATTTCAACATAAATTCATATCAGCACACGCGCAGCCAAAAATTCCTGACCTAGCGTTTGCGACATTTCCTCAACATAAGTTCATATCAGCACACGCGCAGCCAAAATTGCCGACCTAGCGTTTGCGACATTTCCTGGCCAGCTCAGGCCAATGCAGCTGCAACAAATTCTTCGAATTAGCCGATGCAATTCTACACCAGCCAACCAACGTAGCCGCCGCCGATCCAGCCAACGTCGACGTCACCGCCGCAGCCGTCGCCACCGCAGCCAACGCCAGCTACAGTTCTTAAGGGCAAGCTTAGGGTACTTTAAATTAGTCTAAAAAATCTCTTGAATAAATCGGTTGTACTCTCAGCCAAAACAAAACTTTTATTTTCGTATTTTTTTGTTATTTCCGCGACTTTGGAAATTAACTTATATAAGCACATTAATTTGACACTTTGTTGCATTTTATTATTCAAACAAAACTTACTTAAACTCAAGCGCACATAATCGCAATGCTCATGCGTAACATGATACCATTGCTTGCGCTCAACTAAACTGCAGCGTAAGCTGTTTGTACAATTCTTTGCATACACTTTAAAGTACATAACGCAGATATATATATATAATGAGAAGTCAATGGTTTGGGTTAAATAAAAAAATATAATTTCTTTATTTATCATTAACAACTTATATTTGAAGAATTACAATCTTATGATTAAGATGTGTCGCGGTTGCGATGTCAAGTTAAACTCAATGTGTGGTTCTGCCGCTGCTGCTTAGCAAACCTCGGTTAGTAGCTTTTTGGGAGTCAAGATCAAAAAGCTTTTCTCTGTTTTCTCATTTCATAATTTGAGAGTGGATTGCATCAGCCGATAATTTGAGCTGCATCAGCGTTTTGTTCTTGGTGGGAATAACGATTGGAGCGGATGTTTATGCTTGCGTTTTTATGTTTATGTCTGAGCCGCCCGAATTGTTATTGTCACCAGAAATATGGAAATTTATTTGTTTGGATTTTTGGGTTTATGTGTGTGTGTGTCTAGTTACTACTCAAGTGATGGATTATAATAAATGTATGGGATCTTGTATTGGATTGTGGAGGGTTGGATATGTGACTTCCCCATCCTTTGAATTTAGCTTGTCCTTAAGCGGATATTTTAGGGTGTAATACTGGATTCGATACATTTTCATTATCTGGTGTATTTGATGTTGACAAATTTTCATTTGGTGATTGTTCTTTTTGATTTTTGTATTGTACAATGATTCTGTGTGAGATTGCCTTATATTTATAAATAGGATACAGTAGTATTGTGATTAACATTATGATTAGTATAGTTATCGTAATTATTTGGAATACATTATTATGTTTCGTGTGTTCTTGAATTATTTCTTTTGTTTGAATATACGACAGTGGGTCTAGTTTTGTTACATTATTGTTGACATAAATTGTTTGTGTAAAATCTAATAGTGTGTTTGTGAGCAAAATTTCTTCAAGCTGAATTGAACAATTGAAAGCCTTTATAATGTTATTTCCTTTGATTATTATTTCCCTGTTTATGCAATTTTGATTTAATATTGTTTTGGGAAGATTCCATGTGATGATTATGTTAGGTTCTACATAATTTACTTCGAGATTTTTGTGAATTTTTATATATCTGCATTCTGTGGAAGCTTGATTTAGGATACCGGTGATACATTTGTTTATTACTAAATCTTTTGAACTAACCGTGTAGGTTTAATTGTGTTGAACGAAATATTTATCATGAATTATTTCTGTTAAAATATTGTTATTCTTGTCTGGGAATGGTAAGATTTTAAAAATTGGTGTTTTAATAATTTGACGTGGAATATGGGATATAATCAAAATTTCGTTTGTAGTGGTTTTTAACCAAGTTGAGGTTTTAATGCTGAGAAGTTTCTCTGAATTTATATGTGTTAAAGAATCGTGTCTTAATAATTTGGGGTTAAAAATACCAAGTCTGGTTAGTTGCATTCCTAACTCTATATCTTCTATGAATTATGTGAACTGTTGTAAGTTAAATATTAGGATAGCTAATCTTTCATCATTTTCATAAATGATATCCATTTGGTTGATTCCGTGGTTAACTGCTTCAATAACGTGATTTAAGTCGGATGTTTGGATACTGTTTTCTGATAAGTTGCTTATTTTAAGCTTTAGTTCTTCTTTGTCTTCTTGATCTAAAGTTCCAAATAAGTATTTGAAAGCTGTCCCTACGAAATTTGCAAGATCTCTTTTGTTGCGTTTTGTGATTCTGATTCCATTAATTTCCCTTTCTAGTTTATCTATTAAGTATTTTATTTGGGTAAGATTTTTTAAATTCTTTGGATCGATGTAATAAGGTTTCATAGGTTTGTTCGGTTTTTGTTATATTTACTGACAGATAATGGTATTCATAATTTACTGGTAAGTCTAATTCTCCTGTTTTGAAAATTAAATAACCATTCTTTGCTTGAATGGGGTTTACTTCGAGGCTTTGGCAATTTGCTTTTTGAATAAAACATGTTATTAGGAATAGTATCAAAAATGATGTAATATTAAGCTGAATTTTCTTGGCTCGGTTGATCGACTGCTGATGATCTGGAATTATCGTATTTGCTTTCATTAGTTTTCTTTTTAAATTTGGCGTTATAATGAGTTATTTTTCTTCCTCTGTTCTTTTCTTCGTAATGTTTTTCGTCAATTTGGGTAATTTCACCCGTCTTTTTGAAAGGGTTAGTGGTTTTACTCTTTACTAAAGGTGATTTTCTGTCTCTAGTGTCAACTTCAAATTGGATTCTATTTTTGTTCAATTTTCCAATTTCGTTTATTTTGTTGTTTTGGGTATTATATTCTGGTGTTCCAGCGTAAATAAAAATATCTGCAGGTGTTCTTTCTGTAGTATTATGTTTAGTTTTGTGATTGTAGATATATAGGATTGTTTCAAATTTATTTATTTTGTTTTCTTGATCGGTTTCACTGTTGATGATTCTCAATTTTTCATTGACTGTCTTGTGAAATCGTTCGACATCTGAAACTCCATTTTTACTTGTAGTTATTATTATGTTTACGTCTTCTGATCTTAGCCAGATTTGAAGCGCAGCACACATAAAAGCTGAGTCTTTATCTGCTTTAATTTCATTTGGTTTACCCATTTCATTGAATATTTTTAGTAGGGCTCGTTTGGCTTCTAACCAATCTCTTCCATTTACTTCGATTAAAGCTGCGTATTTCGAATATAGGTCGATACAAGATAAGAATTGTTTATTGTCAACCATGTAGAAATCGATAACAAATCTTTCTCTTGGACTAAAAACATCTGGAGTTATTTCGTAAGCAAGTTTTGTATTTCTATGTTCAGTTTTAGAAATGTTGCAAATTTCACATTCGTTAATAATGTTTTGGATTAGTTTTTGGTAATCAGGATAGTAAAATTTTTCGTTAAAAAGTAGTATTGTTTTCTCAATACTTGGGTGTAGTAAATCTCTGTGAGACTTAATAATTGTTTCTTTGAATTCTGCAAATGTTTGAATATCTACCAATTTTTTGTAAGTTCGCATTAATTTTGTCAAATTGTTCGGACTGATGATTTCTCTAAATGCATTTTGGAATGTTAAGAAATCAACTTCGTTTTCGAAATATATTACACTATTTCTTGTGCATAGGTATTCTTTAATAAGATTTTTGGCATGCTCGTTTGTCATTTCCTTGTAGATGATTTTATATTTAGTTTTGTGAAAATATCTTGTCGTTTGTACTTCATTTGATTCACCTTTGATGAATTCGATCTGTCGGTTGTAATAATTTATGGGTCTTTCTGTGATAGTAATGTATCTTTGGTTATCTTCATGTGCGCTGTGCACTGTAGCTGCAATACTACTGGGTGTTTCTCCCAAGAAATTTTCTTCGATTTTAACTCTTGATAGAGCATCTGCTACATAGTTCTCTTTAGATGGAGTATACTTTATGTGGTAGTCAAATTCGTTTAATTTGATCTTCCATCTTTGCAATTTCATGTTTGGCTCTTTTATGTTGTTTGTGGTCAGAAAGAATGTCAAACTTTCTTCCATAGAGGTATGATCTGAAGTATTTTGTTGCCCACACAATAGCAAGGAGTTCTTTCTCTATTGCGGAGTAATTGATTTCATGTTCGTTTAAAGTTCTGCTGGCAAAGCATATTGGTTTGTGGTCTTGAGATAATACTGCGCCTATGGCAATATTACTAGCATCCGTAATTAGGGAAAATGGTTTTTCAAAGTTTGGGTATGTTAGTATTGGATATGACATGATAAGCATTTTTAGTTTTTCAAATGCTAGAACATAATCTGTTTCTTTAATATTGATTTTCGATCCTTTCTTTAATTTGAGTGTTAGAGGTTTTGCTATCTTAGCAAAGTTTGGGATAAATTTGCGATAGAAACCGCAGAGGCCTAAGAAAGATTTAATTTCCTTGGTAGTTTTTGGAATTGGAAATTTTTCAATGGCTTGAATTTTAATTGGGTTGGGTTTGATACCTTCAGTGGTTATGATATGACCTAGGAATTCTGTTTCCTTTTTAAGAAATTCACATTTATCAAGCTGAAGCTTGAGATTAGCCTGTCTTAGTTTCATGAACACTTTCTTTAATGATAATAAATGTTCTTCCAATGAAGTGGAAAACACGATTATATCATCCATGTATACAAGACAATCTTTATAAATTAGATCTTCTAACAGATTGTTCATGCAACGTTGGAAAGTTGCTGGTGCGTTTTTCAGACCGAATGGCATTCGAGTATACTCATAATGTCCATTTTTAGTCGAGAATGCAGTTTTGCGAATTGATTCTTCGTCCATTTGGATTTGATGAAATCCTTTTGCGAGATCGATTGTTGTAAAATATTGGCATTTGCCTAGTTTGTCAAGTAGTAGTAGTAGTAGTTTATTGTATTTTCATTTAACATTTTTCATAAAATTAGTTTAACATTTAGGGTAAAGTATTTGTAAGGCTATGGCTAATTGCCGTCAGCCAAAAGTGTTTTTAAATAGGTTTTCCATGTGTGTTTTTTTTTTCGTTGTTGTTTTTTTTTTTTGCTCAAAGTTTGAAGTGGTGGTAGTTTAGAAATCCTCCGCTATGATCTGCTGCCGGTAATTTAAGGCGTATTTTAAAAAGTTTGCTAGGGCGTTCCAGTTTTTTCCATTTAAATATTCTTCTATTTGATGCTGTGATAGGGTAGAATGACCCAAGTGGATGGATCGTAATTCACGTAGTATAGGACAATTTCCGATAAAATGTGTGGTATTTTCCACTGGTATTACGTTCCAAATAGTACATTCCCTGGTTGTCGACGATCGGTAGGGCGCACTATTTAGGGGTAGCGTTTCAGCGCGAGCTCGGCATATCAACCCTACATCAGCGGGACTGTAGCTATCATTAAAATAGTTTCGTTCTCGTAGATCAAAACGTAACGTTTTATAGACGGTTCTCTCTACGCTTGATCGGGCTTGGACTGCGAAAGCTATTCTTGACTGTTTGTGAATTTGTGAGATTATGTTTGTGTGTGCTGTAGGCCAAGAATAGGGATCATTTAAGTGCAACTCGATTTGGAACTTAGAAGCAAGTGTACGCCACTCCTTGAAGCACTGTAGTTCGTTTTCTTGGAGGTATTTTGCTACTATTTTGGCCAATCTTGTTTCCGGCAGGGTCATGACTTTTGTTATATAATTAAAGTGCATACACAGCGATTCCACGTACATCGGAGAGAGACCCGTTTCAAGCTACAGTACATAGTTTGGCGTGTTCCACGGTAATCTAAATAGCTTTTTGAGGAAAAAACGAAGAAGCATTTCCACTTCGTCGTATGGTCTTACTCCCCACACCTGCGAGGCGTACAACAGTACCGTTTTCGCAGTGGCCTCATAAAATTTAAACTTTACGGCAAGATGTTTTTCCTTCCTAGTAGAGATTTCCATACAGAGTTTACGGCCATCTTTGCTTCACCAAGTTTTGCCTGAACGTGATTGTTATAGTGAAGATTTTGCGAAAGGGTAACTCCGAGGTATTTGTAGCTGCTGACTCTTTCAAGGAATGTTCCATTTAAATGCCATGCTTCGTTTCGTGCTACTCGTCCACGGCCGTCTCGAACCACCAAGACTTTGGTCTTTTCCACATTTATTTGTAAACTCCATCGATGACAGTAGACAGTTAGCTGGTTTATCATGCGCTGTAGTCCAGAAGGCGAATCCGACATTACGACCATGTCGTCCGCGTACATCAATGTCGAAATTTTCTGTCCTGCAAATGAGACTCCTCCAGATAGTCAGAGTCTGACATCATCGATAAATATCGAGAACAGTAGGGGACTGAGCAGACATCCTTGTTTGACACCTGTGTTAGTGGAGAACCAATCCGATAACTGTGAGCCGTCCCACACTGCTGCTGTATTTTCTGAGTAGAGGCTTTGAAGAACATTGATCATTTTTGTGGATAGTTTGTTGTGGATCAGCTTTTCTAATAGGCATTTCCTGCTGGCAGTGTCGAACGCCGCTTTAAAGTCCACAAAACACAGGTAGAGCTTTTGTTTTGCGTCCAGATATTTTTGCGCCATTGCAGTAAGCACGAATATGCCATCTACTGTTAAATATCCTAATCTAAATCCGAACTGGTATTCACTTAAAATTTCGTTTTCGATCACCCATGTAGTTAGACGCTTTAAAAGCAATGAAGCGAAGATTTTTGCAATCGAATTCAAAAAAGAGATTCCTCTATAGTTGCACGCAAATGATTGATCTCCCTTTTTAAAAAGAGGAAGTATAATTGACTTTCTAAAGCCTTCTGGAACAACCGCGTTTTGAAAAATTCTGTTGTATTCCCTTGTCAAAACTTCAATTAGTTCTGCTGTTGCGTATTTATAAAATTCAGAAGGCACTCTGTCCTCTCCAGGGGCTTTGTTGCTTTTTGTGTTTTTTACAGCAAGCTCTACTTCTGCTAAGGTGAACGGGGCGTCTAAGGCTGTATTGTGGATAGTTGGTAAGCTTACGGATAGTTCAAGGAGCTTGGGTACATATACCAAATTTCTAAAGTAGGCTGCCAATTCCTCTAAAGAGCACTTTATGCTGCTTCTGGGTCCACCTCCGTTGAGCTTTCTAATGACACACCAGAATTCTTTACTATCACGTATTGTTGCAAGTTTTGTTTCGAGCTGTTGGTAATATATATGTTGTCTCGTTCTACATAGCTGCTTATAATGGGTATTTTCCGCGAGGTAAGTGAGTCTTTATTAGGACGTTGACGTACAATGCACAGTACGTTCAAGTGGCCCAAGCGTCACCAAGCCGTAGGCTGTTACGCGCGAACCCCAGGCAAAATAGCAAGCACACCTCCCGCCCAACCGACCGAGTGGCACAGCCGCTAACGTGCGACACGAAATCACGGTGGAAAATTACATAGAATAAAACAAAATGAAAATAAATCGGCTACAAGTCTTAAAAGTGAATTCAAAATTAATTGCGGGCTAAATGTGTTAAGAAAGAGGTTTTTAAAGCAGGAAAAGACAACTCCGAACTGATCACTCGGTAAAGTTTGTTATAATCAGCACAGAGGACACGAAAAGGCTCATGCATAGCATAGTTAGTACTACACCGTTTCAAGGATAAGGGGATAAAGTTACTGGTAGGTCTTATCGGGACACTAAATTTAATTTGGCTTGTCAACTCAGATGAGTCAATTTCACCACTTATAAGTTTATGTAAAAAAATTACTCCAAGCATAATTCTACGGTTAATTAAGGAAGGAAGGTTAATTAAAAGAAGTCTACTAGAATACGAGGGTAGTCGGATATTAGGATCCCAGTTTAAGCCTCGAAGTGCAAACAACAAGAACTGCTTTTGCACCGATTCAATTCTATCCTGATGGGTTGTATACTGTGGAGACCACACACACGATCCGTACTCAAGAATTGGACGGACAAGAGAAGTATAAAGAATCTTGGTAGTATAGGGATCATCAAATTCCTTTGACCAACGTTTTATGAACCCAAGTACGCTCTTGGCCTTATTGACAGTAAAGTTAACATGCGAGTCGAATAAGTTGATGATCCAGAATAACCCCTAGATTGTTAACCCCATTGGTAGTATTGTTCAAGCGTTCCAATGGTACACTATCAAGAGTATAAGTGACTAACTGAGGTGAGCTTCTATAAAATGTCATAACCTTACATTTTTAACCATTAAGGTTTAGAAGATTAACTTGACACCAAGTTTGAAACGCATCCAAATCTTCTTGCAAAAGATAGCGAGAGATCAAGTCTTCATAAGTTAGACAAAGCTTCACATCGTCGGCGTACATGAGTACGCGTGAATGGTTGAGGACAAAAGGAAGATCATTAATAAATAAAGTAAAAAGTAATGGACCCAGGTGACTACCCTGAGGTACCCCAGAGGTTACCTGGATACATTTAGAATAAGAATTTCGAAAAAGAACCATTTGTGTTCTATCACTTAGGTACTGTGAAATCCAATTAAGAAGATTAATTGGGAAACCGATTAAACTTAACTTGTGAAGTAGCAATGAGTGGTTTACGGAGTCGAACGCCTTGCTAAAATCAGTATAAATGACGTCAGTTTGCATTTTGGTTAAGAACCCTTTGATCACAAGAGAAGTAAACTCTAAAAGGTTAGTGGTAGTAGATCTACGTTTCACAAAGCCATGCTGGAAAGGTGAAATGATAGAACTAGAAAAGTGTTGCAGTTGAGATGTTATAATTTTCTCAAAAGTTTTTGGAATTGCGGACAATTTGGAAATACCCTTGTAATTTCCAACAGGTTTGGCATAATATGTTCGGCAGGTGTACGTCCCATTAGGTTCTGACTAAGACGGGTCGTATAGAGTGCTTTTTTTGATTCCATCCAATGGAGCTTTGGAAGTAGCTGATTTTGTGCTTTGTTGTTATCCTCGTTTTCAGTTGTGCTTAACAAGACTTCTAAAGGCATATGGTCTGAGAAGATTTCCGTTTTGATAGCCACATCCGCAAGGTAGTTGTGCCATTCCCCTCGAATCATGCAATAATCGATCGTTGAACTGCCCTGGCCACCAATAAAAGTAAGTTCTCCACAACTGTCACTTCTCGTTCTTTTATTAAGAATAAGATGATTTATCGACTCGGTCATTTCCAACAGTTTTATGCCTTTAGCATCGATCGTACTGTCTTTAGCATTTCGGAACTTATTTGAGTACATGCTTGCTTGTAGTTCGGCCTGTATGACTGCTTGCTTTGCTCCGATTCTTGCGTTGAGATCACCAATAATCAAAGTGTTTTCGTCTTTAAACTCCATCATATAGTCGTATAGAAGCTCAAAGTCATGCATCCAGTTGTTACAGTTGAGGTATACAGGAATAACATGTAGTTTGACACGTGACATGTTGAGCACGATTACCGTTCGATTATTAATGGTCGCAAAATTACAAAGTTGTCTTTGCCTTAGTTCTTTTCTAATTGCGTACAAGCATCCACCACTAGCTCGTCCTCTAGAGGCAACTCGTCTTGTCGGAATCCAAAAAAGGATGAAGTCCGGAAAGTAATTTTCGTATAGTTCGGTATTATTCTCAATAAAAGTTTCATAAAGCAAGATAATATCAAATTTTTTTAACATATTCGAAAAAATTGTTACATATAAGTTTGCCTTTAAGGCCTGATACATTGTATGACAAGATTCTTAAATTATTACTTAACATAAGGCTGACGGCATTTTTATTAAATATACGAGTTTCGTTGGCTGGTGCTCGGCGATAAAGAGTTGAGAATTTCGGTTAATGCAGTGTTTCCATCTTTTCCGTCACAGAAAAGCTCGCCTTGGAGGTTACATGTAATTCGCTTGCCATTTACTACCAAAACGTCTCCCCTTATCCCCGTATATTCCCTTGGATGCAAGAAGCTTGTATGCCTTAAGAATTTTGAATTTTTGAATTTTGACAGGCTTGTCCCGAAGTTCTACTACCATCATGGCCTTGGCTCCATTTTTCGAGTTAATTTTCCACGCACTGCTTATTGCTCTAGCGTCCCTTTGCTGAAGTGCCTCGAGGCATGCTTTTTTGGCCAGGTCGACTGCGTGGACGCCTGGTTTAATTGGGATGTGCATAATAATATTTTTATAGTTAGCCTTCTTCATTAACACTTCTACTTGATTTTCTAGCATTCGATTTTTATGTTGTTCCTGCTCCAGTTTAATCTCAAGTACATCTTGTTTATCCTTCAGCTCTCGGATATTGCTGTTAATTCCCTCGATATCGGACTTCGTAGGCAGATCTTTTAGTTTGTTATCTAAGAGATTGGACATAAGGCTGGTCATCTGTCGCATCAGATCCTCAATCGGCATGTTTCCCACTGCAGATATTTGTGCTGCAGCTGGCTCCTTTGGTCTGGCGGGGGTCTGGGGGTAAGAAGCAGACCCAGTCCGTCTCCAGTGAGTTGAGGTCTTGTATTTGGTTGCTGCTCCTCCGGAGAGGTTTCACTTAAACCCCTTTTGGACGCCGACGCCATGTGTTTATTTTATGTTTTATTTCGATATTTTTCGCAGTACTCAATTTATTTAATTAAATGCGTGGCCTTTATATTAAACAGCCTAGAAGTATGCTATATAGTGCAACTAGCTGGCAGGTGTATCGGTGAGCTTTTGAGTGGGAGGTATGGTATTTTTGCATTTAGAGAGAAGACATAAAACATTTATCTTGCTCTTGATTACTTTAAATAGTTATAATCTACTTGCTTTTATTCAAACCTGCTTTGGAATACTTTAAAACGATCCGCAGTATGTTATTTGCCGTTTGTGTGCTATTCTCCTCGGTCCTTGAATAAAAGTTTTTTGTAAAACTTAGAAAGAGTCCAACAGCGCGGTTCTCGCACACACACACACACCCACACACACGCACACACTAATTGTTTTGCCAAGAATTTTTTCAAAATTGTTTACATTTAGTTTTATTTGATTGCACAGGTATTTTGGAGGCTTTGTTATGTTCAGCTTTAATTCACAGATGATTTGGAACGTTTTCGGGATTTCGTTAAACTGTGGATTTTGGTTAATTAAATAAAAAACACGGAGCTCCTTCACAAGCGTCCGTTCGCTTCCACTCTCCACTCTTGTCAAGTATATCATCCATTATTGGGATTGGATATTTGTCACTTATGGTATTTTCGTTCACATCACGGTAGTCGTTGACTACTCGGAATTTCTTTCGTCCTAATGCATGCACCTTTTTTGGAACTATCCAAATAGGCGAGCAATAAGGTGAATTGGATTTTCTGATAATGCCTTGTTCAAGCATATCTTTGATTTAGTTTTCGACTTCTTCGTCAAAAGCCTGGGGATATTTATAAGGTTTCCTATAAATAGGTTCTTCGTGTTTTGTTTTTATTACGTGTTTAATAGTACTAGTAAAGGTCAAATTTTCACCCTCTTTGTACTGGATGTCACTAAATTCAAAAAGAACTTTAGTGAGTTTCTTTTTCTCTTCTTCATTTAGGTGTTCTAATCGATATTCGTTACTTTCCTCTAACTCATTATTAATTGCGAACAATGTATGTTCGTCTTCAGTTTGTGGTGGATCGAGGCATTCA
Organism: Lordiphosa mommai; assembly: GCA_018904225.1. Taxonomy (NCBI): domain Eukaryota; kingdom Metazoa; phylum Arthropoda; class Insecta; order Diptera; family Drosophilidae; genus Lordiphosa; species Lordiphosa mommai. The sequence goes on from JAEIFT010000072.1 coordinate 311,301, forward strand.
TATGCGGTCTCGTCCGAAATTTCTTCATGTTCATACTTCATGATGAATGGAAGGTTGTTTATTAGTACTGTTTTAGCACTATGATCGATTATTGCTTTAGTATCTTCTAAGAATTCTCGACCAAGTAACATGTCACAATTATTAGAAAAATTATGCAAGTAAAATGTTTGACGTGTAGGGCAAATTTTGCTGGGTTTTAAGCATATACTTTGTTTTAGTTTTACTACACCATTAATAGTGTGTACTTGAAGTTGGTTGTTTTTGATTGAAAATTTTAAATGGTTTTTTGTCATTAAGTTAATAGATGAACCTGTATCTATTACGCATTTTAAGATTTTATTATTAAAAATCAAATTTATGTATGGGTTTGTTCCTCTTCTTCTTCCTCTTCCGTTTCCGAGGCTACTTGATGAAAATTTTCGGATGGGTCCATTTTTTGATGGCCACTTCCACTTTCGCGTTGCCTTTTTACAGGTGGATTAGGGGCAGTAGAATAATTTTGATTTTGTTGATAATTGGCAGGATTCTGGACTCTACCTTGGGTTAGTTTTTGTTTAAATTCTTGATGCATTTGCTGATTAGATTCAGCACGATTCTGATTTTGATTCTGATTTTGATTCTGATTTTGATTCTGATTATTAATCTGAGGTTGACTGAAATTTTGAGAATAATTTCCACGATTGTCATTATTTTTCTGATTGCTGCAACCTTTTGAGGTTGATTGATCATTTGATTGATTTGATTTTGTGCGATCGGAAAAATTGTTTTCAAAAACTCCTTTTTTCTGAGCTACCTGTTTTAACTTTAATACTGAGGTTATATCATGTCTTGCAAGGGTCATAAATAACCTGTCAGGAAGTTTTTTCATTATAACGTCTTTAATTGTATTGTTCAGAGCGTTAGTGTAGATGTGTGTGTTCAGTGTGTTGTCTTCCACAGTTAATTTACTTGAAATAACAAATGACTTATATTCTAATTCTTCGACAAACTTACGGATGCTTCCGTTAAATTGAGTGTTGTATAAACGTCTTAGAAGTTCTTCAAATGGGGTTTGGACCTTGAAAGCGTCGATGAGTGCGATTTTGAGTGCTGTCCAGTTGCTGGCTGCTGATAATTGGGAAACTCGTTGGGCTTCTCCAGAAATTTGCATTTCGATTGCTCCGAATAATACGCTGTGTTGTCGAACATCTCTTGTTGGGTATAGTTGCATAATGAAGTCGACTCGTCTTATGAATGCACACAGGTCTTCTGATGATCCAGTAAAAGTAGGCTCCTGCCTAATTTGTCCTAGAGCCTGGCTTAGATGCTGCTCTGATAGCTGTAGTACGTGTGCTACTGCTGGTGCTGATGTTGATGCGAATGTTGATGCTGGGTCTGTCATGTTGATTGGTTTTTTGGGGACTTTTGTGTTGATTGTTCACTGGTTGGTGATATTTCTTTTGGGGTATGATTAGCGATTTTTAGTTATTTAAAAAAAAATCGACTTTGCTTTTTCACATAACTTTGTAGCGGTCACACTTGAATTTAAGCGGGCTTTAACTGTGAAAGGGTTTTTTTTTGTTGCGAGTTAAAAAATCAAATTCAATTTTCATATAACTTTAGCGGTCACTTTTTGTTTTAAGCGGGCTTTAATTATGAAAACTTTTGCGTCACGATTAGCGGTCGCACTTTGTAAGTTTAAGCGGGCTACGACGACTTTGATTTTATTTCACGCGGGTTCTTGTACTGATAAGTATACAACGTTTAGCACTGAGTATTTTCTTTGCAAGTGTTCACAAACCGTACTAGCACTAAGATCTTGATCGATCCTTAAAAACGTCAGACTTATCCTGCCAACTGCGCCAATGAGAAGTTAATGGTTTGGGTTAAATAAAAAAATATAATTTCTTTATTTATCATTAACAACTTATATTTGAAGAATTACAATCTTATGATTAAGATGTGTCGCGGTTGCGATGTCAAGTAAAAACTCAATGTGTGATTCTGCCGCTGCTGCTTAGCAAACCTCGGTTAATAGCTTTTTGGGAGTCAAGATCAAAAAGCTTTTCTCTCTTTTCTCATTTCATAATTTGAGAGTGGATTGCATCAGCCGATAATTTGAGCTGCATCAGCGTTTTGTTCTTGGTGGGATTAACGATTGGAGCGGATGTTTATGCTTGCGTTTTTATGTTTATGTCTGAGCCGCCCGAATTGTTATTGTCACCAGAAATATGGAACCTTATTTGTTTGGATTTTTGGGTTTATGTTTGTGTGTGTCTAGTTACTACTCAAGTGTTGGATTATGATAAATGTATGGGATCTTGTATTGGATTGTGGAGGGTTGGATATGTGACTATATACATTTATTCGCCACATACTCAAGCTGGCTTTAGCCAACATATTTGAAAGGGAACAAATCAGTTCCGTTTGACCAGCCACACAATTAAGACACCATTGCTATGTGTCGAATATATTTTAACATTTAAAAATACTATTTAATAAAACCACCTTCGGGAAATAAATATTGTGTTCATTATATTGGTCTACGGAGCCCACCTCAGTATATGTATTAAAAATACCTTTTCACGAATTATGTCATAAGACATTGCAGAAAGCCAAGCGATTTTGAAACGTTAACGTTTGCAGTGTAATGAAATAGGCGAGAGGGGATTTGCTGTGTTGCTGGGTGCAAAGCAAGTGATTTAATTCGGCAGCCTAGGGCTCCTTTTATATGATTCTCTTACACTGCTTCTTAAGGCTCTAACTTACAATACATGGTGGGATCCTAAGTTCTAAGGATTTACCGTTACTTGCTTACAAAATATCATATGAAGCTTATCTAAGTTTAATTGGTGGATTTCAAGTTCTGCCTTATCTGGTTAGAACTGGTTTTAGCGATTAAGCTTTAAAGCTGTTATGAATTAGTCGTAAGCCTAAAAGTATGCTACTTGTTTTAACAGGTATTGAGCTTACACATTATTAAGATTATAATTATGTTACACCTCCATTTTTTTTTTTTTTGAAAAAAACAAAAAACAAATTTGTTTTGTTGTATTATGTATAAACAACATTTTTTTTTTTCATTTTAATGTAATGTCTTAATTCTATTAGCGTGTACAATTTGTTGTTTTTCGTTTTTGCCTTTTATTGTAGTATTATTATTTACATTTATTTTAACTATTTCATATGGTCCTAAATATTTATTGTGCAGCTTATGTCCTTTTTAATTTTTTAATAATATCATTTGTCCTATTTTTAATTTTGAAGTTTTACAGTCTTTGTCATACCTTGTATTTTGTCTTTCTTTAAGCTTTTGTAGCATTATGCTAGCTCTATGCTGTGCCAACTGCAGCTTATATTTAATTTCTTTTTCGTAATCTTCCAGATTGTATATTGGGTCTATTTTGTTCGTTGAAAAGGGAAATTTTTGTGGTGTTTTTCTAAAAACTAATTCGAATGTGCAATAGTCATGTACTGATGAAGGAATTATGTTATAGCAGTACGTGAAGTAAAGTTTATTTTTGTTTATTTGTTTAAAAAAGGTTAACAATATTCTGTCAACGCTGTATAGAGAACATAATATAATAAATTAATAATAGCCTATTCTGTTTCTCGATCCAGATTAGGGGAGTTTTTGTATAGATATGCCCCGGCTCACATCAAAAGAATGGTGAAGACAGATTCAAAAGCGTGGCGAGGAGAAAATCAATAAAATATTATACGAATTATACATGTAGTTGACAGCAAGTGGTACAGGTTATTATAATTAGCACATAAAACGCGAATCGGATCATGCAAGTGCTCAGTGCTAAAGGCTGGTATGACCGCGTTACTCTAGGTGGAACCGCAAATCGTAGTTGGCTTAGAAGAAAGCAAGAATCAATGTCTCCATTTATCAGCTTATGGACAAATAGCACGCCATGGCAAGTCCTCCGATTCGTAAGAGATGGCAAGTTAATTAGCCGAAGCCTGTCAGTGTAGGATGGTAGTCGACGCATAGGATCCCAGTTTAAGCCGCGCAATGCAAACAGAAGAAACTGTTTTTGAACACTTTCTATAAGTTCCTGATACCTGTCGTACTGAGGAGACCAAACGCATGAGCAATATTCAAGAATTGGGCGAACAAGGGAAGAGTACAAAAGTTTAGTGATATACGGATCATCAAATTCTTTAGACCAAGTCATCATCTTGCACTTTGAATGGTTAAGGTACAGCAAATTTTTAAGTCACCTAAATTGCAGGCAGGCCAGATCATTTTGCGGACTGCTGTTCGATAGACAGATTTTTACATCATCCGCGTACATTAAAACGTGCGAATCAGTAATAATTTGGGGAAAGTCATTTATAAACAGACCAAAGAGCAATGGGCCAAGATGACTCCCCTGAGGAACACCCGAAGTTACGTTTACTACTTTGGATGGAATAGAATTAAACAAGTCCGATCCGACAAATACGTATGAATCCACTTGAGCTCTAGGTCAGGGAATCCTATTAGGGACAATTTTTCCAAGAGCAGAAGATGATTTACAGAATCAAACGCTTTGCTGAAGTCTGTAAAAATTACATCTGTTTGCTGCTTTTCTAAAAAGCCGCGGCGAATAATAGATGTAAACTCATGGAGGTTGGTTGATGTGGAACGACGCTTCATGAAACCATGTTGAGTCGGAGAAATTATGGACCTGCAGGAGTGCTGCAACAGAGTTGTAATGAGTTGTTCCAAAAGCTTAGGGATTGCACATAGTTTTGCAATCCCACGATAGTTTTCAATATTAGACCTACTTTCCTGTTTTTAAGATACGCAAGTCTGTGAGAGAACCAAGGCGGCCTATTAAGAGCATTCGATTTTGGAATCTTAGGAACAGATATATCAAGCGCCACATTTAACATGTCATAAAATGAATTTACGGCATCATCCGGCGAAGTAGCAGAATCGAGAATAGACCAATCAGTTTGACCAAGTATGCGGTTAAGATCCGCAAAGTTGGCTTTACGAAAGCATCGACTTAACCTAGGCTCAGTTTGAGACACTGTTGTAGTAGGAACCATAATCTCAAGGAGTAACTCAAGTGTAGGATGATGAATATCTTCAGTTGTAGAAAGGGAGTCAATTTTACTGACTAATGGATTAGAAAAATCTTAAACAAATATTAAATCCAATAGTCTACCATTGCGATTACAGATGGCGTTTAGTTGACCAAACTAGAGTTCAATTACACCGTCCACAAAGTCATGTTGACATGTGGGTTTCAAAACATTTGAACTATCCAAAGGTATCCATGAAAATTGTAGGCAGATTAAAATCGCCAAAAACTATTAAATGATCCTTATCGGTGACCATAGTAGATATAAGCTGAATTGCTGATAGGTGCAACATATATATGCTTATATCTGAGTGAGGAGGAATATAAGAGCATGTAATGTAAGTGCAACAATTGGACATATTAATACGAACTGAGAGGAATTCAAGATCATTGACATTGTCATAAGAAATGAATTGTGAGGGTAGGTCAGCTTTAACAGCAATAAGTACACCGCCACCTAAACGATACAGGCGATCACAACGGTATACTATCTAGTTGTTAGCAAAGAGTTCACAGTCAGATACGGAGGAGTTAAGCCACGTTTCAGTAAAAGCAATAACGTGACTTTCGAAAGAGGCGCTAATTGTATAAACCATACTAAGTTTGCCTAAAAGGCTGTTCACATTTTGATAGTGAACAGAGAAGGATGTACTCAGTTTTTTGAAGTTTTACTTGCGGAAGAGTTTTCCGCAACAAGGTTCGAGCTATGTTCTTTTCTTATATACTCATGAACGACGGTATGCTCAGGCCAAATAGTGGGATCAAGAGCCTTATATAAAAGTGACTCAGAAAGAGAAATTGTAAATGAAGATGTGGGTCTTATTAAATTTAAACTTTCTGATTTCAAGCTCAGCAGTTGGCGCATTCAATTCACGGCGTAGGTGAATTCTAACGACATTTTCTGTAGCATTAGGCATTAATCGAGATACAAATAAAGTTTTCATTGGTGCAACGCCAACAAGTGGTAGGGTCTTCCTGGGCGTTAATAGCAGCGCCAGCAATTGGGATAACTGTGGTAGGACCAGCATGCGAGTGTGCGGCATCAGTAATAGTTTCAACCCCAGTAGCACCTCCGATTGCCAAAGCGGAAGGAGCGAGAATAGGATCAGTAGGATCATGTACGGAAGAAGAACTGCAAGTCGCACTTGATGTAAGGGCATCAGCCTGCACAGCATATGCAGTGGTTTCACTATTCACAAGCAGCGCAGCAGGAGGAGCAGGTAAATTGGGCGTAGTGGTTTCGCTGTTCACAAGTAGAACAACAGGAGGGGCAGGTAAGGTGGGCGTACCAGTAGGCGAAAAGAAAGGCTCTGGCTCTGGTTCTGGAACAGATAACAGATTAATAGGCGGGCCACACTTCTTCCTTTTTGTAGGGGAATCACTCGTTTGAAGAATTTTTAGGTTCTTAAAATGCGACTCCATAGCTAGGAACCTTCCATGAAGATTCCGAAATCCAGCACAAACAGACTCAAATTCCAAGTGAGTCTGCCGCATGAATAGCCGCATGTCAGCTTCAATGTCTCGGCAGCCCCAGCAGGTCCAGTTGAGGCCATTTCGTTCCTTCATGAGGTCAACCACTCGTCCACCAGTGGCTCCAAAGTTTACACAGGTGGTATGAGCAGTGTTCGTCCAAAGCCAGCAGTAGGCATAAATCTGACGTGTTGTAATTTTGTTGTTAAAGACACAACGTTCAACACAGCAGGTTGCCATGATAGCCGGTAGCTATAGCTCACTGTACTCTACAAAAGCGCGAGACAAAAGTAAGCAATGCGGGTTATTAAAGAGAAGAATCGAAAGAGAACCCTATTCGGTTTATTAGGTATGCGGGCGTAAACAAACAAACACACCTACAAGTTAGAGAGTTTATGATTGTAAAAGCTCCGTTAGAATAGTTGAGCTGCAACTTTGAAGTGAGAAGCTAAACACTAACGGGGCACAGCTAAGAGAATGACCGGTAGAGCGGCGCAATGATTGAGAGTGCAATGCAAATTGGGAGCGATTATGATGCCAAACAATAAATGAAAAGACAAATAATAATTTATTGGTTTAAATAAGTCACTGTCTTTATATTATTATGCGCAGGGTTACCCGAAGGGAAAGATACGCCACAAGCTAAATAAAGCACAACGATTATAGCCGAAATGTATCTAGAAATAGATTTAAAAGCAGGAGCTAGCAGAGAACACGTCCGCATGGGTCCAAGCAAAAGAATGCATTTATCAAATATTGCTTTTGCCACTGTCTTAGCGCTTTTATTAGGAATCGGTACAGTTATTAAATATTTTGTTAAATCGCACATGAGTGTAACCGCATATTCGTTGGCATGTTCAGTTTTTGGAAGAGGGAGGGCCAATAGTGTCTATTAAAACAATATCAAACGCTGTGGTTGGCGTGGGAGTCAGATTCATGGGTGATTTAGTATGTGTTGTAACTTTTGCTAATTGACATTGCTTACAAGATTCGACATATTTAGTTACGTCCTTTGACATATTTTTCCAAAAATAATATCTTTTTATTTTCTTTAATGTTCTTGTAATTCCACTGTTACCTCCTACTGTGGGGTTGTCATGAAAAAGTTTGAGAATTTTGTCAATTTCGATTTTGTCATGTATATTTATGATTTGTTGCAAGACGGCTATTTGCAATTTTTTTAGACATTTGTTTCCTATTTGCTTGAAATCTTGTATTGTTACAAGTTCAAATATTTTTTCAGATGGGCGTATCTGCAGTTTTTCAATAAGCTGTGCACTGGCTTCTTTTTCAAGCCGTGGAAAGAACTGATTGAGAGCGAGTATTCCACTAATGCAAGATTCTTTGACGGGTATTTTTGCAATAGAGGTTTTTCCTCTTTTCAATTGACATGTGTCGAAGCACAACTGTAGCTTTGGAAAACTTTTAACTTCACTATATTTAATAGCGTCATAAACCATTAGTGGATTATGCTTCGAAATTTTAGTAATTATTGTGTCATTATTTTCTTTATCTTTTAATGTTGCTGATCTTGCAGTTACTTTTAAAATTTGGTTATTTGCTAATTCCTTTATGTCAGCAAAGTCTATCCGAGACAATGCATCTGTCGCGTTATTTTCTTTTTCCCTGATATACTCTATGTTAAATTCGTATTCCTCTAAGTCTAGTATCATTCTGATCAGTTTTGATGATGGATTTCTTAATGAAAAAAGATATGTTAGTGGTTTATGATCAGTTTTTATTAAAAATTTTGTACCATAAATGTATGGTTTGAAGTATTGTACTGCCCAGTGTATTGCAGTAAGTTCATGTTCAATCGCGGCCTTGTTGCTTTCGCCTTTTTTAAATGATCTGGATGCAAACGCTATTTTTAATTATTTGTTACCGTATTGTTGACTCAAAACCGCTCCACAAGCATTCTTGCTAGCGTCGGTTGTTATACAGAATTGTTTATCATAGTCAGGATATTGAAGGATTTGTGGCCTAATTAATTTATTTTTTAAGTGCTGAAACGAGTTTTCGCAGTCCTTTGACCAATTGAAATGAACTCCCTTTTTTGATAGACGTGTTATGAGTCTTCCGCGAAGTTAGGAATGAACCTACGATAGTAGTAACAGAATGCTATAAACCGCTTAGGTTGATCTCCATTTTCAGGAGTAGGGTAGTTTTTAATAATGTCGAATTTATTGTCGTCTGGTAAAATTCCATTGTTCGAGCATTTATGCCCCAAAAATATAACTTCATTAACTATTAAATTCTGATATTGAAGGTTCTACGAGATCATGTTTAATTAGTTTATCCACCTGCCTATCGATTTCTGCCTTTTGTGTGTGTGGGGTTCTATAGTTTTTAATATACACTGGAGTGGTATCTTTTAGTGTGAGTTTTTGTTTATAAAAGTTGTTTGATGAAATATTTTCATTTTCTAGAGCAAAAACATCGTTATATTCAGAACAGAGTTCAGTCATGGACTTTTTTATAAATGATGGAAAGTGTTTAACCAATTTCTCCATTACTAATAATCCTTCATCATGTGTGTTCTGAATATCTATATATAATTATATATATATATATTATAATTGGATAGGCTTTCGCTTTTAATGGTCGTTTTTGAAATTATTTCATCTTTGTTATTGGTATTTATTATTCTCACTTAAGGGCTGGTTTTACTTAAGATTGTGTTTGCTATAAAAATCCCTGGTTGTATCTCTTGATTGGGTATTAATAGTTCACCTTCATCTTTATTAATCTTAATTGGCCTAATAACTTCTGAGCGAGCTGGTATTGTGAATATTTTTGAGTGTGGTGAGATTTTCATTTGAATGGCTATTTTGGTTTTTAGGTAGGTGGGTCTGATTATTAACCAGTTTTCGTGTTCTTGGTAATCGAGTAAGCAATTAAATTTCTTAAGAAAGTCTAATCCTAATATACCATATGGTATGGGAAAATTTTCATTGACTACCTGAAATTCATGGTTGAATTTTGTGCTATTAAGTAAGAGATTTAGGCTAGTTGCCCCAAGTGTCTTCTCCAATCCCATTTAGATTTGTGTAATTGGATGTATTTATATATGTCTTGTTTATTAATGTAGTTATTTTTAGTAATGAAATATCTGCGCCTGTATCTAATAGAAGTGTTATTTTGTTTGTGTTGTTTGAATTAATAGTGATGTAGCTGTTTAGATTTAGACTTAGAGTATATATTGTGTTTGTTTTTAGTTTGTATTCAGGGGAGTGTCGTAGTTTTCCGACTGTGCTTCTTCGTTTGCAATGCGAACATTGTTGTTATTACCTCTATGCTGTTCACGATTATTTTGATCCTTTTTACTTTGCTAGTTACTACTGTTTTTATAGTAATTGCTTGCATTATTGTTGTTATAGTTGCGTCTGTATTGATTGTTTCTGTTGTTGTAATAACGTCCTTGAGAATTACTGTTATAATTATTATATTGGTTGTTGAAACGAGGGTTTGTGTTTCGTTGATTTGAGAATAGAATTGCGTTTTGTTGACCGCTAAATTCTGTGCAACTGTTTACAAATTTAGAAACGGTGTCCAGACTCTACTCTGGTTTCAAGTATTTCTACGGTATGTGTTAATTCCTGTTGCTCCAAAAGAAAAGTCGTCTCCAATTTCCTTAATTACTCTTACAATTTATTTTGCTTCTTCTTAGTTGGTCTGCTCTTTAGACAATGATCGTATAGAAATACCAAATTGCGCCTTTTGCGCTTGCAATTAACGCGTTATGAGTGACCGTAATACAAAATACTAGATAATTCATTTGCTGCATGAGCTTTAAAGAAAGTAGCCAGATGGGCGAATTCAAGATACAATTCAGTTATGTTAAAGGTAGTTAATATTCAAATTCAAATCGTTAAATTAATGCTATAATCGGTTTCTCCTCCAACATCCTCCCGGCGTTGAAAGGATCCAGTTGACTTTCAAATTATTTAGTAGGCCAATTGTTCCAGTGAAAGGGGTGCAACTTTGTGGACAGGTCTGCGTAGGATTCCTTTTTGTGTCTTGAGATCGACAACGCGCACCCTGCCGTCCTTGCCTGGTATAGCTGCAACGATACGAGCGAGTGACCAGTGCTGGGGTGGTACGTTATCTTCGTGCAGGAGCACCAGTTGCCCCACAGTGGTGTTTGGCTGAGGACTAGTCCATTTGGCTCGTTGTTGCAGCGTGTGAATATAGTCACGCTGCCAAAGCTTCCAAATTTGCTGTTATTAGTAGGTGACACGCTGCCACCTGTCCAGATAGCGGAGTTTGGACTGATCGATTCTTTGCAGCTGTTCTTCGGGGGCTACAATTAAAGACGATACAATGAGTAGATGAGCTGGTGACAAGGCTTCACCATCATTTGGGTTATCAGAAGCTGGGGTGAGGGGCCTTGAATTTAGAATGGCTTCGATTTCTGTAAGTGTGGTTTGCAGTTCCTCAAAAGTCAAGTTGGCCTCAGAAATGTTTTTCATCAAAAGCGTTTTGGCCGATTTGACCGCTGCCTCCCACAAGCCGCCAAAATGTGGCGCGCGAGGAGGAATAAAGCAGAACTCGAATTCCTTGCAGGCGCTGTAGGATTGAAGTAGACTGATGGCTTCTTCGTTTAGGACATCTCGTTTGAATTCAGCTAGTTTTGCGGCAGCGCCGACAAAATTAGTGCCATTATCACAATACACACGCAGTGGCAATCTGCGTCGAGAGATGAACCTTCGGATGCATAACAGGAAAGCATTAGTGGACAGTTCTGTGACTAATTCAATGTGATCCGCCTTTGTCGAAAAACATACAAAAATAGACGCGTATGTCTTGTATGGGGCTTTGCCTCAAATCTTGTATGACGTCATAAAGGGGCCGCAAAAGTCTACTCCTGTGACTAAAAAGGGACGTTGACTTTTAAGGCGACCTGCGGGAAGGCTTCCCATAACTTGGTTCATTAGTTTCGGTTTATATTGAAAACAGTGCGTACATGCTCGTACGACTTTGCGTATAAGTGCTCTTGCGTTTATGATCCACAAACGTTGTCGTACGAGTGATAAAAGGACCTTCGGACCTGCGTGTAAATTTGATTTGTGCAAAAACTCTACGTACAACTGGCATCGAATGGCAAATCACCATTTGCCAATCTTCCGCCCACTCTCATCACGTTCAGTTTTTTATCGAGTGCTTCGAACTGCATTTCGTGCATGAATGGTGATAGAGATTGTAGACTGTCTTTCAAACGCTGTTGATTTCTTAGTAAAGAAATTTCATCACTATTTGCTGTTTGTTGTATGTGTGCTATTACTCGCCAAAATGTGGCATTTAGTTCTGATACTGATAAATGTAACACCTCGCTTATAGTTGCTGATCGATTTGGAGGAACTCTATTGTATATTCGAAAGATAAATGAGAAAATTCGCATAATTCGATGGTATGACGATGAGTCTTCGATGATAGAGTCGATAATTAAATTTTGCTTAGTTCCTGAAATCTTCATGCTGGAATCGCTGATTGATCCAGCAGTGGATACGTCGGTAGATGTGTGGATGACTGATGAGGGATTAGTTGGTTCTATCTCTCTGCAAACTGTCAATGCCTTTTTACGGACTTCTGGAACGGAGGAAGGTGCTTCTGTCAGTTGGGGCCACTGTGTGTGTTGACCTTTTAAAAAGCTTGGCCTCTCGAACCACATGTTGTTCTGAAGGTCACTTGCGCTGCACCCTCTAGACACTATGTCTGCTGGATTTTGTGCTGATGGAACGTGTCTCCATTCAATTCCCTCTCCATTTTGTTGTAACTCTGAGACTCGATTAGCGACAAAACAGTTTAACTGCGACGAGTGCATATTTAACCACTGTAAAACGATTTTTGAATCGGTCTAAAAAAATATACCTTGTCGACATAAGATGCAAGTTTTTGACAAAATTTTCGATATGTTTGAATTAGCAGCACGGCTGCGCATAATTCAAGTCTCCGTAGCGACTGAACCTTGATCGGTGCTACTCGAGATTTTGCAATTAGTAAGTTTACTTTGATTTCTTCATTGAATGTTGCACGTATATACACGCAGCATCCGTATCCTAGCTCAGAAGCGTCTGCGAATCCATGCGCTTCGCTTTTGTATTGCTGCGATGTGAATACGAAACGTGGAATTGTTAGTTTTGACGCATGTTGCAGATCTTCTCTTAGTTCATTCCAAGCTTGTAACAAATTGTTCGATAATGGTTCATCCCAACCCATCTTCTTAAGGGTAAGGTTTTGCAAAAAGATCTTACAACGGATGACGATTGGACTGATTAGTCCCAATGAGTCGAATACCTTCGCGATAGTTGATTGGACTGATCGCCGAGTTGGCTCCTCGCATTTATCAAATTTGTATCGGAATACAAATGCATCCTTCTGTGGCTGCCATGCCAATCCAAGAGCCTTAACTGTATCTGGCTCGTCTAGTTGAATTGGGATTTCAGCTGCCGATGATCCAGCTAGTTCTACCGAGTTGCTGTGAAATTTGGTAAGCACTAATCCTGCCTTGTATAAAAGAGCTTTAAGCTGCGATTTCTTCTCCTTAAGTTCGCTCGGTTCATCTGCACCTGTTAAGACATCGTCAACGTATAAGTCAGCGCGCAGTACAGATGCGCCCACAGGAAATTCAGCTTCAAACAAATCAGCCAGATAGAACAAGCTGCGAATGGCCAAAAACGGTGCTGCAGATAACCCGTACGTAACGGTATTTAGTTTTTATGTGCTGACCTTTTCCTCCGGACTGCTTCTCCAGAGGATGAGCTGAAATTGCCGGTCAGATTCATCTACCACAAATTGCCTGTACATTTTCGATATGTCGCCGGATAATGCAAAGGGCATAGCCGAATAAGCCTGGGAAAAGTGCCCCAGGAGATTTTTGAATATTTTGGATGAGGGATTGTAGCTATTGTTTAGGAGGGTATGTATACCCAATTTCAAGTCAAAAGGTCTATTGGTTGACGAGTAATCTTTAACTAAGCTTAAACATAAATAGTGAATTATCTGGTCTAATACCACGCTTAACCATTCGCTTTTTGATGGCAAATAAAAAAAAATTCAACGTATATATCCGTAGAAAAATTCAAGAATTTTTACTCCTATTCCAATGGTCCCAAAATGATGGTCAAAGTTTTTAAAATTCAAAATGACCACTTTCCAGATTTGACAATATCACCAATTTTCCACAGCTGATGTGTTTTTAAACCATATGCATTATAAAAAAAAATCAACTTTTTTAAGTGGAGCAATTTATAAAAAACATAAAAATTAATATACTTTAGTATTTAGTTTTATTTAATCTTCATCACTGTCTTCGTTGATAATGGTGCATTCGCCAGTTGTTTTAAATATATCTGTCAGTATCTCAGCCGGCTTGACGATCCTCGACTTGAATCCGGCATGACTTATGTAAAATATCACAATTTGCACTACGAATGGATTTATAATTGACATGGTAGGACCCTATACTGCTAATGTAAATAACGCAACAATTATAAAGCAATTGCTCAATGATCAGAATGGACTTCAAAAATTGCTTCAGCCAGGAGATATTATTGTCGTAGATCGAGGATTTAGAGATGCCGTGGCGGACCTTGAAGGAAGAGGCTATGAAGTTCTTATTCCAGCTCTAAAGGGAAAAAGAAATCAGCTGACGACCTTGGAAGCAACCAAATCCCGGGTCGTGACCAAAATCAGGTGGGCAGTTGAAGCGGTACATGGAATTTTGAAACAAAAATACCAGCTTCTCGGTGGCAAAGTTGACAATAAAATGCTTTCAAATGAAAGAAGGCAAACCGTTGGCAGAAAATGTGGAAAAAGAAGGGCTAATACGAAAAAAGGTTAAATTCGCCAACATCAACAGTACGGATGTAGAAGACTTTCCCGAATTTACTGAAAATGAACTCAAAATATTTTTCGACGGTTCATATCAGTTCTCGCAATCTATTTGCTAGTTAGCGGAGTTGCAGAGTGCAGATGGCACTATTAATATGGAGTACTTCAAAGAAAGCCCTAATCTACTGTGGATACATATTAAATCAAGACACATAAATAGAAAAACATATCACATTTTCATTAAGTATACACTTAATGGCAAAACACTTGACTGTATAAATGGACACAATTGCACCTATCCTATTGGCATGCGAACTGTTGGCTGTTGCTCACATATTGCTGCAGTAATATTTTACATAAGTCATGCCCGATTCAAGTCGGGGATCGTCAAGCCGGCTGAGATACTGACAGATATATTTAAAACAACTGGCGAATGCATCATTATCAACGAAGACAGTGATGAAGATTAAATAAAACTAAATACTAAAGTATATTAATTTTTATGTTTTTTATAAATTGCGCATTGTTGCACCACTTAAAAAAAGTTGATTTTTTTTTATAATGCATATGGTTTAAAAACACATCAGCTGTGGAAAATTGGTGATATTGTCAAATCTGGAAAGTGGTCATTTTGAATTTTAAAAACTTTGACCATCATTTTGGGACCATTGGAATAGGAGTAAAAATTCTTGAATTTTTCTACGGATATATACGTTGAATCTTTTTTATTTGCCATCAAAAGCGAATGGTTAAGCGTGGTATTAGACCAGATAATGCACTATTTATGTTTAAGCTTAGTTAAAGATTACTCGTCAACCAATAGACCTTTTGACTTGAAATTGGGTATACATACCCTCCTAAACAATAGCTACAATCTCTCATCCAAAATATTCAAAAATCTCCTGGGGCACTTTTCCCAGGCTTATTCGGCTATGCCCTTTGTGTAATCTAAGTAAGTAATGTAGTTATGAGATCTTGTTGAATCGTGGGACCGGTCATTAAAATTTCGTTCAAAGAGATGCCGTTTGATGAGTTTGCGGAAGCATCGAATACTACTCGTAGTTGAGTTGAGACGCTGTGCGGTCTCACTACTCAGTGGTGTGGGATATAATAGTGATGTTGACTATGATCAATGCTGTTGATAGGTGACATGTGTCCTTGCTGAATGTATTCGTTCATGAAATTTATATATAATGCCTTCAACTCTTTGTTACGATCTAGTCGACGTTCTAGCATCGTAAATCGTTTGGACGCCATGCCAAAGGAATCTCCCAGCGCATGTTTTTCTTCTTTAAAGGGAAGTCGGACTTGGACTCGACCTTCATTATTCAAACAAACTGTTGCCTTAAAATGATCTTCACAGGCTTGCTCTTCTTCTGAAAATCTTGATAATGGAATCTTGTACTCCTCTATTTCACAGAATTTCTGAACCATCGATTCAAGTGATGGCTAAGTTTGAATAAGATTGCATTGATAACTTGTATTTGCTGTATTTGCCTTTGTGTTGCCACCTAATATCCACCCGAATGCCGTGTTTAGTAGGCTGAGCATGTCTACACCTAGACTGATTTTTCCAACGCGAATAGCTTCAAAAAATCCCTCAGTATTTATTATTACATCGATTTTATTCATTTCAAAGAGTTTCGGATCTGCTAGTATAATTCCCTCAGGAAGATTCCATTTTGAAATATCAATATACTCTTGTGGCTGATTTGAACATATTTTTTTGATAACTGCGAAGTCTGATGACCATTCGAAATCTGAGATTCTTGATTTGATAGCAATGAACACGTTATAGTGGATATGCTCGCACACATCGGATATTCCACTGATTGCCTGAGAGACACGCTGTTTATCGAGATATAAACGCTTGACGGTTTCTTCTGTAATGAGGTTCACCTCAGAGCATGAGTCTAACAATGCGCGAACAGTCTGATATTCGCCGAACTTGTTCTTGATCTGTATGACAGCAGTTGGGATTATTGCCCGTTTGGCCGAGCGTGCTATAAGGGACACCTTCGATGTTGGCTGCTGAACAGATGCAATTTGGCTTGTAGAAGCGCTTTCGTATTTGGAGTTTGATGTCGTGCCTGGTTGAGTGGCATCATGAAGAAGTGTATGATGCGCTGCGTGACACATTTTACACCTGGATTTCGATTTACATTCTCTTGACAAATGATTAGGTCTCAAGCAATTAAAGCAAAGGTTTAAGCGTTTTACAAATTCCCTACGTTGATTAAGCTGACACACGGCAAAGGTATTACAGCTGGATATGTAGTGTGAAGAACCCTTACAATAAACGCATGATAAATTCGTAGTGACAAATGTTTTCGCTAATGAATTTTATTTGAATTTCTGCTTCAATGAATTCGATTTTGTTTCTTGGTGATCAACAGTGTGATCCCTAGCACCCTCCAGTAACTGACAACGTCTAGTAAGAATGCTGCAGCAGTCTTCCCACGAAGTTAATTTTTCAGAGCTTTGTTTTTCTTCGTACTGCCTTCTTGACTCTGAATCGATTTTCCCAAGAATCATGTTTATTATGATCGCATTCATAATTTCTTCGGCTGATCCAAGGGACAGAAGTGATGCTCTTATAGCCGTCGTTGTATCGATGATCTTCTGCAGCATGCTTGCGTCTGCCGTTTCCATGCTTGGCAAGGCAAATAAACTTAAGATATAGTCGAGAAATATTAAAACATCATTATCGTATCGCTGCTTTAATCGTTCTAATGCTTTAGGATAATTATTCTCGGTTACTTGAAGTGACTGAACGACTTCGAGGGCGGGACCTGTCAGGCAATTAAGCAGGTAATTGAATTTGTCAATATTTAAAATACTGCTAGCTCCTTCAACTTGGTTGGTGAACGATCTAATAAATCGTTTGTACTCTGCATACTTTCCATTTAATGAGGGCAATTTAAGATTTGGTAGACGATTATGATGTGATATTGATGTATTTGCAGAACTATTCAAGAAGCTCTCTCCGTGAATGCTACCACGACGTTTTTGAGATATAAAATGCAAGATTTTCGACTTCACTGCTACAAATAATTCATCAAGACTGCTCCTTTCGGCATCTGCGCTGTTGATTATTTCTTTTTGAGTTTGTGTATTTGAGAGCTGTCTGAAATGTGATTCTAATATTTGAAGGTAACATTCCAACTCTGCTACGCTGAGGCTGTTACTTTCTCGCTTGACTTTACCCTTCACATTGTTTATATTTCTTGATATGTTGGTTCTTTGAACTGACTAATTTAGACTCGTTTATATCCATGGGTGGAATGTGTTCACCAGGATCAGGCATATTTTTAAATTTCTCGATATAAAATTATAAAGTTAAATGTAAGGTTAACTTCGGTTGTGTTTTTCTTTAATGTATGTGAGTAATTGATACCCTAATGCAACAAAACTAACGAGTAGGCATTTAACAGCAACAGCGAGAGATAAGCACCAATAACAGCTATAGCGGACAGTTATTTTCACCAAATGTATGTATTTGTATGTGTACCATGTACACTGCAACTCACTGCGATATATACTACGTGTTGCGGTTTTTGATGTGCGTGTGTGTGTGTGTGAGTACAGTAAATTCTGCCGCTTCGATCCCAATGGAAGCGCAGCAGTGAGCGTGGAGTTGGTGGGTAGCGGGATCCACGTGTTCCTCTGTCGCAGGGGTTCGATATGTGTAGTGTCAGATATGGATACTGGCCAGGATGTATGAATTTCCAGACGCCTCGTTGATCCGGCATCGATGAGTGGTTTTTCAAGTTGTAGCTAGCCACGCTGTAGGTATACTCAGATGTCACGTAATCTTGAGTATGTGAGGTTAAAGATGATTTCGGGCCACGATATATCTCCAGACACCCTGATGGTCTGGCCGAAGGAATGTATCTCCAGACGCCCTGATGGTCTGGCCGATGGAATGTATCTCCAGACGCTTCGATGGTCTGGCCGATACGTTGAATCTCCAGACGCCTTGATGGTCTGGCCGATACGTTGAGTCTCCAGACGCCTTGATGGTCTGGTAAATGTGCTGAATCTCCAAACTCCTTGTTGGTCTGGCCAATGTGAATGCTTGCAGCAGCGCCAATTAGAATTCGCTTGCCACCACGTGCGAACGTAACCTTACAAAAGTGGCGATGAAATTGGTGGAAGACAAAGGTTTAAATGGAACCATACTTATCTTTTGGATGGAACTCCAGTCCTGTCACGGTCGCCAAAATGTCCACACTATACTTTGGTTTCCCGTATTTCTACGGTATGTGTTAATTCCTGTTGCTCCAAAAGAAAAGTCGTCTCCAATTTCCTTAATTACTCTTAAAACTTATTTTGCTTCTTCTTAGTTGCTCTGCTCTTTAGACAAATCGTATAGAAAATACCAAATTGCGCCTTTTTGCGCTTGCAATTAACGCGTAATACAAAATACTAGATAATTCATTTGCTGCATGAGCTTTAAACAAAGTGGCCAGATGGGCGAATTCAAGATACAATTCAGTTATGTTAAAGGTAGTTAATATTCAAATTCAAATCGTTAAATTAATGTTATAATCGGTTTCTCCTCCAACAAACGGCTTCATTCATATTATTGAATTGGCCAGCTTCCATAACTGTCTTGACCTTTTCAATAGTACAATTTTTTATCATTGCTTTAACGGAAACCTGCGTTGAATATTTATTCGCAACTTGCAGTGGTATTCCGTCGTTAATGTAAGCATTTTCTAATGATTTAGTCAGTTCAACTGTTTCATTAGTATAGTTGTTTGCTGATTTATTATTTTGTCTTATATTCATTATTTTTGCTGACAATACATCAACTGACTCTCCCTTGACCGTACTGCTTAGTTTTGTTTTAATATCTGAAATTGTTATCTCATTGCTTATTAAGTTTCTGGCTGTACCTTTAAGTTTTGTTTTAATAAGATTGACTGCTAATAAAGTGTGCGCGCCAACAATGGTATTTAATAGATCTTGTGCATCTAAAAAGCTTTGAAGATTTTCAGCTTTTCCGTCGAACTCAGGTATGAGTCGAGATTCTGTATTCAGAAATTCAATGTTTGATTGAGCCATTGTGTCTTCAGTTTCGCTTTGAGGTTCAGGTGTTAAGGTATACTGAAAAATTGCTGCCTGTAAATATGTGTTTCCCTCCTACGGACTACTACCTTGACGTGGTAGGAGGGCTCAGTAGGTGTAAGGAACCTAAGAGCAATGCCGGCGGTAGCTCAAGCTACCGGTAGGGCCACCCATGCCGGTAAGGTCGAGGGGGAGCACTGAAGCTAAGAGTAGTTCAACCTGGCGGCTAGGGGAAAAACGCAAAATCTTAATTTAGAATGTCTTCTTCTAATGAAAAAATTACGGTGCAGGGTGTCGGATACCCAGTACCGGCGGCGGATCGGGGTGAGAAAGCAGGCCCCACGGCGTCGATATCCAGCAACTGCAGCTCCAGTGTGGGGGTGGACCACTTGGCCCCTATAGTGCGTAACACAGCAACTAAAGGTTCATTTCACCGACAGGATGGAATGGACTTGGAGCCAGAGGTCGAGGATGGCGAATTCAGGTTCACCGGCGCGGCAATGACAGACGAAGAGCTCGCGCTTGCGCTTGCTCGCATGCCTGTCGGAGGCGGGCCACCGAACGTGAAGGAGCCTACATCGGCCCTCGCTCCACCAAAGGACAACTCTCTTCAGCGCAAACAGCGCTCGGGATACAAGGCCTCTCTCAAGTATCTTAGGACACTTGAAGGCCGAACTCCGGAGTCACTGAACGCGAGGGAGAGGGCGCTGAAGAAGAAGCACGAGTACAACGTGCGGCGCTACAACCGGCTATCCACGGATGGAACGGACCAGGCGACCGCAACGAGTACAACGGCCCAGACGGAAGCACCGACACCCTCGAAGGTCGTCAAAGCAGCCTCAGTGGATAAACAAAAACAGTATCGTAGGAGACCACCCCCACCGTCGACCACACCCTCCCAAAAGGAGGGACCGGATGGCGGGAAGGGTGGTAATCCCAAACGACAACGCTCAGACGACTCCTCAAAGGCTCCAGAGAACAAGCGACCAAAGCCAGAAGATCTTCTGGCTAGCTTAAGCTCGAAGCTGGAACTCCAGGTAGCCATCATCGACCGAAACGCCCCGGAAGGGAAAATTTCAGCCGAAAAATGGCTTATTCTGGAGGGGGGCATAATGCAGGCCATCCACGATGCCAGGACTCGCAGCGAGGACCCGTTCCTAGCTATGTTTGATGGCATTAGGTGGTACAAGGTGAGCCAAAGTCGTGGCCTGTGCCATCCATGAGATTTCTCACCGACACAATTCACGGCATTGATGACCCATGGCCTGGTGCGAAGATAGAGGTCGTACCACCGGACCAGGTTCCTGCACGCACGATCATGAAGGTATGGATCCCACCGCCAATCTTGGAGGATTGAACCAAACTCAACATGATCAAGGGGCAGAACAAGGAGTACGGTACGGACGACTGGACAATCGTGAGAGGGCTTGCACGCGACAAAGGAAACGGCAAGGATCTCTGGATCAGCATTGGTCGAGAATCCAAGAGCCTCATCCGGACGAAGCAAGGCCAGCTGAAGCTTGGAATGGGCTGCCTTCGGGCGTACCTTCTAAGTTAGGATCTTAGGTCAACAGAATAATCTTAGAGTGGTGCAGATTAATCTGCATCACTCCATGGTACCCTCTGTTGACCTACTACGATTCATGGAGGAGGAGAGGGTGGATGTGGCTCTCGTTCAGGAACCCTGGATCCAAGGTGAAAGGGTTCGTGGACTGAGTGCTCGCGGATACCATCTCCTCTTCCCCAGAAACGTGGGTAAGCCAAGAACATGTATCGTAGTAAGAGCTGGGCTTAATGTACTTTTCTCTTCTCGTTACAGCGACAGGAACCTCACTGTGGTGACGATCGAGGGAAGGAACGGGAGAAATCTATACCTTGCCTCGGCCTATCTTCCCTATGAGGAGAAGGAACCCCCATCGGAAAGCGTCAGAGCTCTAATTCGGCACGCGCAGAAAGAGAGCACTGACGTTATCTTGGGGTGCGATGCGAATGCCCACCACTCCATATGGGGTAGCACGGACATAAACGAGAGAGGAGAGGCTCTGCTGGACTACATATTGAGCACAAACCTTATTTTGTGTAACAAGGGCGACCACCCTACCTTCAGAAATAAGGACCGTGCACAGGTTATTGACATAACCGTGGCGCTAAGCAGAGGCTCGCTGACCGTTGATAATTGACATGTATCCACAGAGTGCTCCTTTTCGGACCACTACAGGATACTGTTCAATGTCAATTGGTGCAGAGAGAAACCGACTCCCAACAGAAACCCTAAACGGACAAACTGGGAAAAGTTCTCAAGAACAGTCAGCCAAACACTCCCCGCCCCTCCGGACGGATCGGTGTTAAGTACTGACACACTTGAAGAATGTAACCGAACGATCACTGACGTGTTAAACAAAGCTTTTCTCACATCCTGCCCAGTCAGCCGACCGCCAAAGCCCAACCACAAGGTGTGGTGGACAGCGGAGCTCGGCCAGACTAGGGGGGAAACGAGGAGGCTGTTTAACAAAGCAAAACGGACAAACAATCAAGAAGACTGGAACGCATACCGACAGGGATTTTCGAAATTCAAGGGGGCGTGCAGGAAAGCGAGAAGGGATTCCTGGGCTAAATTCTGTGAGGATATAGCCTGCACTAGCGAAGCGTCCAGACTTCGAAGAGTGTTGGCTAAAGATCCGTCCAACCCGGAACTACTATGTAGCCCGGACGGAACATACGCAAAAAACAGCCAAGAATCTCTGGAAATGCTTACAACGACACATTTTCCAGGTTGCCTTGATACGGAACCAGAGGTTGGGTTCACCAACTTTACATCCAGTACAGCACCTGGAAATACAGAAACGGAGACGACTATGATGATTGGGGATATCATCACTGAGGAGAAGATAATCTGGGCTATCAAGTCATTCCAACCCTACAAATCACCAGGACCGGATGACATCCGACCAGCCATGCTGCAAGTATCGACCCTGAGTCTACTGCCCTGGCTGACTAAGTTGTTCAAGGGGTGTCTCCTTACAGGGTACATCCCAGACAACTGGAGAGAGGTGAGGGTGGTCTTCATTCCCAAGGCCGGGAAGATAAACCACAACTCACCAAAGGATTACAGACCCATCAGTCTATCATCGTTTCTGTTGAAAACGATGGAAAGACTTTTAGATCTACACATAAGAAGTAAGCTCACTCCACGAACGTACAGCGGGGCACAACACGCCTACCTTAAGGGTAGATCTGTTGACACCGCACTACATGAAGTGGTAGGGAGCATCGAGGAATCGCTGAATCAGAAGGAGTTTGCGCTGGCGGCCTTCCTCGACATCGAGGGGGCCTTCAACAATGTCAGGACCGAGTCGATAACGGCAGCCCTTGCCAAAATCGGCTCACATCCGATTATAACTCACTGGCTAGGTAACATGCTTGGCAGCCGAGTTATAAACTCTGAACTCTGTGCAGGCAAAATTAGGAAGAGGGTCACGAGAGGCACTCCACAAGGGGGAGTCATATCCCCACTGCTGTGGAACCTGGTTCTCAATGAGCTCCTTTTAAATTTGAAGTTTAGTGGATGTAAGGTGACGGCATATGCAGATGACCTAGTTCTAATGGTAACGGGTAAGTTTCTACCCACTATCTGTGAGCTACTACATTCTACTCTTGGTAGCACCCTGAGGTGGGCACAACAGAACGGTCTAGGGGTCAACCCCCACAAGACCCAACTGGTAATGTTCACTAGAAGATACAAGATCCCTGAGTTCACACTACCCTCACTGGGCGGAACGCAGCTCATAAGGGCCACTGAGGCAAAATATTTAGGAGTCATTCTGGACTCGAAACTCTCCTGGAAGAGAAACTCTGAGGAAAGAATGAAGAAAGCACTAGGCGCGTACTATGCCTGTAAAAAGACCTTCGGTAGGAGATGGGGACTGCAACCGTACATCATTCATTGGTTGTACACAGCGGTCGTCAGGCCTATCCTTACCTATGGAGCGTTGGTCTGGTGGAAAGCGGCCAACACCAAATCACACCTAAACAACCTTCATAAGGTACAAAGAGCAGCTTGCCTGGGAATAACCGGATCCCTGCGATCCACCCCCCAGGCAGCTCTGGACGCCATTCTGAATCTTGAGCCAATAGACACCTTCCTGAAGTATGCAGCAGCGAGAAGCGCAGTAAGACTCCGGGAACTGAAACTCCTCAAAACAACTGCATCTGGTCACAACAACATCCTGCTGGAAGTGGGAATAAATGCTGAGACAAAGGGAAGTGACTATTGTATCAAGACTCATAAATGGAAGGACAATTTTAGAACGGTTTTCGAGCTTGCCATATACACGGACGGCTCCAAGACGGAGGAGGGCACAGGGGCGGGAATCTTCTCAGAAGAACTAGCAACACAGCTCTCATTCCGTCTACCGAACTGGTGTAGCGTCTTTCAGGCAGAGATCTACGCGGTCTGGCAGGCGGAGAAGTTGATATACACCCTGGTTGAAACACCAAGGAACATATTAATCTTGGTCGACAGTCAGGCTGCTATTAAAGCTCTGTCGTCACGCACCACCAATAGCAACTTAGTCCGCAGTACGGTGACTGCACTGAATCAAATCCGGCAGCACTCCATCACCCTCGTCTGGGTACCTGGCCACTCAGGCATACCAGGCAACGAGGGAGCTGACGAGTGTGCAAGGAACGGTTCAGCGCAGCCAGCGTCACAAGCGGTAACGGACGTACAAAGACCAATTCAGGATATTCTGACAGAACTATACAGGATAACCAGAACCAAGGCAGAACGACAATGGGACATCGCACCGGGTTGTCACATCTCCCGATCACTCTGGCCAAGATACGCCCCAAAACGAACCTCCCAACCCCTACACTTTAGCAAGAACAGGATTAGGATAGTGATAGGAGTCATTACGGGACACTGCCCCATAGGCCATATGGCCGCCAGGATGCACGTACCCCACAACGACTTCTGTCGCAGCTGCAGGAATGAGGCAGAGATAGAAAGCATCCAACACCTTCTATGCGACTGCCCTGCACTTCATAGAAAACGAACCCAGTACCTGGGTAAACCATTCTACGAAGATCTGGGTTGTCTGGCAAACTTGCCCGTAGGGAACCTTGCTCTTTTTATCGACTCCTCAAAGTGGTTCTAATAGTGGAAAAGTTTTAGCTTTTTTTTAACATTAACATTTCTTCACATTAAATTTTGTACAAACACATCAAACACAACAACCATACAAAAAATAGCTCTTGCGACCCACTGTATGGAGAGCGGCCACTCACCGAACTTTGAAGCAACATCAATTTTACAACAAGAAAACCACTACAGTAAACGCTTCACTCTCGAGATGCTACACATAATAAACACGCCAACCAACAAGAGAATAAACTTTAAGTCTGATACTGAAAACGAATCTCATATTTATCGACATCTCTTAACTAACAACGTTCAGTAACAGGCTCCACGTCAGGCGGTACAGGCGTGTAAAACCATGTATGTAAAAATGTTTTTTGTTATTGTTTTTATTTATTGCGAAGCGATCTTGTCGCCGTTTAAGTCTGATACTGAAAACGAATCTCATATTTATCGACATCTCTTAACTAACAACGTTCAGTAACAGGCTCCACGTCAGGCGGTACAGGCGTGTAAAACCATGTATGTAAAAATGTTTTTTGTTATTGTTTTTATTTATTGCGAAGCGATCTTGTCGCCGTTTTCGCTAGGGTACGCTGTTAAGCGCACTCTCTGTTTTTTGTTTTTATTTATTATGCGCTCCAGCGCGTCGATTTTTGTCCACATGTGGGCAGCTTCTGCACAGGGGGGGTGGTGGATCTGCCTTAATCCGTTCCCAGAGCGCAGCTCGTTCTCTCCGATTTTTTGCCAGTTGGCCGCCTCTGCGCTTGGGTGCCCTTGCATGGGGTATACGCAGCAGCTTCTCTTCCTCAGCCTTGCGCTTCTCTGCAGCTGCTCGTATCGCCGGCTGTCGTTGGCGGTATTCGGCGATCGACAGTGGCTTTGGTCCAGCCTTCGGGTCCTTTGCTAGCGCTGCTGCAATTTTTTGTTGGTGGGCCGATTGTTGCCTCTCACTCATTGCAATTTTGTTGATGTTATTCTTTTTTTTTTTTTTTTTTTTTTTTCGATTTAAATTGCTTATCCTGCCGGTTTAATTTTGGCATGATATTTTATTCTCTGCCGTTTTTTAGTTTGGCAGGATCGCCAAGTAATGAAATAGGCGAGAGGGGATTTGCTGTGTTGCTGGGTGCAAAGCAAGTGATTTTATTCGGCAGCCTAATACATGGTGGAATCTTAAGTTCTAAGGATTACCGTTACTTGCTTACAAAATATCATATGGAGCTTATCTAAGTTTAATTGGTGGATTTAAAGTTCTGACTTATCTGGTTAGAGCTGGTTTTAGCGATTAAGCTTTAAAGCTGTTATGAATTAGTCGTAAGCCTAAAAGTATGCTACTAGTTTTAACAGGTATTGAGCTTACACATTATTAAGACTATAATTAAGTTACAGCAGCACCACTAAGATAAATCGCTCTTACGCGAAGAGTATAAGAGAAAGGTGTTCAGTCGCAGCTATTTAATTGTAATAAATACATTTATTAATTATGTAATAATTAAACACAAATATACGAAACGGAAACATTAAGGCAGGTCAGAACATTTAGCGACACCGCTGACCGCTGAGTCAAATATAATGCATATGCAATAAGCCGAATTGTCCGTAGAATTTCTTGCTGACACTGCAATTGTCACTCACAGGACAAGCAACTTGTAGAATTGCTTACCATTACAATTACCTAAATTTCTGCACACAATAATTTCTCTAAATCAACACTTTTACCAATTGTAACAATAATCAGTAATTAACTATAAGCAATTTTGACCCATTGTTTTTGATATAAATAGCAGTAAGTTTGATCAATAAAATCAGTCTCAGTACAACAATCAACTGTTACTCATTTCTTCCATCGCACCCAGCAAAGAATCTGTCGCTGTGTCTTCAGATCCTTAATAGTGCGCAACGAAGAAAACCCTCTCCGCAGTCCAACTGGTTCAAGTTCTAGTTGCGACGACCACTTGCAAACAGTTTATGTACTGTATGCATCCCAGCTTCCTACACTTACTTACAAAGTCAATTACAGGCAGTTTATGTACTGTCTGTAGAAACACATACACAAACATTTTGGTGACCCCGACAACGTTGAAGATCCTTGAGAAGTTGTCAACAAGGCGACATTAAGGACTTCAACTGTTCAGAACACTAAAGTTGCCAACCCAAGGCAACTACGCAGCATCACTACCCTAGTGAGGGTCTGCAAGAAACCTCACCAAAAAACATTTTGGTGACCCCGACAACGTTGAAGATCCTTGAGAAGTTGTCAACAAGGCGACATTAAGGACTTCAACTGTTCACAACACTAAAGTTGCCAACCCAAGGCAACTACGCAGCAACACTACCATAGTGTGGGTCTGCAAGAAACCTCACCAAAAAACATTTTGGTGACCCCAACAACGTTGAAGATCCTCGAGAAGTTGTCAACAAGGCGACATAAGAAGGATTTCAACTGTTTACAATACTAAAGTTGCCAACCCAAAGCAACTACGCAGCAACACTACCATAGTGTGGGTCTGCAAGAAATCTCACCAAAAACATTTGGTGACCAAGACATCGTTGAATGATCCTATATAAATAGTCAACAAGGCGACATTAAAGGACTTCAACTGTCAACAGCCAACCAAGGCAATCTGTAAATAAACAAAAACAAAATCATTTCCAAAATTTTGTTTAAGAGAGAGCCTTACGAAGTTGTCAACTGGGCGACATTAAAGGACTCCGAAATACTAAAAGATTCTGTCAACTTGGCGACATAGAATTCTTACCTTAATTGGTCAAACATTGGTCATTTTTGCGACCAACAAACGGCAAACACTTTCACATGTACATTTACGTAGCAGCAACACAAATTGTGTAGGTCTGCACAAATAATTGTCAATACATCAATTTGTTGGAATATATATAAAACATACGCAAAAATTTATATAAAATAAAAACGTTGGGTTCAGTACACTTTTGCTGTGGAATCGACAACGTGGTCAACATTGGCTGTTAAAAACAAGTTAAAGCAATTATTTATTTTCGAAAACTCGAATTGTGATTCTTGATCTATACTTCTTCGACCAATATCGGTTGCGAATAGAAGCGTAATCCAGTCTAAGAAATTAGCAAATAAAACACTTCCAACGGGTCAGAAGTAAGACAAGAAAATGGAGTTTGAAAAGGAAGATCGTGCTGCCGCCCAAAGGGCTTACAAATTGATATCGGCCAAGAATTGACTAGAGTCATAAGGAATTACAAAAAAGACTCAGTAGAAAGAAAGGCCCAAGCATTATATTTCCAATCAAAGGCAGCAGCACTTGAGAACGTTTGGGTGAAATATCAAGAGAACGATCGCATTGTTCGGAAAATGGTCAATGTAAGCGAAGAATACGTAAATGAATATGAGAACATTAAGCAATCGTATATAAAATACATTGCTGAGTTTAAAGAAAATGTGGATAAACAGAAACAATCCACAAGTCAACGAGTGGTAGAAAAAGCCACACCAAAGCCAAGTATAATCAACTATCAGCCTACGACGGCAGATGATAAGTTGATCTCCCTATATCGCCGACAAAAAGCGATTATAGCGTCACTAAAAACGCTCGCTCAAAGAACAGACGGACGGACAAAAGTCAAGAGAATTGATAAATTCTCTTTGGGCCCAAACACAAGAGGTTCACTTCCGCATTCACGAGGAGTGTGATGATCCAGAAGAGGCTGGGTACGACATGGAATCCTATCTCAAACTGGAAAAAGAAGTACAAAAATCGTTAAAGGTAAATGCACGCACAGCCGAAATGCACTTACCGCGGGTTAGCGTCCCAAAATTCGACGGGGATTTGCTAAAGTGGACCCAATTTTTCGATTTATTTTCATGCATGGTTCATGAAACCAATATGCCCACGGTGCAAAAAAATGTGGCATCTCAAAACCACAGTAACCGGGGAAGCTGAGAGATTGATTCGACATATCGATCTCAAGGAAGAAAACTACTTGAGCGCATGGGGAATATTGAACGACGCTTACAATAATCCCAGAGACGTTGCAAATACGGTACTTAACCGGTTTCTTCATCATAATACCATTAATGACGATGTTAAATCAGTGAAGGAATTATATATAACAACGGTCGAGTCCCTGGCATCATTAAAGGGATTAGGAATCGACATATCCACTTGGGATCCCATTCTGTTGGCTATTATACAGAACAAGTTGGACACTAACAACAAAACCTTGTATGAGCAATCTCTTAGAAACTCAAAGGAATTACAAGCGTTAGACACCATGCTCCAATTTTTAGAACAAAGAATAAGAGTTCTAGGGGCTGGAAAAAAGACTCAAGGCTCCAAAAAGAGTCAAGGGGCACGACATGAGCGTCGGCTGCCTCTGATAAGATACACAGATGTCAGTTTTGCAAAAAGGAAAACCACGGGCTGTTTCGATGCCCGGACTTCCGAAACAAATCAGTATCCGAACGCTTAAATTGGATACAAAAACAGAAGTTATGCGTCAACTGCTTTAGAAGTGACCATAGATCACAGGCTTGCACAGGGCGTACGTGCTTTAAATGTAACAAAAAACATAACACTCTGTTGCATTTGGAACCCATAGCACCAGCCTCAAGTCCTCAGGCACCAGCCGTTGGTGCGGCAAGCCATAATAATTACAATCTACTTGCCACAGCAAAAGTGGCAGTACAAGGAAACAACGGGCAGATTGCTAACTTTAGAGCACTGCTAGACTAAGGATCACAAATAAACTTGATATCTGAGAGGTTGGCCTCCATGCTGTCCCTAAAAATCCACAATACAACACTACGAATTGAAGGTATTGGAGGGCAGCCACGAACCAGCAGATCACGAGTGAATGTGCTAGTAAAATCCCTGCACAGTGGTTTTACACAAAGAATTGAAGCGTTTGTATTACCTCATATAATATCAGACCAACCTGCACAAGAACTCAATTCGGCAAATTGGAAAATTCCAAGCAAGTTGCCACTGGCAGATCCAAATTTTGATAAGCCAGGAAAAGTAGACATGCTCATTGGTACAGAGCACTACTACTCATTGCTGCGTCCAAATCAACGTAAGATTTCGGCCGGAGGTCCAGTACTAAAAGACACTGAATTTGGATGGATCGTGGCAGAAAAAATAAACGCGTCAACCGATTCTACAGCGATTTGTGCAGCCGCAACCAGCGAAGATACAAATGCATTAATTGAGCGCTTTTGGACTCTAGACAACATTTTCTGAGCATGCTTCAGCCCTGGGGGCGTCTATGGAAACCGCTACCAAAATGTTTTTGGCACTGGAACGCAGGACAACAGCTGACAATTGGACAGGATATGTAAAGTTCATGACAGAATATGAGGAACTTGGACACATGAAGCAAGTGCCAGCATCCCAGATTCCAACGAACCATTATTTTATCCCGCATCATTGCGTCCTGAAACCGGAAAGCAGCACATCACCACTACGAGTTGTCTTTGACGCATCATGCAAAACGTCGACCGGCAAATCGTTAAACGACATATTACACAACGGGCCAACTGTTCAAAGTGAATTAATGTCGATTTTGCTACGCTTTAGGCTTCACAAATACGTCTTCACAGCGGACATAGAGAAAATGTACCGTCAAGTGTGGGTGAACCCAGAAAATCAATTTCATCAGTTAATTGTCTGGAGAAACAATCCATTAGACGAACTAAAGTATTATCGTCTAAAGACTGTCACATATGGTACAACGTCAGCACCATTTTTGGCTACTAAATGCTTGGACCATCTGGCAATCCAAAATAAGGACAAACTTCCAGTAGGATCATCTGCATTAAAGGATGATTTCTATGTAGACGATTGTTTGACTGGTGCCAACTCCATTCCGGAAGCAAGCAAGTTATGCAGGAGCTCGTCAAGATACTCCAACCTGCTGGATTCAAACTAAGGAAATGGTGCGCCAACAATGACCAGCTGGTACAAGGAATTCCCAAAGAGGACATTGTTAGCGATGTGAAACTGGGTGATACATTGGATCATCACAGTATAAAAACTCTTGGCGTCATCTGGAAGCCAAAGGAAGACCAACTTTGTGGACGAGCACAAAAGAGTCAAGCTATACATATTACCAAACGAGTAGTGTGTTCAGAACTCTCTCAAATCTTTGATCCGTTGGGATTATTTGCCCCTGTAGTGGTCAAGGCAAAAATATTTATGCAACAGCTTTGGGAATTAAAACTGGATTGGGATGACGAACTGACAACTAAACTTCAAAATGAATGGAGGGAATATCGTAATGACATGCAGAAACTAAACTCAATGCAGATTCCAAGGCATATTCATTATGGCAAAACCCCAGAAACTGTAGAAATCCACACTTTTGTAGATGCATCAGAACAGGCATATGGAGCAGCAGTCTACATACGATCTACGTACAAGAACAAACAGATTTCTGTCCGCCTAATGTGCTCAAAGTCTCGTGTGGCACCAACAGCAAAGCAATCACTTCCTCGACTAGAACTTTGCGCTGCACTGTTAGGAGCAGAGCTCACCGCCAGAGTCAGGAAGGACTTGCGTATGAATCCTGAGACAGTTCCAGGATACTATTGAACGGACTCTACAGTCGTGATTGCTTGGATTAATGCCACTGCGTCTTCATACCATACATTTGTCGCAAACCGGATAGCCAAAATTCAGGCATTGACAAGCCAAATCCAATGGCGTCATGTTTCATCGGCCAACAATGCAGCCGACGTTCTGTCACGAGGAACCACTGCGCGACAATTGGCGAGTCATAACTTATGGCTTTATGGACCATTATTTTTGCATGGTCCACGGGATAAATGGACAAGTTCTCCACCCATTTCCCATAGTAACCTGGAACGAAAGGCAAAACACGTCAGTCTGCCAGTTACACCAACAGCAAGAGGAGAAGAGCTGTATATGTGCAAACACAGCAATTCTTTCCATAAGCTAGCATATATGTTGCGCTTCTGCAAAAAGAATAACAGATCAGCAACAACAACACTACGGATGGAGGAATTGAATGAGGCGCGAATGTTGATACTACGGAACATACAACACGTAGAGTTCGCGACGGACCTCAAACAATTACAACGCCACAACACAGTGGACAAGAAAAGCCCGATTACTTCATTGTCTCCCATACTGGGATCAGATGAAATCGTCCGAGTCGGTGGGAGATTGGACCAATCTGAACTTCCGTACAACTCCAAACACCAGATTTTGTTGCCATACAATGATCCAATAGTAAAGATGCTACTAAGAGAAATCCATGAAGACAACATGCATTGCGGCGCCCAGGCACTACGCGCCATTGCAAGACAAGAATATTGGATTATAAACGACAAGACCATGGCAAGAAGCATCATCCACAGTTGTGTCAGATGTAACAAGGCGAAGCCGAAGTTGATGCATCAAATCATGGGGAATCTTCCGGTAGAAAGAGTCACTCAAGCCCGTCCATTTCTCAATGCAGGCGTAGACTACTGCGGACCAATTTGGATTCATTACAAAATCCGCGGCAAAAGGACTGATAAGGCATACATCGCCGTGTTCTGTTGTTTCACAACAAAAGCGGTGCATCTGGAGTTGGTGAGTGATCTAACGACCGACGCATTTCTGGCTGCTCTTCGCCGATTTTTGAGCCGACGCGGGAAATGCCAAACCATTCACTGCGATAATGCAACCAATTTTATTGGTGCAAATAACAAATTAAAAGAATTGGAAGATGTCATCATTACTGACAAGGCTCAGGACCAAATTATAAGTCACTGCAGCAAGAGACAAGTGGCATTCAAATTCATACCTCCCAGAGCGCCATCATTTGGCGGCCTTTGGGAAAGCTGCCGTTAAATCTGCAAAACGATTACTAGTTACAACGACAGCAACAGCATCTCTGACATTTGAGGAACTAAATACGGTCATCGTTGAAATTAAAGCAATTCTCAATTCACGACCCATTACTCCGATGTCAAATGATCCTACGGATACAACCGCCCTTACTCCAGGACATTTTCTGATTGGTAAACCATTAACCGCTTCACCCGACCCTAATTTTGAGCGTGATGAAAAATCATTAGCAAAACGCTGGGAATTGGTGTCTAGACTGAAGCAAGGATTCTGGAGACAATGGTCGCAGGAATACCTGCAAGAACTCCAAGTTCGTCACAAATGGAAAACAGCCTCCCCAAATATTAAAGAGGGGTTACTTGTCTTGGTGAAGGAAGACAATATGCCGATAATGCAGTGGCCAATGGGTCGTGTCATCAAAACATACCCCGGAAAGGATAACTACGTACGAGTAGTAGACGTGAAAACAGCCTCAGGCGTATACAAGCGTCCCATAAGTCGTCTGGCGCCATTATTTCCAGAAGATTTGGCAATCAAGCGTCCCATTAATCTTGATAAAGACTTAACGGAACCCGATGAACCACCTGCACAGAGAAAAAGATTATGATCACCCACCACAACCACTGCAGAGGAAGTCTGCGAATCATCAATGCCTACACCCACTCCACGCCGATTTACATTAAACGTAAGCGATGGTTGAACAACTGTTCAACGGCCGGGAGAATGTTCAGTCGCAGCTATTTAATTGTAATAAATACATTTATTAATTATGTAATAATTAAACACAAATATACGAAACGGAAACATTAAGGCAGGTCAGAACATTTAGCGACACCGCTGACCGCTGAGTCAAATATAATGCATATGCAATAAGCCGAATTGTCAGTAGAATTTCTTGCTGACACTGCAATTGTCACTCACAGGGCAAGCAACTTGTAGAATTGCTTACCATTACAATTACCTAAATTTCTGCACACAATAATTTCTCTAAATCAACACTTTTACCAATTGTAACAATAATCAGTAATTAACTATAAGCAATTTTGACCCATTGTTTTTGATATAAATAGCAGTAAGTTTGATCAATAAAATCAGTCTCAGTACAACAATCAACTGTTACTCATTTCTTCCATCGCACCCAGCAAAGAATCTGTCGCTGTGTCTTCAGATACTTAATAGTGCGCAACGAAGAAAACCCTCTCCGCAGTCCAACTGGTTCAAGTTCTAGTTGCGACGACCACTTGCAAACAGTTTATGTACTGTATGCATCCCAGCTTCCTACACTTACTGACAAAGTCAATTACAGGCAGTTTATGTACTGTCTGTAGAAACACATACACAAACAAAAGGTATATGCAAATTTTACACAAAATTGAATATGAAAAAGCAAAGATTTCTGCATCATTAACTCAAAAATCGTGTTTTTTGAGTTATGCCGGTATTGAATTAAGTGAGCGATATGGACGAAAATGCTTTATTACCCAGTGAATTGCTGTTAATTCTTGTTCTTTTGTATTTTTATTGCTTTCACCTTTGGTGAATGAGCGTGATGCTTATGCAATTGGAAGTTGAATTCCATTATAATTTTGTTATTATTCCAAAAAATTTTCGTGAGTAATCGGAAAAGTTTTTTATAAATCTTCTGTAGTAATTGCAGAATGCGACAAATCGTATAGCACTGTCTGCATCTGTTGGGACTGGATATTTTTCAATAACATCATATGTTTTATCATCAGGTAAAATGCCTTTTTCAGTGCATTTATAACCTAGGAAAGTCAATTCGTGCATAAAGAAAGAACAATTTTGAGGATGTAATTTAAAATTATATTTTCGACATAGATCAAAAAAGTTGCTAAGACTTTTAACCATATGTTTTTCGGAACAGCCGATTACTATTAAATCATCCATGTATAGAAAAGCTTGTGATGGTTCTAGACCTAAGAATGCAATTGTCATCATTCTCTGAAATGAATTTGGAGCTATTTTTAAGCCGTATGATAATCGTGTGAAAAGATAAAAGCCTTTGCTCGTTGAAAATGAAGTGAGATTTCTTGAACTTTCTTAGAGTTCAATTTGTTGGAATCCAGACATTAAATCTAGGCAAGACAAGTATTTGGCTCGGCCTAATGCGATCACTCTATGCAAGGTTTATTCCCCTAAAAAGGGTTGTGCTGCCTTTAAGTGGTCTTGCCCTGCATGCACGGACATTCAATTCAATTTCTCGCGTATGTATAACAGCGTGAAAAATAGTTTTGATAAATTGCACAAAGTGTCCAAGCAACTTTCAAGCGAGTTTAGCTCCAGTTCTGAGTTGCTTAGTCAATTCAAATTCGAGTCGGCGTCGATGTGTCGGTTGGAGCCGGAATTTTTAGTTGTGCCACCGCCTGATTCGGGTAAATCACCCCAACCTGCGTCATCGTTGCCAAGCACTCCCTTGAATTTTGACTTGCCACCAACAATTTCTTTTTCTGCCTCTCCATGAAACTTGCTAGATATTTCACCCTTACCCTTATTTGAAATCTCTAAAGTCTTCATAATCTCCTGGAACTCAAGACATCCCTAGTTGTTTGCTCAGAGAGTATTGTAATTCTTTATGCAAACCTTTACTAAAGCTTTGTAATCTATCGGTTGACTCTACTATTTTTCCAAATCTTTTGACAGAATCATTCATTATTCCTCTTCATAAAAAGGGTGGAAAATCTGATATTTCCAATAATAGAGGTATCGCCAAATTACACTAGTTTACAAAAAATAAAAAAAATTAAAGACCCATTGAAGCTGTTATTTTTTATGATGTACTTTGGAATGCTGAGCTCAAAAATTAAATTCAACAATTTTTGTAAGGATACGTTTTTGAGTTAGAATTTTTTTCAGTTTTTTCGGTGTGTACCATTACATTTTATGACATATCTCGAGATAGAAACTTAAGATGTCGTCAAGCAAGGTATTAATCTAAAGGGTATGCAATTTTTAATCTAGTTTAAATCTATTTTTTTTTTTCTCAAAAACGGGCACAATTTTTTTTTCTTAAATCTGTAAAAGGTTGAAACTGATAAAAACAAATTGTTTTTTATTTTGTTCTTACGAATAGCACTTCTACGAAGAAAATAAGGCATTGGTAAAGAATATCTATGGATAAATAAAGGAGCTGTGAGCAGTTGAGTACAAGTACTAACTGTCAAATTTCATTGTTTTATGTATTTATTAGAAAATATTTTTATTTTTTCTTCGTTTTTGGCCTTGCTCTTAATTTTTTTCTGTGATCTGGTTTCTATTGGAACACTTACATTAAGCAAAAAGAAAAGTAAAAAAAAACGAGAAGGCAAAATTCGACTGTGCCGAAGTTTTAATACACTTGAAAAAGTTTACTCCAACCGATTTAACCGGTCAAATATAAAGGATATAGATATCAGATATTTAAAAATTTTAAATCGTTGATAATAAAAATTTCATACCATTAAAAAAACTTTTCTTAGTAAAACACATTTTCCAACCGATCGGTCCTATGGCAGCTATATGCTATAGTCATCCGATCTTGATAAATTTTTTCAAAATTATGTGAAAGGTTATAAAACTTATATATACCAAGATTGGGGACGCTACGATAGAAAACAAAAAAGTTTTTCTCACTAGAAGTAGTTTTTTGACCGACCCTTTATATAGCAGCTATATGCTATAGTCATCCGATTTTGATAAATTTTTTCAGAATTGTGTGGAAACATATAAAACAAATTTATACTACGATTGGAGACGCTACGATGCAAATCAAAAAAGTTTTTCTCACAACGACTTATTTTTCGAACGATCGTTCCTATGGCAGCTATATGCTATAGTGATCCGATTTTGATACATGTTTCCAGAATTATGTGGAAGCATATAAAACTAACACATACCAAGATTAGTGACGCTACGATGGAAAACAAAAAAGTTTTTCTAACTAGAGCTAGTTTTTTGACCAATCGTTCCTATGGCAGCTATATGCTATAGTCATCCGATTTCGATAAATTTGTTCAGTATTATGTGGAAGCATGAACAACTAATATATACTAAGATTGGTGACGCTACGATAGAAAACAAAAAAGTTTTTCTCACTAAGACTTATTTTCCGACCGATCGTTCCTATGGCAGCTATACGATATAGTCATCCGATCCGGTCGGTTCCGACATATTAGTTGCGTGCAGCAAAAATAAGACTCTGTGCAAAATTTCAGCTCGATAGCTTTAAAACTGAGAGACTAGTTCGCGTAGAAACAGACAGACAGACGGACAGACGGACGGACGGACAGACGGAATTGAACTCAGCTCGTCGTCCTGATCAAGAATATATATAGTTTATGGGGTCGGAAATGAATATTTCTATGCGTTACAAACTTCTGGGCAAAATTAATATACACTTTTCAAGTGTATACAAATTTTTTAATGAACACGTAAAATAGTCAAATTTGACCCCTAGTTGTTTCACACATTATTTTGGGCAATTGCATAACCTTTTGATTAATCTCTTGCTTTACTTTATCTAAAGATTGTAACTCGAGATATGGCTTAAAAAGTATGGGAACCTACCGAAAAAATAAAAAAATATGCTAACTTAAAAACGTATCCATAAAAAATTTTTTGAAATTTATTTTTGAGTTCAGCATTCCAAAATAAATCATTAAAAAATAATGACTTCAATGGGTCTTATTCGCTGTAAACTAGCGTTATCTGCTATTCCTTAGTTGTTTGAAGAAATTATAACCTCTAGATTACAGCATTACTGCAAATCGGGTTTGTCACCGTTTCAGCATGGATTTGTAAAGAGTAGGTCAACTACGACTAATTTGCTTGAATTCACATCATTAGTTGACGATGGATTTCTTATGAATTGCCAAACTGATGTCATCTACACTGACTTCAGTAAGGTTTTTGACTCCGTAAACCATGATCTCCTTCCTAAGCTTGCTCGTATTGGATTTCCCTCCCCTTTTTATTTTTGGATCTCTTCATATTTAAAAGATAGAACTCAAAAGTTCTGCTCAGATCTAATATTTCAAAACCTGTCTACGTAACTTCCTTTGTACCTCAAGGAAGCCACTTCGGTCCTTTGCTTCTCACTCTTTTATTTAATGATCTCCCCTCGACAATATCTCATTCTCGGATACTTATGTATGCCGATGACGTTAAACTCGTTTTATCTTACAACGACCCGATGCCTTCTATTAGGTTGAAAGATGATTTAAATTCTCTTCATTTTTGGTGCCTGGTTTATCATTTATTTCTTAATTGCGCAAAATGTATGTTTATGACTTTTCATCGTTGCAAACCTTCGCTAGTTTCCTATTCGATTGGCAATGAACCCTTGTAACGAATATCAACTATCGTTGATCTTGGAGTTATTTTTGATTGCAAATTAAGCTTTAATGATCATATATCCTGTATAGTTAATAAGGCGAATGGTGTACTTGGATTTATTAAGCGTTGGTCGAAGGAATTTAATGATCCCTATACAACAAAAGTTCTTTTTACATCTTTAGTTCGCCCGGTGCATGAATACTGCTAATCCCTCTGGTGTCCGCAGTATAACAAGCATATGGATCGTATTGTGTCTGTTCAAAAGCAAAATTGGGATCCCAACCTTCGGTTGCCATCGTATTCCAGTAGGCTTTTGCTTATTGACCTTCCATCGTTGGCTAACCGTAGAACAGTCCTAGACGTTTCTTTTCTTCATAAGTTAATTATCGGAAATGTAGATTCTTCTGAACTCTTAGGTCACCTTAACTTCTCTAACGGTGTGCATGTGTACGGAATCGCTGCAAAGTCTCATCTAAACCGAATACGCACATTCCAGGCCAAGATGCTGAGGAGTATTTCAGGAGCCGAGTGGTACATCCGCACACGTGACCTTGATTGACCCGGATTTCAAAGTCTTCATGGTAGGGGATATTATAAACACACAAGCAGGTCGGTACTTGGATAAGGTCGGAGAAGGAGGATTCGGTAAATCACCCCAATCTCCATCATCGTTGCCAAGCACTCCCTTGAATTTTGACTTGCCACCAACAATTTCTTTTTTTGCCTCTCCATGAAACTTGCTAGATATTTCACCCTTACCCTTATTTAAAATCTCTAAAGTCTTCACAATCTCCTGGACCTCAAGACATCCCTAGTTGTTTGCTCAGAGAGTATTGTAATTCTTTATGCAAACCTTTACTAAAGCTTTGTAATCTATCGGTTGACTCTACTATTTTTCCAAATCTTTTGACAGAATCATTCATTATTCCTCTTCATAAAAAGGGTGGAAAATCTGATATTTCCAATAATAGAGGTATCGCCAAATTACACTAGTTTACAAAAAAATAAAAAAAATAAAGACCCATTGAAGCTGTTATTTTTTTATGATGTACTTTGGAATGCTGAGCTCAAAAATTAAATTCAACAATTTTTGTATGGATACGTTTTTGAGTTAGAATTTTTTTCAGTTTTTTCGGTGTGTAGCCTTACATTTTGTGACATATCTCGAGATAGAAACTTAAGATGTCGTCAAGCAAGGTATTAATATAAAGGGTATGCAATTTTCAATAATCTAGTTGCAGATCATTTTCCAATCGGTTTAGTTGATAAAGTGCTACAAACAAAAATATTTCGAAAAAACTATTTTTTCTCAAAAACGTGCAAAATTGTTTTTCCTAAAATCTGTAAAAGGTTGAAACTGATAAAAATAAATTGTTTTTTCTTTTGTCCTTACGAATAGCACTTCTACGAAGAAAATAAGGCATTGGTAAAGAATATCTATGGATAAATAAAGGAGCTGTGAGCAGTTGAGTACAAGTACTAACTGTCAAATTTCATTGTTTTATGTATTTATTAGAAAATATTTTTATTTTTTCTTCGTTTTTGGCCTTGCTCTTAATTTTTTTTCTGTGATTTGGTTTCTATTGGAACACTTACATTAAGCAAAAAGAAAAGTAAAAAAAAAAAATTTTTTTAATGAACACGTAAAATAGTCAAATTTGACCCCTAGTTGTTTCACACATTTGCTTACAACTTCGCTATTTATCCACAGATTTTCGTCCTCAACGCCTTATTTTCTTCGTAATAGGGCAATTTGTAATAATAAAAGAAAAAGCAATTTTTTTGATTTTTATTTTCAACCATTTACAGATTGTAGAAAATCAAATTTTTCACGTTTTTGAGAAAAAAATCATTTTTTTTCGAAATATTTTTGCTTCTTACTTTTAAACTACTAAACCGATTGAAAAATGTTCTTTGACTAGACTATTGGGAATTGTATAACCTTTTGATTAATTTCTTGCTTTACTTTATCTAAAGATTGTAACTCGAGATATGGCTTAAAAGGTATGGGTACCTACCGAAAAAATAAAAAAAAATGCTAACTTAAAAACGTATCCATAAAAATTTTTTTGAAATTTATTTTTGAGTTCAGCATTCCAAAATTAATCATTAAAAAATAATGACTTCAATGGGTCTTATTCGCTGTAAACTAGCGTTATCTGCTATTCCTTAGTTGTTTGAAGAAATTATAACCTCTACATTACAGCATTACTGCAAATCGGGTTTGTCACCGTTTCAGCATGGATTTGTAAAGAGTAGGTCAACTACGACTAATTTGCTTGAATTCACATCATTAGTTGACGATGGATTTCTTATGAATTGCCAAACTGATGTCATCTACACTGACTTCAGTAAGGTTTTTGACTCCGTAAACCATGATCTCCTTCCTAAGCTTGCTCGTATTGGATTTCCCTCCCCTTTTTATTTTTGGATCTCTTCATATTTAAAAGATAGAACTCAAAAAGTTCTGCTCAGATCTAATATTTCAAAACCTGTCTACGTAACTTCCTTTGTACCTCAAGGAAGCCACTTCGGTCCTTTGCTTCTCACTCTTTTATTTAATGATCTCCCCTCGACAATATCTCATTCTCGGATACTTATGTATGCCGATGACGTTAAACTCGTTTTATCTTACAACGACCCGATGCCTTCTATTAGGTTGAAAGATGATTTAAATTCTCTTCATTTTTGGTGCTTGGTTTATCATTTATTTCTTAATTGCGCAAAATGTATGCTTATGACTTTTCATCGTTGCAAACCTTCGCTAGTTTCCTATTCGATTCAACTATCGTTGATCTTGGAGTTATTTTTGATTGCAAATTAAGCTTTAATGATCATATATCCTGTATAGTTAATAAGGCGGATGGTGTACTTGGATTTATTAAGCGTTGGTCGAAGGAATTTAATGATCCCTATACAACAAAAGTTCTTTTTACATCTTTAGTTCGCCCGGTGCATAAATACTGCTAATCCCTCTGGTGTCCGCAGTATAACAAGCAAATGGATCGTATTGAGTCTGTTCAAAAGCAAAATTGGGATCCCAACCTTCGGTTGCCATCGTATTCCAGTAGGCTTTTGCTTATTGACCTTCCATCGTTGGCTAACCGTAGAACAGTCCTAGACGTTTCTTTTCTTCATAAGTTAATTATCGGAAATGTACAATCTTCTGAACTCTTAGGTCACCTTAACTTCTCTAACGGTGTGCAGGTGTACGGAATCGCTGCAAAGTCTCATCTAAACCGAATACGCACATTCCAGGCCAAGATGCTGAGGAGTATTTCAGGAGCCGAGTGGTACATCCGCACACGTGACCTTGATTGACCGGGATTTCAAAGTCTCCATGGTAGGGGATATTATAAACACACAAGCAGGTCGGTACTTGGATAAGGTCGGAGAAGGAGGATTCGGTAAATCACCCCAATCTCCATCATCGTTGCCAAGCACTCCCTTGAATTTTGACTTGCCACCAACAATTTCTTTTTTTGCCTCTCCATGAAACTTGCTAGATATTTCACCCTTACCCTTATTTGAAATCTCTAAAGTCTTCATAATCTCCTGGACCTCAAGACATCCCTAGTTGTTTGCTCAGAGAATATTGTAATTCTTTATGCAAACCTTTACTAAAGCTTTGTAATCTATCGGTTGACTCTACTATTTTTCCAAATCTTTTGACAGAATCATTCATTATTCCTCTTCATAACGAGAGCGTAAGTTAAAGTCGGCCCTGCTCGACTTCGATATACCCGTTACTCAGGATATAAACATGTCCAAATTGTGGGAGATATGAGTTTCTTTCCAATTTGCGGGGGAGGCAACTCTACTATAGCTCATCTGATCAGGAAATAATGTATGGCTGATCGATAGGTAATAATTATTAAAATATATGTCTAAAGGGTTCAAACAATCTATTTTCAAAATTGTGTGTGACATGAGGTATTTTTTAAATTGAGGGGGCGTGAACTTTTCTATCGTTCAT
The DNA here is from genome assembly GCA_018904225.1 of Lordiphosa mommai. Lineage (NCBI taxonomy): Eukaryota > Metazoa > Arthropoda > Insecta > Diptera > Drosophilidae > Lordiphosa > Lordiphosa mommai. The sequence continues at coordinate 353,025 of JAEIFT010000072.1, forward strand.
CTGATCAGGAAACGATGTATGGCGGATCGATAGGTAGTGATGATTAAAATATATGACTATAGGGTTCGAATAAACCATTTTCAAAATTGTGCGAGATATGAGGTATTTTTCAAATTGCGGGGGCGGCAACTCTACTAACTCTAGGACCTACAGACGGACATGTCTATATCGACTCGGCTATTGATGTTGATCAAGAATATATATACTTTATGGGGTCGGAAATGCTTCCTTCTGCCTGTTACATACATTTGCACGAACTTAGTATACCCTTTTTACTCTACGAGTAACGGGTTTAAAAAGTGTGGAAAATCTGATATTTCCAATAATAGAGGTATCGCCAAGTTACACTAGTTTACAAAAAAAAATAAAAATAAAGACGCATTGAAGCTGTTATTTTTTTATGATATACTTTGGAATGCTGAGCTCAAAAATTAAATTCAACAATTTTTGTATGGATACGTTTTTGAGTTAGAATTTTTTTCAGTTTTTTCGGTGTGTAGCCTTACATTTTATGACATATCTCGAGATAGAAACTTAAGATGTCGTCAAGCAAGGTATTAATCTAAAGGGTATGCAATTTTCAATAAACTAGTTGCAGATCATTTTCCAATCGGTTTAGTTGATAAAGTGCTACAAACAAAAATATTTCAAAAAAAACGATTTTTTCTCAAAAACGTGCAAAATTGTTTTTCCTAAAATCTGGAAAAGGTTGAAACTGATAAAAATAAATTGTTTTTTCTTTTGTTCTTACGAATAGCACTTCTGCGAAGAAAATAAGGCATTGGTAAAGAATATCTATGGATAAATAAAGGAGCTGTGAGCAGTTGAGTACAAGTACTAACTGTCAAAATTCATTGTTTTATGTATTTATTAGAAAATATTTTTATTTTTTCTTCGTTTTTGGCCTTGCTATTAATTTTTATACCCGTTACTCGTAGAGTAAAATGGGTATACTAAGTACGTGCAAATGTATGTAACAGGCAGAAGGAAGCATTTCCGACCCCATAAAGTATATATATTCTTGATCAGCATCAATAGCCGAGTCGATATAGACATGTCCGTCTGTCCGTCCGTCCGTCTGTCCGTCTGTCCGTCTGTCTGTATGAACACCTAGATCGCAGAGACTATAAGAGCTAGAGCTACCAAATTTTCAGTGTAGATTTGTATTGTCTGCACGCAGATCAAGTTTGATTCAAATTTTTGTCACGCCCTGATATTTGAAAAAAACCTCATATCTCCCACAATTTTGAAAATAGACTGTTCAAACCTTCTACACATATATCTTAATCCTCATTACCTATCGATCCGCTATACATTATTTTTCGATCAGATGAACGATAGTAGAGTTGCCGCCCCCGCAATTTTAAAAATACTTCATATCTCCCACAATTTTGAAAATAGACTGTTCAAACCTTCTAGACATATATCTTAATCATCATTACCTATCGATCCGCCATACATCATTTTTCGATCAGATGAACTATAGTAGAGTTGCCGCCCCCGCAATTTGAAAAAATTCCTCATATCTCCCACAATTTTGAAAATAGATTGTTTGAACCTTCTAGACATATATTTTAATAATTAGTACCTATCGATCAGCCATACATCATTTCCTGATCAGATGAACGATAGAAAAGTTGCCTCCCCCGCAATTTGAAAAAAACTCATATATTTCACAATTTTGAAAATAGACTGTTCAAACCTTCTAGAAATATATCTTAATCCTTATTACCTATCGATCCGCCATACTTCATTTTTCGATCAGATGAACGATAGTAGAGTTGCCGCCCCCGCAATTTGAACGAGAAGGCAAAGCTAACTTCGACTGTGCCGAAGTTTTAATACACTTGAAAAACTTTTCTCCAACTGATTTAACCGGTAAAATAAATATAGGATATAGATATCAGATATTTAAAATTATTAAATCATTGATAATAACAATTTGATACCACAAAAAAAAACTTTTCTTAGTAAAACACATTTTCCGACCGATCGGTCCTATGACAGCTATATGCTATAGTCATCCGATTTTGATCAATTTTTTCAAAATTATGTGAAAGCATATAAAACTAATATATACCAAGATTGAGGACGCTACGATAAAAAACAAAAAAGTTTTTCTCACTAGAAGTAGTTTTTTGACCGTCCGTTTATATGGCAGCTATATGCTATAGTCATCCGATTTTGATAAATTTTTTCAGAATTATGTGGAAACATATAAAACAAATATATACTACGATTGGAGACGCTACGATGGAAATCAAAAAAGTTTTTCTCACAAAGACTTATTTTTCGACTGATCGTTCCTATGGCTGCTATATGCTATAGTGATCCGATTTTGATGCATTTTTCCAGAATTATGTGAAATCATATAAAACTAACATGTACCAAGATTAGTGACGCTACGATGGAAAACAAAAAAGTTTTTCTAACTAGAACTTGTTCTTAGACCGATCGTTCCTATGGCAGCTATATGATATAGTCATCCGATCCGGCCGGTTCCGACATATTAGTTGCGTGCAGTAAAAAGAAGACTCTGTGCAAAATTTCAGCTCGATAGCTTTAAAACTGAGAGACAAGTTCGCGTAGAAACAGACAGACGGACAGACAGACGGACGGACGGACAAGCGGAAATGAACTCAGCTCGTCGTCCTGATCAAGAATATATATAGTTTATGGGGTCGGAAATGAATATTTCTATGCGTTACAAACTTCTGGGCAAAATTAATATACACTTTTCAAGTGTATAAAAATACCTCATATCTCGCACAATTTTAAAAATGGTTTATTCGAACCCTATAGACATATATTTTAATCATCACTACCTATCGATCCGCCATACATCGTTTCCAGATCAGATGAACGATAGAAAAGTTCACGCCCCCGCAATTTAAAAAATACCTCATGTCACACACAATTTTGAAAATAGATTGTTTGAACCCTCTGGACATATATTTTAATAATTATTACCTATCGATCAGCCATACATCATTTCCTGATCAGATGAGCTATAGTAGAGTTGCCTCCCCCGCAAATTGGAAAGAAACTCATATCTCCCACAATTTGGACATGTTTATATCCTGAGTAACGGGTATATCGAAGTCGAGCAGGGCCGACTTTAACTTACGCTCTCGTTTTCTGTGATTTGGTTTCTATTGGAACACTTACATTAAGCAAAAAGAAAAGTAAAAAAAAAAAATTTGTTTAATGAACACGTAAAATAGTCAAATTTGACCCCTAGTTGTTTCACACATTTGCTTACAACTTCGCTATTTATCCACAGATTTCCTCAATGCCTTATTTTCTTCGTAATAGTGCAATTTGTAATAATAAAAGAAAAAACAATTTTTTGATTTTTATTTTCAACCATTTACAGATTGTAGAAAATCAAATTTTTCACGTTTTTGAGAAAAAAATCATTTTTTTCGAAATATTTTTGCTTCTTACATTTAAACTACTAAACCGATTAAAAAATGTTCTTTGACTAGATTATTGGGAATTGCATAACCTTTTGATTAATCTCTTGCTTGACTTTATCTAAAGATTGTAACTCGAGATATGGCTTAAAAGGGTACCTACCGAAAAAATTAAAAAAAAATGCTAACTTAAAAACGTATCCATAAACATTTTTTTGAAATTTATTTTTGAGTTCAGCATTCCAAAATAAATCATTAAAAAATAATGACTTCAATGGGTCTTATTCGCTGTAAACTAGCGTTATCTGCTATTCCTTAGTTGTTTGAAGAAATTATAACCTCTACATTACAGCATTACTGCAAATCGGGTTTGTCACCGTTTCAGCATGGATTTGTAAAGAGTAGGTCAACTACGACTAATTTGCTTGAATTCACATCATTAGTTGACGATTGATTTCTTATGAAATGCCAAACTGATGTCACCTACACTGACTTCAGTAAGGTTTTTGACTCCGTAAACCATGATCTCCTCCTTCCTAAGCTTGCTCGTATTGGATTTCCCTCCCCTTTTTATTTTTGGATCTCTTCATATTTAAAAGATAGAACTCAAAAAGTTCTGCTCAGATCTAATATTTCAAAACCTGTCTACGTAACTTCCTTTGTACCTCAAGGAAGCCACTTCGGTCCTTTGCTTCTCACTCTTTTGTTTAATGATCTCCCTCGACAATATCTCATTCTCGGATACTTATGTATGCCGATGACGTTAAACTCGTTTTATCTTACAACGACCCGATGCCTTCTATTAGGTTGAAAGATGATTTAAATTCTCTTCATTTTTGGTGCCTGGTTTATCATTTATTTCTTAATTGCGCAAAATGTATGTTTATGACTTTTCATCGTTGCAAACCTTCGCTAGTTTCCTATTCGATTGGCAATGAACCCTTGCAACGAATATCAACTATCGTTGATCTTGGAGTTATTTTTGATTGCAAATTAAGCTTTAATGATCATATATCCTGTATAGTTAATAAGGCGGATGGTGTACTTGGATTTATTATCGTTGGTCGAAGGAATTTAATGATCCCTATACAACAAAAGTTCTTTTTACATCTTTAGTTCGCCCGGTGCATAAATACTGCTAATCCCTCTGGTGTCCGCAGTATAACAAGCAAATGGATCGTATTGAGTCTGTTCAAAAGCAAAATTGGGATCCCAACCTTCGGTTGCCATCGTATTCCAGTAGGCTTTTGCTTATTGACCTTCCATCGTTGGCTAACCGTAGAACAGTCCTAGACGTTTCTTTTCTTCATAAGTTAATTATCGGAAATGTAGATTCTTCTGAACTCTTAGGTCACCTTAACTTCTCTAACGGTGTGCAGGTGTACGGAAACGCTGCAAAGTCTCATCTAAACCGAATACGCACATTCCAGGCCAAGATGCTGAGGAGTATTTCAGGAGCCGAGTGGTACATCCGCACACGTGACCTTGATTGAACGGGACTTCAAAGTCGGGGTAGGGGATATTATAAACACACAAGCAGGTCGGTACTTGGATAAGGTCGGAGAAGGAGGAGGATCAACGGGATTCGAGCCAGGAAAAGACTGCTTCGCTTACACCCCAATGACTTAGCCAGTCGCAGGATTTGATCACCACCACCAGGTTTGAACAGTCTATTTTCAAAATTGTGGGAGATATGAGGCTTTTTTCAAATTGCGGGGGCGAGAGGGGGCGTGGCAAAAATTTGAAACAAACTTGATCTGCGTGCAGACAATACAAATCTACACTGAAAATTTGGTAGCTCTAGCTCTTATAGTCTCTGAGATCTAGGACCTACAGACGGACATGTCTATATCGACTCGGCTATTGATGTTGATCAAGAATATATATACTTTATGGGGTCGGAAATGCTTCCTTCTGCCTGTTACATACATTTGCACGAACTTAGTATATCCTTTTTACTCTACGAGTAACGGGTTTAAAAAGTGTGGAAAATCTGATATTTCCAATAATAGAGGTATCGCCAAGTTACACTAGTTTACAAAAAAAAAAAAAAATAAAGACCCATTGAAGCTGTTATTTTTTTATGATGTACTTTGGAATGCTGAGCTCAAAAATTAAATTCAACAATTTTTGTATGGATACGTTTTTTGAGTTAGAATTTTTTTCAGTTTTTTTCGGTGTGTAGCCTTACATTTTATGACATATCTCGAGATAGAAACTTAAGATGTCGTCAAGCAAGGTATTAATCTAAAGGGTATGCAATTTTCAATAAACTAGTTGCAGATCATTTTCCAATCGGTTTAGTTGATAAAGTGCTACAAACAAAAATATTTAAAAAAAACGATTTTTTTCTCAAAAACGTGCAAAATAGTTTTTCCTAAAATCTGTAAAAGGTTGAAACTAATAAAAAATAAATTGTTTTTTTCTTTTGTTCTTACGAATAGCACTTCTGCGAAGAAAATAAGGCATTGGTAAAGAATATCTATGGATAAATAAAGGAGCTGTGAGCAGTTGAGTACAAGTACTAACTGTCAAAATTCATTGTTTTATGTATTTATTAGAAAATATTTTTATTTTTTCTTCGTTTTTTGGCCTTGCTATTAATTTTTATACCCGTTACTCGTAGAGTAAAATGGGTATACTAAGTACGTGCAAATGTATGTAACAGGCAGAAGGAAGCATTTCCGACCCCATAAAGTATATATATTCTTGATCAGCATCAATAGCCGAGTCGATATAGACATGTCCGTCTGTCCGTGCGTCCGTCCGTCCGTCTGTCCGTCTGTCTGTATGAACACCTAGATCGCAGAGACTATAAGAGCTAGAGCTACCAAATTTTCAGTGTAGATTTGTATTGTCTGCACGCAGATCAAGTTTGATTCAAATTTTTGTCACGCCCTGATATTTGAAAAAAACCTCATATCTCCCACAATTTTGAAAATAGACTGTTCAAACCTTCTACACATATATCTTAATCCTCATTACCTATCGATCCGCTATACATTATTTTTCGATCAGATGAACGATAGTAGAGTTGCCGCCCCCGCAATTTTAAAAATACCTAATATCTCCCACAATTTTGAAAATAGACTGTTCAAACCTTCTAGACATATATCTTAATCATCATTACCTATCGATCCGCCATACATCATTTTTCGATCAGATGAACTATAGTAGAGTTGCCGCCCCCGCAATTTGAAAAATTCCTCATATCTCCCACAATTTTGAAAATAGATTGTTTGAACCTTCTAGACATATATTTTAATAATTAGTACCTATCGATCAGCCATACATCATTTCCTGATCAGATGAACGATAGAAAAGTTGCCTCCCCCGCAATTTGAAAAAAACTCATATATTTCACAATTTTGAAAATAGACTGTTCAAACCTTCTAGAAATATATCTTAATCCTTATTACCTATCGATCCGCCATACTTCATTTTTCGATCAGATGAACGATAGTAGAGTTGCCGCCCCCGCAATTTGAAAAATACCTCATATCTCGCACAATTTTGAAAATGGTTTATTCGAACCCTATAGACATATATTTTAATCATCACTACCTATCGATCCGCCATACATCGTTTCCAGATCAGATGAACGATAGAAAAGTTCACGCCCCCGCAATTTAAAAAATACCTCATGTCACACACAATTTTGAAAATAGATTGTTTGAACCCTCTAGACATATATTTTAATAATTATTACCTATCGATCAGCCATACATCATTTCCTGATCAGATGAGCTATAGTAGAGTTGCCTCCCCCGCAAATTGGAAAGAAACTCATATCTCCCACAATTTGGACATGTTTATATCCTGAGTAACGGGTATATCGAAGTCGAGTAGGGCCGACTTTAACTTACGCTCTCGTTTTCTGTGATTTGGTTTCTATTGGAACACTTACATTAAGCAAAAAGAAAAGTAAAAAAAAAAATTTTTTTAATGAACACGTAAAATAGTCAAATTTGACCCCTAGTTGTTTCACACATTTGCTTACAACTTCGCTATTTATCCACAGATTTCCTCAATGCCTTATTTTCTTCGTAATAGTGCAATTTGTAATAATAAAAGAAAAAACAATTTTTTGATTTTTATTTTCAACCATTTACAGATTGTAGAAAATCAAATTTTTCACGTTTTTGAGAAAAAAATCATTTTTTTCGAAATATTTTTTGCTTCTTACATTTAAACTACTAAACCGATTAAAAAATGTTCTTTGACTAGATTATTGGGAATTGCATATCCTTTTGATTAATCTCTTGCTTGACTTTATCTAAAGATTGTAACTCGAGATATGGCTTAAAAGGTATGGATACCTACCGAAAAAATTAAAAAAAAAGCTAACTTAAAAACGTATCCATAAACATTTTTTTGAAATTTATTTTTGAGTTCAGCATTCCAAAATAAATCATTAAAAAATAATGACTTCAATGGGTCTTATTCGCTGTAAACTAGCGTTATCTGCTATTCCTTAGTTGTTTGAAGAAATTATAACCTCTACATTACAGCATTACTGCAAATCGGGTTTGTCACCGTTTCAGCATGGATTTGTAAAGAGTAGGTCAACTACGACTAATTTGCTTGAATTCACATCATTAGTTGACGATTGATTTCTTATGAAATGCCAAACTGATGTCACCTACACTGACTTCAGTAAGGTTTTTGACTCCGTAAACCATGATCTCCTCCTTCCTAAGCTTGCTCGTATTGGATTTCCCTCCCCTTTTCTTTTTTGGACCTCTTCATATTTAAAAGATAGAACTCAAAAAGTTCTGCTCAGATCTAATATTTCAAAACCTGTCTACGTAACTTCCTTTGTACCTCAAGGAAGCCACTTCGGTCCTTTGCTTCTCACTCTTTTATTTAATGATCTCCCCTCGACAATATCTCATTCTCGGATACTTATGTATGCCGATGACGTTAAACTCGTTTTATCTTACAACGACCCGATGCCGTCTATTAGGTTGAAAGATGATTTAAATTCTCTTCATTTTTGGTGCCTGGTTTATCATTTATTTCTTAATTGCGCAAAATGTATGTTTATGACTTTTCATCGTTGCAAACCTTCGCTAGTTTCCTATTCGATTGGCAATGAACCCTTGCAACGAATATCAACTATCGTTGATCTTGGAGTTATTTTTGATTGCAAATTAAGCTTTAATGATCATATATCCTGTATAGTTAATAAGGCGAATGGTGTACTTGGATTTATTAAGCGTTGGTCGAAGGAATTTAATGATCCCTATACAACAAAAGTTATTTTTACATCTTTAGTTCGCCCGGTGCATGAATACTGCTAATCCCTCTGGTGTCCGCAGTATAACAAGCATATGGATCGTATTGAGTCTGTTCAAAAGCAAAATTGGGATCCCAACCTTCGGTTGCCATCGTATTCCAGTAGGCTTTTGCTTATTGACCTTCCATCGTTGGCTAACCGTAGAACAGTCCTAGACGTTTCTTTTCTTCATAAGTTAATTATCGGAAATGTAGATTCTTCTGAACTCTTAGGTCACCTTAACTTCTCTAACGGTGTGCAGGTGTACGGAATCGCTGCAAAGTCTCATCTAAACCGAATACGCACATTCCAGGCCAAGATGCTGAGGAGTATTTCAGGAGCCGAGTGGTACATCCGCACACGTGACCTTGATTGAACGGGACTTCAAAGTCGGGGTAGGGGATATTATAAACACACAAGCAGGTCGGTACTTGGATAAGGTCGGAGAAGGAGGAGGATCAACGGGATTCGAGCCAGGAAAAGACTGCTTCGCTTACACCCCAATGACTTAGCCAGTCGCAGGATTTGATCACCACACACATAGTAAACAACAACAAAATAACATAAAACACACTTAAACTTAGTTAAATAAGCTATTTGTTAAAAACCCTACAAGTAGCAACACACATTATTTTCTTACCATAACCATAACACAAAATTAATTCAATTTTACACTTCACTACATTATAAGTTTCTTAAAAGTAACAGTAAAATGTAAAAAATTTTGTATTAGGGTTACACTATTTAAAAATCAAACTAATAAAAAGATTAATGCATTAGGTTAGGTTAGGTAGTTCCGGCTGGCCCTGCAGGGGGACCACACATAGACTGTTTAGTCCTTAGTGAGACCGGGTTTCGACTTTTTAGTAGTCTGCAAGGATCCTTGACGTTCTGGCGAATGCCAGTATATTTGTTAGGGGTCTCCTGGCTACTTCTTTCAGTGAGGCAATCCAGGGTGCATGGAGGTGTTGCAATCTTTGCCTTGCTACTGCTGGACATTTGCAGATTAGGTGTTCTAGAGTCTCCGTTGCTCCCGGCGCCCTACATTTCCTGCATGTGTCCTCTGTCGTTATGCCTAGCTTCTTCGCGTGAGAGGCTGTTAGGCAGTGGCCGGTTAGTATGCCTATTAGAAGTCTGCAGTCTCTTCTTTGGAGCTGTAGTAAATAGTGCGTACGGTGCTTGTCTTTTGTCTTGCACATGATTTTGGAGATTCTGCAGCCGGTTGTGTTTCTCCACTTTTCCGCTGCCTCGTTTGAAGCTATTTCTTCCATTTTGCTGTGTCGCGTCTGAAGTGAGATAGGTAGGTGTATTATCGCTTCTCGCTTGACTATCTACGTATATATTTACTTTTCTGTCGCTTGGAGCGAGTAGTTCTGCCATCTCTGCTGCTTTCTTTATTGCGAAGACTTCCGCCTGAAATATGGTGCAGTGGTTTGGCAGTTTATAGCTGAGCTTCATTTCCGGCTCTTCGCAGTATATTGCAGCTCCGACTCCTAGATCCATCTTTGAGCCGTCAGTGAAAATGTGTGTTGCTTCTTGGGCCAGTCCTGTACGCCAGTCATCTGGTCCCAATGATGTAGTCTGTGCTACTGTTGATCTCTCTACCAATCATGCTGTGCCCATAGCTTTGTAGTGCCATGGTGCCTGTCGCACATAGACGTTGTGCAGTCTTTTATGCAAGCAGGCGTGCTTGGATGTCCAGGGGGTTGACATCTAGGATGAGTTCCAGAGCTTTGGTTGGGGTGGACCTCAGCGCCCCCGTTATGCAGATCATGGCCTGCCGCTGGGTCCTCTCCATTAGTTTCAGGTACGTGGATTTCTCCGTGGCCTGCCACCATACCAGTATACCGTGGAGTAATATCGGTCTTACGACTGAAATGAAGACCCAGTGCATCAGTTTTGGTGAGAGGCCCCATGTGCTGCTCAGCATCTTCTGGGATGCATATAGTGCAGCGGTTGCCTTTTTCACCCTTTCCTCTACATTGAGTCTCCAGGACAGTTTGCTGTCAATTACTACTCCAAGATATTTGACGTTCTTCTTTGGTGTGAGTGTCGTCCCATTAATCTTGGGTGGAGTCCATCGCTGAACCTTGTATCTCTTAGTAAAGAGAATGAGGTCCGTCTTCTCCGCATTGATACTAAGTCCGGCTTCCGTGGCCCACTGTAGTATTTCTTTGAGTGTGGAGTCCATGATTGAGCTGAGGGTCGATGGACATTTTCCCGTGATAATTATGCTTATGTCGTCTGCATATGCGGTTATCTTGGGTGCTTTCCTGCGGAATTTAATTAATAGTTCGTTGACCACGAGGTTCCATAGGAGGGGTGAGAGTACTCCGCCCTGAGGCGTGCCTCCGTGTGCCTCCTTGGTTATGGTCGCGGTACCCCACTCAGCTTGGACTTTTCGGCAGCTCAGCAGGTTGTGTATCCAGTAGTCCAATGCCTTGTGTGTTGCTGTGGCTCTTAAGCTTCGCATTATCGCTTCAGTGGTGACGTTGTTGAAAACACCTGATATGTCGAGAAATGCGCCGAGTGCAAACTCGTGTTGGTGAAGTGCTTTCTCGATGGTGGCTACTAGCGAGTGTAGCGCTGTTTCCACCGACTTACCTTTGGTGTATGCGTGTTGATTTGGTTCCAGGTTCAGGTTCATGCCTTCCCTTATGTGTTTTAAGCAGAAATGATGTTAGGCTGATAGGCGTGTAGTCTTTTGGTTGCACGTGACTGCATTTTCCTGCTTTGGGCAGAAAAACATCACGTGCTGTTCTCCAGGCTACAGGTATATATCCCCACATCAGACATGCCGTGTAAATAGTTTGAAGCCATGGGACGATTAGTTGTTTGGTCGTCTTCAGCATGGCCGGAAATATGCCGTCCAGTCCAGGGGACTTAAAGCTCGCAAACGAGTCTATTGCCCATTGGATTTTCTCTGGGGTGACTATGTTGGTTGGGATGTTTGTTTTTTGTGCATGCATATTGTGGATCGAATCTGGCTCCGTTGCCATTGTGCAGCCGGGGAAGTGTGCGTCGAGAAGGGCGCATGTGGCTTCCTGGCTACTCTCCGTCCATTTTCCTTCATCGGTTTTTAGTTGACTCTGCATAGGGGGCTGCTTTGAAAGCAGTTTCCTGAGTCTTGCCGTTTCTGAGACCTTCTCGATGTTCTAGCAGAAGGTTCTCCACGAGTGTTGTTTCGCTTTGCGCACCTCTTTTTTGAAGATGTGAAGTCTTATTTTATATTCGTCCCAGATGATCGTTTCATCCGCTTGCCTGGCGAGCTTGAAACATTCTTGGACGTCTTTCCTCTGCTCCTTCAGTGCAGGAGTCCACCAAGGGGGTCTGGTTCTCCGTTTGCTGACTGTAGGGCTGCATGAGGCTTTGAACGCTTCTGTTAGGTGGGACGTGAGTGTCCTTACGGACTTCTCAATGTCATCCACCGAGCAGATGTCCATTGGCGTGTTTATTTTCCGTTGAGTTGTTGTAAGGAACTTTCTCCAGTCAGTGTTCCGAGGTTTTCTAGGACCCTCCATTCAGATACCCGCGTGTTATTCCCTAAGGTCAATGTTAGGTCTAGGACATTGGTAGATGTTGGTCCCACGAATGTGGGTTCTTCTCCAACGTTTTCTATATTTAGATCTACTTGTAAAATAAAGTTTAAAAGAGACTCACCCCTGTCGTTGATATCTGGGCTGCCCCAGACTGTATGGTGTGCATTTGCGTCCGTACCTGTCACGAGAGTTTGCTTCTTCGAGCTCGCCACCGCCGTTAGTTTTTCGAGTTCGTCTGGTGGTGCCTCTCGCTCGTGTGCCATATAGCAGGATGCCATCAGAATAGGCTCATCCTTGCCACCTTCCACGGCCACCACAGTGAGGTCGTCTGTGCTGTAATTAGTCATAAGATAAGCATAGATACCTTTTCTAACCAGAATGGCTGTCCTTGCTCTACTTACCGCGGTGGGGTAAAAAACGTCATAATTTTGTGACTTTAGTCCCGAAACCTTGTTACCCGCCGCAATCCAAGGCTCCTGAACTAAAGCTACGTTGGCGGACTCTTCTTCGAGGGTTAGAAGCACCTCCGCCGACGCAAGTTTGCTCTTATGCAGATTTATTTGGAGGACCTTTAACAGCTTGTCCGTCCACAGCCTCCGTTGGACTTCCATCGTTGGGTCACCATCCTTCTCCCTTACTGCATCTTTTATTTCGAGGCTGGTGGCTTTCTCGACCATTGCGTCAATGCCTAAGTCCTTTTCCACCTCTCCAGCCTCTAGCGTGTGCTCGTTTTTATCCTCGGGGTGGCGTTTTTTGAGGCGTAGGTGCACGTTCCCCACTCCCCATGCCATCGTCCCGAATCTTGGGTACAGAATGTCGTCCGCCTCCTTATTGATCTGGATGACCATCTGCTGCCCGTTCTTTTCGGGCTTAGCAATATGGAGGATCTTCAAGTCTCCGGTTGGCACATCTGGGTTCTGATATTGGAGGAGTTTTAATGCTCGCTCCGGTGGTACAACCCGTGGGAAGAGCACCTTCGCCTTCGGGACGGACGGGATACAAGTCCTGTCAACAACCTCCAGCTGTAGAGGGGATTTCTCCCCACCGTGCCCGCCGGTGGTAGCAGTCACGCTTCCCACCGACGTTTGGGCTGACATCCCAGCCCCTGTTCGATCCTTGTGGACTTCCATTTTGAACATGTTATTTCTAGGGTCCAACCCATAGCGTTTTATGCCTTCCGCCAGGCACCTCTAACCATGGTCCAGTCTCAGTATCTTCGATGTTTCCATCGAAGAATACTGTACCAGAACCTTAGCTAGGTACTGCATGACCTAAGGTGTAGAACTTGCAATTAACACTAGGTACTACCCATTCTTCTCTAAGGTACATACAGTGCCCATTGCCCGGCCGACACCCTCGGGGAGGGTTCAGTTAGAGCATTTTTGTCGACCGATTAATGCATTAACATCAAAAAAAAAAAAAAAAAAACTTCTCTAGAAACTAGATATTATTTGCCTTTAATCTTGCCTAGTTTCACAATCGACTATGCACAGCACAACCGTTTTCGGGTTTTATGTCAAAATTATAATGATTTTTATCACCTGCTCTCAACAGAACTCTCTCTCTTTTCCATAAAGTTATCTCTTTTTACTTATCTCCTGTAAAATCTCTGACCACATCCAGCAGGAGTAGGGGGCCTAGCTTGCCGGACCGGCTAATAAATATTCCCCACCGGGTCAGAGATTTTCCGGATGATTTAATTCATCTTTCTTTTAGCTTATATTTATTTCATTTTTATTGACCTTTAATTTTTTCTTTTTTTAATTCTTTTAATTTTAAATTTTATTTTCATTATTGTTTTATTTTGTATTATTTTTGTTCTTTTTATAATATTGTTTATTTATTGTTTGTATTTATGATTTTGTAAACATATTTTTAAGTCTTCTCTTTTTCTTCTCCCCTTCTTTTTTCTCTTTCTCGACTTCTATACTATTTAAATTTGTGTTAAGTCTAGTAACGTCTCTGACTTCAATTGGCTGTGAATTGGGGAATAGCTGGCCGGACTGGCAAATTAAATTTTCTTTTTTTGGTTGACAGCCACTATTTGTCGACTTTTTATACAATTGAAAAGTGTATATTAATTTTGCCCAGAAGTTTGTAACGCATAGAAATATTCATTTCCGACCCCATAAACTATATATATTCTTGATCAGGACGACGAGCTGAGTTGAATTTCGGCTGTCCGTCTGTCTGTCCGTCTGTCTGTCTGTCTGTTTATAAGCAAACTAGTCCCTCAGTTTTAAAGCTATCGAGGTACAATTTCGCACAGAGTCTTCATTTTACTGCACGACACTAATATGTCGGAACCGGCCGGATCGGATGACTAAATCATATAGCTGCCATAGGAACGATCGGTCTTAGAACTAGTTCTAGTTAGAAAAACTTTTTTGTTTTTCATCGTAACGTCACTAATCTTGGTATATGTTAGTTTTATATGCTTTCACATAATACATTAAAAATTTATCAAAATCGGATGACTATATTATATAGCTCCCATAGAAACGGTTGGTCAAAAAACTTCTTCTAGTAAGAAAAACTTTTTTGTTTTCTATCTTTGCTTCCCCAATCTTGGTATATATAAGTTTTAAATGCTTTCACATAAATTTGAAAAAAAAAAATCTAAATCGGATGACTATAGCACATAGCTACCATAGGACCGATCGGTCGGAAAATGTTTTTTACAAAGATAAGTTTTTTTATGGTATCAAATTTTTTATTATCAATGATCTAAAAATTTTAAATATCTGATATCTATATCCTTTATATATTTTATCGGCCAAATCAGTTGGAATATAGTTTTTCAAGTGTATTAAAACTTAGGCACAGTCGAAGTTAGCTTTGCCTTCTCGTTTTTTAACAAATAAACAAATAATTGATCGAGTATATCATCAATTCTTGGTAGCAAAAATTTATCGGATACCAATTTTGTTGTTCATTTGGCAATAATCTATTACTTATCGCCATCTTTTTATACCCTTGCAGAGGGTATATTAAAATTGTGCTGATGTTTGTAACGCATAGAAGGAAGCATCGCCGACCCCATAAACTATATATATTCTTGATCAGCATCAATAGCCGAGTCGATCTAGCCCTGTCCGTCTGTCCGTCCGTCTGTCCGTCGGTCCGTCTGTCTGTTTCTATGCTATCTCCTCCCTCAGTTTTGAAGCTATCTTGACTAAACTTTGCAAAAAGTCTTTAAATACATATAGGCTGCACATTTGTCGGAACCGGACGGATCGGATCGCTATTTCATATAGCTGCCATAGAAAAGATCGGTCCAAAAACCAGTCCTAGTGAGAACAACTTTTTTTATTCATTAGTTTTGATCAAAAACGGATGACAATAGCATAAGGCTGCCATAAGAACAATCCGATGAAAATCGGGTTTTAGTGTTAAAAACTTTTTTTTTATCAAAAGTAGCTTGTTTATATTTGTTTATCGTAGATATTATATTTTTCAAGTCGAAACTTTCAACACAATTTTGCTAGTTTTGATCAAAATCGGATAAATATATCATATAGCTCCCATAACACAATCGGCTTGTGGCTTGGTCAGCCAAATGGTGACGAAAAATGGCGCAATCTGTTGGTCAGCTTGGGACAGGTTCTAGGCGAAATGAAATTTTTCTAAAATAATCAGGAAACCCAATTCCAAACCAACTGCAAGAGTATTTAAACATCGGCGGAGGCGATGTTACCCTTCTATTATTTCTGTTGAATTGGGCAATGCTTTTTTTGGAATAAGTAACAGTCGGATATTGTGTTCTGATACCGAAGGTTCAGGAGGAAACTCGGAAACACTAGCAAACTAAACGCGTATGAAAATCAGCTCCACAATAAACACTTATAAAGTCGAAAAAAATCCTCTACTTTAAACAAAAACAGTACACACCAATTTATTATCACTATAGGCTTTTGTTTAATTAGTGGCACATTAGTTGCTGGTGCCTTAATCGCCGCACAGTGGCTCGTTTGGCCGATTTAGCGTTGCAAAAATCAAAATTTGATGTTTGAATAAAGGAAACTCCAGATAGCCATAGCATAGAAAAACTTTGGTTTTTGGAATTTGGTCGATTACTTTAGATTTTACAGTGGTTCGAAGTTGAATAATTTTTTAAACATTTGAAAAGTAGAATTTGAATTTTTATACCCTTGCAGAGGGTATATTAAAATTGTCACGATGTTTGTAACGCATAGAAGGAAGCATTTCCGACCACATAAAGTATATATATTCTTGATCAGCATGACGAGCTGAGTTCATTTCCGTTTGTCCGTCTGTCCGTCCGTCCGTCTGTCCGTCCGTCCGTCTGTCCGTCTGTCCGTCTGTTTCTATGCTATCTCCTCCCTCAGTTTTAAAGCTATCTTGACCAAACTTTGCAAAAAGTCTTTAAATACAAATACGCTGCACATTTGTCGGAATCGGCCGTATCGGATGACTATATCATATAGCTGCCATAGGAACGATCGGTCCAAAAACTAGTTCTAGTGAGAAAAACTTTTTTGTTTTCCATCGTAGCGTCACCAATCGTAGTATATATTAGTTTTATATGCGTCCACACAATTCTGGAAAAATTTATCAAAATCGGATGACTATAGCATATAGCTGCCATATAAATGGTCGGTCCAAAAACCAATTCTTGTGAGAAAAACTTTTTTGTTTTCCATCGTAGCGTCACCAATCGTAGTATATATTAGTTTTATATATTTTCACACAATTCTGAAAAAATTTATCGAAATCGGATGACTATAGCATATAGCTGCCATATAAACGGTCGTCCCAAAAACTAGTTCTAGTGAGAAAAACTTTTTTGTTTTCCATCGTAGCGTCACCAATCGAGGTATATATAAGTTTTATATGCGTCCACACACTTTGGAAAAATTTATCGAAATCGGATGACTATATCATATAGCTGCCATATAAACGGTCGGTCCAAAAACTAGTTCTAGTGAGAAAAACTTTTTTGTTTTCCATCGTAGCGTCACCAATCGTGGTATATATTAGTTTTATATGCTTCCACACAATTCTGGAAAAAATGTATCAAAATCGGATGACTATAGCATATAGCTGCCAAAGGAACGATCGGTCTAAAAAACTAATTCTTATAAGAAAAACTTTTTGTTATCTATGGTAGTTTAAAACGGCTAGCCGTTCTTTTTTAATGTCACGTTTTGTAACGCGGGACATCCGACTACACTCCTCCCCCTCTCCCCCCCTCTCCCTTCCTCTTCCTCTTCCTCTTCCATCCCTCCCTTCCTACACTTGAATCTTAACCTCACCTCATACCCAGAACGTCGGCACTTCACTCCACGTGCTCACCTGATTTATATCTCCACACTTTGAATCACACTAGCAGCTGCCTATAACGTCGTCCACTTCTTGACTTTGTTTCACGTGCTCACATCGTATATAAGTTTTTTTTCACCATTCTGATCACACTAAGCGCCTTACGTTCGGTTCAAAACTGTTCTGTGAGAAAAACTTTTGTTTTCGATCGAGCGTCACCAATCTTAGTTATATTTGTTTCATATCTCCACCTTCTGGAATTGATCGATCATGCCAACGTCGTCACTTCTAATGACTTTTGTTTTCCACGCCCCCAATCGAGCTCCATTTAAACACTTACCACGTAGCACCCATATACTAGTTTCATATGCTTCTACTTCTGGTTTAGCGGAAATCTTTAAATTTGGTTGATTTTATTCAAAAGATGGATCAATTCTTAATTGAAATGCATTTACACATTTTTATTTTTTTTAATTATGGATGTTGGAACTCAGGTTTTGGTTGGACACTATTTTCGGTCAATTTTGTACCATTAATAGTCTCGGAAAAAAAGGTTCGCTCGACACAATTAATTTGAAGCATGAAAATCATGTGGGAGCTAATAATTAATGTATTGTAAAAGTTGCAGCTGCGTAACCCCGCGTAAGTAGACGCTGCAATGATAAATGCCAAGTAACATGCAGGTAAAGCAGGCCAATCCCAGTCGAAAATAAAAGAGGAAAAAATGTTCTGATTGGATTTCAAATGCTTCTTGGCTATGATTAAAGGAAAAGTCTTGAGCGATATCACAATGCCAAATCAAAATTGACATGTGCTATCAGCAAGAGGAAGCAAAAGGACTTTCAGGAGTTCGAGACATCGGAAACGGACGAGCATAATTATGAATACGGCATTTCTCCATTGCATGCAAGGATCTTACGTATGGAGTTCATGCTTAAATGGGAATATACTCTTCCACAACAAAGAGGTGACTCTGATGGCAGTGCCAACACAAAACTAAGGGAAATTATACGAAAACCGGATATATAAAAAAAGTTATTGGCAGAGCTCGGGCTAAAAGTCGACTACCCCAAGCAGAGCTAGTGAAACACAAATGATGGAAACCATCCCGGAGATTCTTTAATAACGATGAGGCAACTGCTCAGATAACAGAAATTCATCTGGATGTCATCAAAAGGTTAAAGATCATTATCAATGTCTTAAGCTGTGGTGAAAATGTTGATGAATGCAGATATGGAAAATATGCTTAGGAGACAAGAAATCTGTTATGTAGAAAATATCCGAAAAAAACTATTGCAGATAATACAACGACAACTTTTATCGATAGGAGAGTTGTTAGAAGAAACCCAAGAATCTAAATATAAGGACTACAAAAGGTATAGATATGCGAACACGTGCAAAATATCACGAAATCAAGAAAACATGAACCTTTCAATATGTTGTCGGCCTCCTCTGATCCCCGTATCTCATCTCTCAGACACATCAGAATAATCGACGAATTAATCGAAGAATATTCACCAAAAATATTAGAACTATTAAGTACTAATAATATGAATACCTATATTGACAACATTTTTAAAGAAAATTTACAATTTCAATGTTAGAAAAATTTTTTATAAAAATAATTTTTTTTTGTAATTTCAAATTATATTTTTATTATATTTAGTTAGTTTAAAAACACTATTTTAAATAAATCGTAAAAAAAATTAAAATGATTTGCCTATATCATGAAATCTGTTATGTAGGCCTGTAGATTTAAATCCGCAGTAGTCAGGTTTCCCTGTGGCTCTTTGCATTTGCAAGTGCCGATGTTTTACTGGCTGCGCGGAGATAAAAACGCTTTGGTAAGTTTAACCAAAACGATCAGAGTGACAGTCGTCAAACGAAAGCTAAGAGAAGAAATTTACAATTTTGGTGCTGTGCGGTTTTCTTCCTTTTTTGTTGGTGCAAATAAATAAAATTAATAATACGTGGAAAAGTTAAATAAATATTAAATATTAAAATATTATTTGAATTAATTAAAGAAACAACTAAAAAAAAAACTATTACAAATAAAAATACTCCCAACAAAGACGAGATACGGCTAGTGGATCTACCTTGTGGGCAGTGCGTGGCTTGCAGTTGTTGCAGTGATAAAAAGTAGGGAAATACAGTCTACAAATTAAAACAAAAATACAAACAAACCAAACAAATTAAAATTCCGCAGATTTTTTTGCTGAAGGAGGGAGTCCAAAATTATCGCACACATACGTACATACAACGCAAAAAGGCAAACTTGGGAGTGCATTGACCCTGCCGACACAGCAGCTGACGATCTGCCTAGTTCTTACAGCGAATTGGCTGGCAGTTGGAGCACAATCATACTCTTGCTGCCCTACCAGGCGCAAACCAGCAGTACCGTTGGATGTTCCGCTATTGAGCGAAGAGTAAACAGCAGACAGCAAACCATAGACGAGCAGCAGCTGAAGTTCCGACGTTCATCCGAAGGCTTCGACAAGTCCGGCGTGTGCTTCGTTGGGACGGGGGAGTGAAGTGGGACAACCCAAGCTTCGAAGAAGAGGGCGGGTTGGCTACACTAATAGCGCTGTTACTAAGGGTATTTCTTTTCCTTCTCATATTGGAGTTTAATTTGTGGTGGTTTATTTTTTGTTTTGTTTTGGAAATTGCTGTGACTGCAAGTGATCGCTGTGTCTGTGTTAGGGCTATTTTTTTCTTACTCCCATCACAACAACAAAAGCAGGTGCAGAAAATCCGTCGTTGCTGGCGCCATCAACATAAACGGGTGAGTAAAGCAAATTTACCAATATATAAATATTCTGTTGTCCAAATCAAGATATCCACAAATAAACAATAAAAAAAAAAAAGATAGATACCTAAACACCAAACGGATTAGGCTCACAGCAAATTGGAGCTGTCGATCATCCCAGCGCAAGAGCAAAAGAAAAATAAATGTCAACAAACGAATCATCGTTTTGCTAGCGTTTTCTTTTTATAGATAGTTATAGATAATTTAAATAAGAATTAACGGAAAAAGAAACGACATGAAGTCTTTAGGCTAAATAAATATAAATATAAATCAAATCATAATTATTTTAAACGCTAACATGCGTAGGTTTAAGTTGCTATAAAGTTTGGAGAATTTGTTTTTGTCACACAGAAATATGAATGAAAGTTGGTTCAAGGCCACGCAGAAGCGTGGAGAGGGGTGGGAAAGGCCAAGCCGCCGATCAAACATATGATCAAACGAGAGAGCAATAGGTATGCATGTGTGTATGTGTGAGGTAAATATTCAGCCGGGGCTTTGAGTGTGTCTTGAGTGTGAATGCGAATGTGAGGGTGAATGAGAACTAATATCTTACGCATACGGCGAGCCAAGCCGGGCTGCCAGCGTGCCAGCTGAGAGCACGGGCCTCCTCAAGGATATAGTAACAAACATAACAATTGGCGCCCAACGGAAAGTGCAAGGACAGACTTTTATATATATTTTTTTTTGGGGTATAACTTATATTATTTAGGGTGTTATATTTGTGGGATTAGGTTGCAATTAGTCAGAAAATCCCAGTTGTTTAGTTTAAGTTGATATTTATTTAATATTAAAGCAAAAATGAAATGATGAATATAACGAAACGGTAGATTAAGTGAACTTCTTTTATAACTTTAGTCTTTAATGTTTCTTCTTAGTTTTAAGTCTTAGTCGTCTTTACGTCTTTTGAGCAGCGGCAGAACCTCTCGTCTTAGTTTCACGACACAAGCTCATACTCTCTGGCGGCCGGCTTGCCGTCTCTCTTGTGTGTAGTGCGGTTAGCTGATCCGGCAAGGCATGTCAGAGTAGGGATGCCATACCCATTCCCACAACTCGGCCATCCTTCTATGCATTCGCCCCGAATGCCTCGTCCTCGTCGTCTTCTATGAGAAACCAGGGCTTCATGTATTCGGCACAAGTGCTTGTGTGTCTTGGGCCATCGCAGGATAAGGATTCCTTGACTACATCGTATGTATCATTGACCTTGGCATTAGTAACTCGATACGGACCTAAATATTTGGGTTTAAGCTTTAACCCACCACCCAGTTGAGTTCGTTTGATTGCCACGAGATCGCCAACTTTATAGGAAGATGCAGGTCTACGTCGTAAGTTGTACGTCTTCTTATTTTCTTGGGTACAGCCAGCAGAACTTAATGAAGCCATCAATAACTGCTAGGATATGCTTATACTGCTTGTGCGTTGACTCAAGAGGACCCAAGAAATCTATATGGAATGCAGCTCCCCTTCCTTCTTACCATGCTTACGGTTCGATACAATACACGGAATGCAACATCTGATTTGGCTTTGAATTTTGTTGTCGAGCTTCGGAATGTAGTACTCTTTACTGATGATCTCTTTTGTTTTTCTCACGGAGAAGTGACCTTTCTCATGTGCCTGCCTAATGATTTCGCGTTGCAGAGCTAAAGGAACTACTATTAGCTCTTCATCGTCGACAAGCTTATATAACAGACCAGCTTTCATAAAGTAGTTGTTATGATTCGACTTCTCAGCAAGGACATCTATGATTGCCTTCAACTCATCATCCTGAGCTTGGACACACTTTAGTTTGCTGTGCAGGCTGTCATCCGAAATCATCATCACGGGATAACGGCTAAGGGCGTCTGCATGACGTATACGCGTACTTACTCTGTGTTCAACCTCAAAGTCAAATTCTTGGAGTTGAAGAATCCAACGGGCGACTCTAGTACACACATCCTTTTTGTCAAGCGTTTTAGTAAAAGCGTTGCAGTCGCTGACAACCTTGAAATGTATACCCAGAAGGTACACTCGAAACTTGCGGAACGCTTCTACCACTGCCAAAATCTCCAACTCGTAGCTCGAAAATTTTCGTTCTGGATCTGTCGTCTTTTTGCTCATGTAGTAAACAGGGTGTACATGGCCATCATCAGGAGACTTTTGGAGTAAGACTGCTCCGAAACCATCGATAATGTATCTTTGAAATACACCTGGGGAGTTTGTCAAACCAAAAGGTACTTTTCTGAACTGGTACTGACCGTTGTGAGTAACAAATGCAGTAAACTTACGGCTTCCTTTTTCCACATCAACATGGAAAAATCCATTTTTCAGATCAAGCGTACTGAAAACTTTTGCATCTAGGAGCCTATCCAATTGATCTTCGATCAAAGGCAGTGGAAAATGGTCACGTAATATCGACTTATTTACTCGCCTGTAATCCATGCTTAGCCTTTTGCCTTCACGCGTTTTTACCAATACGACCTGGCTGCTGTATTCGGACTCTGAAGGTTCGAATATACCTTCCTTTAACCATTGATCGACTTGGTCATCGATGGCACATCTTTCAGAGAACGCGAATCTACGCGGACGCGAGCAAATTGGAGTATCGTCTTTCATCACAATTCGCATCTCTACATTTGTCGATTTTACTTTTTCGGGTTTATAGTTCTTTATAAGTTTGTACACTTGATTTTTGGCACTTTTACTGGCACTTACGTCAATGTTAATCTTCATTTCGTCCGTACTTTCCACGTTTATGTTCATTAACGATGTTATTTCAGCATCACTTTCGAAATTTTCATGTTTTTGTATTGATATGCCATCGCGATTTATTGTAATTTCTGCTTGCTTACAAAAGACACTACCAAAAAGTTAGTTTCAAACTGTTGACCGTCTACACTTAGTGTTCCGTTAAACGATCCGAATGGCTTTACTTTATTTTGATTACCGAAACCGATGAGATATATATTAACTTGGCTTAAATTTGGCTTTTCCAGATTTTTATACGTCGTTTCACTGATTATGTTGTACTTACTGCCGGTATCGATCAGAGCAATAAAATTTCGATTATTAATGCTTATCTCTTTGCACATAGGCATATGATCATCTGAAACTTTACGCGTGTTACTTAACTTTGGTTCATTTTCAGAACTTTTCGTTGAACAGTCTTTCGCTATGTGTCCAAAATTATTGCATTTAAAGCACTTTCTCCCTTTATTTCTGTTTTCACACTTTTCAGACGTATGTCCCTTCATTCCGCAGTTAAAACATTTTACATCTTTGATCTCACGACTTTCTTTAACTTGCGGCTCTTTTTTATTTTGTACACCTTTATAGTCAAAATTTTTAACATTTTCAGATCTTTCACGCATTTTTTCATAAAGCTTGGTATTGAGTAACTGCGAAATACTCGCGAAATCAAAAACTCCATATAAAAAAAACGATTTCGCTCGATTTTCGCTGACAGCTGTTTCGCGAGTTGGTCCACAGAAATGTTGCGAAAAGTCATATCGATGTTGCAGCGTTGCCACCCGATGCATACCGTGTCACGCGATAGTTAATCGATAGCTCATTATTTCGATAGTGTGAAATATATCAAAACCATATTTTTCGCAATCAGCTGGGTCGAAATATACAAGTGTGTGGCGCGAGAAAAAACAAGTGCATAACAAAGTGGCCCTGATCAATTTTAGTCAGAGAAAAACCTGTGCTGTATGAGCGCATCCACAAGTAGCGTACTTATACAGGATTGGTCAAAAGCGTCAAATATAGCTGCTGCCCTTGACAAGGAAGGTTTATAAAGTGATTCCGTGTTTGTAATGGATCAGCCACATAACTCCAGAATGGTCGAATTTGCGACATCTTTGTCCTGGTTGCATTCTCTGCCGTTTGGTGGAACTCACTCACCATTGTAGCAACAATTGCGGCAGTGCAAGCTAATAAAACTCTTCGCTGTCTATTATCCATTTAAAATTTATTATGTAAACAAAACACATAGAGGTGGGTAGATTTGAAAGTAGAGATGCGGGCAACTTTTCGCACTTGCTATCGACGAAATAATGTGCAGAGATTTCGCACGATTTTCGCAGTTACTCAATACCAAGCTTAACACTTTAACTTTTCCTTGAAATCTTTTAGGTCTTTAGCATTGTACAAAATTGCTTTATTCAAACTGAGGTCATTAATTCCATCGATAACATACTGTATTAACGCACTGTTCTCTATGTTACCACGCGATGCAATTTCCCTCATTTTCAACAGGTATTCTTGAACACTTTCACCTTTCTTTAATTTTCTCTCCGACATAAGTTTGTGTAGTTGAGCACTGTTTATTTCGGTTTTAAACTCACTGATAAGCGACTCTTTCAGCATTTGCCAGCTTTTAATTCCACGCTCACTCATAATGTACATTTTGGCCAGACCTTTTAGTGCTCTTTTTGGCAAAAATGAATTTTTGCAAGTCGTCCCAAAACATTATAGTAGCCATATCTTCGAAGTGGTTTACCCATACTTCTACTGGCAATGACTCATCTCCACTAAACGAACGCAACGAATCTTCAATATCGCGAAAGTTTAAAGCGAACCTCGGTGTGGCCATGCTTACATTTTGCGCTAACGGAGTTTCACTATTTTTAGCCACGAGTGTAGAGTGCGCTCGCGTTTGATTTTCCGTACGTGTTTCGACATTTATGGCAGCTGTTCTAAATCCGCTCGCAACACTGCTAACCGAAACATTTTCACATTCTACGTTTTCACTTGGATTCATATCATTGTTCTCTTTAATTTATTTTGCACACACGCATTATCTTCTTCTTCACTTTCTTGATCGTCTTCCTCTTCCATGTGGGCATCTACCAACAAATTTGCCGCTTGCAAGTTGTGAAATATGTGTGAGGTTAGATCACTTTTGTCGTGGTGTAGTCCCAGCATGTTACAAATAACAGCAAGATCGTTGTTTGAAAGGTTGTCTGCTACATATGAAATTTTCTTCCAATATGCTTCCTCTTCTACGTTAAACGTAAAACCTTCAAAAACACGTAGTCGTTTGCGATTGTCTCGATCGCCTTCGTCTTCAAAGACAAATTTGTGCAAGAGCGCAACGTTCTGTCTCTTTTCTTTTTTCAACCCCTTTCGAAGTTTCTCGAAATCATTCAGCGTCGGCATCGTGGAGTTTGAATTTCACCACTTCTCGTAATTTCGATAGATACCCACACGGTCACTTTTTGCACAGTTTCGTCGTTGGTATGTGTGTAAGTGTCTGATTTTTTCTGTATGCGTCTAATTTTTGCAGGCGTCTCTGCAAATTCTTTTAACACTTTCTTTTAATCACTTTAATTAACTTTTTTCGTCGTTTTTCACATTCATTCAGCTTCTCGTAGGTTGAGCCCCCATATTTGTGTGATTTAGGTTGCAATTAGTCAGAAAATCCCAGTTGTTTAGTTTAAGTTGATATTTATTTAATATTAAAGCAAAAATGAAATGATGAATATAACGAAACGGTAGATTAAGTGAACTTCTTTTATAACTTTAGTCTTTAATGTTTCTTCTTAGTTTTAAGTCTTAGTCGTCTTTACGTCTTTTGAGCAGCGGCAGAACCTCTCGTCTTAGTTTCACGACACAAACTCATACTCTCTGGCGGCCGGCTTGCCGTCTCTCTTGTGTGTAGTGCGGTTAGCTGATCCGGCAAGGCATGTCAGAGTAGGGATGCCAGACCCATTCCCACATATTTATATTATTTATTTTATATTTATATATATATAAATATATATTTATTTAGAGGTGGGTAGATTTGAAAGTAGAGATGCGGGCAACTTTTCGCACTTGCTATCGACGAAATAATGTGCAGAGATTTCGCACGATTTTCGCAGTTACTCAATACCAAGCTTAACACTTTAACTTTTCCTTGAAATCTTTTAGGTCTTTAGCATTGTACAAAATTGCTTTATTCAAACTGAGGTCATTAATTCCATCGATAACATACTGTATTAACGCACTGTTCTCTATGTTACCACGCGATGCAATTTCCCTCATTTTCAACAGGTATTCTTGAACACTTTCACCTTTCTTTAATTTTCTCTCCGACATAAGTTTGTGTAGTTGAGCACTGTTTATTTCGGTTTTAAACTCACTGATAAGCGACTCTTTCAGCATTTGCCAGCTTTTAATTCCACGCTCACTCATAATGTACATTTTGGCCAGACCTTTTAGTGCTCTTTTGGCAAAAATGAATTTTTGCAAGTCGTCCCAAAACATTATGGTAGCCATATCTTCGAAGTGGTTTACCCATACTTCTACTGGCAATGACTCATCTCCACTAAACGAACGCAACGAATCTTCAATATCGCGAAAGTTTAAAGCGAACCTCGGTGTGGCCATGCTTACATTTTGCGCTAACGGAGTTTCACTATTTTTAGCCACGAGTGTAGAGTGCGCGCGCGTTTGATTTTCCGTACGTGTTTCGACATTTATGGCAGCTGTTCTAAATCCGCTCGCAACACTGCTAACCGAAACATTTTCACATTCTACGTTTTCACTTGGATTCATATCATTGTTCTCTTTAATTTATTTTGCACACACGCATTATCTTCTTCTTCACTTTCTTGATCGTCTTCCTCTTCCATGTGGGCATCTACCAACAAATTTGCCGCTTGCAAGTTGTGAAATATGTGTGAGGTTAGATCACTTTTGTCGTGTTGTAGTCCCAGCATGTTACAAATAACAGCAAGATCGTTGTTTGAAAGGTTGTCTGCTACATATGAAATTTTCTTCCAATATGCTTCCTCTTCTACGTTAAACGTAAAACCTTCAAAAACACGTAGTCGTTTGCGATTGTCTCGATCGCCTTCGTCTTCAAAGACAAATTTGTGCAAGAGCGCAACGTTCTGTCTCTTTTCTTTTTCAACCCCTTTCGAAGTTTCTCGAAATCATTCAGCGTCGGCATCGTGGAGTTTGAATTTCACCACTTCTCGTAATTTCGATAGATACCCACACGGTCACTTTTTGCACAGTTTCGTCGTTGGTATGTGTGTAAGTGTCTGATTTTTTTCTGTATGCGTCTAATTTTTGCAGGCGTCTCTGCAAATTCTTTTAACACTTTCTTTTAATCACTTTAATTAACTTTTTTCGTCGTTTTTCACATTCATTCAGCTTCTCGTAGGTTGAGCCCCCATATTTGTGTGATTTAGGTTGCAATTAGTCAGAAAATCCCAGTTGTTTAGTTTAAGTTGATATTTATTTAATATTAAAGCAAAAATGAAATGATGAATATAACGAAACGGTAGATTAAGTGAACTTCTTTTATAACTTTAGTCTTTAATGTTTCTTCTTAGTTTTAAGTCTTAGTCGTCTTTACGTCTTTTGAGCAGCGGCAGAACCTCTCGTCTTAGTTTCACGACACAAACTCATACTCTCTGGCGGCCGGCTTGCCGTCTCTCTTGTGTGTAGTGCGGTTAGCTGATCCGGCAAGGCATGTCAGAGTAGGGATGCCAGACCCATTCCCACATATTTATATTATTTATTTTATATTTATATATATATAAATATATATTTATTTAATTTTTTTGTTAGAGGATTTTTGTGGCTGGCTACCAAGAGCTGTGGCAATGTCAGTGGCAATTGTGAGGTTAGTATGCGGAGGTTCCTAAAGTAAAAAGAAGAGATAGATAAAGCAGTCAACAAAAATAAATGTTTTCGAAATGAGACGCTAAGGGTTAAAGGTTTTTTGATTTTTTTTTTTTTGTACTATTTCATGGATAAGGGATGCCACACTCTAATTCGGGTAAAATTATATAGGGCTCGGTGAGTTGAAGCGTTTCAATGGGTGTGTTTGTGCTACCCCATGGCCTGATAATTATTTAAAGGAAATGGATGAGGTATATTTCAATTGGGGCTCGAAGACACAATGGGGGTGGGGTGGACAGATATATTTAGGGTGGGGGTTAATTTTTTTTTTTGGACAGACTGTAATTGCAATAGCTAAGCTAACCAGCACAAGCATCCTATTTCAATCCAACTCCAATTTAGAAAAGAAAACCCGGAAACAACAGAAAATAAAGCAGGAAGAAAAGTTTCGTGGATATTACTTTTTTTCAATTTTTTAACCACTAATATATAATAATTTTTTTTTAGATACATATTTTTTTTTATTTGTTTCCCCCTTTTTAAATCGGTATTTCAGAGATTGTTTGATATTTGGCGAGACTAATAGGAAAAAAAAGGGGGAAAAGAATGGAATATAAAACTCGGTTAATATAAATTATAAATTTATATATTTTTTTGTTTTGGTAACGAATATAAACTAGTATTCATTAGAGAGAAATGGGTAAAGGGGTTCAAAAGAAAGGGCAAGGGGAGCCAACTTCCCGT
Source organism: Lordiphosa mommai (assembly GCA_018904225.1). NCBI lineage: Eukaryota > Metazoa > Arthropoda > Insecta > Diptera > Drosophilidae > Lordiphosa > Lordiphosa mommai. The sequence continues at coordinate 381,684 of JAEIFT010000072.1, forward strand.
ATTACACGCAGCTCGGCACTTCCCGAAGACTTTGAGGTGAACACGGCATTTCCTGCAGCTGTAAATCGCGAGCTGCGAAGGCTTCTGGATGCGAACTATATTCCTCCAAGGCGGATTTCGGTACAGGCGCAAGCCGAAACTCAAACGGCAGATGGAGGAGAGACTCCAGTAAGAGGCATCGTGACCCTTCCAGTTTTGTGGAATGGCCTCACGAAAGATTTGGAGTTTTTGGTGGTGCCAGCGCTGCAACAAGCATTTTATTTTGGTATTGATTTTTGGAGAGAGTTCGGACTGGCCATCATTAATCCGGTAGAGATGAGTGGGGTAAAGACGGATGCAGGCACTAAACGTTATTCCAGTGTCAGCGAAATGGTCACCACTTTACAAGCAGAGGAGTTGGAAGCTGTAAAACAAACTTTCCCATAATGCACTGTTCTAGGACTGGGAAGAACAAACCTAGAAGAGCACATCCAATCTCCCCAGCCAAACTGGCACTGTTGTTTGGAGAAATAGACCGGATGCTCGAGTTAGGAGTCATCGAGGAGAGCAACAGCAGTCGGAGCTCACCTGTGACTTTGGTGTTAAAGGGAATTAAAGTAAGAATGTGTTTAGATGCCCGAAAAGTAAATGAACGCACGATAAAAGACGCTTACCCACTACCACATATTGAAGGAATTCTCAGTCGCTTGCAGGCTACTCATTACATATCAGCAATAGACCTCAAGGATGCATTTTGGCAGATTCCGTTAGAAAAAAAAGTAGAGAGAAGACAGCTTTTACAGTACCGGGACGGCCTCTATACCACTTTACGGCCATGCCTTTTGGATTATGTAACGCTGCCCAAAGGATGTACCGTCTCATGGACAAAGTCATTCCGGCCGCATTACGGCAAAATGTGTTTGTGTATTTGGATGATTTGTTGGAATGCTCCCCCACATTTGAAACACACATGGAGATGCTGCGTCAGGTCAGTGAGTTGTTGGCAAAGGCAGAGTAAACTATCAACGTTGATAAAAGCAAATTTTGCTATAAACAAGTAAGGTACATCGGATACGTAGTGGGAAGCGGATTTATTAAAACAGATGACTCCAAAATAAAAGCAGTACAAGAATTTCCTGAGCCCAAAACAGCCCAAAACAGCAAAACAGACGTTGTATTTTCAAGTGCGTTAAAGTAAAAAATAAAGTCGCGCTGTGACAAAACTAATAATCAAACGTCTGTGGAAAAGACAATTTTGAGATTGGCAACCTCAAGTAATTAATATTTTGCCAGTGCCAAACAAAAGGGTGAGTCCGCGTAGGACGTGTAGTTGCTTTTGCTTGTTTAAAGTAGCCACTAGAAAAATCTGTTGTTGGCCAATGGTCTGAAAAATTCTTTTCGATTTTTTTTTTGTTTCTCCTTTTGCAAACCTGATCGCAGGTTTGGCACCTAGTGATATATTCACTAATTCCTAAATATCTGTTGGATTTGGGCTATGATGATAAAAAGTGGAGCCTAAGAGCGGCATGCCAAACAACCCCATTTATTGTCGCTAATTAGAGCGCTTAAAACATCAGCTGCTAAGAGAGCGCACTCGTACGCCAGTCCATGTTTGATCTATGCTCTATGCTTTGTTCCCTATTCTAATGGAAAAGAGCGCGCTAGGCTTGTGACCGTCGCTGCAGCGAGAGAGGCTAGTTGTCTGGAGCTTGGCGAGCGATTCGGACGGTGCCAGGAATTTGCTCCAATTTTAATCGGAAAAACGGAAAAACCCCTGCAAACGCTGCCCAAAAAACTCGGAAAATAAGTGGAAATTCCAAACAACCGTTTCGCTAGGAAAGCGGCAAACTCTCATAGTTTTTTTTTATTGTGTTAAGGCTCTCTCCCTGATATATAAAACGGCCAAAGGAAAAGAAAAAAAAAATGTATAAAAGTTACCGTATTATTCTTGTCTGCTAACGAAGCAAAACCAAAAACCAAAAATGTTGATAAAGTGAGTTAAACTGGAGTGCATTGAAATTTTCATATAAAAATCCCTTTTCAATTTGTTGTGCTCTGGCTACGCCCATGAAGCAGTCCGTTGCAATATTTTGCTTTTAACCGCTACTTTTTCGCTATTCCTTTCATTCGTTCATTAAATTTTTTTTTGTGTTGAGCAGACCAGCGTGTGGTTGCTATACAGCCTCTCTCTCCCTCCGCGCTCAAAAGTGAACATACTTAAGAGAGCATGTGCGAAAGGCTAATGGAAGTTTAAAGCAAAATTGGAAAAAGACATAGAGAGAGCCATTGGTGAATTTTATTTGAGAGATGTTTATGTGTGTATGTGTTGACTAAAAATTATTTCACAGTAGCTGTTACCACCTGGGAAAGCGCTTTCTTCAGAGGATGCAGAATTGAAAAACTGAATAAGTGATCAGCTCTCTTTGGGCTTTTGCGTTTAAATCATATACATAAACCTATGAACATAACTATCACCCATTGCTCTTAAGACATGTGCCATTTTGAGTCTCTTTAAAATTTCGGTTAATTGCAAAACAAATGCAAATGTGGATTCCATTTGAACTTTATTTATTTTTCTATGCAAATTAAATGCAAATGTCATGTTGGTTGATTTATCTTCAACATATTTTTTTTGGTAACTTAAATTTTGATACAATTTTAAATCTTAATAATATTAAATAACTTCGTAATTTTAAAATAATTTTCATTTTAAACATTTCTGTTAAGATCAGATGAAGTATTTACTCCCATTTATAATTATATTTAAATTTATACATTCTTAATGAAATTCCTTAAGTTTTAGTCCCTATATTTTTTATTTGTTTATTTTTATTTCTTTTGTGAGAACATGAATAATAGTCCTAAATATCTGCTGAAATACAACTTGTGTTAAAATGAATTTGTGCTAAATATTTTTGTGATGGGAGCCATGCGTCGGAAAGGGAAGATGAGATGAAGCAGGAAGGCTTTGTTAGGGATCACAAGGATGGATTGGCCTCTGGTCAATATTGGAAGCAAGTGATCATGGAAGGGTGGGCTTATGTGACTGCAACGATTTCTTTTTTTGTTGCAATATGTCACTATATATTTTCTTCTACTTCTGTCGCTGTCTAAAATTCTGTATTGGTAGTCTGGTTAGAGTCTGAGATCTCGCTTTTTGCACGTGAATTATAGTTGTTTAGATAACCGAAGAGGATCGAGCACGATGTTATTTTGGCCCATATAAATGAACCACCCCATTTCTTGCCGACGAGACGGAAGCCGGAACAAGCACGTGCCCCCCAAAAGAAACATACACTTCCATCTGCTCGGCCATCAGATTTTCTGCTGGCAATTTCCTCGGGTAACTCGTTACAGTTTTATTTTAGTTATTTAAATAATTTTTTGGCGCCCAACGTTTGAGGCCTTACCGGCAAGCCCCAATTATTTTGTTAATCACAAAAGTTAGTGTTAATACCAGCTGACACTAATAGCCTATTTCCACTGGCACATATATGTACATTTGAAAATATTAAAAATCCAAAGCAAATATACATTCTAAGCCGATAAGCGAAAGTTGACCAATCTTTGGGTAAGTTTAGCAACTATGTTTGCATTGTCGTCGCACTTGTTGAAAAAAACGCGAATTTAATGGTTAAAAATCGAAAATGTAAAAATTTCGAATGTACATATATGTGCCAGTGGAAATAGGCTATAAAACTCTCAGTTCTCTACTTTCTATCAATTTCTATCCCTCTTTTGTAGTTAAATCAAAACACCTTGGACTAAATACAAGCTTATAAATAGTGTATTGCCAGGTCTGTTTGTAATTTAACTGGGTTTTTATTAAGGTGTGCTGGATACTCATAAATTCTTAATATTTTTGACGCCGTTACCTGATTGAAAAATAGAAACTCTCCATTGTTGTTTTTATTAAGGTGTACTGGATACTCATAAATTCATTATATTTTTGACGCCGTTACCTAAATGAACAATAGAAACTTTCCATTGTTATTTTTATTAAGGTGTACTGGATACTCATAATGGATACTCATTATGACGCCGTTACCCTAATGAAAAATGATAACTGTTCTTAATTATTGCTTATGTAAAGTTGGTTTTGCATACGGTTTATCTTGGCTAAGGGCTGAGGCCACCGATCAACAAGCTCGGCAATAATTTTATTTTCTCGTTTGATGTTGTTGGGATTTAGTATTACATGAAAAGTATTACCACTATGTCAAACAGTTTCAAATCTTTAAATTTTCCTCTACAGGATTCTGACTTTGTGATAGCAATCTACTGCCAATTTAAAGTAGTGTGCTTGGATTAAAGTTTCTGGTTGTGACTGGAGGCTTACCGCAGCTATTTATTTAGCAGTGATATACGATTTCATATCTTTCTATTCTTAATATTGCTAACAAAGAAAAATCTGCTGTTTTTCTCATCTATTCTGAACCGACTGCATGGACTCCCTAATATTTTATGAAATATCTTTTTTTTTTGTTCAAATACTGAAAATTTCGTTTGGAATTGAGCTTTTAGCTGTTTATCTTTTTAATTGTTTTTATTGAAAAAAAAAAAAAAAAAAACTTTTGAGTTTTTTTTTGTATGCTTATATTGAAAATTGCTTTTGAATTGATTTCTGGTTCTAATTTTTAGTTTTAAATTTGGAATATAATTTTTTTATGATCATAATTTGGTTAATTGAGTTAAAATCATTATGCCTCTTACACGTAGCAACGAAAATTTAGCTCGCTGTGGGGAGACTAATTCCATATGTAACATTTGTAATACCGCAATTGAGTATCAAGCGCAAATATTAAGCACTAGCTGTGGACATAGTTTCCATAGAGCTTGTTTCAACGCTATAAGCGGAAAGAAAAAAGTTTGTCCGGTCTGTAAGGAACATCTACAGTCTTCACTTGCGTCTGAAGAAGAAAATTTAGAAATGGCGGCTGCTCCCCAAAAACAAGATACTTGTCCAACTGGTGGAATTTCACCTGGTCCAAGTCATTCTCCAGGTGTGGCAGAAGCAATGAACTTAGGTTTTCAAAGGATTGTATCCTCTCTATCAGGTCAAACGACCAATCAGCCACAAATCATACAAGATCGTCCATCAGATTCTGCGTCAAGACGTATACAAACTCCGTCCACAGTGTTTCCACCAACCGATTCAATGCATAGGCAATCTTCTATGGGTATGGATATACGTCCAGATCGAATTAGTCAAATTATGAGCGGTTGGAAGTTGAGATTTTCTGGCAGATCTGCAATGTCTGTTGATGAATTTATTTATCGTGCCGAGGCATTGACTAACCAATCCCTAGAAGGCAATCAAGAGCTTTTGTGTTGTCACATTAGTAATTTGCTGGAATGCAGTGCCAGTGATTGGTACCGGCGTTTTCACAAATCTGCCCCGAATACTAATTGGCATACGTTGCGCGATGCCATGAGAGTCCAATATAAGGATGAAAGAACAGATACAAATATTCGAGCTGCGATAGACAGGCGTAAACAAAAAGAAAACGTGTCTTTTGACGAGTTTTATGAGGCCATTGTTCTGCTCGCGGATAAATTATCGACTCCTTTAACAGAAGCAACCATGTTAGAATCTTTGCGAGCAAATCTTTTACCAGAAATTCAGCATGAATTACTATTTGAATCCGTGGCGAATATCGCACATTTGCGAACATTGGTAAGAACGCGAGAAATTTTTGTTCAGACTGTACTCAAGTCACAGTCATTCAAACCACGTCCTGCTCCGCGTAGGCTAGTACATGCTATAGAGGATCAAACAGAAGGCGAGTCCGATAATAGTGGGGATGAACTTTCTGCTATAAACCTTACTTGCTGGAATTGTGGGGCAAGTGGACACCGCTATCAGGATTGTGGGGCCGAACGACGCATATTTTGTTACGGATGCGGCAAGGCAGACACTTACAAACCGACATGCAAAAAGTGTAACGGTTCAAAAAAACCTGCGCCACGTGCACTAGGGACCAGTGCACGCAAACAATTTGTCTCAAAGGCAACGAACACCGACTAGAGGAGTCTTGCATATCCTTTAGTTCAACCTTACCAGATTTAACACCCCTCCCAGATTTACAGTTTTCTCAACCTGTCACGTTGCTGCCCATATCGCGAAAGAATACTCGTTCGCGTTCGCGCTTAAAATCATTTCTTCGAAGTCGGAAGGCCGAACGACTAACTTTGTTATCAGCAGTAGTAGCGAAAACACAAGACATTCGACCTTATGCTGAAGTGGAGTTATTTGGAAGATCCATTAGTGGATTAATGGACACGGGAGCTTCTATAAGTTGTGTAGGAAGTAGTTTGGCAGAAGAGATAATTAAAACGGAAAAATACAAATCAATGAATAATTCAGTTCGCACTGCAGATGGAAAATCACAACCGATAGTGGGTAAACTTAGCACACCTATATGTTTTCGGGGTGAGTCTAAACTCATTACATTATATATTGTCCCTTCGCTGCCACAAGAGTTATATTTAGGCATAAACTTTTGGTCTGACTTTGATTTATTGAAAAGTGGCCTTGGTCAACGTAGTACTGTGGCCGAATTGACAAGTTTAGAAGAAGACCAATACAGACCGCTTAGCGAAGCCCAACAAAAATGTTTAATATCCGCAATCTGCAGCTTTCCATCCTTTGCCGATAAAGGATTGGGTAAAACCACCATACTTTCGTATAGCATTGATGTAGGAGATACCAAGCCCATTAAGCAACAGGCACGCAAGCAGAAGAAGTATAACTTGCGCAGTCGAACAGTAACTTTTAATTTGGGTCAAGAAGTATACCGAAGAAATTTTCAGCAAGGCTGTTTTGCAAAAGGTTTTAACGCAAAACTAGCTCCAACATTTGTCAAAGCAAGGGTCAGACGAAAATTGGGATCTTGCTACTACTTGTTAAAATGAATTTGTGCTAAATATTTTTGTGATGGGAGCCATGCGTCGGAAAGGGAAGATGAGATGAAGCAGGAAGGCTTTGTTAGGGATCACTAGGATGGATTGGCCTCTGGTCAATATTGGAAGCAAGTGATCATTGAAGGGTGGGCTTATGTGACTGCAACAATAGCAGCAGTCATCTCAAGTCTTCGATTTCTTTTTTTGTTGCAATATTTCACTATATATTTTCTTCTACTTCTGTCGCTGTCTAAAATTCTGTATTGGTAGTCTGGTTAGAGTCTGAGACCTCGCTTTTTGCACGTGAATTATAGTTGTTTAGATAACCGAAGAGGATCGAGCACGATGTTATTTTAACCCATATAAATGAACCACCCCATTTCTTGCCGACGAGACGGAAGCCGGAACAAGCACGTGCCCCCCAAAAGAAACATACACTTCCATCTGCTCGGCCATCAGATTTTCTGCTGGCAATTTCCTCGGGTAACTCGTTACGAGGCATTAAAGGCTAGTATGGTCTCAGCTCCAGTGCTGATCAATGTGATGCGTCAACTACCGGAGTTGGAGGAGTCCTTTTTCAAGTCGATGATCAAGGGAATGAGCATCCAATAGCTTATATATCGGCGAAGTTGAATAAGGCCCAAAGAAACTACAGCATAACAGAGCTGGAGTGCTACGCAGCTGTACTTAGCATTAGCAAATTCCGGGCCTATGTAGCAGGCATGCCTTTTAAGGTCATTACTGACCACGCCAGCCTTAAGTGGTTAATGGGGCAAAAAGATCTGGCAGGAAGACGCGCCAGATGGAGTTTTAAACTGCAAGGATTCGATTTTTCGATCGAACACAGGCGAGGTTCGCAGAATGTGTTACCAGATGCACTTTCTCGTATACATATGGACGAAATGAAATTGAGCACCGACAGTGGTTTGGAAGTACGAATAGATCTGCAAGATGATGCTTTTAAGTCAGCGGAATACCAAATATTGGTACGAGCAGCAGAGGAGAGGGCCAAGGACTTACCAGATTTATGCACTTCAGACGGATTTTTATACAAACGGAGTGGTTTTAGGAACGGGGACTCTATGAACGACGATATGATTTGGAAGCTATGGAGGGCGCATCATGCAAAGGCAGCAGGTCATGGAGGAATCGATAAGACCCTGGCTAGACTGAGACAGTTATATTACTGGCCAGGAATGGTATCAGATGTGCATAGTGTTTCGAAAGAGTGCAAAATTTGTAAAGGGACGAAATCCACTAGCCAGACGACAAGGCCTCCTATGGGACAGCAACAACACACTGACAGGCCTCTTCAAAGGCTCTATATTGATTTTATAGGCCCATATCCACGAACAAAGGCAGGAAATACTGTTGTTTTTGTCTGTCTCCATCATTTCTCCAAATTAGTTTGGTTGCATCCAATGCGCAAAGCAGTTTCCGAGGAGGTGGTGCGTTTCTTAGAGGGTCATATTTTTCACCAATTTGGAGTCCCAGAGTTTGTACATTCGGATAACGGAAAACAATTCGTATCTAGGACATTTATGGATTTTCTGGCGAGATATGGGTTAAATCATATAAGGACTGGTTTCTACTCTCCACAAGCAAACGCAGCTGAAAGGGTTAATCGATCAGTGCTGCAAATGTTGCGAGCATCGATTCGGACAGATTAACGGACCTGGGATATCCATCTTAGCCATATAGCGTGTGCGCTGCGAAGTGGGTGGCACAGTTCCATAGGAACGGAACCGTTTTATGCCATGTTTGGGACCCGAAAGGTAACACATGGAACAGCATACCCTGTACTTAGGAAGCTTGGTGGGATTCGAACAGCAGATCAGGAATTGTCCCAAGCTGATAAAATGGACTTGATTAGGCAGAAGGTGTATGCAGAACTAGAGCAAGCCCACAGACGAGCGGAAAAGACTTACAATACCCGCAGCAGAGAGGTCAAATACCCAGTAGGCCAAGTTGTATACCAACGAAATTTTAGACGGTTATAACGCCAAACTTGGTCCTAATAGGATACGATGTGTGGTGCTGCAACGAAAAGGGCAATCGTTATATGAACTTGGTGACAGCCAAGGCCGCAGTGTTGGAGTTTTTGAAGCAAAAGACTTGTTTACAGCATGAGAAAGAATATCTCAGGGTCATGGACAGAGGCCACACGTATGTGCAGGACAGGGATGTATACGGGTCAGGCCACATTGTGTTTTTTTTGCGGACTCATTCCATACCCAAGAGGCATCGATAAGTCCGAGCCTGTTATGTAGGCCTGTAGATTTAAATCCGCAGTAGTCAGGTTTCCCTGTGGCTCTTTGCATTTGCAAGTGCCGATGTTTTACTGGCAGCGAGGAGATAGAAACGCTTTGGTAAGTTTAACCAAAACGATCAGAGTGACAACCCAAGCTTCAAAGAAGAGGGCGGGTTGGCTACACTAATAGCGCTGTTACTAAGGGCATTTCTTTTCCTTCTCATATTGGAGTTTAATTTGTGTTGGTTTATTTTTTGTTTTGTTTTGGAAATTGCTGTGACTGCAAGATATCTCTGTGTCTGTGTTAGGGCTATTTTTTTCTTACTCCCATCACAACAACAAAAGCAGGTGCAGAAAATCCGTCGTTGCTGGCGCCATCAACATAAACGGGTGAGTAAAGCAAATTTACCAATATATAAATATTCTGTTGTCCAAATCAAGATATCCACAAATAAACAATAAAAAAAAAAAAGATAGATACCTAAACACCAAACGGATTAGGCTCACAGCAAATTGGAGCTGTCGATCATCCCAGCGCAAGAGCAAAAGAAAAATAAATGTCAACAAACGAATCATCGTTTTGCTAGCGTTTTCTTTTTATAGATAGTTATAGATAATTTAAATAAGAATTAACGGAAAAAGAAACGACATGAAGTCTTTAGGCTAAATAAATATAAATATAAATCAAATCATAATTATTTTAAACGCTAACATGCGTAGTTTTAAGTTGCTATAGAGTTTGGAGAATTTGTTTTTGTCACACAGAAATATGAATGAAAGTTGGTTCAAGGCCACGCAGAAGCGTGGAAAGGGGTGGGAAAGGCCAAGCCGCCGATCAAACATATGATCAAACGAGAGAGCAATAGGTATGCATGTGTGTATGTGTGAGGTAAATATTCAGCCGGGACTTTGAGTGTGTTTGAGTGAGTGAGTGTGAATGCGAATGCACTATAGGAAATATTTCAATTTTTGTGGCATTAATTAATAACTTAAAAAGTAAGCGAGATTTTTTGATCCGGTTTTTTGCTTTATGTCATTCATATCATTGTGCTACGCATTTGAGAAAAATGGGCGTGGCTGCACTTGGCCATGGTTTATAAAAAGGATTTTTAAAAATTAGAGCATACATTTAAGGGCAAACGTATTTGTAATGTATTAACAGAATGTCATTAAAAAGGTAATCCTGGGTCAGATTGCCCTCTTTTCCTGGCACCATTTTACCCCGGACAGAAACATTAATTTAAAATTTTTTTTTTTTTATTTTAAATTGAATGTTTTATATAAAACAGCCAAATTATTGCCGCGAAATCAGAGAAATATTTTTCGAAAGCGATATTAATGAAAAAGTGGTTTCCTGCAAAACACTTATTTTCTGAAAGTCTCTCTATACTATATACAATACAATATAATTTGCGTCCTAAGCTTGCACTGCGTGTGCTATAACATCAATTTGCAAACCAACAAGCCGAGTTTCATAGTTGTGCAGAAGCTTCTGTAGACTGACTTTTGCATTATCAACCGAAACAAGGATGCCTGATGGTCTTCAATGGCTAATCCTTTACGCCGCTTCCATATATATCGGATTAATATCACAGTTTTTGTTCCCGCAGTCCTCTTTATATGCGCATTATTGCTTTTTTGTAAGATCATGTTCCTATATTAATGTCAATGCATAATCTGAGGATACGCGAACGGGCTTCGTATTTCCTTATTTTTTTCGCCTTTTGCGGACATAAAGATAGTATCCTAACTGCTACAAGATCAGCTTGCCCTCTTTTTCGAGCAACCATGCTTGCTGCTTATATTAATAAGCGCACATTTTTCGCCTCAGATAAAGAAAGCTTGGAAGCTTGTTCCCTCCGATCTCTAACCTTAAGCACAAATAACAAACCAGGACGATCAACTGAACGTATTGATTTTTTATGTTGAGCAATTGTGTTGCCTTAGGCCAGTCAGCATATTTTAGCTTAAAAAGTTTCAGATTTCGTTAAATTCTTTTTTGCCATTTTGCCTCTAAATTTACTCAAAACATCCTGGATTTTTCCAAAAAAAAAATATTTTCGTAGATGATTTTGAAGGTGCTTGGTTTAACCCTCCGGGTCATGACAAGGCAATGTACAGGGATGTATACCGCAGGCCACGTTGTGTTTTTTTTGCGGACTCATTCCATACCCAAGAGGCATCGATAAGTCCGAGCCTGTTATGTAGGCCTGTAGATTTAAATCCGCTGTAGTCACGTTTCTTGTTGTGGCTCTTTGCATTTGCAAGTGCCGATGTTTTACTGGCAGCGAGGAGATAGAAACGCTTTGGTAAGTTTAACCAAAACGATCAGAGTGACAACCCAAGCTTCAAAGAAGAGGGCGGGTTGGCTACACTAATAGCGCTGTTACTAAGGGCATTTCTTTTCCTTCTCATATTGGAGTTTAATTTGTGTTGGTTTATTTTTTGTTTTGTTTTTGGAAATTGCTGTGACTGCAAGATATCTCTGTGTCTGTGTTAGGGCTATTTTTTCTTACTCCCATCACAACAACAAAAACAGGTGCAGATAATCCGTCGTTGCTGGCGCCATCAACATAAACAGGTGAGCTAAAGCAAATTTACCAATATTTAAATATTCTGTTGTCCAAATCAAGATATCCACAAATAAACAATAAAAAAAAAAAGATAGATACCTAAACACCAAACGGATTAGGCTCACAGCAAATTGGAGCTGTCGATCATCCCAGCGCAAGAGCAAAAGAAAAATAAATGTCAACAAACGAATCATCGTTTTGTTAGCGTTTTCTTTTTATAGATAGTTATAGATAATTTAAATAAGAATTAACGGAAAAAGAAACGACATGAAGTCTTTAGGCTAAATAAATATAAATATAAATCAAATCATAATTATTTTAAACGCTAACATGCGTAGTTTTAAGTTGCTATAGAGTTTGGAGAATTCTTTTTTTTGTCACACAGAAATATGAATGAAAGTTGGTTCAGGCCACGCAGAAGCGTGGAAAGGGGTGGGAAAGGCCAAGCCGCCGATCAAACATATGATCAAACGAGAGAGCAATAGGTATGCATGTGTATGTGTGAGGTAAATATTCAGCCGGGACTTTGAGTGTGTTTGAGTGAGTGAGTGTGAATGCGAATGCACTATAGGAAATATTTCAATTTTTGTGGCATTAATTAATAACTTAAAAAGTAAGCGAGATTTTTTTGATCCGGTTTTTTGCTTTATGTCATTCATATCATTGTGCTACGCATTTGAGAAAAATGGGCGTGGCTGCACTTGGCCATGGTTTATAAAAAAGGATTTTTTAAAAATTAGAGCATACATTTAATAACAGAACGTATTGTAACTGTGATTGCCCTCTTTTTCCTGGCACCATTTTACCCCGGACAGAAACATTAATTTAAAATTTTTTTTTTTTATTTTAAATTGAATGTTTTATATAAAACAGCCAAATTATTGCCGCGAAATCAGAGAAATATTTTTCGAAAGCGATATTAATGAAAAAGTGGTTTCCTGCAAAACACTTATTTTCTGAAAGTCTCTCTATACTATATACAATACAATATAATTTGCGTCCTAAGCTTGCACTGCGTGTGCTATAACATCAATTTGCAAACCAACAAGCCGAGTTTCATAGTTGTGCAGAAGCTTCTGTAGACTGACTTTTGCATTATCAACCGAAACAAGGATGCCTGATGGTCTTCAATGGCTAATCCTTTACGCCGCTTCCATATATATCGGATTAATATCACAGTTTTTGTTCCCGCAGTCCTCTTTATATGCGCATTATTGCTTTTTTGTAAGATCATGTTCCTATATTAATGTCAATGCATAATCTGAGGATACGCGAACGGGCTTCGTATTTCCTTATTTTTTTCGCCTTTTGCGGACATAAAGATAGTATCCTAACTGCTACAAGATCAGCTTGCCCTCTTTTTCGAGCAACCATGCTTGCTGCTTATATTAATAAGCGCACATTTTTCGCCTCAGATAAAGAAAGCTTGGAAGCTTGTTCCCTCCGATCTCTAACCTTAAGCACAAATAACAAACCAGGACGATCAACTGAACGTATGGATTTTTTTATGTTGAGCAATTGTGTTGCCTTAGGCCAGTCAGCATATTTTAGCTTAAAAAGTTTCAGATTTCGTTAACTTTTCTGCCATTTTGCCTCCAAATTTACTCAAAACATCCTGGATTTTTCCAAAAAAAATATTTTCGATGATTTTGAAGGTGCTTGGTTTAACCCTCCTATCAAGCAATTAAAAATAACATACTCTTTGTCAGTTCGGCCAGTCGCTTTTATCCAAATGGCAAACAAGTCGGTATTGATAAAATTGAGGTTATGTTATAAAAAATTAAATTTCGCAAAAAGTTCAAATAAATGCACTTTGAGATAAAGTGCATCGGACGCAGAATTGATGACTCTACAAGGTAAAAAAAGTCTCAGATCTAACAAATGCTAACAATTTTTTGCAGGCCTTCGTGAAGTTAAATTTTCTTTAAACATTTCATATCATGAGATGACTCACGAATACCATTAACAACTATGACAACACGGTTTATATCTACAGACCAAAGGTACAGACACGTAATACAAACCACAATGATCAGATTCCAACAAAAATATTTGACCAAAGCTGATGTTTTTCTTACTATTTAACAATTCTAAATTGCAGCAGAAATATACGCATTTTACATCCAGCTGTCAATCGATAACAAATGTTAACTTTAACAGCTGTTATATAACCAGGGCTGCAGTCTTTTAACATTTCTGGTATGCAACATTGAGGACTGATGAATTTATAAACTAATGGCAAACAAAATTTGTGGACTTGGACACTTTTGAAAATGAAAATGAATGAGAATTAATATCTTACAGATATTGGAACCTGGATGTGTGGGGGAAATAACTAAGAACAGGGGGTTAAACTGAATGCTGGTTTGCGGGCGGGTCGGACAAACTGAAGACGGACTATATACATATATATATATATTTTTTTTTTTGTATCAAAAGGCACGACACTACAAATAAATGTATTGTTTATGTTTGGGATTGAGACCTACTCTCTCGCTGAGGTGGACTACCCCGCATACGGCGAGCCAAGCCGGGCTGCCAGCGTTCCAGCTGAGAGCACGGGCCTCCTCAAGGATATATTAACAAACATAACAAATCTTTTCACTGTATTCAAATATGAACTTTAGCAGCCGATCCTGAGTTACCCTGTTGACCTACAAAGACATACTCATTTTAAAGATACATCAATTCTCTTTAATCGTCCCTTTGAAATTTTTCAAATATCTCTTTCCGTTTAAGAGTTATGATTTTTGCAACGCTTAATCGGCGAAACGAGCCACTGTGCTCCGATATCTTGTATATTTTAATTTTTGCTAAAAGTGCAGGGCGAAAGCTACATCAAAGCAATTCCGCAAAAAACCAAAAACGGTTAACTCTCACACACACACTCAAACCCAAACATTAATTAAATACCACACAAACACAATGTCAACCAAAAAACAAGGAGTACAAAACACTAAGTCCAATAATACCACCGACCAAGTTGTCAAACGCCGCCGTCAGAACACCAGCACTGACCTCAATGCTGAGCAGTCTACTCCAGATCTGTCTGCGCATCTGGGCCAGATGCTTGATAAGCGGTTTGGAGTGCAGGCAGAGATGCTTACTTCCAATGTGAGGGAGGTAGAGCAGCGGATCCTCAAGGTACTACTTGAGCGACTGGATGGAATGGCCAGCGAAATGAGACAGCTTCATGACAAAGTGAGCTGTCTTGAGCGAGAGGTTGGTGAGCTACGGACTTTGAGGCGCGGGTGGGTGATTTAGAAAAGAAGCTGGCTGCGCAGCAGATTAACAACAACGCATGCGATTTGCGTATGCATGGCGTGCCATTCGTTGAAGGGGAAAATGTGAGGGGGCTGTTCAATCAACTCTGCTTAAATCTTAGGCTGGCTACACCACCGAAGATTAAGGAAATTTTCCGAGCACGTAAAACGCAACAATCCAATGTTGACCCCGTTATCATTATAAAGATGCACAATGTCCGGAAAAAAAATATTATTTTACAAGCCATTGGAGCTTTCCGGCGAGAGTTCAAACAACCACTGATGCTTCAGAGTTTAGGCTTTGACTCCCAAGCTCCAATATACACCAATGAGCAGCTTTCGAGAGAAAACTATATAATTTTCAAAGAAGCAATGAAGTTGAAGAAGAACAAAGCTCTCTCAGCGGTGTTAACAAGGCGTGGGCTTGCGCATGTAAGGGCCAGTGGGAATGAGAATGGCAGTGTCGGCTGCATTGAAATGGTGGAAGAGCTTTTTCAGTTCTCTCCTCTCGTCTCCCACCTATTGCTCTCGCTGAACCTCCCGTATCTCCCTCGAGCCCTACTAACCAACAAACTGGAGCTGGAGAATCTGAAAATAATAATTTTCGCCAATAAACTAATATTTAAATTGATTTATGTTTTCGGTTTCACATTCTTTTCTTATCTTTCTCTCAAAAATGTTGTATCAGCTTGTTCAAAACTAAATATAGGTCCCATTATGTGTGTATTTTATGTAATTAATTTTAAGATAATATATCTGACTGTATGTGCTTCGCGGGTGCTTTTAGCAATGTATAATTTTCGCAATTTTAAATGATAGAAGTTGTTCCACAACGAATTATATAATTAGTGGCTGAGCTTGGAGGAAGGACGTGGTAAGAAATGTATATTGGTAGACCTAGCTCAATCCTCAATTGTATTTGCAGAGAATAAAACCTACCCTACCCCTACCCCATCTTATCCCAATCACCCGCCATCCTTTTTGATTCTGGACAAACACTAGTGCTTTGCTCTGGTTCCGTTCATGATTCTTGGCGTGTTAAAATTGCAAGCTCCTGCTCCCTGCTACGACATTCTGTGCCTTTTTTAAGTTCTCAGCAAATGTTGAGAATCTGCATGGACAACTGCGCTGGCGCTGATGTGGGTGTAACTTATTGGAGTTGCAGTGCGTGTGCATTTGGAAGCGCAGCACAGGCTTATGCTCCACCCCACTAGAGGTGTCATTTTGTTTTCATTCTCTTGGCAAGGTTAGGAGTCTGCAAGGTCAACTTGCTGAAAATCTGACTGCAACATATTTGAGTCATTGTGTGCGTCCGGAGACCACACATGTTACAACAGCTATAGAGTTGTTTTATGGACGCGACCGCGTCAGGTAAGTTACTAATCAGTTCCTGGGTCGACTAGCACGCTTTCCAGTCATTCACCCAGACGGAGCCTACGATATGGAGACAGCCAGACGACCAACAGCAGCCGCTTTATGTGACACGACTACTACGGTAGGACGGCGTCCTACGGTTCGCAGCGGCAACACACAGCACGGTGGCTGAGGGTATGTCTACAAGTTCCCGCTGTGCCTCCAAGGAACCGCCAGCACTGTGGCTGGGCGTGAGTACAAGAACCAGCAGGTGGCCGGACAAACTGGCCCGAGCATCACAACTTCCCAAGTCGCGAGTCTGATGCAGAGAATCGCCACGTTGGAAAGGAGCTAAATGCAAAGGCAAATGAGGCATGTGAGTATGGGCTACAGTCCCGTTAATCCGCAATACTGGTAAGCAGCGCATAGCACGCTCCACCATCGGTGGAATTCACCCGCTGCCTTTGTGCGGAGTTGCCGCCATCTGGATGGAAGCTTCCGCAACTACCGTATGAGGGTCGTCGACCTTGTGACTGAGAGCCTGCCGCCATCTTGGTGCGGCAACTGTTATAACCAAGTCACCCTGTACGCCTTTGTGTGGCGGGCGCACCTGTCCGCTTATCGTAATGCCACCACATGCAAACCCAAGAGGGGTTTGCCATGGCGCGAACGTCTCGGTTTTTGTGGATCGACGACCCAATGAGCACAATGTTTATGTGCCACCGCAAGCTACCTGATCTTCCTGTTTGAGGTCAACCTAGATTGGCCAATTTTTATTGGGCGTTTACGACCGACCACTCGTACGATGCACGATCTCGAGAACATCAACGCTTTCTGGCGTTAGGGTCATAAAAGTCAAATCGTTCTGATACACTAAATGAACGCCTGGTAAATTGCGCTTCAGGTTGGACGCCCGTTTCTAGTCTACATCGTAGAGGTGCAACCCCGCAAAGCACAATTGCGAAGATCTTTCTTTCGCTACCCGTGTGAGTAATCTTGCAGCCTTCTACAACCGATAATAGCAGCCTGGGGAACCCTACCTCCCTAAGAACTGACCAACCGGCGCTCAACCGAGAGTGGATTGGCCAGACGTGCCGCTACCACTCAAACCTTACCCGCGGTCGTACTTTCAGCGACTCTTTGCTTTTTTCTTGGTTGTGTTTCGGACGTCATGCAAAACAAGCGTCTTGTGTTGCATGCTACCGCACAACAAAAAGGTGACCGACGCGAATCTTCAACGTTGCCCGTATGTACGGGCAACACGCATAGGGACTGCTGATTTCGGCCGAGCCACCACCATGAGGTAATATGTGAAGGAGCATCGGTTTGTTTTTTGTTGACGCAGCGTCACACGGCTGGTCCTGCCATGTGGACAACGAATGCGAGTTGAATGGATGCCAGAGAGGCATCGCCGCTACTGCACGCTTGTTTAGTACCTCAAAGTAACCGCACCACGATCAGGGTAGAGATGTTAACAGACGACGCCGCACACGGTCGTAACGTAGCGCCAGCAAGGGTCACCCCAGAGAGGTCGTTCAGACGCCATAAGCTTGTCGACGCATAATCGCCTACGGTTCCCTATTGCTCTGGATCTCTGGCCAATAAGCGGCGTTCCCGTACGCACTCCTGGCGAGGGTTCATCCGTGTAATGATCGATGCCGAACTACTTCGTGACCTGATCTTCCATGTGAGCGCCGACAACTTAATTTCATGTTTGAAGGGCCACCGAGCCCCCTTCTGGTAAGCCGCAAATCGTGGCAAAAGAACAAGCGTATCACTGCGGAATTTTCAGAACATTTGAGTTGGCCGATGCAGTTTCATCGAAAGATGTCAAGTCAATACAGATTGCGCCTCCCAATACTTTGTGCCGGTGCCGACTTCTTATGACTGGATCACCGCGCACCTGGCCAATTTAATCGACGCTTAAACATGTCCTCGGCAGCCACCGAACTTGGATGGGTGGTTTTGGGCCTTGGTCTTCTACTATGCCACCACCGTTCATGCCTTTCAGTGTCAAAAGATCCTTGCAGAGATGTGAATGACCTTTTCGAGATCAACTTGAGTATGCCTGCTCCGCTGGTCCAGCCAGTGCCGACACCAGGGCCAGAAGATGCCACACCACTGAGATTGGGGCAACACCAGACTGACTACCACGAAAGCAACATTGTGTTGCCTCGAGCTATGATATGGCGCAGGAACTCTAACTGAACCCCGGTACGCGACGTGGAGTTCGCGCAGCCTAATAATAATGTGACCTACGTCACAAAGGATACAACTCGACGATTGGTATTGAAGGTCGCCTTGGTTAATAACGCGATTAAACTTTGCCTACCGCACTTTGGTTACCAGAACCCGAACAAGCCCGGGGATATTCGGCTGGTTTCGACGCGGCGTCAAGGTCGAGATATATCACTCAATTCAATGCTGGACGATGTCCCACGCACCAAACCACTGCCAGCTGTACTTTTCATTTTCGAGAGTGCCGTTGGAGTTGTGCGAGACATCAAGAGATGTTCCACCAGGTGTTGATACAGCCACGGGATAGGTACGCCCAGCGGTTTCTGGTGGCGAGACGCTGACGACCAACGATCCTGACCGTGTATGGACGATGGTAAGGCACTTTGGACAGCCTGCTCCTAACCTGTTGGCTGTGTAAAATAACTGTGCTGCAGTACCAGCATTCTACTTGACTATTGGATAGCTTGCATCTGAGTCGGAGGCTGTTACTTGTTTTCTAGCTCTCGAATTATCAACGCCTATGGGGCTATTGTCCACCTTCGATCCATTGGGTTTTTTTGAGCTGTTTTATGGTTACCGCCAAACTGTTGCTGAGAGATTTGAATGGGATCAACCATTACCTGACGGAATAAGCAGCGCCTTTGAATGGCGCGAGATGAACAACGTGGGAAAGTTTCGATGTCCACGCCATTTTTGTGGCCTCGGACGTACGAGCTATACAATTGCACGTCTTCGTGGATGCAAGTCAATCAGCGTTCGCAGCCGGCTACTGGAGGGTCACCTATGCCGAGGATGTGCGGTTGCTTTGTCTGCTAAGACAAAGTGCGCTCCCGATAGAACTATGTCGATCCCGCGACCTGGAGCTGCAAAGCAGTTTTTGGGTACGAGATTGATGGACACTGTCAAACAGGAGCACAGTGTGGCTATCAGTGGCGTCGTACTCTGACCGACTCCAAAACAGTGCTGCGATGGATAAGCAGTACCCACCGCCGATACAAGCAGTTTGTTTGGCAACAGGGGTGGCGGAGATTTTGGAGCTCAGGTCACTCAATGGAGATGGGTGCTCACTGCTGAGAACGCAGCCGATGATGCAACAAAGGGGCGCAATGCGTCGTGGACCTGCCTGGGGTCCCACGACGTGCCGCACATTTTGCGGCAGCCTGAGCTGTTGGCCGCAACCTGCGCCGGGCACTGAATGCGGCGCACCAGACGATGATGAAGAAGAGATGCCAAGTGAGTTTGCCCTGGTTGTTGCAAACACCTTTTTTATATCGTTTCAGAGATTCTCGAGCTATAACCGACTAGTGAGGACAACTGCCTGGGTCCTAAGGTTCACGCGACGGTGTCGTGGACAGAAATCGGAGCTTGAAAGACATGGCCTCACAGCTACTGAATGTGAGGATGCGGAGTTCTTGTTAATACGGTGGCGCAATGCGAGTCGTTCCCTGACGAGATCGGGCCGCGAACAACAAGAGACGGTCGTAGGAGCGACATAAGAGGACTGGCACCCTACTTGGACGGTAAAGGTACCCATCTGGTAGAGTTGATGCTGCCCTGCTGTATGCCAGCGCGAGGCGGGCCGGTAATATTGCCAGGCGCACATTAACTGAGATGATCGTCAGCCATTACCATGTGAAGATGAGGCATCAAAACGTGGATGCCACTATAAGCGAGATCCGGACCAAGTTCTGGATAACGAATCTGCGACGGGTGTTGCAGAAAATAATTTCTGGATGTGGCAACATAAGCTACAAGGGCGTAGCTGCGCCACCCTTATGTGGTCCCTTGCCGGAGGACCGACTGGAGGCCAATGGATGGCCATTTAAGTATACGGGTTCTTGACTATTTTGGACCGCTGCTCGTGACGATTGGACGTCGCAAAGGAGAAGCGGTGGGTGCTGTTCACCTGTCTGACAACAAGAGCGATACATCTGACTGGCCCATGACCTATCAACGGATTCCTGCTATCTTTGCGATCAGGAACTTTGTCTGCCGCCGAGGCCCGGTGGTGAGACTTAAAGTGACACCCGGAACTTTTTGGGCCAGAGGCCAAGAGGTTCGAAGTATTTGAGCCACAGAAGATTCAGGGCGAACTGGTCTGCCAAGAATGATGGATTTTCAACTCCCACTAACCCTGGGGGGGGAGTCTGGGAAGAATGGTCCAATGCGTCGAAAGTGCTACGCCACACTGCAAGAGGGTGGCACCAAGGGAGCACGTGCTGGAGAGTTTCCTAATAGAAGCGAGTATTGTCAATTCTCGTCTTACCCTCTTGCCGGTTGCGGTGGATCGGAGGCTCCTCTGACGCCCAATGATCTAAGGGTAGCCACCCGCCAGGCCTCCTGGAGATGACTGCCAACCGCCCGAGAGATGCGCTTACGAGGAAGCAGATGGCGCGTAGCCGATGAAGACCGATTCTGGAAGAGGTGGGTCCGAGTACCGCCTGCCTTGTGCGCCGCGGAAGTGGTGTGAGCGCACCGAGCCCGTACGCCACGGTGATGTGGTGTTTATTTGCGATCCAGCCATGCCACGCGAAAGTGGCGAAAGGGCATCGTGGAAGATGTCCCATACTGGAGTCGATGGGAGTACCCCGACGCGCGCGCTGTGTAACGACAACGACCGGTAGCCCAGTGATAATGCGTCCCGTCCAAGTTGGCCGTTCTGGATTTGAGTGATGCAGCTGCTTCCACGGGGGGGCGGGGGATGTTGCGGACGAATTAAGTTATCGATAGTTGAAATTTGAATCTAGCTATTTTTTAGTATTTTCGTTCATATTTTGTGCTGAATTATGTTTGCCCTTCACTGAATAGGCCCACACTGTTTCTAAGCTATATATAACCCGCCATTTTTTGTAATATGGTTCACTTTTTGTCATGTGGCTGACTGGGGGCAAGACTGCTAAGTATATATTGAAATAGACCTAGCTTACCTCAATTGTTTGTTGTACAGAGTAACACCCTACCCCTACCCCCTCTTATCACCAATCACCCGCCATCTCCATTGATTGTGGACAAACTATGCCTGCCTTGGCTCTGGTTCCGTTCATGTGATTCTTGGTGAGTACAGCTCCTGCTCCCGGTGCTACGACAAGGATCCTGAGCAATTAAAATGCAGAAGGCCTTGATAATCTCAGCCCAAAATTTATAAAAATTTTACTTCCTTACCTCTTAGACCATAGTACACATGGTATTAATACTGCTATCACAACTTCCAGTTTTCATTGTTTATGGAAAAGGGCAAAAAATTATTCAGTCCCAAAAACTAATAATGAATTTGACCCAATTTCAATTCTGCCATTTTTAACAAAAGTCCTTAAGAACCTTATGGCAGCGCAAATTAAAATATTTCTCAACAAAATATGCTTTGAGTCCTCACCAATCAGGTTTTAGAAAAATCGAAGCTTGTTACAGCAATACAAAAATAGTTGAAACTACGTCAACAAACTGATTCTGGCTGTGTGAGTTTTTTTGACGCTACTGGATCATAGCAAAGCATTTGATACAGTAAATCATGACATTATCTGCACGAAACTTAAAAACCTATACAATTTCTCTAACACTGCAGTAAATTTCCTCAATTCATATCTCACGGGTAGGATACAGGCAGTTGTTTCTGGATCGATTATGTCAGGATTTAATGTTTTAAAATGCGGGGTTCCGCAAGGATCTGTTTATGGTCCTATTGTTTTCTGTATATGTCAATGACTTACCAAATGTTTTGTGTAACTGAAGTACACATGTATGCCGATGATGTTGAGATATATGTTAGTCGTCCGTTAGTGCAGATTGTTGAGTGTGTTCGAATTTGTAATAATGTCCTTTCAAAAATTGATAACTGGGCAAAAGAAAATGGCTTGGGTCTCAATCCATCAAAGTCAAAATGCATTGTTATCTATAAAAAAAATTGTGAATACAAGTCAATTGCCAAGTCTGTTCATAAATGATACTCCCATTCAATACGTGGAACAAGCTATTAATCTTGGATTCACATTTAATAGACATATTTCGAGAGCCACAGGTCGGACTTATGGGATGTTGCGGCAGCTCTCAGTTACGCAAACGTTTTTGCCAATAAATGTAAAAATGCTTATTGCAAAAGCTTACCTTATACCATCTCTTTTTTACGGTGTGGAAGTCTTTGGTCACTGCGACTCTAGAGATATGCATAAGGTAGTGGTTGCATTTAATTCAATTGCTCGATATGTTTTTAATATCGGTCATACTGTCAACATATCGCACTTATCACACAAAATCTTCAATATAAGCCTCAAGTCATGAATTGATCAAAGGACTTTAACATTTCTACACAAAATTATAATTACTCAGGAACCATTTTACCTTGTCAAAAATTAAGACCTGCCTTCTCACTAAGAACAAAAAACTTCGTCTCTATAAAAATTAGAATGTTATTCTCTGAGAGACAGTTCTTCATTAATGCGATTCGTCTGTGGAACAACCTTCCGTTTAATCTAAAAACAATAAAAAGCGCCCCCCAGTTTCCATGCAAATTCACTTTCAGAATACAGAATAAAGCTTACCATCAAACATATAATAGAAATAAAATTAGTAATTAGATAAAGTAACACATTAGGAACAATGTCTTGTATTGTAATAAACTTAATAAATGTAATAGTTTAAGTTAATTTTATCTGAAAATCAAAAAAAAAATCTAAATTATTATTTTCCAACCTCATGTGACTAGTGCACTAATTATAAGTCAACTTTTGTACTTGTAGCGCTGGGATAAGTTAAATTAAAAAAAAAAAAAAAAAAAAAGATTCAACTATATTATCTTCGATTAGTTTTTGGACTTGTTTTTCGACCTCCTCTTTGTGACTATGTGGTATTTTATAGTTTTTTATATAGACTGGTACATCATCTGATTTTCTTAATGTTTGTTTATAAAAATTATTTGTAGTTATGGCTTCGGTTTCAAGTCCGAATACATAGACATATTTTGTGCATAACTCTGTCAGAGTTGCGTTGAATAGTGGTGGAAATGTTTTAGATAATTTTTTCGTAATAT
The DNA here is from genome assembly GCA_018904225.1 of Lordiphosa mommai. Classification (NCBI taxonomy): domain Eukaryota; kingdom Metazoa; phylum Arthropoda; class Insecta; order Diptera; family Drosophilidae; genus Lordiphosa; species Lordiphosa mommai. The sequence goes on from JAEIFT010000072.1 coordinate 405,267, forward strand.
GTTTTTTCAATCTTTTGAACTGATGTTTAATATTTCATATTCTTGTAATAGCTCAGTTTTGACCTTATTGAGATTAACTATTACCGAATTGTTAGTTGTGTTTAAAAATCGAACGTAAGCATTTTTAAAATTGTTTTTGTGTTTGCTATATATATACCATCTTCTATATCTTGATTCGTAATAATAATATGATCATCTTTTGTAATCACATTTATTTGAAGGACTATTTCGGATCTTGCTGGTAGAATGGTGGCATTTGAATTATTTGAATGGACAATTGAAATTGAAATTTCAAAGTCAATGTTATTTGGACAAATCTGTCTTCGTATGTACTTATATCCAATAAGCAATTATAATTTTTAATAAAGTCCATACCAAGAATGCCATCACCTGGTATAGGAAAAATGGGTGATACCAAATGAAAATTATGTGGTATTATATATTTGTCTGTTCTTAGTTCAACGAAAGCTAAACCTTTGGAGTCGGTTATACCTTCACCGATTCCTGATAAGTTTCGGAAAGATGGTGAATATGGTTTCTATTAGATTTGAGTGTCTAAAGGTGCTTGTTGGTTTTCCGAACATCCTTGTGCAATTTAAACATTATTATTGTTTCTGTTATTGTTGTTGGTTTGGTTTTGGTTGCCACAATTTGCATTATTGAAATTTCCTGGATTGGCATAATTACACAGCTCTACAAAATGAGACCTTTTATGAGTATCTCGAACATTTTAAACTAATTACTTTTCGTCTAGCCATGCTGAATACGAGTTGATAAGCCAAAGTCATATCTTAGTTTCCGTTTCCAAGAAATTGCGGAAAAAGCATATTTTCGATTTTTTGACCTATTCGAATTTTTGGAGGCCACACTAACCATAAGTGGATGGGTTTATGAAGCCCATTTGATAGTAAAGATAGTAAAAATCAAACACGCGGTAAAAGTAAAGCCAAAAGAGTGGAAAATTACCTATAAAGTCAAGTATTTCTATATTTATAGCGTTTTTGTCAAACTAAATCATCTGCTACAAGCCAGTAGATTGGTCGGATATTTTTTCAACCACATAATCATATAGTTTAACATACGCACTAATTATGGCAATTTTGTTAAATTTATGACATGTAAATTTTTTTTTTATTTATTTATTTATAGTTCAACAAGTACTGTTAAACTTTACAGAGATTGCGTAAGAAAAGACAATAAATTGTTTCTTATATCTAACAAAGAGGATTGTGTTGAGAATAGGTGGAAATACATGTTGTAAAGCAGGCAAAGGCTACGGAAGGGTGCATGATGCGCATAGTTTGTGAGACATGGCTGTAGATAAATCGGAACGAAATTTCTAGTTACACGCGCTGGAACAACAAAAATTTATTTGCCCTAACAAAGCGCTTGAGTCAATCTCACCCGACAGCAGCTGGAAGAAAAATCACGCTATGGCAGATTCTACGATTTTTAGGGAAGGGAGATCAATTAATCGAAGTCTATGCTCATATGGGGAAGATGTCTGTTCGTATCCGAGTTGAGGCTACGGAGGGAAAAAATGAGAAATTGTTTTTGAACAGATTCCAGTTGGTCTTGATATATCTGATAATGGGGGAGACCAGACACAAGAGCCGTATTCAAGAATTGGCCTAACCAGAGACACGAATAACTGTTTAGTGACGTAGGGGTCATCAAATTCTTTAGACCATCTTTTGATAAAGCCGAGAACGCCTCTAGCTTTATTTGCAATGGTAGATATATGATTATTGAAGCATAACTTAGGCACGAATTTATACCCAAATCGTCAACTGAGTAGATGCGCTCCAATAAAAATATCATCAATCATATAGTCATACAAATAAGGTGTAATACGATGAAAATTCATGTATTTACATTTATCCTTATTGAGAGGGAAGATTATTAAGCAAGCACCAATATTAAGACAATTAAGTCCCATTGCATAATAGAGGTGACACCGGGTCATCATATGACAAACAAAGCTTAAGATCATTAGCATACATTAGCACATGACAGTAAGACAAGGCATGTGGAAGTCAGATAAATAAATTAAAAAGCAAAGGTCCTAAATGACTACCCTGGGGAACCCCAGAGGTTACTCTGGGTTATAAAGTCAAGTATTTCTATATTTATAGCGTTTTTGTCAAACTAAATCATCTGCTACAAGCCAGTAGATTGGTCGGATATTTTTTCAACCACATAATCATATAGTTTAACATACGCACTAATTATGGCAATTTTGTTAAATTTATGACATGTAAATTTTTTTTATTTATTTATTTATAGTTCAACAAAGTACTGTTAAACTTTACAGAGATTGCGTAAGAAAAGACAATAAATTGTTTCTTATATCTAACAAAGAGGATTGTGTTGAGAATAGGTGGAAATACATGTTGTAAAGCAGGCAAAGGCTACGGAAGGGTGCATGATGCGCATAGTTTGTGAGACATGGCTGTAGATAAATCGGAACGAAATTTCTAGTTACACGTGCTGGAACAACAAAATTTATTTGCCCTAACAAAGCGCTTGAGTCGATCTCACCCGACAGCAGCTTGTGAAGAAAAATCACGCTATGGCAGATTCTACGATTTTTAAGGGAAGGGAGATCAATTAATCGAAGTCTATGCTCATATGGAGGAAGATGTCTGTTCGTATCCGAGTTGAGGCTACGGAGGGAAAAAATGAGAAATTGTTTTTGAACAGATTCCAGTTGGTCTTGATATATCTGATAATGCGGAGACCAGACACAAGAGCCGTATTCAAGAATTGGCCTAACCAGAGACACGAATAACTGTTTAGTGACGTAGGGGTCATCAAATTCTTTAGACCATCTATTGATAAAGCCGAGAACGCCTCTAGCTTTATTTGCAATGGTAGATATATGATTATTGAAGCATAACTTAGGCACGAATTTTATACCCAAATCGTCAACTGAGTAGATGCGCTCCAATAAAATATCATCAATCATATAGTCATACAAATAAGGTGTAATACGATGAAAAGTCATGTATTTACATTTATCCTTATTGAGAGGAAGATTATTAAGCAAGCACCAATTATTAAGACAATTTAAGTCCCATTGCAATAATAGAGGTGACACCGGGTCATCATATGACAAACAAAGCTTAAGATCATCAGCATACATTAGCACATGACAGTAAGACAAGGCATGTGGAATGTCATTGATAAATAAATTAAAAAGCAAAGGTCCTAAATGACTACCCTGGGGAACCCCAGAGGTTACTCTGATTGAGTTAGAAAGCACCGAGTTAAATCTGACACGCTGGCACCGATCCATCATATAAGCTTTAATCCAATTCAGAAGAATCGGTGGGAACCCAAGCAACTGCAGCTTATGTAGAAGAAGGCCATGGTTGACGGAATCGAAAGCTTTGCTAAAATCAGTATATACCACATCGGTTTGGCACTTGTTAACAAGCCCCACATTGACCAGAGTTGAGAATTCAAGCAAATTTGTACTGATAGACCGTTTTTTCATGAAACCATGTTGAGTTTGCGAAATAATTGAGCGGGAAAAATGCTGTAATTGAGATGTGATCATCATTTCAAACAGCTTAGGAATGGCTGATAGGTTTGAGAAAATGACCTTTTAAGTCAAGTATTTCTATATTTATAGCGTTTTTGTCAAACTAAATCATCTGCTACAAGCCAGTAGATTGGTCGGATATTTTTTCATCCACATAATCATATAGTTTAACATACGCACTAATTATGGCAATTTTGTTAAATTTATGACATGTAAATTTTTTTTATTTATTTATTTATAGTTCAACAAAGTACTGTTAAACTTTACAGAGATTGCGTAAGAAAAGACAATAAATTGTTTCTTATATCTAACAAAGAGGATTGTGTTGAGAATAGGTGGAAATACATGTTGTAAAGCAGGCAAAGGCTACGGAAGGGTGCATGATGCGCATAGTTTGTGAGACATGGCTGTAGATAAATCGGAACGAAATTTCTAGTTACACGTGCTGGAACAACAAAATTTATTTGCCCTAACAAAGCGCTTGAGTCGATCTCACCCGACAGCAGCTTGTGAAGAAAAATCACGCTATGGCAGATTCTACGATTTTTAAGGGAAGGGAGATCAATTAATCGAAGTCTATGCTCATATGGAGGAAGATGTCTGTTCGTATCCCAGTTGAGGCTACGGAGGGAAAAAATGAGAAATTGTTTTTGAACAGATTCCAGTTGGTCTTGATATATCTGATAATGCGGAGACCAGACACAAGAGCCGTATTCAAGAATTGGCCTAACCAGAGACACGAATAACTGTTTAGTGACGTAGGGGTCATCAAATTCTTTAGACCATCTATTGATAAAGCCGAGAACGCCTCTAGCTTTATTTGCAATGGTAGATATATGATTATTGAAGCATAACTTAGGCACGAATTTTATACCCAAATCGTCAACTGAGTAGATGCGCTCCAATAAAATATCATCAATCATATAGTCATACAAATAAGGTGTAATACGATGAAAAGTCATGTATTTACATTTATCCTTATTGAGAGGAAGATTATTAAGCAAGCACCAATTATTAAGACAATTTAAGTCCCATTGCAATAATAGAGGTGACACCGGGTCATCATATGACAAACAAAGCTTAAGATCATCAGCATACATTAGCACATGACAGTAAGACAAGGCATGTGGAATGTCATTGATAAATAAATTAAAAAGCAAAGGTCCTAAATGACTACCCTGGGGAACCCCAGAGGTTACTCTGATTGAGTTAGAAAGCACCGAGTTAAATCTGACACGCTGGCACCGATCCATCATATAAGCTTTAATCCAATTCAGAAGAATCGGTGGGAACCCAAGCAACTGCAGCTTATGTAGAAGAAGGCCATGGTTGACGGAATCGAAAGCTTTGCTAAAATCAGTATATACCACATCGGTTTGGCACTTGTTAACAAGCCCCACATTGACCAGAGTTGAGAATTCAAGCAAATTTGTACTGATAGACCGTTTTTTCATGAAACCATGTTGAGTTTGCGAAATAATTGAGCGGGAAAAATGCTGTAATTGAGATGTGATCATCATTTCAAACAGCTTAGGAATGGCTGATAGCTTTGAGAAAATGACCTTTTAAGTCAAGTTTTTCTATATTTATAGCGTTTTTGTCAAACTAAATCATCTGCTACAAGCCAGTAGATTGGTTGGATATTTTTTTCAAACACATAATCATATAGTTTAACATCTGCACTAATTATGGTAATTTTGTTAAATTTATGACAGGAAAATTGGCAACGTTAGAGCCTTTTTAAACCTAACAGTAACAGTAATCAAGCTATGAATGTATGTATATGGTGCTTCTTTTGGACATTTGCTCCAGAAATTGTCAAGATCAATATTAAAATAAATTAAGGTATATTCGACGGTCCTCAAGTAAATTTATTCAATGATGTTATATATAAAGCACTTTTAGAAGGTAAACAAAAATTTTAAATTTATTTTAAAACAACTTCGAATCTATTTTAAAATAAAAGAAGAAAAAATAAGAGGAGTGAAAACTATTATCAGCTTATTAAAAATATGTTATCATCATTTCAAAGTCTGGGTTGCAATATGTCCTTGAAAATGCACCTTTTGCATTTCTATATGGATGGAATTGGGCCTAAAGCTTTTCATTTACTTAGAAACAAACTTTGAATTATATATGCAGAACCCCAAAAGTCAGAGGATTTTAGAATAAAACAGCAGTGACAGTCCAAGTAACAACGCATAAAAACTGTTCAAAGTGAATCGCTGTAAGCTTAGTTAAAATTGAACAATGTTTTTGGCATCATAAAACAAAGTTACTTACTTTCACTATCTTAACGTAGCATTCCATGAATGTTATAAATCTACATTTTGATAAATATTAACTTAAGCCTATGTTATATCAAGTAGCCTTTTGATTATTCCTATAAAAATTTGGGGTTGGAATCTAGTTGTTCTCCCATAAAATTTAATGTTGATTTTCGGTTTAAAAAGGCCCTAACGTTGCCAATTTTCCTGTCTTAAATTTAACAAAATTACCATAATTAGTGCAGATGTTAAACTATATGATTATGTGTTTGAAAAAAATATCCGACCAATCTACTGGCTTGTAGTAGATGATTTAGTTTGACAAAAACGCTATAAATATAGAAAAACTTGACTTCAAAGGTAATTTTCCACTCTTTTGGCTTTTCTTTTACCGCGTGTTTGATTTTTCTCAGTTGCATTGACATGTTTACTTTCTAAAACGCTTCATAAACCCATCAACTTATGGTTAGTGTGGCCTCCAAAAATTCGAAAAGGTCAAAAAATCGAAAATATGTTTTTTTTCGCAATTTTTGTTTTGGTGATTGTTATTATTTTGGAATTAACCCCTTTCTCGGAAGTTATTACCTCTGTAGTTTTGTCTGTTTTGGGTGTATAGTACCGAAATGGCATTGCCCGTCATTTCCGTTCTACAATGTTTATATTTGGTTAGGCTTTCTTAATTCATTAAGCCTTTTTATAACGTATTCAGTTTTTCTTATTTTGGTTGACAGCCACGTAAAATAATTTACGACCACATAGACAAATTAACTAATAAATAATGGTCGTAGGTATCAAAAATTTTAATAAGATCATTGTTGTTATAGCTTCTTTAGTGCTGAAAGTATCAGCATGTTCTGCATTTGGTTTAAATGCAGCTAGCTATCTTTATCTATATACGATGATTCCAACAATTTACGCACGTTTTCGACTTCGTTTGTATCCTGAAGTTTTTGGATAATCGCGGCAATTGTTGTTTTATTTTGGACTCAATGAAGAGTTGAGCCGATTATTTTTGATTTAATGACTGCAACAGCGAGATTTTCATATGGTCCTTTTGTAAGGTTTACCAATTTTACTGCTATTAAAAATCGTTGTAAATGCAATTTTTTTTACGTCGAAGCCCTGCCGTTTAAGCCCTGCCGTCTAAGCCCTGCCGGCAACTGATGTGTCAGACATTGTGAAATGTTTTTGTTCTATTACGCTTGAGGTTGATGTTGAAGTGGAATCTTCTTTATCAGACAATTCAGGAAATGTTAATACCGCTTGAATTGTCCTCTCTTCATTTAAAACAAATTTGTTGCAGTATATTTTAATTTAACATGATGTATTTATCAGGGAACATAACGGTTATAAGATATAACTATAAAAATCAATTGTAATTAATCATTTTTGATTTATATTTTTAAAAATCAATCGATAAAATTATTTTTGATTTTTAATATTATTTTTAAATATTCATTTTTGATTTTTATTATAAAAAATCAATCATAAAACTCATGTGTGATTTTTTATTTAAAAAATCAATAATAAAAATCTAGATTGATTTTTTAAAATAAAAATCAAAAATAAAAATCACTGATTGATTTTTATTTTCTGGATCAGGAAAATAATATATGCCAAAAATACCGGATTGTACTATATAAAAGGAATAAAACATTCATATAAAATATTTTTTTATGGTAGATTTAATTAAAAAAAAAAAAAAAACGCACGCTCAACTCTAACTTGTGATCCTGGAACACAATGTACAATTTTGGCTAGTTGGTACAAATAAGAGTAAGGCTGGGTTCACACTGTTCGACGCATGAGACATGACAATCTAGTAGTCCCTTATGTTGTCTTGTTTTCATTTTGAATAGATTGTCATTTGACATACAAAACAATACAACATTAAGGCTTATTAGATTATCATGTCTCATGCGTCGAACAATGTAAACTCAGCCTAAAAGTATTTTTTCTCTTCCCAGTACTTCATAATATCAGTGTTGACATCAATCGGCTTCGGGTTGAAGGATGATTTTTCAGTAATAGCCTTTTTTAAGTCGTCGGATTCCGGTTCATACTCTTCATCCAATTCAAATGTGTTAAGATAAGCAGTGAGAAAGGAACAAGTTCTTTGATCTCCATGCATAAGCATACTTGAACTTTGGGATAAGTTATGCAGCATTGCAGAAGTCGAAGGCACTATCCTGAAAAAAGAAGGATATTAATGAAATTCTTTTAATTTGTATTGGACTTTTTAGAATAAAAAGTTCTTAGTATTTAAATTTTTATATTTACCTTCTCTTTCAATTCGAATGTCTTTTGCATCAGGATCTTGAAATGATTTTTTGCGTATGCCTGGGAAATTGGGTTCTTTAAAATCCGCCGGCTTTGTGGATCCAAATAAATGGCGGAAAGAGTAACTTCACGTTTCTCAAGGCACGTTGCTAAAAGCTGGCTGTTGTGTCCTTAGACTTCAGCGATAGCTTAAGCTCCATCCAATATATGTAGAAATTTCCAAAGAACAATTGATCAGCTTCAAATTTTTTTGTGCTAATATAGGATGGCCGCAACGTGTCAACCAGGTCAATTACGGTAGTCCATTCAGAGGGCAAATAATTTTCAGACAGCACCAACCCATCCTCACAAAAATTATTTAACACAGGTTGATTTTTATTTGAATAAAAATCACTCCTGAGTTTTATAATTGATTTTTTATAATAAAAATAAAAAATGAATAATTAAAAATAATTTTTTAAATAAAAATCAAAAATAATTTTTTCCAATGATTTTTATACTCTGTACCGAAGGTACAAAGAGTATATTGGGTTTGTGCAAATTTATGTAACAGCCAGAAGGAAGCATCTCCGACCCTATAAAGTATATATATTCTTGATCAGCATCAACAGCCGAGTCGATATAGCCTTGTCCGTCTGTCCGTATGAACGAAGAGATCTCAGAGTTGGTAAGAGATAGAGGTTTGAGGTGTATGGAACATATATTTCTTATACTTGCAGGCAGATCAAGTTTAGTTATGATTTTTGCCACGCCCCCTGCCTCCCCCGCAAATTGATAAAAACTTAATATCTTCCACAATTTTAGAGTTAAGTTGTTCAAACCTTCTAGACATATATTATACTTATGATTACTTATCGAGCTCCCATACATCGTTTTCCGATCAGATGAACGATGGTAGAGTTGCCACCCCCGCATTTGAAAAACAACTCAAATATCCCGCAATTTTGGATTTAGGTTGTTTGAACCTTCTAGACATATATTCTACTCAACATTACTTATCTAGCCCACATACATTGTTTTCCGATCAGATGAACGATGGTAGAGTTGCCACCCCAACAATTTGAAAAAATGGAATATCTTCCACAATTATAAAGACAGATTATTTGAGACTTAAAGCCATATACTCTACTCATCATTACTTATCGATTCACCATGCACCGTTTCCAGATCAAATGAACGATATTCGAATTATAAGCAAATTAAATAATTACGCTGGGCAGCACTGCCCGAAATCGTGATGGGCAGCACTTGCACAGTTTTTGTGACCCCACACTTTAAAGTTATTAGTTATTTACAAACAGGTACAGAGTATATTACAGTCGGGCTTGACCGACTTTCTTACTTGTTAAAAATAAAAATCCAAAATAACGGTTCATTACATATTTCCAAAGTCCATAAAAGAACAAATATATTCATATATTTAATGTATGTGTAGGACATCTGCATCCCAATGATTTTTTTAGTTAAAAATGTACTCCATAACCGTTATTTTCGGTCCCTTGTTTTTATTAAAAAAAGTTCCAATAAGATTTTTACAAAACACATTCCTTGGTTTGTCTTTGTCATAGGCAGAATTGTCTCTGAATTGAAGTTGACTTAATTCTAAGTCCGCGCAGCTGCGCTGTCGCAAACGCCTGCAGCGGAGCGGCTGTGTTATACATAATATATTTGCCAGAGAGGATGGCATATGCACATAAACAAAAATGTATTAGCTGCGACACTGGCTTATGCTCAGTTATGCTGACGCTGCATTTGAATATTAGTTGCCCAACGAATGATCGTATTTCTTTGCACTTGAAATGTGCTTGGGTCTTGGATACTGAATTTTTTAGCAACTTTAAATCATACAGACGGCCTTCTAGTTATTTTTAAATAATTAATTTTCTCAACACTTCCGATTGTTTTGCGGCTAGCGAAACTGAAAAGTTAAAAGTAAAAGATTCGTGTTCTGAATTCCGCATTGCGAAAGTTCCGACTAGTTCGATATGCGTATTAACAATCGATAGACGACTTTCGTTGGTTTAAGTGTTGTCAACCTATAAAAAACAGGAACAAATCGTACAAATTTGTATTGTTTTCCCTTGTGGTCTATAATTTGAGCGTGATGGAAACTCAGGAGATACAACTTGGCCAGCGGTAAATATTAATGCATCTAAAAATCAATTGGATAAATGCTATTGCATACTTCTACATTTTAGGCAGTAATAAAAATGTGGAGAAAAATGGTTGCCACCAGATCGCCCACAATCAAATCCCTTTTGGTTGCCACAAATTGTCCCTCTTCGAAGGATGGCCATAACTCCAGACAGTATGCAATGTAGGGAACCTGTGAGTGTGGCTCAGATCCCAGCTTCAATTCATAGGGCATGGCTGTTGCTTTAGCTGCTGTCAATCTTGTTCTGTCTTATTCAGTTAATGGACTAGACGCGCAGAAAAATGGCCTGGCGGCCCTGTTCTATATTGGCCAGTCACTCGTGATATCCATTCCATTCAAACAAAACTGTTAAGCGATTCACATGTGTCGTTTTAAATTTTTATGACAAGTTAGCTTGAAATTCTAATGTTGACAACACTTAAAATGGAGTAAAGATTATTTTAAGCAAAACAAGAGCCCAACTAAGTCCATCTTGCAACGTCTAAAACTTGAAATACAATTTTTGGGTTTTTATGTAAATTCTTTGCAAATAAAAATCTACCATTTCAGATGGTGAGAGTTTGGTTTTCCGATTTTACCTTATGGAGGGACACTCTAATGCACAAAAAACACAACTATCAGCCTTGCTTTCAATTCTACTTACTTTCCGCAAAACAATCAAAAGTGTCGAGAAAATGAATTATTTAAAAATAACTAGAAGGCCGCCTTTATTATTTAAAGTTGCTAAAAAATTCAAAATTGATCAAAGAATAATGTTTAGCTAACTCCAAGCTAATTGGTAGAATTTCCTTTAGTGAAAAATGCAACTTGATTGCAGACCAAACGCGGTGTTCTTTGCACATTGATTTTCGACAACTGAATTTATTTTCAAGCAAATGGTTAGATCTCTGCCTAGCTTCTCTGCAGCGCGCAAGCTAGCATAGAAAGAAGATAGAGTACAATATTATGTGAAAGTACGCTTAAGAAATTAGTAAGTACGAGTAATTCACAAGTTTCTCTTACATTTTATGTTTAGATACATTTCAATTACAGGCTTAACTAACTATATTCATTTATATACATTTCATTTGCAATTTTATATGATCTGACTAAACATCGGCCGCGTTGAAGGGTACCGGCCTTCAATCTATGGGAAGTGGAGCTAGTCGCTGTATAGCACTTTTGCAAATGCCCCTTTTTGTTCTAACTTCTGCTACTCGTACTTGCCATCAGATCCAGCAATGACAACGACGACGCCTAGAAGCCACGTTTGCGACAGAGCGTTGTCCTCGTGTATTAACACGATCGTTCCTTCTTCTAGGTTCTGCTGATCTTTGGTCCACTTCCGTTTCTGTTGTAGGCTGAGAAGGTATTCTCGAGACCAACTGGTCCAAAAGCGCTCCTTGATCGCGGACACGAGCCGCCATCTGCTCAAGTAGGACAGCTTGTCGTCGCTCACGCGCTGAGCGAATACGGGAATACGCTTCGAGCGTTCTGCCTCTTATTAGATGGGCTGGGGTCACGACTTCTACGTCGTTCGGGTTGGTAGTATCGGACACGATCGGGCGCGAGTTCAACACCGCTTCGACCTCCACGATTACGTGCGAGCTCGTCTTTGCTCATCAGCGCGCTGCCGATGGCCCGTATCGAGATGCTTCGCGGACTTCCGCGGCCTCCCACAGGCCGCCGAAATGAGGCGCGCGAGGGGTAATGAAAACGAATTCCGTTCCGCGAGAAGCAACATGATTGATCACTGCATCCTTGTGAGCGGTGAATTCCTTCCTGAGATCTTGAAGTTCTCGAGCAGCTCCGACAAAATTGGTGGCATAGTCGCAATACAAGCGAGCCACAGGGCCGCGACGTCCTAGAAACCTGGAGAGACACATAATGAAGGATTTAGATGTTAAGTCATTAACAATTTCCAAATGCACAGCTTTTACAGGCGGCTTGCCGCGCAATTTCAAAGATACTTTAATCGGACCACAGAAGTCCACTCCACTGACTTCGAATGGAAACTTTCCATTAAGCCTATCAGTGGGTAAATTTCCCAATTTTTGAGATAATAAGCGGGGTTTGTATCGGAAACACAATATACATTGGCGTACGATAGTGCTGCACGTGTGACTTGCATTTACAATCCAGATTTTGTGTCGGAGCATGCTGATTAAGACTCTTGGTCCGGCATGATGGTTTGACCGATGCAGATGCTGTATGTAGAGTTTTGTAAAATTACAATTTTTGGGCATAAGCAAGGGATACTTGGCATAGTATGGTAAAGGAGCATTTAGCAAACGACCACCAACCCGCAAAAGAGGAAAATTTCTGTTTCCGTATTGATGTTTCCGGATAAACGGAGTCATTTTCTGATATCTTGCTTGCAGTATCGCAGCCCTTTCCAATATTCGAAGTTCATCTGCAAATGCGATTTGTTGAGCACTGTGCACTACAGCTAAAAACGAGTGGTTCAACACCTGGGCAGTGATGGCTGTGGATGAGTAGTGACCTCCTTTTCTTCCTCGAACAAACCGCAGGAACTATGAGACTATCCGCAGGACTTTTAAATATGAATATTGGTTCTCAATTAGCGTTAAAATTCGATCATGCTCACTATCGGCCGCGATGAGAACTGTTGCTGATGTGCGTTTTTCCAAAGACGATTGCTCATCTGACAACTCGAAGTGAGGGTTTCTGGGCCAAAACTAAATTTCCTTTTGCAAGAATGTTGGTCCCTCAAACCAAAATGAATCATTCAGCTCGCTGATTGCACAACCGCAAGAGACTAAATCAGCGGGATTTTCCTTGGTTGGTACATGACGCCAAAGTGCGTCTGATGTAAGCTCCTGAATGTCTGCAACACGATTTGCCACAAAAGTATTCATAGTTGAAGGATGCTGCTGCAGCCAATGCAGCGCTATCTAATCGATGTCTTCGCTAACCGTCTCCCAGAGTTTAGCCAGCAAATGTGCAGCACAAAACTCTAACCTGGGAATAGACTTTGTTTTCAATGGTGAGACTCTAGACTTGGCGGAAAGCAGACGGACTGATACACTTTAACTCCAACGAACTCGAGCGTACAAGCAGCAACCATATGCTCTAGATGACGCATATGCAAATCCTTGAGTTGTCCCAATGTGTCGTGGAATTGAAATTTTATCGAGCTCCAAAAAGCAAGCAGCCATTATCTCCCAACTCTGCAGCAGTTCCTTTGGGAGCGGATCGTCCCAACCGAGCTTGCACAACCATAACTGCTGAAGGAGAATATTAGACTTTGTTGTTATTTTGCTTAACAAGCCAAGAGGATCATAGAGACTAGCTGAGAAAGATAAAATTGAACGTTTGGTGGGGACGTCGTTTGTGTCAAAGTCCATTAAGGAGAACTTAAATACATCTGAATTGGGGTTCCAAGTGAGACCTAATGTCTTCGTATCTTCTTGTTCTCCGAGTGTGACAGGTGTATCCGTAGACTCGACAGCGCTAAATTGGAGATTTGATGCCCACTTAGCAAGAGATAATCCAGCTGAGTCCAGGATTTCTATAAGATGCAACTCCTCTGGCGTATCGGCCCCTGATAGAAGGTCGTCCACATAGAAATCTCTGACCAGCACTTGTGAACCAATCGGATGAGACTTAGCATATAGCTCGCTAAGGTGCTCTTAGCAACGAATTGCTAATAATGAAGCAGATGCTGTACCGTATGTTACCGTACTTAGACAATATATTTGTAGAGAATCTGTAGTATTCTCTAGCCACACAATCAGCTGAAACTGTCGCTGATTCTCGTCAATTTCAATTTGACGGAACTTTTTCGTAACGTCCGCTGTAATGGCAAACGGTCGAAACCGGAACCGCAAGAGGGTTGATAATAATCATGGTTGATTGTAGGCCCAACCATTTGCAAATCATTTAAAGATATGTGAGATGACGATTTGCTAGATGCGTCAAAGACTACTTGAAGTTGAGTCGACGTACTTTGCGGTCTTAGCACACATTGATGAAGTATGAAATAATGTGGCTCTCTCGGAATCTGGCTATCGACTAGAGTCATGTGACCTAAAGATATGTACTCCTTCATAAACGAGACATACATCGCATGTACATCCGGTTGGTTTCCTAATCTTCGCTCGAGGGACAAAAATCTCCTCTTTGCTGTTTCGAACGAACGGCCTAGACAAGCTGGATTGGATTTAAATGGTAGTGAGACACTTAGCCGACCCGAGGGTTTTCGTAAAATCGATTCTGTAAACGATTTCTCGCAAAGATTTTGTTCTGGGGTGTACATTTTTGCATCAGACGCATTTGGAATTTCTTCCAACTCCCAGAATTTATGCACTAATGCATCAAGTGGACAAGGATCATGTAAAACGCTTAGCATGTAGAGATTGACTCTTTAATGACTTATATCGGCCTGATACAATCCATCCGAACACGCTGTTTTGCAAAATTGGTTTGTCGCTGCCACATTTAATGTGGCCTGAAACCATTAAATCGAAAAATGCATCTGCTCCTAGAAGTAGATCAACGCGCTGAGGCTTATAGAACATCGGATCTGCGAGTTGAACTTGATTAGGAATAGCCAAATCAGTAGCCTGAATTGCCCTTTGTAATGCGCTTGTCGCAGACTTTTCGGGGTACCTGTAGAAGTATATTTTTCTCTTGCATCCGGAAAGTAGGCAAATTTTTGACGGATTTTATCCAATTGCCTAATAGTATGCAATGATAAATTCGCATTAGTTAGTATTAGCAATAAAGATAATTGTAGTTATTAAAACCAGCACTGCGACAGTGACTAGCATTTCGCAACTCTGCAAACAGCTTAGCAGCTGGATAGAGTTAATTGGAATTTCCTTTTCCGTTTTGGCTGCCATCCAGTGAAGTTCAAAAAAACCCCTCGCCTCGCGCAACCCGAGGGCGAGCACGGCCCCCCGGAAGAGCCGACGAAAGAACACGAGGACACCGACCCGCCCAGACGAAAAAGACCACCGGGGAGGGAGACCCGAAAACCCCCCCACCACCCCCCCGAGCCAAGGACCCCCCGCCCACGCCGCGCCCGACCGCTCCACGACGGTGTTCTGTGAGGACGGTCCGGAGTCGCTCGCCTGAAAGGGGTCCGAAGGGGCCGTCGAGCAACGGCACACAACACCCGGGGGCGGGCCGGGCTCGTAGCCAACTGGGTCGTGGGAGGTCCCGTGACTCGGTGTTCGAGGTTTAAGTTCCTCGGTTCATCTGTCTGAAGCTGGGGGTCTGGAGAATCTTCCGAGCCGCGAGTTCCTTCACTGAGAACTTTGCGAGATCTTGGCTTTCCAGCTCCTCGGAAGGAACATCTGCAGCCTGCTCGCCTCCCTGGTTGAGAAAAAAACGCTGGTCAGCTCCCCTATGTCCACAGGCTTTCCCCTTCCCGGGGGAGGGACAGGACCAGGGGAGATTGAGGGGAGGGAACGACGCTGACTCCAATCGGAGGGGCCGGGCGTTCGAACATGACAGTGCTACGACGACGATTAAATTACTTTCAACGACGTTCGGGAGAGTCTTCAAGACCCCAGACACCACCTGCTTGAGGTGAAAAGAGAGGCAACCTCCTTCCTGAATTCGTTCTGCTCTGTTCAGAGACAACTTGGAGGACAGGAACAAAAACCACCCCGTTCGTTGTTGCTTCCCCTTGTGTGAGCGCCGACCGAGACAATCCTCCCCCGCTCCGCGACCTCCGCCGTTCGTACGTATCGTGACAGCACCTCAGACTTCGCTTTGTCTTCATTACTGATTGTTAAGCATACAGACCTTTTGGAGCAGACAGACCTTGTGCCTCTAGTCCTGTGTTTACCGACCCCCTCCCCCAGCCGACAACGTCTCTCCCTTGGACGGCCCCCCTGAACTGAGCCGGGCCACCACCCCCCGTCGCGTCGCGCCCCACCCCCCGCCCGTCACCCGCCCGTTCCGCCCCCCCTCGACGCCCCCGCCCCGACGCCCTCCCGACCACCCTACCCCCCCCACCCCACCTCCCCACCGACTCCCGCCCCACGCCCCCCCACCACGCCTGCTCGTGTAGTGGCCCCCAGACCTCCCCCTCCGCTCCAGCACCCCCTCCGCCGCTCCTTCCTCCAGCGCTCGGCGCCCCTCCGCCACCCACCTAGCCGCCCCCGCCGGCTTGCCACCCGGCGTCCTCCTCGCCCCCCCCCCTCCTGACCCCCCGCCTCACGTTTCCCTTTCCGGCGACCTCGGCCTCTCGCACCCACCCCCCACCCCCCCCCGCCCCCCACCCCCACCCCCCCCCGCCTCCCCTCTGTCTGCCGCCCTCGCCCTTCCACGAGTCCCTCCGCACCCGAGGTCTTCCCGACCGCCCGCCCCTCCCTTTTTCCGCGCGTCCCCCCTACCCCCCCGCTCCCCTTGTGTCCACTCGATCCTCCTGAGAGTGTCCACCGGCCCCCACCACACCTCCGCCGTGACGCCCCCCCTCGTCCGCTGCTTGCGGCGGCGCCTCCTTTATCCCTTCCGTTTGTTTGGGGACCGGCCCCCTGTTTGTATTCTTGAGTCCCCGAGGCGGGCTCACCCACGACAGCCCCCGTCCCTACTGGTCGGCGTATCCGAGTCCGCTACTGACCGACGCCCCCCGCCCCTCGCCTTCCACCTTTGAGGGTTTTGATGCCCCCCACACCCGCCGCCCCCGCCCGACCCTACCCCGCCCCGAACACACCCGCGCAACCCCCGGCCCCGCCCCGCTGCCCCCCCCCGCCCCCCGCGCGCGGCCACCGCATTACCAAAGAAATTACAAAAAAAAAACAAATTTTTTTTTGTGAACTTATACAAGTTAAAATAATTTTTCAGTAGATTTTTCTTGTCAGCCGACTGACCATGTGTATCTCTAACCTCTAGGTTTGGCCCTTAGTGCCTGTTGGTACTTCTTGGGCATCCCAATCTGCCTAAGTACCTAATGTACTCCAAGTGTACCCCCAAACACGCACACACCTTTGCGTTGTAGAGATAGGCCAAGATCTGGCTGGTATCGGTCCACAAGTGATTTAACTTTTTTGGATGTCATCCACATATGTTCCAGAACACCAGCAATAAAGTTCTCGACGGTCCTCTTTCCATCAATTGATCATTCAGTGATTGCTTTGTGTGTGTGCTATGTGAAGTGCCTTCGTGAACTTTAAGCCGCCTAGTAGCTACTGATCCACGCGCAGCGAAAATTTTTTGTGTGTGAATTGTCAAGAGAATAGCCTTAACCTAATGTCTCCACCCACATATAGTTCTTCCCTTGAGACACATCCAAATCAGAAAAAAAGGAACCTAAAATGAAAAAAAATTAATTATATAAACGAGTAATTGTGCAAAAATAAAAAGTGTTGGCAAAATGAGGTTAGTCTGAAAGAGCACCCAATGCATACAGATAAAATATGTGAAAAAAATTTCATCCAGCGTCCCACCCACTCTAAATTCGGTTTTCGTTTTAATTATTTTAAAATTATTATTGAAAAGAAAAATTTAAAATTTTTAACCATCATACCCTAACCTCCACAAGAGGGGTAAATTAAATTAAATGTTTTTTTTTTGTGCGAACCCCCTGCCATCTAATGAAATTATTAAACAAATTTTCCTACCAACAAACAATACAAAATATAGCAACCATCAGCCGCAACATTGAGAGCGCTTTCAACGTTGGACTTTGTGGGGTAAGTGATCGGCTTCGGTCGTAATAAACATTGCATAATTATATTTTATTTCATTTAATTGGCAAACAAAATAAACACATAATTCCACATTCCATTTGCTTAAGCGCAGCTTTCTGATAAGCTTCAACTTTATAGCAGTTAATGATCATTAACCACTGTGGATAGCAACAGTTTTTTTCTTTGATTGCAGTAAAATTTTTTTTAATCTTTGTTTTGGTCTTAATCTTTGCGTTTAGTAAATGTCTTAGCCTTTACCATATCATACGTATGCATTTTGCATTGAACTGAATTGAATTAAATTTTTTTTGTACTCGCTTGCAGTATGATCAACCAAAGGTTTTATTGTAATAAACTTAAACTCTCAATGAAATTCTAAGATAATTTTTTTTTGAGAAGCCATGCGTCAAACAAAGATGCCTAAGTCTTAGACAAAGTGTGTGACTAGGGATCACCGACCTGCGATGGGTCATCCGGCTTTCCCCGACCCAAAAACATACCCAAAAACATAACAGGCTGTCAACACCATCTGACAAGTTTTCGTATTTGACTTTGAGTTTTTATTGTTTTCATCCCATCCCTCGTCCGATTAATTGTTAAACTCTAGGAAGACAATAATTGCTTCGCTTTATTGCGTAGAACATAACAATTAATTCATGTGATTTAGCCAAGATTTTCTGGATGCGTTATAACTAGAAGTTATAACTCCGTGGTCTGCAGTTGCTTTAACCATTTGTATCCTTGTGTTTCGGCAATTTGTGTTTAGTGGACGTAGTTTATTGGTTTAACGTGGAAAACAGTGCTTCGGCCATTCCGTCTACTAATACAACTAAGCCGTCATACCCTACAGATTGACTGTAGCTACAAATTATTGCGTAGTTAGTCAACAGATCCCTTCCCATCTATCCAAATTTTTAAGGATAATTCGACTCAGACGGTCTGACCTTTTTGTTGTGATCGTGAGTGGCAGAGAGGAAATGTGGCGTCCTTGTTTATGAGTTTCTCTGTCTGCGCTTCGTTTCCAATAAAGGGCTCGGACACTTTTGAGCCGGAATGCGAAACCTTTGGCCTAGATTCGTTAAAAAACTGTTTGTTAGAATCGGGAGTCACATGAAGATCACCTGTTGCCGTTTGCCTCTTGATATTTTTCTGTGTTCCGAGTTCTACAAATAGAATATATACTTCTTAGCCGTAACTTTTTATTTTTTTGTCTCATTTTCGTTTTTCGATTCTTTGTTGAGATCGCGATTGGCCGGGAGATCACATGTTGCCGTTTGCCTTGTGATCTGTGTTGGAGCCTCGTATCCGACAAAATAAACTCCAAATTCGGAATTCCTACTATAGAAGTCGAGATCATAGATTGTGACTCTGGATTCAGGTTTGGTGGATTATGTGCTACAGCCTGCCGATTAATAGTCTATGTGATCAAATTCTTCCTTTTCTTGCATCGTTCTTCTACAGGATTAGCTGGTGTCAACAAATATTTTTAGCATTCGGTTTGATTGCATGGCATTCCATCAATTTATGATTTATTTGATTTTTGATTAATTCTTTGGATTTATTTTTATTTTTTTTTTTTGATAACAATATTAAGTTTTTTTTCCTTTTATTTCTCAACTTTATGTTTAACTTAGGAACTCTTGCAACCTAAATCTTTAAATCTTCCTGTTACTCTTAGATAATATTAAACTAATATAGATTTTTAGGTAAGCAATTCTCTAAAAATGGTACTGTCGCATAGCACAGAGAACTTGAACGCATCCTCTTCTTCTACTACTGGCCTTCATTGTTATATCTGTTCAGAAATAATTGTTTACCAAGCCCAGTTGTTAGCCACCAGTAGTGGTCACAACTTCCATAGAGTGTGTTTTAATAAGAAAGTTGGCAAGAAGAAAAAGTGCCCGGTTTGCAAAGAACATTTAGAAAATTTAAATTTGGCTTCAACCGAAAACTTAAGCGCTCCTCAGGCATCTTCTTCAAAAGTGCGGTGTCCATCAATTCTTCAATCGCTACAGACGAGGGCTCAAAGTAAAAGAAGCAAAGTGGCAAGAAATTTAGATATGATTAATCTAGATGATAATCAACAAACACCAATCTCTACTCACGCGCAAGAAAACGAACAGTTTGCTATGTCGGACCTACAGAGAACTATAGCTGAATCCATGGCAGCCGCAATGGCAGAACAAGGTAGAATTCTAGCAGCCAGCATGGCTGAGCAAACTAAGCGGCTGACTCATGCAATAACATCGGGATTACAATTAGGTTCTACCGCTTAGGTGCCCAATAGGTCACCCGTTCAATATCCAACTTTAATTGAAATGGGATAATCAGGTTTTACATCAAATGCCACGAGTTTCTCAACCACGTCCATCCCAAGCACAGCCATTAAGACAAGGTATTACTCCACCGTTGTCCGATTTAAGGCCTGACAAAATAAGTCAAATTAGGGCCAACTGGAAATTAAGGTTTTCAGGTAAAGGATCTCTATCAGTAGATGACTTCTTGTACCGAATTGAAGCCTTAGCCTCTCAAACATTAGGTGGCGATCTGAATTTAGTAGCTCTCTATGCCAGTAACCTGTTTGAAGGAAGCGCCAGTGAGTGGTATTGGCGCTATCATAAGCGTGAACAGCATCTTAGTTGGCAACCATTATGTACAGCCCTGAGAGGTCAGTATAAGGATACCCGAACTGACCGTAATATTCGCTCGGAGATCGAGCAGCGCAAACAGCGAACTCAGGAGTCATTCGATGACTTTTACGGTGTTATAGCTGCGTTTGCTGATAAACTTTCAGAACCAATGTCTGAAGCCGCGCTGGTCGAGACGTTGCGAGCAAGCCTACATTCAGATATTCAGCATGAGATTCTTTATGAACCGGCATGCACCATAGTACAGTTACGGTCTCTAGTGCGTACGCGTGAAATATTCATGTAAACGCAGCAGAAATCTCAGTTCCAACCGAGCCAAATTTCACGTAGACAAGTGTGTGCCGTTGAAGGCCAAGTAGATACAGGCGTAGGTAGCTCGGATGAGGAGGAGGTAGACTATGAGCTATCCGCCATTGATTTGACCTGCTGGAACTGTGGTGTCAAAGGACACCGATACCAAGAGTGTACCGCAGAAAGAAAAGTTTTTTGCTATGGATGTGGTAAAGCGGACACATACAAACCTAGTTGCCGCACTTGCAATACTAATCAAGCAAAAAAGTAGCGGCCCGTGTACAGCCGAGAAGTGCACGTCGTCAGTTGGTGTCCAGGGGGACAAATACCGACTAAAAGCAGCTTCCAAAATGATTCACCCAATTTTCCCTGATGTTCTACCAATACCTGACATACATTTTTGTTCGCCAACCGAACACCTTCCCAATAAAATAGAACGATCTCGAATCCGTAGGAAATTATTCAAATCAAGATTAAAGACTGAAGGGAAATCCCTGTTATCAGCCATAGTATGAAAAATGGGGGACTATCGACCATACGCACAAGTAACGATTTTAGAAAAGGTTGTAGTAGGTTTACTTGAAACTGGTGCTTCGATAAGCTGTATAGGTGGAAAGTTTGCGTCAGAACTACAACAATCAAATATACCTTACAAACCATTAGCATCCTCAGTGCGAACGGCAGATGCGCAATCCCAAAATATAATTGGCCGAGTGAAAACGCACGTTTGCTATAAAGGCGAGTCAACAGCCATTATTTTATATATAGTCCCATCTCTTTCTGGCGATCTGTACTTAGGTATTGACTTCTGGTCTCAATTTGACTTTTTGCCCCCTTCGCTCGTGTCCCATGAGTTGAATGTCTCAGCAATAGAGGAACCTCAGTTGAGACAGTTAACTGTGTCACAACTACAGTCGCTTAAGAACACAATAAATTCATATCCGTCTTTTACCAAAAAAGGGTTAGGGCGTACTACACTCATTGCTCATACGACCGACGTGGCAGACGCTAAGCCTATAAAACAGCGTCATTATGCCGTCTCTCCGGCAACAGAGAAATTAATGTACGCAGAGCTAGATCGAATGCTTGATCTTGGCGTAATAGAGGAGTCGAACAGTGCCTGGTCTTCTCCTGTGGTGTTGGTTAAAAAATCGGGAAAAGTCCGTCTGTGCATTGACAGCGGAAAGGTCAACGAACAGACTGTCAAGGACGCATACCCAATGCCACTAATTGATGGAATATTGGGTCGGCTTTCAAAAGCGGAGTACATCACAAGTCTCGACCTTAAGATGCATTTTGGCCGATTCCGCTCGATCCCAAATCGCGGGACAAAACAGCTTTTACTGTGCCTGGTAGACCCCTATACCAGTTTAAAGTCAATGTCTAGATTGATGGACAAAGTGATACCTGCTAACCTTAGGAACGAAGTTTTCATATATCTAGATGACTTATTAATTGTGTCGGATACCTTTGAGCGTCATTTACAAGTTTTAGAAACTGTGGCAACCCATTTGGAGCAGGCAAATCTGACAATTAATGTTGAAAAGAGCAAGATCTGCCGCAAAGAGGTCTGTTATCTGGTTCACATAATTGGAAATGGCTTGACCTAAACTGGCTATCTGCAATTTAAGATTCTCCATAAGAAGGGTAGTCTAAACATAGTCCGACTAACCATGTGTATCTCTAACCTCTAGGTTTGGCCCTTAGTGCCTGTTGGTACTTCTTGGGCATCCCAATCTGCCCTTGTACCTAATGTACTCCAATTGTACCCCCAAACACGCACACACCTTTGCGTTGTAGAGAGAGGCCAAGATCTGGCTGGAATCGGTCCACAAGTGACTTAACTTTTTTGGATGTCATCCGCACATGTTCCAGAATATCAGCAATAAAGCTCTCGACGGCTCTCTTTCCATCAATTCATCATCAAGTGATTGCTTTGTGTGTGAGCTGTGTGCAGTGCCTGCGTGAACTTTAAGCCGCCTAGTAGCTGCTGATCCACGCGCATCCAAAATTTTTTTGTGTGAATTGGCAAGAGAATAGCCTTAACCTAATGTCTCCACCCACACGTTGAGACACATCCAAATCAGATAAAAAAGGAACCTACAATTTTTTATCCACGTGCCAGTGCAAATCATATGAAAAATTTATTCATATGGCCCCAATAATGGCCTAGAAATCAAAAATAAAATAAAGCAACCCTCGAAAATGTGTCTTTAAGAAGAGAAAAAAAAAATTAATTATATAAACGAGTAATTGTGCAAAAACAAAAAGTGTTGGCAAAATGAGGTTAGTTTGAAAGAGCACCCAATGCTTGCAGATAAAATATGTACAAAAAAAATTTAATTTTAGATTAATTCAAATTAACAATCATTTCATCTAGCGCCCCACCCACTCTAAATTCGGTTTTCGTTTTAATTATTTTCAAATTATAATTGAAAAGAAAAATCACCATCATACCCTAACCTCCACAAGAAGGGTAAATTAAATTAAATGTTTTTTT
The DNA here is from genome assembly GCA_018904225.1 of Lordiphosa mommai. Lineage (NCBI taxonomy): Eukaryota > Metazoa > Arthropoda > Insecta > Diptera > Drosophilidae > Lordiphosa > Lordiphosa mommai. The sequence goes on from JAEIFT010000072.1 coordinate 428,598, forward strand.
TTGTGCGAACCCCCTGCCATCTAATTAAATAATTAAACAAATTTTCCTACCAACAAACAATACAAAATATAGCAACCATCAGCCGCAACATTGAGAGCGCTTTCAACGTTGGACTTTGCTGGGGTAAGTGATCGGCTTCGGTCGTAATAAACATTGCATAATTATATTTTATTTCATTTAATTGGCAAACAAAATAAACACATAATTCCACAACAACAAGTATGAATTCAATATTTACCCAGTGCCAGCCTGATCAGCTGTTCGTTTATTATTTTTTTTGCTTTGCTTAAGCGCAGCTTTCTGATAAGCTTCAACTTTATAGCAGTTAATGATCATTAACCACTGTGGATAGCAACAGTTTTTTTCTTTGATTGCAGTAAAATTTTTTTTAATCTTTGTTTTGGTCTTAATCTTTGCGTTTAGTAAATGTCTTAGCCTTTACCATATCATAAGTATGCATTTTGCATTGAACTGAATTGAATTAAATTTTTTTTTGTACTCGCTTGCAGTATGATTAACTTAAGGTTTTATTGTAATAAACTTAAACTCTCAATGAAATTCTAAGATAATTTTTTTTTGGGAAGCCATGCGTCAAACAAAGATGCCTAAGTCTTAGACAAAGTGTGTGTCTAGAGATCACCGAGCTGCGATGGGTCATGCGGCTTTGGTGATCACGGTAGGGAGGGCAAGTGGCTGCCTGTCGCAGTCGCAGCTGCCACAACATCTTCGCAGCTAACACACCAAGCAGCTAAACTTATTTCTCTTCTTTCTCTAATACTATTCCTTCCTTTCTACTCTCCCAATATTGACAAAGAGTCAGATTTTCGCACGCGACTTTTATTAAAATTTTCTATCTAGTCAGCGAGTAGGTAGCGCAATGTACAATGAAAACCCACACCCTTTACCGACGACCATAGGAGCCGGAACCAGCGCGTGCTACATTAGTTGCTACACCCTACATCAGCTCGTCCGACTGTACATATGATTCGTTGTATGTTACACCTTTCAGGATGATAGGATGAGATGGATGGAAGAACACTAAATTGTGCATCCATTTGGAAATCAGTTACTCTTGATGCAACCGTAGTCTGGACTGTATGCTCAGTCGAAGAATTTGATTTCTCGATTGCTAGTAATCGAATCTCTTTTCTTGTTCGTTGAAGCTTCAAAGAATTGGCCAAACTTTCTATTATAAAGTTGACCAGAGACCCCGAATCTAATAACACTCTTGCGACTTGATAGTCACCGAGTTGACCCTTAATCTTTACTAAAGCTGTAGCTAGAACGACCTGATCCGTTTTATCTGACAAAGCATGGTTAACAGACGATGTAGGAAGTTCCTGTTGAGTGGCTAACGCAGTTTGGGTAGGTACTAATTGAGCTGGAGCAGATTGCAATGGGTCTGATGCATATCTATGCAACAATGCGGCTTGGAGCAAACTCGACAATGTGACGATTTGCAAGTTGCCACATTATGTCCCTTTTTGAGACAATTAAGGCACAATGGGAAAGTTTTAGCGAACTTGTATCTATTAGCAAGCGAAGTTGTATTAAACGAAGAGCACGAATTGATTTGCAGAAAACACATTTGTTAATAAAGAAATTTTACTGTAGTCGAGCGATTCCTCCCAACGTGATCGCGTTGCCCACAGACAACAACGACTCATAGATCGCTGTTACAGTATCGACCATAAACCTTAAAGCCAAAGCAGACGGAGTAGATATTGAGGGTAGTTCAAACAATTTTGAAATACTTTCAAAGAAAATTTAGCAATCATTGTCGTACACTTATTTCAACGTAGCTAAGGCCTTCGGATAGTTACTCTTTGTAACTTGAAAGGCTTTGACCGTACCCAGAGCTTCTTTTTCAAGACATGCGAGAAGATGGTTGATTTTTTCGACATTTGTCAACATGTCATCATCATCGACTTAGCTTTCGAACAACCCTACGAAGTTTTTATACTCTGAGTAGGTCCCGCTAAATCTTTGCAACTTCATTTGTGGCAGTTGTCTGTGATGAAAACTCGATCCGTTTAAAGTAGAGTTTGCTATGGTTTTTTGCATTGAATTTGTAACATCACGCTGTGGAGTTCCTCTGATAGATTTCAGCAGAGCCTTAGTAGTCACACACAAATCTTCCAATTCTTCACAAGATGATAAACTAGGATTTATTTTATCCAATGCCCACTGTACCTTCAACGCCTTTTCCACATACTCGTTCAATATTTCAGTACGATATTCCAATTGAAACGAGTCCATTGAAATGGTTCCAGTGCTAATGGAGTTTTTAATACGCGATATGTTAGCGAATAATAATTCTCGCTTTTGAAGCAGGTTAATTTCATCATCTTCTTTTACAAAGGAAGTGTTGCCGTTACGCTTCTTTGACATGATCAATTTTATGTATGCTACTAACAATCACCTTTATATAAAGCAACCCTCGCTACGTCTATATATGTGTATAAAGGCTTCACTGTTAGGAATATGATTAGCCCAAAACGAAGATTTGACTTCAAAGACAAAGGTCTTTAACTTGCTTGACGACAAGAATACAACCAAAAGGAATGAAATAATAACAGCTGATGCAGCAGCCAAAATATATGTGCACACACAATGCCCGTTAAACTTATTTGCGCAGGCGTAGCAACGGCACCTTAACCAATACAATTGTGCTTGTGTGTGTGCGCTAGTTATTACTGCAATGAAGAGTCACCCTCAAATAACCTTCAAATTACCATTAGAATAAGATGTATGTCCAATGTACATATGTGCAATTTATTTATTTTTACCACTTTAAGACCGGGATCAAACTTCCGTCTTCAATAGTCCCATGGATCTATTGAGGGTAATAAATAAGACTTGTTACCTTATTATGAGAGCTGGCCAAATGCCATTTGCAATGCTGGCAACAATCCATGTATCCAGCAACAACAACAAGAAAAGAGTACTCGACTTGAGACTGAATTGTCCAATCCAAACGTCCAAGCAAGTCCAAATGTAAACCTGTTTCCAAGTCAAGTTTACAACAAGATGAGCAGCCGTAGTTTCCAATAATCCAAGATCCGCGATGGGTCCACCCGGGGGAGCCAAAATGTTTAGCTAACTCCAAGCTAATTGGTAGAATTTTTTTTAGGGAAAAATGCAACTTGATTTGCAGACCAAACGCGGTGTTCTTTGCAGAATGATTTTCGACAACTGAATTTATTTTCAAGCAAATGGATAGATCTCTGCCTAGCTTCTCTGCAGCGCGCGAGCTAGTATAGAAAGCAAAGAGAGTAAGAAGGATAGAGTAAAATATGATGCGAAAGTGCGCTTAAGAGATTACTACTTTATTGCGTTATATATGTCGAGTAATTCACAAGTTTCTCTTGCATTTTATGTTAAGATACATTTCAACTACAGGCTTAACCAACTATATTCATTTATATACATTTCATTTGCAATTTTGTAGGATCTGACTAAACAAATAATAATACATTTTTTTGTCTGAGTAGCTTATGTTTATGAATGCAAAATTTACGATTTACTTTTCATTTCCTACCTAATGCCAAAACGTTTGAACCCACAAAAGTCTTTCGGTTTACGTTTACCAGAACACGAATCAATTCCACTTTCGAAAAGATATTGCGGAAGTGGAATTGGGAACAAGGCAGTATACTTATTAGGGTCGAGCAAAAATTACACAACAACAACACACAGCTCATTTAAAAAAAACCACACTCAGCAAGCAAATAAAATAGAACGCACTTGTAATACGTGTCTCCTTTTGCTTTTCGAGCTTGGACGCCGGCGTCACCTCATTTGTGAAAAAGATTCGTCAGAATATTTATATTAAAAGTGTTGGGCACAAAAGGTGTTACATTTATTCGAGAAAATATGTCAATTAAAGAAAGAGAAGCCAATATATTGCCGAGTTCAAGCTCTGATGCTGTGACAGTTAACAATATTATTAGTCATGCATTTAAATATATCACAATATAGTTTGTACATTAAAAAAAGCAACATAGAAAACTAACAAGTCCTTAAAGTTTCTATATGGGAAACAAAATGGAAACGAACAAACCCACTCTTCAATTATCGCAAAAGTAAACGTCTACGACACGCTTTCGAATCCGTATTTGACACTTTTTCGACAGCAACCATGAATCAAAAGCGAATCAGTTTTTTGTACATTATCGCTATCGAGAAAATGTCGAGAACGGATTTGAAAACAGGTAATACTTTTCGGATCAAAATCGGAACACATTATGGATAGTTTTGTAAGATAATACTTCGAGAAAATATCAAAAACGTAATCGTTTTCGCTAAGGATTGTCTGGTGAGAGAAAGTTTGCCAGAAAGTTTGAATTCCTTTTATACACTTGAAAAGTGTATATTAATTTTGCCCAGAAGTTTGTAACGCATAGAAATATTCATTTCCGACCCCATAAACTATATATATTCTTGATCAGGACGACGAGCTGAGTTCAATTCCGTCTGTCCGTCCGTCCGTCAGTCTGTCTGTTTCTACGCGAACTAGTCCCTCAGTTTTAAAGCTATCGAGAAATTTTGCACACAGTCTTCTTTTTACTGCACGCAACTAATATGTCGGAACCGGCCGGATCGGATGACTATATCATATAGCTGCCATAGGAACGATCGGTCAAAAAACTACTTCTAGTGAAAAAAACTTTTTTTCTATCGTAGCGTCCCCAATCTTTGTATATAAGTTAATCCTTTGCCGGACAAAACAACAAAAAATTTAATTCTTGAGACCGAAGTCTTTTATTTATAAATGCAAAACTAGAACTAAACTTAAATACAATTTTTGATTTTAATGAAAGCTCAACCTGCCAACCAGCGAGCGCAGAGCCTTGCTTATGTTGGATTGTGCAGCGGATGCGCGTGCACAATGTTGTTGTTTAATAACACTGTTCAACAGCCAAAAGTATCCCGAACATTTTAAACTAATTACTGTTCCTCTACCCATGCTGAATGCGAGTTGATAAGCCAAAGTCATATCTTAGTTTCCATTTCCAAGAAATTGCGGAAAAAGCATATTTTAGGTTTTTTGACCTATTCGAATTTTTAGAGGCCACACTAACCATAAGTTGATGGATTTATGAAGCCTATTTGATAGTAAACATGTCAATGCAACTAAGAAAAATCAAACACGCGGTAAAAGTAAAGCCAAAAGAGTGGAAAATTGCCTCTGAAGTCAAGTTTTTCTATATTTATAGCGTTTTTATCAAACTAAATCATCTGCTACAAGCCAGTGGATTGGTCTGATATTTTTTGCAACCACATTATCATATAGTTTAACATATGCACTAATTATGGCAATTTTGCTGAATTTATGACAGGTACATTGTCAACGTAAGAGCCTTTTTTAACCGAAAATCAACGTTTCATTTTATGGGAGGACAACTAGATTTCAACCCAAAATTTTTATAGGAATTATCAAAAGGCTACTTGATATAACATTGGCTTAAGTAAATATTTATCCAAATGTAGACTTATAACATTCATGGAATGCTTGGTTAAGTTTTGCTGGTTGTGGAAGCATGACGGAATTATAAAAAAGTTAAGTTAAATTATATGACGCTAAAATAAATGAAGGTATTTTCGACGGTCCTCAAATAAGAAATTTATTCAATGATGTTATAGACTCTTAGAAGGAAAACAAAAATTATAAATTTATTTTAAAATAAAAATCTATTTTAAAAAAAGAGAAGAAAAACGAGCATCGAAAATAAGAGGAGTGAAAATTATTCTCAGCTAAATTAAAATATGTTATCTGGGTTGCAATATGTCCTTAAACATTTTTTTTTTGCATTTCTATATGGATATTATTGGGCCTAAAGCTTTTCATTTACTTTGAAACAATTTTTGAATTATAAATGCTGAACCCCAAAAGTCAAAAGAGGATTTTAGAACAAAACAGCAGTGGCAGTCCAAATTTGCAGTACAGCGTAACAAAGCATTTAAACTGTTCAAATCACTGTAAACTTATTTAAAATTGAACAATCTTTTTTGGCATCATAAAACAAATTTACTTACTTTCACTATCTTAACGTAGCATTCCTTGAATGTTATTAGACTACATTTGGATAAAAATTTACTTAAGCCAATGTTATATCAAGTAGCCTTTTGATTGTTCCTATAAAAATTTGGGGTTGGAATCTAGTTGTCCTCCTATAAAATTTAATGTTAATTTTCGGTTAAAAAAGGCTCTTACGTTGCCAATTTACCTGTCATAAATTTAACAAAATTGCCATAATTAGTGCATATGTTAAACTATATGATTTTGTGTTGAAAAATATTCACCAATTATTGTTTTTGGATTTAGTTTAACAAAAAAGCTATAAAAATAGAAAAACTTGTTCAGAGCCAATTTTCACTCCTTTGGCTTGTACCGCGTTTTGATTTTTGAGTTTAGTTTAATCAAAAAACCCGCAACTATTAGTTGGCCTCCAAATTCAATAGGTCAAAAACCTAAAATATGCTTTTTCCGCAATTTTTTAAATGGAAAAAAAACTTTCAACTCGTATTCAGCATGGGTAGAGGAACAGTAATTAGTTTAAAATGTTCGGGATACTCACAAAAGGTCTCATTTTGTAGAACTGTGTAATTATTGTTGTAGAAATATTGTTGGCGTTAACTCTTCCCCGCTTAAGTACGAACGTCCCCGTTCGTTCTGTCCTTCGGTTGTTCGATCAGGTTGTGAGATTTCCAGCAGTCCTCTTCTTTTTATGATGAATCTAGCAACCAAAATGAGGAGGCAACCTATAATGATGAGCCCAACTGAAGAGTCTAGGGTGTGTGACGTCGTTCTGAGCAGGTCTATTGCTCGAGTGTTGTTAACGTGTAATTCTTTGACCATTTCTAATGTGAGGATTTCTTCGAACCGCCGGATGGTCTCTTCTGGTTGGATGATTGCGGGTAGAGGCCGATAGCCTATCGATGTGTATGTCTGGCCGTCGACTTGAATTGTGTCGTTAAAAATTTTGATAATAAAAGTTCCGTTTAGGCTTGATGTTTTTCCGCTGTGTTCAACAAGTCCAGTAAACTGGTTCAGGAGAATGAGGCCAGGTTGGATGCTTTCTATTTTAGGAATGTGTTGGTTATTAGTTCTGATGCAGGTTGCTGGTTTTCCTTCTAATAGGTTTGGGAGGCAGGTTGAGTTACTGATATCTATGAAATGGTTATTTTTACATATTTTGATTTCGTTATAGGTTTTACAATTGTTCTTTTGGACAAAAAGTTGTTTCTTACATCTAATTACATTTTCGTTGTTTATCTTATTTATGAAATGGCCCTTTTTGATTGGTTTTACCATTATCTCTTCGCAAAGTTCTTGGTTTGTCAGTGGAATTTTAATGATGTAAATTAATGTGGTACCGCTACCAGCTATGTTCACTTCTGCTATTTGCATAGCTTCTTCCAAGTTAACATACGGAATTTCGTCTTTGTCTATTATTTCCTTAATCTTGTTAAATTCACCTTCGCTTAAAATATGAGGATTGCTTATATCCGCTTTTGCCCATTGGATGGCATAAACGAGATTGAGGATTTCGTCTTTAAGCATTTGAATTTGGTACATTAAGATGATGCCTAGGTCTTTCTGGGCATTACCCTCATATCTTAAGCTATTAGCCAGGTTCTGTGTAACGTAAGTCAGGTTGTTGATTTTTTCTATGATCTGCCTGTTTATAATGACTTGCTGGTTATTGTTTTGGCTTGTTTATTTTTCTGTCACTATTTCGAAATCTCTACTGTCGGGTGAACCGGCTATCCACTTCCATGTGGCACCTAGCAAGTCGATGTGTCTCTTATTCCTTTGCCTAACCTTAAGTTTGTCGAGGAGGTTTTGGGTTTTGCCAAGTTCTTCGTGGGCGAATGGAAGAATAGAGTCGTATGTCTTAAGTCTTGTTCGTATGGTGGAGTTTATCAGGTCCAAGGTCCGTTGGTAGTCTTCTAGATTTATTACAACATCTGTATGTTCCATTTTGTACCTTGACTAACCCAGTGGTCATAGCCACTGTTTCGGAATTTGAGTAGTCGATGATTTGAACATCGGCTGCACACAAGGCGACAGAAGCTCTGAAATCAAAATTTGATTGTTAGTTTCGTATAAGTCCTTTGTAAACTATCCGTCCCGTTTCTGTCAGTACTGTCGTATTTCTATCCTCCTGCACTATTTCTTGTTTAAATCTGGCAGATAACTTAGTGCCCACTCGTTTGTTATTTTTTACAAATATTACGTCACCCGGTTGATATTTTTTTACAGGGTGTCTGTTCTTATTGTGGTGTTCTAGGTCTTTTTGTTGCTTTGTTTCGATCTGAGTTGCATTTGCTTTTCTTTCGTTTTGCATAAGTCTTGGGTCATTGGCTACTTGTCTGCCAAAGAATAGGTCGACTGGTTTTCGCTTGGTGGTCGAGTGAATAGAGTAATTGTACTTGCAGATTGATCTTTCGAGGAGATCCTGAAAAGAGGTATGCAATTTTTCTGCCTTTTGGCACCTTATAATCTCTGAAAGGGTAGAATGAAGCCGTTCGATTTGTCCGTTTGCTGAACTATTGTATGGTGGGGCTTTGTAAACTTGTATATTGAATTGGTCTTGTGCATTCTCTAATGGGCCGGAACCTAGTGATCGTTCGTTGTCTATTACTATGGCTTCAGGAATACCGAAACCTGACAATATTTCCTTAAGTGGTTGTTTGATGTCTTGTGTTGCCCTGGAGTTTACTATCTTTGCCTGTGCGTACTTTGAGAACTTGTCGATAGCTGAGAGCACTACCTGTTTGCATGTCAGATAGAAATCAATGTGCACTATTTGCCTCGGGTATTGAGGTATTGGGGTAGTGTGCAGAATAGGTTTATTCGGATGTCTCTCATATTTTTGTTCTTTGCATATCGTACATTCCTTCACAACTTTTTCGATTTTGGCTCTCATTTGAGGGAAGTAAACTTTGCTTAAGAGCTGTTGTTTGTTTTCCTGGCTATTTCGGTGAGCTCGTCTGTGTTCTGTTATAATTGCTTGTTCTTGGTCAATGTCGTTGGTCAGATTTAAAACTGATTTGTTTGTGAACCCTGTTCTATAGCTTTTAAAATGGAGTGGGTAAATTTCTTGGATTCGTCCCAAGATGCGTTCGTCAGTTTGTAGTCCATTTATTACGGATGGATTAAGACGTTCTTTGAGGATTTTGATCAATTTTGGTGGTTCGACTATTGTGTGTTTGTGGTATGTTGGGAAGATTATTTCGAACTCATATGATGGGGTTTCGCCAATTTTTAAAAAAAATTTGGTTCTTATAGACATTTATTGGTTCCTCCGCCATTTCTATTAGATTTCCCTGTGAACTATCGCTACTATGGACGGTTGCTGTCAGTGTGTTAAGTTCAGAGCCGCTTTGTATCGGAGGTCTACTTAGAGCGTCTGCCACTACATTTGCCTTGCCAGGTTTGTAAATAAGGTCATGGTTGTATTCTTCTAATATTGCCTTCCAGCGCTTCATTTGGTCATTTCGATTTTTCGGGTTAATAGCATACGTCAAGGGTTGGTGGTCTGTAAATATCTTGACTTTTGTTGGTCCGTATAGGTAATTGCGCAAGGTCTGTATGGCCCATATGATGGCTAACATTTCTTTCTTATTCGCGGCGTAGTGTTCCTCTGCTTTGCTTAGTGTGCGTGATATAAAGATGATCGGTCTATCGTCCTGAGATAGAACGGCCCCTATTGCGTAGTCCGAAGCATCGTTAGTCAGTTGAAATTCTTTATTGTAATCTGGATAAGCCAGCATTACGTCTTCGGTAGTGAGAGTTTTTTTTATTTTTTCGAATGCGTCATCTGCCCTTTTATCGAATTCTATGGGAGTTTTGCTTGAAACATTCTTTCGGACTCGTCCTCCCTCCCCCCTTAAGAGGGTTGTAAGGGGTTTCGCGAGTTTCGCATAGTCCTGTATGAACCGGCGATAATACCCTGACAATCCTAAGAAGGAACGTAGATCTTTAAGTGTTTTAGGCTTTGGGAAGTTTAGTATGGCTTTTACTTTGTCGGGGTTTGTTTTGACCCCGTTTTCTGAAACTACAAAGCCTAAAAATTCGACTTCTTTTTTGAAAAACTCGCACTTGTCGAGTTGAACTTTCATGTTTGCGTTTTCTAGAGTCATAAATATCTCTTGGACGTCGTTGAAGTGGTCTGCTTCGCTTTTGCTGAAAATAATGATATCGTCTATGTAGACGAAGCATCTTGTGCCTATGTGGGCTCTCAGTATGTCGTCAAGAGCGCGCTGAAAAATTGATGGCGCATTTTTGAGTCCAAACGGTAGTCTTGTGAACTCGTATTTGCCTTGGTTGACAGAAAAAGCTGTCTTCTCTATATCAGATTCCTTTAGTGGAATCTGATGGAAGCCACTTTTTAAATCGAGAACTGAGAAAAATCTGTTCTTCCCTAGTTGCGCGAGGACATTATTAATGTCTGGAATCGGGTATCGATCTGCTATAGTTTTCTCGTTCATCTTCCTATAGTCCATCACTACTCTATGTTTCTCTTCCCCCGATGCGTCTAGTTTTTTTGGAACTACCCAGATGGGTGCATTGTAGGGGGAACGTGAGGGTCTTATGATTCCATTGTCGAGTAGCTCTTTTATTTGTTTTTCTACCTCCGGTCTTAGTGATTCCGGATAAGGGTAATATTTAGAGTAGACAGGTTCTTCGTCGGTTGTTCTGATTGATGCTTCTACTTTAGTAGAAAAGGTCAATTTTTCGTTTGGTTCGCAATAAAGTTTTGGAAATTTTTCGCACAGTTTGTTCATGCCATTTTTCTGGGTTGCGCTAGCATGTTCTAGCCGGATGTCTAGTTTGTTCACCTCTTTTGCGACTTGTTGTTTCAGTTTTATTTTGAGTTTGTCTTTTACTAGCATATACCCCTTTTTCATGAAGAGATCTATTCCTATTTCTCTTAATGTGTCATTACCAATTAAGGCGTGGAAAGAGGTTAATGCGAGAAGTATGTAAAATTTTACATTAGTCCCCTCAAGACCGAATGGGTTTGCTATTGTATGATGGGTAATAAGAGCTTTTCCTCCGATGGAACTGACAAAGAATGGTTTTTCGTTCTTGATTGGATTTTTAACAAGGTCTGGTTGTATGTAGCTTTTATTTGACCCGCTGTCGATTAGTATTTTGATCATCCCCCTATCTCCCGCTCGACAGTCAATGTACGGTAGGGAGGAAAAATTTAGACTAAAAAATGTAGTTCGGTACAATCCACCTCTTCAGCAGCTTGCTCTGTCGTTTCTTGTAACTGTTCTTGTTCTACGTTGGAGATGTAGTCTGCCAAGGATTGGCCATCTATTTCTGGATGGTCCTCTAGGGCTTGATAATAGTCATGTTCTTCTTGGGTCATTATATGAAAGTTCCTCTGTCTCTTTTCTATCTGTTCCCCTGTGGGATTATGCGGAGGTCTTTTTCCTAACATATCATTGTTTGGTCTGTTCATGTAGTTAATTCGTTTAGTTTGCATGCTCTGATCGACTTCCATTGGCTCTGGCCTAGGTGTCGGTTTTGGAGCTGATGGCCGTTGAGGCGGGAATGGCGTATTGCCGAATGGTTGTGGAACATGGGTATTCCTGGGGTAGTATTGTTGTTGGGGTGATGGGATGTATGATCCTCTCGGTTGCTGGGGCAACGAAGCTAGCTGTGGGTAGAATGGTTGTCTATTAGAATACGAAACGGGCTGTTGGATCGTTCTTCTTGGTACCATTGGTGGTGCCGATGGACCATTCGATTTTCTGGCATTGGTATTGTTATTAGCATAGTTGGTCCTAAACTTCTGATTCTCCAGTCTTTCGCAAAGTTGAAGTGCTGAGGGCAGGTCTGCTGGTTCTTTTGTTCCCAGTAGCCTCGGAAGGTCTCCATTAAGACCCCTAATGAATGTGTCAAGTGCCTTATCTCTATATGACTTGGCAAATAGGTCAATAGATTCCCTACCCATCTCCATGCATGTGATTTTGTTCAAGATAAGAGATAAATGGGAATAGACTGTTTGATAAAATTCTGAAACTGTTTGATTTCCCTGGATCAAGGATGTCATTTGGTACTCTAGTGTGTTCACATCGCGTTTGTCAGCGTAGTGGGCGGTGAGGCACTTTGAAATGGCAGTCCAGTTTAAAGGTGTGTTGTAGGATTCTAATACTTGGTCTGCACCGCCTGTAACTTTATTTCTGATCACGTTTAATATCCCGTAAAACCTAGGTGAGCCCTGCATAGGTGTGTAGATCTGCAGGATGCGTTCTACGCTCTTCTTCCAGGAACTAAATTCTCCTGGCTGGCCTGAAAACTTGCGAAGGCATTTAACTACGTCCGGAATTTTGTCGAATTCGTTCACATTGGATGGGTTTAAGTCGACTGTTTGGTCTACTAGCGGTTGGGTATGAGGATTTATACTGTTGTCTATCATTCTCTGTACCATAGCTTGTATTTGTTGAAGAGAACTGTTAGTCGATGCCTGGTTAGCATCAGGTTGAGCGTTACCAGTACCATTAGGCATGCTGGGTCGAACAAGATTATTTGGATTCGACATTTTAGTGGTTTAATAAGATTGCAAATAGTGAGAAGTTAACTTTAGGTTTGAATTCGGAAGGAATAGTTTAGATTCTTTGCGATGAGATATTTTTATATTTTCGAGGGCATGGATTTTAGTTAGATATAATTCATTAGCTTTTTTGGAAATCCTTTTTTGGATTATTTTTTTCCTTTTCGTTTTTTAAAAATTTTTTTTTTGGTATTTTCTTAAGACTACTTACATTACAATAAGATACATCGCCATCACCGGTTGGCTATGGTACCTCTCGGCCAACACTCCCGTGCTGGTGTCTGCGAACGGATCTGACAGACTCGATGATCTTTACAGGGAAGTCCCGTCACCGGTTGGGGGGTATGCTCCGTTTTGCTGTCTGCTACTAAGGTACCTCTCGACCAACACTCCCGTGCCGGTGTCTGCGAACGGATCTTACAGACAGATAATCCTGGGTTCTTGCCGCTGGGCCCTGGTGAATTTTTCAGCCACTTCCTTCAATCCGGTATTAGTCGTTCGGCAGCCAATTGGGTGCCTTATGTTAAACTGTGGTCAGCCTTTTAGGGTGCGTTTTCACTATCACTGCAGCCACTCGGGGTGCTTGGATTGTAGTTTTGTAGCCAATTGGGTACTTTATGTTTTTATCGGTAACCGACGGTTAGCAGCTTCTCAAGGTGGGTCGCGATTAGGTTTCCGAACTTTTACGTTTAACCGACTTGCAGCTTCTTAAGGTGCGTGTTTACACGGACGAAGGATTTTCCGCCAAGGCCCCACGTTGGGCGCCAGTTAATCCTTTGCAGGACAAAACAACAAAAAATGTAATTCTTGAGACCGAAGTCTTTTATTTATAAATGCAAAACTAGAACTAAACTTAAATACAATTTTTGATTTTAATGAAAGCTCAACCTGCCAACCAGCGAGCGCAGAGCAGCGGCAGCGCAGCTGTGTTGGAGTGCGGCCATTCCCACGAAAAACGCCGCAGACATGGTGTCAGCAATTTCGGCAGAAGTTTTGGCAATGCAGTTGTGCAAGCGGATGCGCATGCGGGGTGTTGACATTGCATTTGCTTATGTTGGATTGTGCAGCGGATGCGCGTGCACAATGTTGTTGTTTAATAATTATTGTTGTAGAAATATTGTTGGCGTTAACTTATATACTTTATGTGGTCGGAAATGCTTCCTTCACTGCGTTACAAACATCGTGACAATTTTAATATACCCTCTGCAAGGGTATAAAAAATTTTAGAAATTAGGGGGGGTGGAAGTTTTGACATTTTAAGTGACATTGGTATTTTTAAAATCGTATAACTATGGCAAAACTTTATCGTTTTGAAATTGTAAATATGTAATTTTAAAGCATTTTTCATGTACTTTTTGAAAAAAATAACAATAATAAAAAAAATTAAAATTCACCCCCTATTTTCCAAAATTTACCGTTATTTTTCAATTTTGTCCAAAATGGGTACTTAAAAAAAAAAAATTTAATTTTTTTTGAAAAGCTTCGGTCATTTCCTATAAAATGTGTAAATATGATAGTGGAACAAAAATAACTTTAGGAAAAATTGAATTAATAATAATAATTAAAAAAATAAACGTTACCAATTTTAAATTGTGAATATGTCATTTTAAAGATTTTTTCATGTACTTTTTGAAAAAAATAACAAAAATTAAAATTCACCCCCTATTTTCCAAAATTTACCGTTATTTTTCAATTTTGTTAATTTTTTTTTAAAAGCTTCGGTTATTTCCTATAAAATGTGTAAATATGATAGTGGGACAAAAATAACTTTAGGAAATATTGAATTAATAATAATAATTAAAAAAATAAACATTACCGATTTTAAATTGTGAATATGTCATTTTAAAGCATTTTTCATGTACTTTTTGAAAATAATAACAAAAATTAAAAAAAATTAAAATTCACCCCTTATTTTTCAAAATTAACCGGTTTTTTTAAATTTTGACCCAAATGGGTATTTTTAAAAAAAAATTTTGTTTTTTTTGAAAAGCTAAGGGTATTTTCTATAAAATGTGTAAATATGATAGTGGGACAACAATAAGTTAAGGAAATATCCTGCAGTTTTTGTATATTATTAAAAAATTCCAATGGCAGCTATACGCTATAGTCATCCGATTTTGATAAATTTTATCATGATTGTGTGAAATCATATAAAACTTATAAATACCAAGTTTGGTAACGCTACGATGAAAGACCAAAAAGTTTTTCTCAGTAGAACTAGTTTTTTGACCGATCGTTCCTATGGCAGCTATATGCTATAGTCATCCGATCCGGCCGGTTCCGACAAATGTGCAGCCTACTTGCTTTTAAAGACATTTTGGAAAGATTGGTCAAGATAGCTTTAAAACTGAGTGAGAAGATAGCATAGAAATAGACGGACATAAGGACATTATTAATTTTGTAATTACATTTCTCCTAAAGTAATTGTTGTCCTACTATCATATTTACACATTTTATAGGAAATGACTTAAGCTTTTCAAAAAAAATAAAAAATAAAAATACCTATTTGGGACAAAATAAAAAAATAACGGTTAATTTTGGAAAATAGGGGGTGAATTTTAATTTTTTTTAATTTTTGTTATTTTTTTCAAAAAGTACATGAAAAATGCTTTAAAATGACATTTTCACAATTTCAAATCGATAAAGTTTTGCCATAGTTATACGATTTTAAAAATACCAATGCCACTTAAAATGTCAAAACTTCCACCCCCCCTAATTTCTACAATTTTTTTTTTTAATGAGTTAATATTTTGGGAATTTATTACCTTCATATAGGATAAAAATTCACCAAAATATGAAGCCAATCCAAAAATTTTCATTTTTTGACTGGGACGTTTGAGAAGAATGCCCCATATGTATTTTAATCAGGGAATCAAACCGAATCGAATTTCGGTTCCGGTTCCGGTTCTGGTACGTACCGAAACTAATGTTTCGGTAAAAGGTTTTGTTTGTACCGGTACCTTGGTTTTTATTTCGGTATACCGGTACATACCGGTATAATTTAAAAATCCTATAATCCGAGATATAATAGAAATGGTAGCAACCTACACAACAAAAAGTAGTTTTTAAGAAGGAAAATTAAACATAATAAACTTTACCTCAGAAAAAAATGTCCTAATAATTATTATAATAGAAGAGCAAGAAGATCTTTTGATATCTGATGAAATGTTAAATACACTGTTTTCAGATAACGTTACCGATCTCAATTTAACCCTGCTATTAGGTTAAGTGCATTTGGGCCAATTATTAATTCATTTCCTTTGTAAATGCAAAGGATAAGGATAAATTAATAATATTTGGAATTTATTGAACCAAAATATATGCAACGAAATAAGATGAAATTGTTATTTTTATTGAAAATTTCAGTATACACCAGATGGTCCCTTAACTTTACATTTGTAAGTTTTTGCTAACGCTTACCCTGCGTTTTACCCTAAAGAAGCAATAATACCCTGATTGAAGCAATAAAAATGAAATAACAAAAAAAACTCAAAACCGAAACTGTACCGGTACAATGTTTCGGTTCTTTTCGGTCATTTCGGTTCCAAAAATAAAGGTTCCGAAATACTGGTACACAAAAAATAAATAATAACGGTTCCGGTTCTGGTTCTGATTTTCAATCGGTTCTTTTCGGTATACGGTTCCGGTTCGGGTTCCGGTTTGACACCCTGATTTTAATGCGTTCCTTTTGAATTTTTTTTTTTTGCAATAGTAAGCTTTATGTTTCTTGACAGGCAGTTTCTTGTTATGGGCAGTTGCCTGAGCATAACATAGGTTTTTCCTGCCGCCTTTGCTACATGAGTATTGTCAAAATGTATTCCAAGGTTGGAGGCATAGTCCACATAATCGATAGAGGATCCTCCAATGGTAAGCTTAGCCAACCGTGATGTGTCTACTGTTTTCTTATAAATAATTAGGCATGTTGACTTTGAAAGGTTGAGACTTAAACAATTTACAACAGCCCAGTTACTTATAGTTCCTAATTTATTGTTACAAACGCTGACACAAACATTTATATCTCGTAACGGAGGTAAGATGTAGTCGCTGCCACGCGAAGGCAGGGACAATCATCCTGGTGTCCCGGAGCGAAAGCGCACTCAACGCATAAGATGTATATAAATGTACAGGTAAGTTAAGCCTTCAGATGTTAAAGTCAAAAGCTAACACTCAACCCACACAGAGTCCATCCAGTACCTAGTATGACGGACAAATCGATGCCGATGAGTTCTCCAACAATAATGATAAATATGAAAAGATTTTCACATTTCGCCAACGTCACCTGGCGGAGAAGAAGTACGAGTTCTCTGAGGACAATTCTGAGATTTTTCGTGCGTGCTTTGAGTGGCGGCCCAACATCTCGTAATTTTGCATCATTTTCTGCCCACCGCATTTTCCAATATTCTCCGTGCGCTTCGCCCTCCTTCTCCCGCACAGTCATCACATACACCACCACCACATCTTCATCTGGGCTTTCGTTCACCTCCCTCTACCTCCAGCTCGAATATGATGCGCTCCTCTAGCCGCAATCCCAATGCCGTAACCAAAATTCACAACCGCTTTCACAGGGCACTCAGCAGATAAGCCAGTGGGTCCACTGGGAGCACAATCTCCGCTGAAGGTGTCCATGGCGAAGAGTTATGAAATTGGCGGCTCCTTGTCACCGAATGCTGGACTGTCGTTTCTTTCGCCCCATTTCTAAGCTGGGCTGATAGCTCTTTCGTTGGGTAACATAAGCTCGTTTATCATTTCTTCCTTCTAGACGACTGCACATTTCCGGGCTGACACCTCGCTGCCCATGAAAGTGCATGGCTCTGGTTATACCTAAAAAAATTTCTTAATTCCTATAAGGAACCGTTTCTTATATTTGCAGTCATTTGAAAATATAAATCTGGTCCAGTATGCATTGGTCAAAAGACTTAGACTGGATTTACACGATGAAGCAAACTGCATGAAGTTTTGGCAAAAGCTTTTGCTTGAAGGAAAGAAGCGAAGAGGGGCAAGCCACCCCACCACACCTCTTTTCTACAAACAAAAGCTTTTTGAGAAACTTCATGAAGTTTGCTTCATCGTGTAAATGCGGTATTATTTGGTCAAATTATAGCATAAGCCAACTCGCACTCAACAGTTCAGGTATCGCACAATAAAAACGAGAAGGCAAAGCTAACTTCGACTGTGCCGAAGTTTTAATACACTTGAAAAACTTTACTCCAACTGATTTAACTGGTAAAATATATATAAGATATAGATATCAGATATTTAAAATTTTAAAATCATTGATAATTAAAATTTGATACCATAAAAAAACTTTTCTTAGTTAAACACTTTCCGACCGATCGGTCCTATGGCAGCTATATGATATAGTCATCCGATTTTGACTTTTTTGCTAAATGATGTGAAAGCATATAAAACTAACATATACCAAGATTAGTGACGTTACGATGGAAAACAAAAATGTTTTTCTCACTAGAATTAGTTTTTTGACCGACCGTTTCTATGGCAGCTATATGCTATAGTGATCCGATTTTGATAAATTTTTTCAGAATTATGTGGAAGCATATAAAACTAACATATACCAAGATTAGTGACGCTTCAATGGAAAACAAAAAAGTTTTTCTCACTAGAAGTAGTTTTTTGACTGACCGTTTATATGGCAGCTATATGCTATAGTGATCCGATTTTGATAAATTTTTCTAGAATTATATGAAAGCATATAAAACTAACATATACCAAGATTAGTGACGCTACGATGGAAAACAAAAAAGTTTTTCCCACTAGAACTAGTTCTTAGACCGATCGTTCCTATGGCAGCTATTCGATATAGTAATCCGATCCGGCTGGTTCCGACATATTAGTTGCGTGCAGTAAAAAGAAGACTCTGTGCAAAATTTCAGCTCGATAGCTTTAAAACTGAGGGACTAGTTCGCGTAGAAACAGACGGACAGACGGACAGACGGACGGACGGACAGACGTAATTGAACTCAGCTCGTCGTCCTGATCAAGAATATATATAGTTTATGGGGTCGGAAATGAATATTTCTATGCGTTACAAACTTCTGGGCAAAATTAATATACACTTTTCAAGTGTATAAAAACGAGAAGGCCAAGCTAACTTCGACTGTGGCGAAGTTTTAATACACTTGAAAAACTTTTCTCCAACTGATTTTACCGGTAAAATACATATAGGATATAGATATCAGATATTTAAAATTTTTTAAATCATTGAGGGTTTTCACTAGTCCTCGTAAAATGGTAAATGGTAAATTTACCACACACTAGCTACTGAACGACCCTTTGTGATTCATGATAGTAATTTTAGTAGTAAACCAGAGTAGATTCAAAGCTTAATATTTACGACCATTTTCTGCTAGGTTGGTGGCGTAGGGCGCTGAATGCAGAACTCTAATACTGATGGTTGTGTGTTCGATCCTTGAACGGGGTGGGTGATAAACAATTTTTTGTTTAGTTTTATTATCGTTTGTTTGTAGGTAGAGCCTATGTTTTTATACTTTTCTTAAATCGGTAATAGTTTGGCGCTTTTACTTTCATTCATTTTGTTGCATAAATTTCAAATTTGGTTGATCTATTCAGTTTTTTCTTCTCTCCGAGATCTAATTGTTCATCAAGAAAGTCGTACAGACTGACAGACGGACTTAAGTATATCGGGTTTTGATGCTGATAAAGAATATTTATACTTAGCGGGTCGGAAATTCTTTCCTCTTCCAGTTACATAAATTTGCATTAGAATAATGCACCATTTTTACTCTACAATAACGTGAATGAAAAATAAATAACATATTCATAAAACAGACACAAAAAAAAATTTTAAAAAACAAAAACAGTCCTCTCTTTTGTCTTTGCCGGGATTTGAACCGACAAATTACAAAAAGGAGCCATCATGCCTGTCCACTCAGCCATCGCTTATTTCCAATATAAAGTAGCTAAATTGCTATATAGGAGTGACACGATTCTTAGTTTTTTTTTTCGATACTTTGATTTTAACACTTTACAATTTTACGACGCATTTTTATAAACATACCCCAGGGTCTCGGAAAGGTTGTATTTTTTTCTCATGTGTTTTGTTGTTGTATCGTAAACTTATGGAGTTTACCATTTACAATTTACCATTTTACGGGGACTAGTGAATACCCTCATTGATAATAACAATTATATATAAAAAAAAACTTTTCTTAGTAAATCACATTTTCCGACCGATCGGTCCTATGGCAGCTATATGTTATAGTCATCCGATTTTGATCAATTTTTTCAAAATTATGTGAAAGCATATAAAACTAATATATACCAAGAAAACAAAAAAGTTTTTCTCATAAGAAGTAGTTTTTTGACCGACCGTTTCTATGGGAGCTATATAAAATAATCATCCGATTTTGATAAATTTTTCCTGTATTATGTGAAAGCATATAAAAATAAAATACACCATGATTAGTGACGCTACGATGGAATACAAAAAAGTTTTTCTCACTAGAACTAGTTTTTTGACCGACCGTTTCTATGGCACCTATATGCTATAGTGATTCGATTTTGATAATTTTTTCCAGAAATGTGTGGAAGCATATAAAACTTACATATACCAAGATTAGTAACGCTACGATGGAAAACAAAAAAGTTTTTCTTACTTGAACTAGTTTTTTAACCGACCGTTTCCATGGCATCAATTTTTCCATAAATGTGTGGAAGCATATAAAACTAACATACACCATGATTAGTGACGCTACGATGGAATACAAAATAGTTTTTCTAATTAGAACTAGTTCTTAGACCGATCGTTCCTATGACAGCTATATGATATAGTCATCCGATTCGGCCGGTTCCAACATATTATTTGCGTGCAGTAAAAAGAAGACTCTGTGCAAAAATTTAACTCGATAGCTTTAAAACTGAGGGACTAGTTCGCGTAGAAACAGACAGACGGGCAGACGGACAGACGGAATTGAACTCAGCTCGTCGTCCTGATCAAGAATATATATAGTTTATGTGGTCGGAAATGAATATTTCTATGCGTTACAAACTTCTGGGCAAAATTAATATACACTTTTCAAGTGTATAAAAATATGTGTGTATCGTGAAACACACCGATCGAGCGAAGCTATTTACGAAGAAAAATCAGAATCAAAATAAGAAATAGAAATATAAAATCATTTCATTATTATTATTTTATATAAAACGGTGTTGGAAAATAGTGTAGCTGTACCAGTCCCAGATACCTGACCACAGATCCCTTATCCCTGATCCCAGATCCATGAAGGCAGATCCCTGATCCCACATCCTTGATCTCAGATGCCTGATCTCACATCTCTGATCCCATTTCCCCGATCCCAGATTTCTGATCCCTGATTTCAGATTCCAGATCCCAAATCTCAGATCCCCAATCCCAGATTCTAAATCCCGGATCCCAGATCCCTGCTCCAAGATCCCAGATCCCTGATTCCAGATCCAAGATCCCACATCCCTGAGCGATCAAATTGAGCGCATACTCCCGTTCAGTTTTTTTAGAATTCATACAAAAAGCAAATCCAAGAAGCCACTCCCCCCTCCAGTCGCCCACACACGCTCAAAACCCCCCGCATATATAAAAGCAAAAGAGCGTAAGGATGGGCGGGACAGCAAAGGACCACCCACCACCACCCACCTTGCTAGCATGACTTTATGCATGGCTGCGTTTGCTTGTGCTTATTCAATGCAAACGAATATCAGCACAAATAAAAACAAAACACAGAAACAAAGAAAATCTCACGCAAAAAAGCTGTCGCAAAGAAATCAAAGTCAAAATTTTTTCGTTTTAGTCCCCCAGCCGAACGTCCGTTAAAGAGCTTCGCTCTAAAAAGATTCGTAATTCTATGCTACACAAAACTGCATGTAATTTGATTTTTCAAACTTAGGATCCTAGGTAGTATAACAGAAATTCAAATCAAAGTTAATCATTTCTTCTTTTTATCCTTCTTGGTCTTTTTTGAGGGTGGAGGTGCAGTAACAGTGTCAGCATCATTTGCTGTCACATTTGCCAGCTCCACGCTAAATCCCGCGATGTAAGGCTTGACCAAGCGGAAAACCAACTTCTCATGCTGCACATTTCTTGAGTCGAGACTCAATCGGACAGTGACTGGATCAAATGAATGGAAGATCACATTGCCACAACGCTGTGTATGATCCTCTTCGTTAAAGGTGAATATAAGCTCGGTCTTGGCGCGCTCCAGACCATCTTTGCCATCTTTTTCAGACTTCAAGTACAAAGTTCCCTCGAGACCATATTTGGGAATGAGTACTTGAAGAGCATTTTTGCGCACAAACAGGACATAGCTGGAAGCGACAAGACAATGGTAAAGAAAGTAAAACACGTGAATTAACTTAAGTACCCACCCCTCTTCGTCTTCCTCCTTGCCGCGGAAGAAGAGATGTGTGTTCAGGGCCACCGAAGCCCGTCCAGCGTATTGGGCCATCTTATGGCGATAGTTCAAGTTGTGACACAACTCTTCATTGGACTTGCGTTCCAGCAATTGGGCATATGTGCTATCGGCACCAATAGAAGCGGCCAGCAGACGATGCACCATAATATCCGAATAACGACGAATCGGTGATGTGAAATGTGTATAAATGGGCGCAGCCAGGCCATAATGGAAGAACTCCTCCTTCTGCAAGCTGCCACTGATAAAGTATACGGCCTGCATCATGCAACGAGTGGTAAGAATGCGTATCATGGTATTGAAATAGGGATTATCCGCCTTGACGCATTTGTCTAAGGAATTGGCAAGAGAAAGACCCGTCTCCGTGTCCACTTCGAAGCCCTGATAGCGGGCTGCC
Organism: Lordiphosa mommai; assembly: GCA_018904225.1. Classification (NCBI taxonomy): domain Eukaryota; kingdom Metazoa; phylum Arthropoda; class Insecta; order Diptera; family Drosophilidae; genus Lordiphosa; species Lordiphosa mommai. The sequence continues at coordinate 450,992 of JAEIFT010000072.1, forward strand.
TTGACCAATGGATCAAAATTGGTGGGTGGCGGTCGAGGATGACGCCGCAGAACCGCACATTCCGAAAACTCCATAGCAATATGCTCGGCAACTGTTATGTTGGCCAATAACATAAATTCCTCTACCATGGAATTGGTATCACGCATTTGTTTGGCCTCCACCTCCAGGGGCTCATGCGTCTCGCTGTCCACTTGGAAACGTATTTCCGGCGAAGCCAGCACCAAAGCACTGCCAGAGAGAGAAGTATTTTAAAGAAGATAGAAAAGTAATAGGGGCGTCTCAACTCTTACCCATTATCCATGCGTCTTTTCTTCAATATCTTGGCCAAGCGATTTAAATTCCTCAACGACTTGGCTATCTCACCCTGTTCATTCGAATCATCTATCAACACCTGCGCCTCCTCATAGGTCATGGCTCGCTTGGATTTGATGACACTTTTATGGAAACGTTTGCTCACCACACGAGCCTCTTGATCCACCTCCCATACACAAGAGAATGCAAATCGCTCCACACCCCCCACCAGGGAACAAAGATTGGAGCTGAGAAGTTCGGGCACCATGTCAATACGTTTGCCCACCAGATAAACTGTGGTTCCCCTAGCAGCTGCCTCCTTGTCCAATGCATTTCCAGGACGTATAAAATGACTGACATCGGCTATATGGACACCCACTTCAAGATTGCCATTGGCCAGCTCTCTACAATGCAGTGCATCATCTATATCCGTACAGCCAGGTGGATCCACTGAACATATGTAGAGATCTCTTAAATCCACTCGACTGGCATAATCCTCCGCCGTAATAGACCAAGGCATTTTGGGTAGAAAACTCAGCACTTCCTCTGAGAACTTGCAATGTGGCACATCATGCTCCAGTAGAATGACCTCATTTTCAGTGGCCATGTCACCCAAAGCTCCCAGCGAGCGCACAAAGTGCCCATGCGGGTAGCGAGAGTTCCGGGGCCAGCTATCGATGGTCACGATAATCCGTTGATTCTGCAATTTAGCCGCCTGTCTCGTTTCGATTCGAATGCGGGGAATCTTGCGATCAGCTGGTACAAAGATATGCCGATTGGTATCTTCTATCAAGCTGGGCTGCAAAATGCCACAATACTGACGCCACTTGCGACGCACTATACCCACTATGCGACCAGTGGGTGTGCGTTCTTCCAAGGAGCCAGCGGCAGCTTGAACTTGCAGTTCCTCTTCGGCACGCTCCTCGCTGGGCACATCGTCGGCATAGACATTCTTCTCTTCCAAAACAATCTCGCTGGGTGCGGACCATTGAGTTTCAGGCAGCAGCTCCACGGCCACTATGTCACCATCCACTGCACGATTAAGGGATTCACGGCCTTGAATGAGTATCTATTTGGTAGGAAAAAGGGCAAGATTATTAAGAATTTATAACATTGATAACGCCCTTACCCCCTTTTCGTACTGCTCTACATTAACATTGCCTTCCAGATAGTTTTCTCGCGAGGCCTGAAACGAGCCCTGCAACAGTTTCTTTTGACGCAGACCCTCCAACAGCTCCTTTAGGCTCAAATGAGGGGGATACTGCGGCAAAGCCTGCTTTTCATTCTCAAATGTCTTCTGCGACAATTTGTCCACCAAAAAGGGATAATCCTCTAGAGATTTTACATACTCCGACGCAGAGACCACCAAAATATTCTCAGATTCAGCTTTAGATCGATTGCCAGCATCATCGGTGACGAGGACAACGCGAGTCTTGGTCTTCTTGGATGATGACTGTGAGCTTTGCAAATGCACGTCGTACCATTTGGTGGCCATTCGTATGGCCCGATCATTACGATCATTGGCTGACTCATCCGGTTCGCGATCGGCATAGGTGTCCCTGTAAAAGATATTGGTCAACAACATAATTTCTATTCGTCAATCTAAGCATGGGGACTCACTTGTGATGCTCGTTAACAAACACATAGAAATTCCTCGTCCGATCGTGAATTATCTCATAGAAACGCTTGTAAATCGCCGAACTCTTGTGCTTCACCTCATTTAGCACTGTGCTCAACACGATTACATTGTGCAGCACATCCTCCTCCAGTACATCGATTTGATCCAGCACCACATTCGTATCCAACACCAGGTAGTGCGGATACTTGAAGAGGTCACTCTTGATCTCGTACTCCGAACTCAGTTGATAAGCCTCGTTTTGGAAGCAACACTGACATAGATCGGAGCCACAGCCAATGTCATCGCGCAGATAATGCTCACGGACAATTTTCAATATGTTGCCCCTCTTGGTTTTTCGCGTAAATTCCCGTAAAGTTTGCATTTTTTATGAAACTGAATTAGTTTATATTGATGCACATGTGGACCGGAATATGGCGGTCGATACACGTTCGGTGCTTAGCACACGTTCAGTCAATGCATTAGAGATGACAGATATTATGAATGACAAAAGCAGTTATTATTCAAACATCGTTGCTGATGCGTGACACGATGTTCTGTTTTTGCTGGTTAATTAAATTTTATTTTTTTATCGAAGAATTATTCATGGCAGTAAAGTTGGACATTCTTGTTTAATTTATTGACATTGTTTATTGGTTTATTTTTTTTCTTCAATTTTTCACTTTTTTTTCATTTTATCGTTTAGTTTATTTTATCTACAGTTCATATTCGGGCCTGTTCCCGTTTTCAACTTCCGTAATATCGGGCGGAATCGGAATTGGTAATTGTTACCGTGTTCGAAAGCCGATTATGTTATTGGACGAATAACTTCATATTTCCATTTATTTTCAATGGATTGTCTTGATGGCAAAATTTATTAACCGAATTCTGTAATCGTTTCATAAAAATAAGAACCTATACCAATTCCGATCGATCGGATTCGGAAACGAGAACAGGCACGATTGATCTGAATGAAATGCGTTCCATAAAGTTGGTTATTTTATTCATACTTCAAAAAATCAACTTTTTCTAAAAAAATAAACAAAACATGGGGATCAAAATTTAAAAATTGCGAATAAAGAATTGTTAATGAAAGTATTACTAATGAACTATTTCATTAAAATAAAGTAGAATTTTCAACTCCACCTCACACTTATTATATCTTTTGAACTTTTGGTACCAGGAATAAAATGGAGATTTGTTTAAACAAAATGTGCATTTTTTACTTTTCTTTTAAGGCCCAATCAACTGTGTAATTGATAAACGTCACGAATCACGGACTCGACTCATGTCCATCTCTAAACAATTTCGTCAATCACACGGTGGCACCTGGAAAGATTTTGACGCAAAAGAAATACATAATTTAATATTAAAAAGCTATATTTTGTTGAAACTGAGAACTAGACACACTTAATTGAGTGGTAGGGTGTTTTTTTTTTTATAAATTTAATAAATTGATTTGTTTCAAATCTGACTACGCTTACGTATTCTCTGGCCGTCGTCACGTCTCTTGATAACGTTCTACGTCATTCGAATACGTTCTCAGCACGTGTATTTGTGCACGTTGACTGCTTGCTTAGATTTAAAAAAATATAAAATTAAAACATTTCCAAAATGGTCCCAAATGAGAAAAGTTTTCCACGAGGTGGAACACTCCAGACAGAAGCCAAATCGGCCATTAGCAATTCAAATATAGTAAGTTAAAGGCAAAAAATCAGGCTCAGTTTATGACTCGAAATTCGCTTGGCATTTGCAGATTTTTGGTGCTACACAGAAAAAGGTGAAAAAAGCACCCAAAGCTAAGGATAACTTACTCAAAGAGCTCTACGATGAGAGTGAGCAGCAGCACCAACTGCAACTTGAGGCCTTCTCTGCGGAGCCCATCAATTTTGATACACTCCAGGAGGACATGCTGGTGATGGGAGTGGTCAAGGAGACGACAGCCACTTCCATGCTGATAACTTTACCTGGCCGGATGACGGCTCGTGTTCTGGTGGCTGATATATCCGAGGCCTATACCCAGGTAGCCAAATCGGCCATGTCCGGAGATACTAGAGAGTACCATGATCTGACAGAGCTTTTCCAAGTGGGCAGGATTGTCTATGGCAAAGCCATTAAGATGGAAAAACTGGAAAATAATCGTACTACTCTGCTGCTCTCTCTTAAGCCAGCTGATGTTCATCGCAACCTGCAACATGGAAGCATCAAGAAAGGCTTCATCTTCTCCGGGGCCATTGCAGAGATACAGGAGCACGGTTATGTGATTGAGACAGGAATCCATGGACTTCAGGGCTTTTTGCCCTGCAAGGAGGCAGAACAGAATTTGCATGTGGGCCAATTGGTTTTCCTGAAAGTGAAACAAATCACACATGATACAAATCAGAGCACCTGCTCCTGCCTGGAGGTGGAGCAGGGTAAGTTGAAGATCAAGAGTCAGAATGAAGGTAATTTGGATTACATACTACCCGGCAGCATAGTACGATTTAAAGTGAACAAACATTTAAAAGATGGCCTTAAGGGTAGCCTCATGAATGAAACATTTGCTGGCTATATAAATGAGCATCACCTGGCACAGCCTTTGGATACACTGGAAGAATATGAGTTGAATGAAGAATACAATGCCAGAGTCTTGTATACCATGCCATTGACCAAGCTGGTGTATTTGACACTGAATTTGGATATAAAGGTTGGAGCTGATAGTGAACCGCATGAGGACGAGGAGGATGAGGATCAGTTGAAAAAGGGCTCTATTGTGAAAAAGGCCAAGGTTCTACGACTAGCCAGTGGTGGAGTGGTCATGCTACTCAATAAAAAATCTAAAGGCCTCATTTCGTATGGCTCCATCAGGTCCAGTTTCAAGGGCAACTATGATAAGGATGAAGTTTTGGCCAAATATGGTCGGAAAACGAAACACACAGTACGCATTTTGGGCTTCGATCTTATAGAGTCCCTTTACTACTGCTCCGATGATCCCGTTGTGGTAAATGAGAAACTTTATACCCTCGAGGATATGCATCCCGGTGACATTGTTACCGCCCAAATCGTAAAAAAAATGGAGAAAATCAATGGCTGGAGCGTTAAGATAGGCAAAGTCAATGGCATCATAGATCATGTCTTTCTGGCACCCAATCAACGCTATGAGGTGGGTCAGCGATTGCGTTGTCGTGTCCTTGAACTGAACTTTGAACGTAAAATTTGCTATCTAACCAATCGTCAGGAGTATCTTAGTAAGAATTCCAGACTACTAACCACTTGGGAGGCAGCTCAAGTGGGCCAAGTATTCCTTGGTACTGTGGTGAAGTGTGAGTTGAACTTTATTCTAGTGAAATTCTGCTCTGGCCTTAAGGGTGTCTTGCACAATCAACAACTGAAGGATCGCACCACATTTCTCGAAGGACAAACTCTGAAATTTCGCATTTCGAGTCGGAACAAAGAACAATTAATGTTAACTCTGCCAGAAGATAAGTTCCAGCTGGGTGAGATTTGCCCTGTAAAGATAATCAATGCCTTGGATGCGGGTCTGGAGATTAAAATAAACTACGCCAATGAGGATGATGGAGATGAAGCGCTGGAGGAATTTGTGGGACTCATCCCGCTGAGATTACTCTCCGATCATGTGGACCTACTGCATGCCCAGCAACGTATTCATCCTGTGGGCTCACTTACAGAGGCCGCCTGCATTTCACAAAATATTTTCAGTCTACGTGATGTTTCGAATTTTAGTGAGAATCTTACCAAGAATTGGCAGACAGTTCAGGTGGGTGATATTCTGCGCGCTTCTGTCAAGCAAGTCACTGATCATATTGTGGAGCTCCTGGTGCCCGTACGAAATTATAACAAACTGGTTAAGTTGCATGTGAAAATGTTACGCTTGAATGCTGTCAGAGATGCCTCCGTAGAACTGACTCCCGACCAGTTGCTGTACGTTAAAGTACTGAGCAAGGAGACGGAAACCAAAACACTTACCGTTTCGGCTAAACTCACGGATGTGTGGAGTGGCAAACTCAGCGAGACGGCCAAGCTGGTGGAGAGGTAAATGTGAACTTAAAATTAATCGACCAAAATCAAAAACCAATTTTAATCCCGCTTTCATTTTTTTTTTAGTTACCTCGAAGAAGTCGCCGATATTAGAGGAGCTTTGAAAAACCTTTGCGCTCCCATTTCCAAATTTGCGTTGGGTGAGAAGATCAATGTTTTTTTCAAAGGCATTAATAGGGAGACCAATGATTGGATCTACAATGTGGAGGGAGCACCCAAATTGACTGCTCTGCTGGTCTCTAGCCTGGCATTGGGCAGTGCAAATGCCCCCCAGGCGGGCACCAAGCATCAGGCTGTTATTTTATGGATAGACTATGCCAGTGATGTGCTCCTCATCAGCAATAGACGAAGTGACGTCGATCATATTACGAACAGCACAGAATTGCCACCAAATCTAATAGGCAAGGCGGGCATGAAAGCTAAAGTTTTGCTTAAACTGGACTCCATAGCAGTGTGCTCGCTGAAGAAGGGCATCAATCCCTTAGTCATCTGTCCAATTCGTTTGCATGCTAACGATGTGGAGAACTCGGGGAGTGCGGGTCTGAGACAGGGAGATTTTTGTAATATTGCATTCATACATGAGCAATTGCCCGTTGCGGTGCCGGAGACGGTCTGGAAGCTATGGAAGGGAGTGGGAGTGAAGAGAGTGGCGGCGCCTGTCGAAGACGCAGCTGCCCCCGTTAAGGCGAAAAAGGAAAAGATTGAGGTTACCAACGGCCAGAAAAAGTCCTGCTTGGAGAATGGCATACCAAAAGCCAATGGTCAGCTTTTCTTTGAGGACAGAAAGCCTGTGAAGAGAAAAGACACCAACTCAGCGAACGAAGTGGAAAACAATCTGGTTAAACCCAAAATCCGTCTGCCTGGTGTTTCCAACTTCTGGGGTGACAATGACGAATCAAAACAAGACTCTTCCAGTGATGAGGAGGCCGACAATGATCCATCGGCTGAAAATACGAATAAAAAGAAACGCCTCAGTGCGAAGGAGAAAGCCAAGGCTGCAGTCAAAGAGGAACAACGTCTACGTGAGATTGAAGAGCGCAATGCCAATCCTCAGGCACGACTGGAGACCATAGATCAATATGAACGGCTGGTGCTGGCTGAGCCCAACAATAGCCTCGCCTGGCTTAAGTACATTGCTTTCCTCCTCTCCAACACAGAGATTGAAAAGGCTCGCTCTTTGGCGAGAAGAGCCATATCAACTATTTCCTTCCGCGAAACTCAAGAGCTAAGGAATATTTGGAGTGCCCTGCTAAACCTAGAGTTGGTCTACGGCAATAATAACTTCGACGATGTCCTCAAAGAGGCTCTGAATAAGAACGATCCATTGGAGATTTATCTTAGCCTGGTGGACATTTTAAGAAAGAATAACCAAAGAGAGCGTCTCTCTACGGTATTGGCCACCATGTTAAATAAGTTCAAGTCGGAGCCGAGGGTGTGGCCTTTGGCTGCCGATGCTTACTTTTGGCTGGGCAGATCCGAGCAGGTACATGCCCTATTGCAACGAGCTCTGCGTGCGTTACCCAATCCAGAGCGTAAGTGAACACAACAAAATCAACTGGATCAAGTCTGGCATAGATAGCAATTTCGTTTTTTCTTTTTACAGACATCAACTGCATCGTGGCCTTGGCCAAGCTTTATGCGAAGAATGATGCCAATGATATGGCACAAACATTGCTCGATGATGTTGTCACATCTTACCCAAAACGGATTGATATCTGGTTGGTCTATGTGGATATGCTAATCAAAGCGGGACTTGTAGAGGCAGCCAGGTAAATAAGACTAGCAAATTTAATCATTTTTATACCCGGTATTTGTAGAGTAAAAAAGGCAGAGGAAGTATTTCCGATTCCAAAAAGTGTGCATATTCGCGAATAACTTCGTCAAACGGAGACCAAATTTATTGAGAGAACGTTTGTTCAACGAAGAATTAAATGGACTTTTATAGTAGAACTTAAAATAAATCACATAGGAAAATGATGTGAAACTCAGTGACCATCAAAGTTAAAATTTTAAGAAACGAGAAGGCAAAGCTAACTTCGACTGTGCCGAAGTTTTAATACACTTGAAAAACTTTACTCCAACTGATTTAACCAGTAAAATATATATAGGATATAGATATCAGATATTAAAAAATTTTAAATCATTGATAATAAAAATAGGATACCATAAAAAAACTTTTCTTAGTAAAACACATTTTCCGACCGATCGGTCCTATGGCAGCTATATGCTATAGTCATCCGATTTTAAAAAATTTTTAAAAAAATTGTAAAAGCATATAAAACTAATATCTACCAAGATTGGTGACGATACGATGAAAAACAAAAAAGTTTTCTTAACTAGAACTTGTTTTTTGACAGACCGTTTCTATGGCAGCTATATGCTTTCTATAGTGATCCGATTTTGATACATTTTTCCAGAATTATGTGAAATCATATAAAACTAATATCTACCAAGATTAGTGACGCTACGATGGAAAACAACAAAGTTTTTCTAACTAGAACTAGTTTTTAGACCGATCGTTCCTATGGCAGCTATATGATATAGTCATCCGATCCGGCCGGTTCCGACATATTAGTTGCGTGCAGTAAAAAGAAGACTCAGTGCAAAATTTCAGCTCGATAGCTTTAAAACTGAGAGACTAGTTCGCGTAGAAACAGACAGACGGAATTGAACTCAGCTCGTCGTCCTGATCAAGAATATATATAGTTTATGTGGTCGGAAATGAATATTTCTATGCGTTACAAACTTCTGGGCAAAATTAATATACACTTTTCAAGTGTATAAAAAGTAGAAAATATCAGATTTGTAACATTTCTCAGTCAACGCTGTCAATCTTTGAAACCACTTATTATCATATACTAGCGGGCACGGCAGACGATGTTCTGCCCGCACGTTGGCTTGCCTGCTATTGTCTGTTCATATATGATGCAAATTTTAACTTATTTAGCCATGTGAGAATCATGGACTTTCTAGATTGAACCCACGAATGTTTGGACTTGTGCCCTTGTAATAGTAATTGCAAATGCCACGCGATGTAGAAATTGCAAACATCTGAATAGAGTGGGCGGTTCTGAAGGTATCTTTGGGATCCGCGATAAAGGAACCACTTGACTTTCCGTTTAAAATTTTGGCTTGATATAAGTTGTTCCAACTACGTTACCGACAACAGTATCAATAGCATCTTTTTAACTCCATAAAATTTAAAGTTTATAGCTTAAGTTCGGAACATGAAAAATATCGAACTTCATTACAAACCCACGCACCAAATTTAAAGTTTAAAACTTAAATTATTTGTAATATATAGCTCTGAACCACTTTTTGAAACTGATTCGGAACCGGTTTAATTCGGGAAAATATCTTACTTCATATAAATAATCTACACACCAAACTTCAAGTTCAATCACTTTTGAACCGGTTCTTTTTGTTTTGGAACCGGTCTTTAAGCAGGTGAATGTTGAACTCCAAATTATCAACCTACACATAAAATTTCAAGTTTCATACTTTAATAATTTCTGAGATATGGCTCTAAGTCACTTTGTAACCGGTTCGAACTGGTTTGGAACCGGTCTTTAACCCCATATTACTTACCTACACACCAATTTGCATGTTAATAGCTTAAATAGTTTCTGTGATATGGCTCTGAACCACCCTTTGCGCCACCTACCTGCTACGTATTAAAAAAATTCCTGAATTATTTGTTCTCTATTCCTTAACGCGCATCACTTATATACTTTACCAATTTGCTCCAGTTTTGACCGTTGAAAATGCCTATTAGCTCTTGCGAGAATAGTGTTGGTTTTCTTCAGGTACAAATTCTCAGTTCCGCCAAAATAGGACAAGTCGCACAAAAGTGGGCAACGTCTTATTTTTCTGCTCTGTTGATAGATATGCCCTTGGGATGCTGAATATGGATTACCATTAAGATTTAGTACCTCGGTTCAGACTTTGAATATATTTGAAATCCAGTCGTCTTTGAGAGAATCCTGGATGTAGTAACGCTTCCTCAAATCTGCTTTCGCGTGCTCGCTGTATGTGGTTCTCCCGACATCTGTCGCTAAGCCCTTGAAGCAGTTTATTATACCCTATATATATTCTTGATCAGCATGACGATCTGAGTTCATTTCCGTCTGTCCGTCCGTCCGTCCGTCCGTCCGTCTGTCCGTCTGTTTCTATGCTATCTCCTCCCTCAGTTTAAAAGCTATCTTGACCAAACTTTGCAAAAACTCTTTAAATACAAATACGCTGCACATTTGTCGGAATCGGCCGGATCGGATGACTATATCATATAGCTGACATAGGAACGATCGGTCCAAAAACTAGTTCTAATGAGAAAAACTTTTTTGTTTTCCATCGTAGCATCACCAATCGTGGTATATATTAGTTTTATATGCTTCCACACAATTCTGGAAAAATTTATCAAAATCGGATGACTATTGCATATAGCTGCCATATAAACGGTTGGTCCAAAAAATAGTTCTAGTGGGAAAAACTTTTTTGTTTTCCATTGTAACGTCACCAAACGTGGTATATATAAATTTTATATGATTCCACACAATTCTGGAAAAATTTATCAAAATCGGATGACTAAAGCATATAGCTGCCATATAAACAGTCGGTTCAAAAACTAGTTTTAGTGAGAAAAACTTTTTTGTTTTCCATCGTAGCATCACCAATCGTGGTATATATAAGTTTCATATACTTCCACACAATTCTGGAAAAATGTATCGAAATCGGATGACTATAGCATATAGCTGCCATAGGAACGATCGGTCAAAAAACTTATTCTATTGAGAAAAACTTTTTTGTTATCAATGGTAGCGCTTTTCAAAAACTGCAAGGGTATTTAAAACATCGGCGCAGCCGATGTTAGCCTTCTATTTTTTTGAACTGAAATCCAGCTAGACGGTTCGTCAAAGTTAAAAGTGATACCATACTCTCTTGCTTGAATGTCCCACTGTTCAAAGCATTGTGACCTGGTGGACCTTAGGAATTCCACTATAGCTTTGGGGTATCTTTTCTCTGGGTACATCATTATTTTATTAATGTATTCAAAATGTAGTCGAAGTTATCTTTGCCTTCTCGGAGTGGTCGCCGCGGCCACGCCCCCCCCCCCCCGCAGAAAAAACCCCCTCCGCACTCGACCACCCTCGTCCCTCTTCGCGGAACCGCCGAAACCCTCTCCCGAGCGACCCGCTTTCCCTCGTCCCCCGCGACCCCCCGCTCTCTCCTGAAAGTGCGCCCCCCCCCTTCGCCCCTCCCGCGGACGGGCCCCCCGAACCTCCCCCGGAGTCGACCCCGCCCGCCGCAACTCTCCCATCAGAGGCATAGAGCCACCCCCGCTTTGTTTTTTATAATATATGTATATACATATATAAATATAATATATATAATTATAAATATAATGTATAAACGTAAAAGTTTGTTCATTACAGTAGAGGTGCGCGCGTGAACGATCTCTTCACTTTTTATACCCGTTACTCGTAGAGTAAAAAGGGTATACTAAGTTCGTGCAAATGTATGTAACAGGCAGAAGGAAGCATCTCCGACCCCATAAAGTATATATATTCTTGATCAGCATCAATAGCCGAGTCGATATAGACATGTCCGTCTGTCCGTCTGTATGTCTGTCCGTCTGTCTGTCTGTCTGTCTGTATGAACACCTAGATCTCAGGAACTATAAGAGCTAGAGCTACCATTTTTTCAGTGTAGACTTGTATCTTCTGCACGCAGATCAAGTTTGTTTCAAATTTTTGCCACGCCCCTCCCGCCCCCGCAATATGAAAAAACCTCATATCTCCCACAATTTTGAAAATAGATTGTTCGAACCTTCTAGACATATATTTTAATCATCATTACCTATCGATCCGTCATACATCATTTTTCGATCAGATGAACGATAGAAAAGTTACCGCCCCCGCAATTTCAAAAATTCCTCATATCTCCCACAATTTGGGCAACCTTACCCTGAGTAACGGGTATATCGAAGTCGAGCAGAGCCGACTTCAACTTACGCTCTCGTTTGATATGCATAGTTTAAGGAACTGAGCGGCGCCGGGTATATAACTAGAATTCCTTTAAACCAATTAAGTTTATTGCAATAACATTTTTTTTTAAATTTATGCCTTACTTTTGGCTATTCCGGCCAGAGTCCAATGTACCTTCCTAGAAGTTTATCTATTCCTCAGCTAATTAATTGCAACAAATTGTTAATTCCAGAAATGTCTTGGAACGTGCAGTGCAGCAAAAACTGAAGCCCAACAAAATGCAGGTTATCTACAAAAAGTATCTGCAACTGGAGGAGAGCCATGGCTCGGAGGCTACCGTGGCCAAGGTCAAGAAGCAGGCCGAGCAATGGGTTAGGAACTATACCAAGGCGACGGCCAATTAGAAAGGATAACATAAGATATTAGGCTTAGTCATAAACAGTTCAGTTTGTTTCTTCATGATACTTTATTCTAGAAACTATCTTTTAAATGAAGTGTGATTTCGGAGTGCTACCAAGCTGGTTGGTTTTTTTTTTGTTTAATATATATATATATAATATAGAACTACAGGCGTATATATACTATATATATCGAAATACATACAAAAAAAAAGGGAATCCCTTGACCCCTACATATACCAGTTAATGTAGAGCCAGCCAAGTGAAAAATATGAACAATAAAAAATATGTGAAATGAAGATATGGACATGAGAACATTATACGCTTAGGCCTAGTGGGGGGAGGAGTGACTCTTACACATTAATCAATAAAGCAGCAAGTGGAAAAAGTAACACACTCGACTTTTGTTTACTTTGCATTTATATTAAATTTATACATTAAACAGTCTGACTTGGGAACAGGATTGGGGTGAGTCACTCCTTAAAGATACCTCTCGCCTTGGCTGATATTTTGCGCACCCGACCACGACTGCTTACGCTCACCAACTGCTCATCACTGTCTACTGTGCTGCTTCCCTCTGAGTGTGGAGGTCGCCGCCGCTCGGCTTCAAGTTCCTGGGAGCTCGCATGGTGGTCGCCATTGCGCATACGCTTGCGCTGCTGACTCTGGGCTGGCTGTTCCTCGTCATCGGATTGCTCATTATAGCGTGGTCGCTTTTGATTGCGACCCCGACGACTTCGCGGCATCTCGTAGTCTTCATCATCTTCGTTGTCATTGATGAACGAGTTGTCGGAGGGCGGTCGGCGTGTGGTAGGACGACGACGCTGATGTTGGCTGGACCCTGTCGTTTTGGTTTTGCGTCGCGTATGTCGGCCATTGCTTGGCGAGACATAGCTGGTCAGTGGCTGATTGTCTTCCGAATCGGTGGCGGACTCATCATCGTCATCATTCTCGCTGGATTGGGAGCTAGAGCCACCATCAGTGCCCTCATCTGAGGCCACCGCCGCCTCCTCTTCCTCTTGTTCCTCTTGTGAGTGCTCCTGACTCGTCCGTCCACGCAGACGCCGTGTGTTCACATTACTGTTGCTGTTTGTGGTGGTGGAGGTGGGACGTCTGTGATTGGCTATGGCTGAGAGCAGGCGTGAATTTTCCAGCGGATCCAGACTCGAGTCAAGCTCATCGGCATTGCGTTGATGGCGCGACAAAATGCGCCTGGGCGGTGCCCGGGCGGCAGCCACCGTACCTAGATAGTTATGATCGTGGGTGGCAACCGCTGGCTGTTGAGACTGTGAGGTGGTGGTAGTCGTCGTCGAGGTGGCATGTGAGCGAGTCATGTGTGTGCTCCTGGGTGGCGAGGGCAGGCGGCGTCTCAAGGCTAGAGGATGTGGTGCCGTTGTTGCCGACGCTGTGCTAGTTTTTGCAGGTGAATTATGGGCAGTTTCTATACGAAATTTAAGTACAAATTTAGTTGCTGTGAGAAAATTATTTTTCGATGGACTCACTTTGCTGATTGTGGGCCAGTGGCTCATTATCACTGTCATCATCGTCGTCGTTGTCCCATTGGGCTGCCCTTACAACAGTATTGCGATTGGTGCGCAATTGACGGGATGAGATGGCGGTTCCAAGACCCAGGGCAGCTCGACTGGTGGAGGGCACATCATCTTTGGTGGGCGTGGGTAGGATCTAAACAAGGATTGCAATTAATAAAAATGTAACTTTCTATGCGTGATCAACACCCACCTCTTCTGCATTTTCGCTGTCATCGTCTTCCTCCTCCTCGTCTCTCTCTTCAATATCACTGCCACGCCCCCAATCCATAAGCGCCCTTTTAACACTCTGACGGGTTGGCCTGCCAACTGGACCATGGGAATCCGTGTCGGATTCAATAATGCGCCCATTGCGCACCGGCAAATGATAGCTATGATCATTCTCGGCCGCATGGTGAGACAATCGTCCGCCATTAGCCCTCGTATTGCGGGACGGACTTGGTACGGTTGCTGCTGCGGCCGCCGCCGCACTGGTACTGGGTCCATTGGCCAGGGGTTTTGACTTTGTGGTTCTGCCCTTGCGTGGCGTATGCTGGCCATCCTGAGTGCTCTCATCCTGCTGCGAATGGGAAGCGGCCTCCTCCGAGCTGCCCACTAGACGCCGTGTGCGTGGTCGAATGGAAGCAGCTGTGGGTGCAGCTGCTGCTTCCGTCCGGCCACGTTTGTTGGCATGTCGCTGACTATGTGTTGACTTTCGTTTGCTGCCCTGGCCACGACGTCCCTCATTGGGATTATAGCTGTCTTCCGAGTCATGGGATTCGGGATACCGGCGTCTTTGCCGTCGTGGTCTTGGCTGCTCTGGTGAACTGGCATGGGTGTGTGCTTCCTCATCATCGTCATCGCTGCTGGCTTCGGCTTCTGAACTATCTTCTTCGTCCTCCTCCTCCTCGCTGGATGCCTGCTCTCGGCGTCTTTGCTGTGCGCTGGTTGAAGAGGAAGTCACACGATTTGACCCTGAATTGCTGGCACTAACATTAACCCCATTGCGACGACGTGATCGTGGCGCTTGAGCTGCTGCTGCTGCTGTATCATCATCCTCGTCATCATCATCATCGTCCTCATCTTCGCTGGTGTGTGCCACTGGTAATCTCCGGGCTGCAGCCGCTGGCTTTTGGGTACGCCGCGTCGCTCGTTCGGTGGGTGTTCGTTTGCTGGGACTACTGGAGCCACCACGGCCACTGCCCCCAACGCCACCGCCACTGCTGCCTGACTTGTTCTTATTCGCCCGTCTGCGAGCTGCCTTCCAATTGGTGACCACTGTCTTAATGTGCGACTCGAATAAAGCACTGAGTCGCAAAGTCATGGCATAGATCTGCAAGAGACACATTAAAGGAGATTGAGTAATAGCCCAGGCATGGAACTGTATATTAGGTGCTGTATTGGGATTGCTGATATTACTGAAATATCTCGATTCGATGGATAAGCGGCAATTCTGAGCCAATTATCAACAATCCCACTTACAATTCCCTAAGATTTCATTCGTTAACCCAAGACAGGAGGAACAACCTTACCGCTAGATTATCCTATTTTAGTTAGTTGATATTCACGGAGATCGTCATTCATGTGAGATCGAAATGTTTGATGGGGTTTTACATTGATAACATTGATTCGATTTTTGATCATATTTTGGATGATTATATTAAGATGAAGTGGGTGAAGTTTGGAAGGCATGTTCAACGATATAGGAAGAAGGCAAAAGAAACGTAAACAAGTAGATGATGAGCTTGCGTATATGCGTGTGTGTGTGTGTGTAATGTGTGGAGGCAGAAACCACAGAAAAGGCAACTACAACAACAAATGAAAAAAGCAACAAGAACTACAACAACAATAACCGAAGAAGAAGCTCTCCTTAATCTTCTATGGGGAATAAATGACGATCTGCCAATCGATCTCCCGTTTCTCTCGCATCTCTCACTCACCCGCGATCGTTTGTTGGTATTATAGTTCTTGGAATTCTGGAATATCAATCGCACATCTTTGGCAAAATCCACTGGATCATCATAGTTGCCACCCAGTAGATCCTCTTTCACGGTACGCAAGTCCATGGGCGTGGCAATGATTTCCAAATAATCCGGAAACTCAATGGTATCGACGGGTTCACGAAAAGGCAACGAATCCGGTCGCTGCCACATTAAATCTAACAGCTGACGACAATCGGAACGCCAATCGCCATCCGAGCGTATACGAGTGGACCTGCACATAGAAATGAAAGGATGAGAAGTGGATAAAATTGGTTTGTGTGCGTGCAGACCATTTGAATCGGAGTGTTGGCCACCATACAAAATGATCGCCTGATCGCAATGAATACCCACCGCACATACACTTAAATCAATACTGGAATCATTGCACCAAAGCAATATTTATTGCTGGTACATAACAATGCACAGTACTTTGAGTAAAATATATTTAACCAATTTCTCAAAACAAAGCTTCAATGTTGTAAAAAATACGGTTAAACTTATTTGTACAGCTAATGTATCTATAGGAGTGTTCGAAAGTTGAAGATAATTTTCCGTTTTCATCTTCAGCAATGTCTAAAGTAGTCCGCATTAGAAATTATACACTTAACAGACTTTATACATTTTATGTATATATTCTTGATCAGCCTTAACAGCCAAAATGATATAGTCATGCCCATCTGAACATCTGTCCGTTTAAGCAAGGAAATCTCAGAGACAACGAGAAGGCTAAACTAATTTGGACTAATACACTTGCAAAAGTTTACTCGAACTGATTTTACCGTAGAATATAAATAGGATGTAGATATCAGATATTTATAAATTGAAAATCATTGAGAATCAAAATTTGATCACTCTTCCAGAAAAAATATAGTCATCCGATCTGAACCAAATTTGGTAGAACTGTTTAAAAGTATATAATATTCATAACTGCTGAGTTAAAGAACGTTCATATTAAAAACAAACAAGTTTTTCTCACAAAGACCTTTTTTCGACTGATCGTTCCTATGGTAGTTATAAGATATAGTCATCCGGCCGGTTCCGACATATTAGTTGCGTACAGTAAAAAGAAAACTCTGTGCAAAATGTCAGCTGGATAGCTATATAACTGAGGGACAAGTTTTCGTAGAAATAGACAGACGGACACTCAATAGACTCAGCTCGTCGTCCTGATCAAGAATATATATAGTTTATGGGGTCGGAAATGAATATTTATATGCGTTACAAACTTCTGGGCAAAATTAATATACATATTGCAAGTGAATAAAAGGTGTGGCTGGGTTTATATGAAATATCCCATATATTATAGATCAGCAACATCAGCAGAGTCGATATAGCCATATCCGGTCGTCAGTGCGACCAAATCCAAGTGTTTTGATTACTCCGGAAAATCTAAAACCCCTAAATTCTAAAACTGTAGACTTCTTTAAGCATCACTACTCATGTATATATCAATATTTTACCAGTCGATAACATCAACATTGATAAGGGCAACTAAGGCCTGCCTTAGTGCGTGAAGGGGGAATGGAAAATTTGGCTTTGTAAATTTACTTTCTGTGTTATACACACACATACTCAACTTTCAGCTTTCTGGATTCCCACTAAATCTGCTTATCTGGATTTCTGAATAGCTATCGGATAGAACTCAACGCGTATTGATAAATTGCTCTTCCGGAGTTCCTCAGGGAAGCCATCTAGGACCCCTTTTTCCATTCTGTTTATAAATGACACCGCAAGTGCTATCTTTCTTTCGTACGACTTGGATATGTTATGCTCCTGGTGTAAAACTTATCTTTGGAACCTTAACTTTTCTAAATGTAAAGTCATGACCTTTCATCGGAGTAAGCCCCTAATTAACTTCTACTCATTAGGTAACTCTACCAATTTATTTCAAATTTATGTAGTAAATGACCTTGGTGTCATGTTCGATCCAAAACTAAACTTTAATCAGCACGTCTCGACAATGTTCGATGGTTAAAAGAATTTGAAGATCCTTATACCACTAAATCACTTAATGAATCTCTCGTACGTCCTATTCTCGAATATTATTCATGTGTTTGGTCACCTCAGTATAAAATACACCAAGATCGTATTGAATCTGTGCAAAAGCAGTTCTTAGTATTTGCTCTCCGAGGGCTCGGATGGAATCCAGATATAAACTTTCCTCCTTATGCTGACAGATTACCTCTTATAGATTTGCCCTGCCTTCAAAATAATTCTACATTGCTACATTTTAGTTCCTTTTCAGGCAACTCGTAATTTTTGTACGCTTCATTTACGCACATGTTCTTCTAACTACGAACTCTTTTCTCCTTTTCAGGTCTTATGCTGCAACTACAATAGTTTGTATCAAAATATATCATTGTAATTCCCTATTCATGTAATGGCGTCACATTTGCTTTAATATCTATCTACTGCCTAATCAATTTTAATGTAATGCATTGTGATTTTGGGAATCTCGCTGTGAGTTGGGGCATAGCGGCTGTTGTGCGACTAAATTTCCTCTAACCCTTAGTCACTTTGCTATCTCCGCTTTCCATTATCATAATATGTATACCTTTTACTTCAAGCACATGTTATTAACTATTTGGCAGCAATGTTTGCCCGAATAATCAATAAGAATAAGAATATTTAACAAGATACAAATTTAAATACTTGTAGGCTGTGCATGTGCGGAAATTCGGTGTTACTTGTATTGGATCTGCGGTACTTCTGAAGAACTTATGTTCTTATATTGGAAATGTGCATTTATTGCGATAAGGCGAAACTATTTACAGTAAGTCCCGAAAATGTTTTGACAAAGGAAATAATCACATTTTCAACTGTTTTTTGATCAAATAAATGGTTTCTTTAATTGCTGAAATATGTTTTACATTTTACTCTGATTTTTTGTGCTAAAGAGAGAAGCAAAATCGACTTAATTTAATTTAAAAAAACATTTTTAAATTGATTTGTTCTCTGGAGAAGAGCTCCCCAAATGGTGAACTTATTATTGATTCTAGACTAGTTTTTTTTCACGCTGAACCCGAATCACAAATTACACATACTTATTAGAAAATTGATATTTTGTCTCTTTTCTACATTTCCTAGAATGCAGTTTTTTTCGAATTTCTTTCTATTAATTGTTGTTTTACCTACCAATTTCTATACAATATAATATTTACTTTAAACCATTTATTAGGTATAGAAATTAACTAATAAATTAAAGAAACCGCAAATTTTATTTAAAACAGTTGAAAAATGTGCATTTTTTCTTGACCAACTGTATAACTGGTATCAATGGAAAGCGAGTGTACGTATTAAACTTACCTTCGTGTGGAGGATACACGTTGACGGGCAGCAGCTGCTGATGTGGTGGGACCTGTGCTGGTCGATGGCACTACATCAGAATCAACTTCATTTTCCGATTCCGATGAATGATAAACGTCCACTAGTTGATGATAAACGGCAGCCACATCAATCTCATCCGCTTCCCTAGAACAGAACAAGCCAGAAGATTAATAGAGCTCAAGCATTGAATGTAGTGAATCGTACCTGATGATTCTCAGACACAAATCGGTCACAATTCGTGCATGCTTAACAATGCTTGTATGCCTGCGATTATATTGCTCTGCATTGGTGGCCAAATATCGCACATCGAACTGTGCCGTTGTGATGCGGCGATAGAAATGATTCTCGAATCTTGACTTGACCGTGGTCAGATCAATGGGATATTCAATTAGAAACGCATAGTCCGGATATAAGTTGAGATCGACGGGAGCCAGAAAATGTTCTGCTATGGACAAACGCATGACCTGCTCGAGGCCATTAATAATGCGTCGACAGGTTCCATCACGATCGCCACGATGCCATTCTTCCGACTTGGGCTGATATAAGGTGGCCCTAATCTCCTCAGGCAAAACAGGCACAGCACCGCCCACTTCATCGGGCAGACGCTGCTCGTCAATCGGTTCCATATCCCAGGGACTCATGTACTCGTACTCTCCGTTATCCCAGCGCACGCGAAAACACATGAAAAAGGATTCCGGAAAATCGGCGGCCAACGGATGACGAGATTCTATCTGACCCATCCACCAGCCGTCGCCGATCATGCAACGAAAACGATCACCAATGCTCCAATTACGCTGAACAGCCAAATCAAATGTCTGACGGAGCACTAGAAAGTCTAAAACATCTGGCATATCATGATATTTGATTTTAAATGTTGTTCCAGTCATGTTGCCCTCGTCATCGATCATGGCCAGTTTGAGGCAGCACAAGCGAGGTGGACGAATCTCGTATTTGATGCCAATGACACGGACCAGCTCATGATCGCGCAGAGTGTGAAAATTCCAGGGTTCCGAGCTGTGCGACAATTTATAAACCTTTTTAAGTCGCACTGCCTCCAAATAACGATGATGTCCTTGTCGGAAATAAACCACTTCATCACCCATCTGGGGATAATAGGGAGCCTTGCGTGGTATTACCTCGGATAGCCATTCGGCAGGTCTGTACAGCTCGGGTATCTCACCATTGGGAGCTGTGGGTGGAATTAGAACTCTCTTTTTTCCCCGCTTCCTGCTGCCTGGAGGTTGACCAGCTGCCGCCGTGGCTGCTTCTTCATCACTGCTGTCATCGCTAATGGTGCGACGACGTGATAAAGGCTTACGCTTCGAACGCTTGGGAGGCTCTAGATTGGGTCCAGGCGTATCCGCCACCCAATCAGAGTAATCTGAGCTATCCGTTTCGGACTCTTCGCTGCTTTCTTCTAGATTGGCCTCTACATTGGAGTAGCTGGTATCACCAGAGGTATTACTAGCCGTATCCTCCTCCTCCTCTTCTTCGTGGGCAGGAGCAGCAGCTTCATCATCATAGTCCTGTTCCTGATCCCTTACTGCCCGAGTGCGATAGGCGGGCTGTCCCCTAGACTGGGCACCTCTCCGACGGCCTGCACGTGTACCGCTTCCAGCTCCATTAGACCGAGTATTTCGTGGCCTACCCGCACTTCCACCTCCTGCCTGGGCAGAGGCTGCGCTAGCTGTATTAATCATTATGGGACGACGACGCATCTCCCTTTTGTACTCTTGAGTCTCGAATTGACCAGCCGAATAAATGGTTTGCTTCAGATTCTGCAGTTGGGCATATTTCATGGGACGCACATAGGTGCGGCGCACAAACTTCAGGGGTAGAGTCTGCTGAGGAGAAGCCTGCGGCTGGGCCGGCGGCTCTTCAGCCGAACGATTGGACGCCGGCGCTGACCATCCTTGGCCCAAACGCCCACCCAAAACATTGCCACGAGAGGATTGCCGGCTGTTTTCGGGCTGCTGACGATTGGTGAGACGCTCAAAGGATTGATTGGCATTGTTGGAATTTGCATTGCCCTGACGATTGGCCAAAGCGGCTATCATGCGATCAATGTGCGAATAGTTGGCCCCAGCTGCGGACACGGCAACCATAACACCCACGGGAGGTGCTGCAACAGCAACATTTGGTGAAGCGTTATCGTCAATGACCACACCATCGACACCCACGGTTAAATTGGGGATTAACTGATCCAGGCTGCAGCTCTCTCGTCCCGGGACAAAACGTTGATATTTGGTGGGATGAGGATTGCCATCGGCATCCACAAGAAAGGGAGGTGGCATTAAATGCGGCATTATCTGGGTCTGTTCGTCCACCACGTGATGCTGTGCATCACGCAGAAGAGGTCGAAAATCTGTATGGAAAAACAGCTCCGTGGGTAGCTAATTTTTGGGAGATAGGGAAGAGATTAAAAATGGGGATTGGAGCACAGACTGTTACTTACCATTTTGTACTTTTCCGTGCCCATACCCAGTCCAAAGATCAGAATATGACCATGTGAATCGGTGGCTGCTATCATGGTGCCATCTGGAGACCATTTGGCATCAAAGACACTGCCATGTCCCTGACCATCGATGTCATTAAAAAAATTGGCCACACACACGCCCTGATTAATGTCCCAGAGAAAGACCTGACCATCATGGCCAGCGGATAGCAAGACATGCTCATCTTTGGGATTCGATTCGAGCACATACAGTTCATCCTTGTGGCCACGCAGCACACGATGCAATTTGGCCGTCTTCGAGTCCCAGATTTTGATCTAAAAAAGTGAAAATTTTAGGTCGATTTCCTTCTCCTAGCTACCTCCACTTACGGTGAAATCATTGACCGCGGTGATGACATAACGATCCGAGGCATCCCAAGCTACCATGGTTACCTTCAGTTTCTTGCCCTCCTCCGGTTCAGGGCAGCTGGAAATAAGAAACTTGAAATTAATCCCGATTTCCGACGCAGTTTGTGTTTAACTCCCACCCACCTGGCCAGTCGTTCCGTCATGCATAGCTTGACATTCTTCCATTGCTGCGACTCAAAGGTCCATATATGGGCAGTGCCATCTTTACTCCCTGAAATAAATCTTAAGCCACGATGCGACCATTGCACCGAATCCACCGCATCTGTGTAGGCTTCTGTTTCCAATATACGCTTGGGTCCATCCTCACCCATCATATACACTCGGACATGATGATCCGCTGAGCCCGCTGCCAGGAACATTCCACCCGGCGAGAAAGTAGTGCACATCATCTGCGCCTGTCCTGGGCGCAACTTCTCATGGTATTGCGTGGGCTTTGGAGCAAAGGTAATCTTCTGTCCCCTGGGCGTGGAATATTGCCAGAATGCAATGGAACCATCCGTACTCGTGGTCACCAAATATTTGAAATCACTCCGTGGCGATGGACAGAAGTTCACAGAGGTAATCATGCCCGTATGGGCAGCCAGGACCGCAATGGGCGAGGTGGTCTGCATGTCCCATACACGTAATATTCGATCCACAGAACCAGCTGCCAGCATAGTGTTATCCAGATTAATGGCAATATCGGTTATCTCTGCAGAGGCGCCGCGCAAAGTGGCCAACAGGCGACCATCTGCCGCAGACCATATTTTGATGAGCAAATCATCGGCTCCGGTGATGATGTAGCGCCCTGTGCGATCGAACAGCACACAATACACCGAGGACAAATGGCCCACAGTGCGACGCAGTAATTTTGTCTTACGATAGAGATCCGTTGGCACCAGCAACTTGCGACGCACCAGACCGCCATGCTCCCGGCCAGTAAGAACCTTGGCTGCAAGAAGCAAAAATCAACAGCAATTTAGGCATATAAATAAAGGATAGAGGCTTATGCATGGCAACTCACTCAGATTGTGTACGGGTCGTGTCAAGGTGGAATCTGGCAATGACAAGCCATGTAAACGGGTGCAGTAATCCCTTAGCGAACGGTGTCGGTAAACGGTTTCTTTGGTGCGCAACAAATTCTGACGACCCGTGCCCAAGAGTGAATTTATCCCCGGCACACTGGGCGGCAACTCGTGATCCACCAGTGGTCCCAGACGACTGCATATCTCCAATAAGTGGTTGGCGCCAATGTGAGCATATTTTTGTTCCTAGACAAGCAAATTTCAAACTTGAACATTGTACATAGTATCGATAATGGTTGCTTCTCTGCTGAATGCTCCATCTGGCTTATACAGCCTTAAAAAACGGGCCAAAACTCTGTACCAGACATTTCGCAATCAAACTTAATATGTGATCCGATTAGAATCAAATTTGTGTGAATCATTATCCATTGGTAAATTTGAACCAGGGATCGTAAGATAACACAAATTTTTTTTACACGCGAATTTTTAACGCCACATGTAAAAAAATGATTTTCACATATGCTAATAATGCATTTATTCCATGAGGAAAAAATAATTTTTTTCATGAACTAACGTGTGCATTTTTGACATGCTTGTTATTTTCAATCAAGTGAATATATTGAGCTGTTTTCTGAAAAACATTTTATTAAGACGTCCGACACAATTTTTGTTCATTGATTTTATTTATCATGGCGTAAAAATAATTTTTGTGCATTTTACGAAACATGTTTTTAACACTTTCTCTTTCGGCGTTTTGTAATTTCGAGCCTTTGTTTACTTCAGCGCCAATTGTCAATCAGCTGTTTACTAAATCAAATCAGTGCGCAAAAAAGGTCGTTCCGCCAACTGATTTAGATTTGCTTTTATGAATCAAAATCGAAAGCAAATGAATTTCAGGTATCTCTCTAAGGTCCCAATAGACCTGCACCATAGAAAATGAGCAGTGGCCAGGAAACCTGCAGAAAATACGGTCACTTTTATAATTACAACGAAATCTGCTCCGAGACTGATTTGGTTTTATTTTTTAGTGAGCGTCTGCCTTGCAGATAAATATTCGGTCACACTTTTCAATTGTTTACATTTAAATGTGATCTAATAGCCCCTTTCCACTGGCCACATTTCTAACATTTTCATTCCTTTACGACTTTGCCGTTTCCATTGGCAAAAAGTAATTTTGTTGACATTTACAATGACTCGTAGGCAAAAACAGCTGCTTGGTTCCTTTTCGGTAAGAGGCGCCACTTTCAAACGCTTGTAGACTTCAAGCAAATTTCTGGCAAAAATAAAAGACCCGACCGTCAGGAGCACAATTCTGCTGGGCTAGTCCATTGTCTTTCCCCCAAATCGTCAGCAGAAGCTAAATACGCGATGTTTTATATTAATTAATTTATTAATCAAAAATTGTGCCAAGTTTTAAATACAAATTCAATGATTATTGGCAATGACACTTTCGGAGCCTAGAGGGTATCGATAAATAATTCAGTATTGTAAAACAAAATACTAAATTATCTCGGAGCGAATGCCGTCATTTTCGACAAATGTTCCTCTCTTCTCTCAAAGAAAACGTATGGCAGAAATGTTGACATTTCATACATTTTTGTAATTCTCAAGAAAATAAATGCAACATTTCTTTTGTGGAAATAGGCTATAATATGTATCGTAAGATTTTCGTAAATTTTTTTTAAATATTTTATTTAAATAATTCATTGACGTGTATTTAAATTTGTAACGTTGTGTCACGACGTAATCGTGAGTATACACAGACTTTCGTGCGTGTGCATCCGTGAACCGTGCGTGTTAAAGTTATATATCGTGAATATAATAAATTATTGCAGTATTTACGATTATTTTTTAGTTTTATATTTGATTAGTAATTGAATTCCTACAACTGATTTGCTTTTCATTTCGTGAATCCTCTAATCGCAGCTGGTTCATACAGAGGGTGCAGTATGGCTATGAAACCCTTGATGTTATTAAGGTATCTTTCGATTGCTAGATCGTCATGAAACAATCGGTGTGATGGCCCAGTCGCGGCCAAGCCATACCATAGCTACCAATAGACGATTGCATTTCTGTGGCTCACACAGACGAGAATCGAAGTAATGCCTGGGTGGCTGTGGAGTGCAGCACTCACCAACCCAATCCAATCACATTTTTCTGTCCCCTTTATTTGACCGGTCCTGACCTAGTCACAACCACACACATAAATACACACGTGGACTCTCTCACTCTCGCGCTTATAGCACGAAGAAATACGCAAAAATTTTTGCATGTTTCATGGCCCACTGATAAATTTACCAATAGAAAATAAGTGATTTCATTCATTTATCTGATAAACTGGAAAGGGCACACTATAATTAATTAAGCAACTGTTAATATCTAATTCCAAGAATCAAGTATTTCGTTTAATTTTACCAATTGCAGCAAATCTACTTAAAATATGAATTATGTGTGTCAGAAAAAAAAATGAATCAAAAATAAACCTTATATATGGAAGTCAAAAATATAAATCGGTGAAACCACAAAACAAAAGGAGTGATGTATGGAAAAATTGTTCAATTGTGGAAATTGATGGCAATTGATGAATAAAAGTTTTAGCATGTTGCGACACAAGGAGCAAGCGAAGTCTGACTTCTACAAGCACAATTTAACAAGCTCTCAATAAAAAAGTTAATGAGATTATTGCCTTAATGAATCGTGCGTGACGCGAAACGCTAACAAAATTGTGTGCGTAAGTCGTGCGTCACGATATTTTTATTTCGTAAATCGTGCGTTACGTGATGTAAACATTGCTCACGCGCACCTCTAAGACGGGATTTACACGATGAAGCAAACTTCATAATGTTTTTGAAAAAGCTCTTGCTTGTAGGAAAGAGTCGTAGAGGGGCAAGCCACCCCACCTCACCTCTCGACCACAATCAAAAGCTTTTGCCAAAACTTCATTCAGTTTGCTTCATCGTGTACATCCAGTCTAATTAGTAATGGAGAGTTTAATTTTTTAATAGTAAGTTTATTTAGACAAGACTGCAAAAAGCCAAAATTTTAGAAGTGGTTCGGTTGATCGAACCCTTGAGGAATCTATGAGTTCGGTTCGGGGACCGTTTCCTGAAACCCAAGAACTCCCAAGTTTTGGTTCGAACCTCGGTTCAGTTCAAAAAAAGGCTAGTTTGTTGCTCAAAAATTAAATTGAAATTTTTAAAATAATACCCTTCAGTTAAATTGTTAAAATTATCATATCCTTTAGCTGACATTAAAAGATCTGCCCCGTTAAAGCTTATAGGCCTAATATATTCCTGAAGCTGATCATCTGTACTAGCTCTTAAAGAAGATTTGATTTCTGGGTTGTTGGAACAGGTAGTACAGATAACCTAACACTTTTTATGATTTCGTTTTGAAGACTTTTTTAAAATTTCTAAATAAAAATTTTAATCAAACTTTATCTGCGTGCGGACAAAAGGAGACAATAAAATTTGGTTGCCCTATGTCTTTTAATCTTTTACAACGTTTATACCATGCTCAATTTGTAAAATCATTTCAAGAAATGGGTCCAAAAGTGCGTGCATAAACTCAATTTCATGAAATCGACCATCAATACCTGTGCAAACGTAGTATTTGAGATCTTTGTGTTCTTATAGACAGGGGGGGCAGGGGTAGGACTAGTTCGACTCGTCTGTTGATGCTGATCAAGAATATATCTATAATGTACATATGTATAACTTTATGTCGGAGATGATTCCTCTGCCTATATTTGCACGGACATGGTATAACTTTTTTACTTTACAAGTAACAGGTATAAAAACTTGAAGAGACATTCAACTGATTGCGAAATTTCTTATAAAATCTGTGCATATGTTTGCAAAAGCTGCACATTAATAAACATAAATTTTCTATGGTTGATTTTAACTGAATCAAAACATCTTAGCTGAAGTATAAATTCTAATGCAGCGGATGGGTTAAAGTCAATGCCGAATACCAGCTGCATAACGAATACTTTTTGATAGTCGATATTTATCGTTCATCGATAACTAAAAAGAGAGCGCAGCTGTTCAGAAAACAAATAAGGTGCGTATGTTGTTATCTCTTTCAGGCTCAAGCGAACCGAGGGGTGGCTACTTGAGTGTGTGTATGCATGAGAAACAAAATGTCGACAATTGTTGTAAAAGAAATAAAATTTTTGCAATTATTGAAATTTTTTCAAATTTCTTCCAAGTTTCCAATTTATACTGAAATTGTCACCAGATTTAACAGTATTAAAACATTAAATTTTTTTTTTTTAAATTTTTGGTGTTTTTTGTTGCTAATAAATTAACAAATTACAAAGCAATTAATTAACCATTACTTTCACTTGAATTTGCACAAAAAAATTGTTTAATGTTTCAACAACTGTCGGCTCTGTCAATCAATGGGCGCATGACGTCACAAAAGCGCGCAGTACATGCACACACGCATACCCAGACACAAAGAAACGGGGGAAAAATATTTCCTCACACTGATGCAAGTCACAAATTAAGAAACTAAACATTAATTATTATTTAAAACCACTCACCAATTCGGCAAAGGTCTGTTCATGCTCATTTCCCAGCCAGTCGATGCGTCTGGGCAAGACCTGCGGGGGGTAAGAAGGGTATAACCTTTATCATTTAATGTCGTCACAGCGTTGGAAAGTAGGTACAACTACGTCATGAATTTGCGTTAATGTTTTTTTTTTACCTACTTTTATTAAGCGAAACAGAAGCAGACAGACAGACTCCCATATGACCACCAGCCACACTCAACGAATACGAATTTCAGTTTTCATTTGTCAGTATAGCTTTGAACTCGGAAATAAGCAGACGACGCAGACAGGCAGCATTGGATTCTCTGCCGGCCACAACAACAACAACAAAACCAAAACAGAAATATATAAACAAAAACGGGATTTGCCGTTTCCCTTCTAACCACTTTGCCTCAGGACTCCCACAAACCTACCTTCTTCTGCTCCAATTCCTGCACTAGGACCTGTAAGATTTGGAAAAACAATAAAAAAAAATTGGAATTTATTTAATTGTTTGTAAACAATTCGAACGCAAAAAAATTGCGCTCTTTTTCAACTCCTCCGCTGACTTCGATTACCGACCTTTGCAGTCTCTTCCAGCGGCCCCGATGTCAGAAACTTGGATATCAGGAAGTATAACTCTGCAAGAAGAAAGCAAAGCGTGTGTTAAATGCAACAAGTTGTTGGCTCAACACTTAAATATTAACACAAAATTCGCCTTTGCCCCGATTTGCAAATTCAGTTTTCTTTGCTTTCCCAGGCTGCTGCGCTGCTGCGAGTCTCACACACAACACACACTCCGCTCGCTGCCAAGGCCCTTCGGGGGCCAGCAGCCATTTTGATTGAACACCCACTTTAATTTGCAATTAATGAACGCACCTGGCACTATCACATCACTCGAATTGTTCGGCCTATTTTCCATTATTCATTGCGAATTGTAGCCACACAAATTTGTTACAAAATTCTCGTTGCCTCTTTTCTGAAATTCTTTTTTCAGCTTCTACCATTTGCCAGTGTATCGATATATCGATAAACGTGCAGGGGAAGTTAGGGATGTGCTGCAGTCACGGCATAATACAGTGACTTGTGATATGCAAAAAATTATGAAATACAAATAACGGAATAGAAGATTAAATAAATTTTAAACAGAATTTTGCAACTAAAAACAAAATGTTTTATATATGTTTTTTATAACTAGTCGCAGTAGGAAAATGATTAAATTTTTTTAATATTTTTCCCAACTAATGATTAATGTAATATCCTTGCAGTGGATATAGCAAAAGTTGGTTTTATTTTCGTAACGCCGTGTCCGTATGTCTGAATGAATCCTGGCCCGAATTCATTAAATACATATAGGCTGCACATTAGTCGAAACCAGCCGGGTTGGATGACTAATTGGAAAGATCGGACATCAAATTTCTCTAGTGCAGAAACCCTTTTTTTTGTTTTGGTAGCGGCTTTAAGTTTGATATTTATTAATTGAGAAAGTTCACAATATTAAGTTTATGTTGTGTTTAAGATTCAATAAATAGACTTTATAAATTAGTATAGTGAAAAAATGCGTGACTAACTTAAATATAGTAAGAATTTAAATATAAATGATATGAATTTAGTAGATCTATGGAAAAGATTAAGGTGGTTATGTACAGTAGACTAGTCTTTCGAAAGAAAGAAAACTTTCATGTGCATTCTCCTTATGAGTCTTCTTAATTCATCGCCTCTTCTTTGTCGCAAGTCAATGCGAATGACGCCTAAAGCGTTTTAAAAAGTCATCAGCCTGTTAAATTATTATGTCACCTAATTTAGGGACATTTATTTCGTTCTTAATTCTCAAGGTGCTCCTGATATTCAGCGCAGTATTTTAACCTGTAGGTCTCCCATCTTGTTTAGATGGGATATTGCTGCTTTACCATTTGCCCAGAGACCATATCTCCAGGTTGGAACTTCATAGCCCTGAACACATGAGCTTTGTCCTTTAATGTTATTTTTATACACTTGAAAAGTGTATATTAATTTTGGCCAGAAGTTTGTAACGCATAGAAATATTCATTTCCGACCCTATAAACTATATATATTCTTGATCAGGACGACGAGCTGAGTTCATTTCCGCTTGTCCGTCCGTCCGTCTGTCTGTCTGTCCGTCTGTCTGTCTGTCTGTTTCTACGCAAACTAGTCCCTCAGTTTTAAAGCTATCGAGCTGAAATTTTGCACAGAGTCTTCTTTTTACTGCACGCAACTAATATGTCGGAACCGGCCGGATCGGATGACTATATCTTATAGCTGCCATAGGAACGATCGGTCGAAAAATAAGTCTTAGTGAGAAAAACTTTTTTATTTTCCATCGTAGCGTCACCAATCGTAGTATATATTAGTTTTATATGTTTCCACACAATTCGGAAAAAATTTATCAAAATCTGATGACTATAGCATATAGCTGCCATATAAACGGTCAGTCAAAAAACTACTTCTAGTGAGAAAAACTTTTTTGTTTTCCATCGCAGCGTCTCCAATCTTGGTATATATTAGTTTTATATGCTTTCACATAATTTTAAAAAAATTTATCAAAATCGGGTGACTTTAGCATATAGCTGCCATATAAACGGTCGGTCAAAAAACTACTTCTAGTGAGAAAAATTTTTTTGTTTTCCATCGTAGCGTCTCCAATCTTGGTATATATTAATTTTATATGCTTTCACATAATTTTAAAAAAATTTATCAAAATCGGGTGACTTTAGCATATAGCTGCCATATAAACGGTCGGTCAAAAAACTACTTCTAGTGAGAAAAACTTTTTTGTTTTCTATCGTAGCGTCTCCAATTTTGGTATATATCAGTTTTATATTTTTTTACATAAGTTCGAAAAAATTTATCAAAATCGGATGATTATAGCATATAGCTGCCATAGAACCGATCGGTCGGAAAATGTGTTTTACTAAGAAAAGTTTTTTTTATGGTATCAAATTTTTATTATTAAATATTAAAAAGTTTAAAATATTTGATATCTATATTCTATATATTTTTTACCGGTTAAATCAGTTGGAGTAAACTTTTTCAAGTGTATTTAAACTTCGGCACAGTCGAAGTTAGCTTTGCCTTCTCGTTTCTGATAATAAACAGTCAGCCAAGTTTAGGGGCTATATCACAGATGGATATAGTGAACTGGTTAATGTATGCTAAACGTGATAAAAAAAAGGAAAAAGTTTAAAAATAATTGTTAAAAATCCTTCTAGGGTTTATTAACTTTGGTTAAACTAAGCTAGTTTTCCGCTATTTTTATACACATGCAAAGTGTACATTTATTTTAGCCAGAAGTTTGTAACGCATAGAAATATTAATTTCCGACCCCATAAACCATATATATTCTTTATCAGCAAGACGAGCTGAATCGGTTGTAAGTTTTAAAGCTATTGAGCTGAAATTTTGTTCTTACTGAAAAAAATATTTTTGTTTTCTATTAAGCGTTCTTAAACTCAGCAGACTATATCCTAAAGCTGCCACAAAACCGATCGGTTGGAAAATGTGTCTAAGGGCAGATTAGAAAGAAAACCTATTTGTTTTTGATTTCTGTGTGCCTAAATTTGGAAGTCAACAATCATATTCTTAATGATTTTGAATTTATAAATATCTGACATCTATATCCCTTATCTCTTTTCGTTTTTAATTCTTTGATCTCATTAGCGTTCCTTCCTGTCACTGACCCCACACACAACAGCGATTCGATATTTCAACCAGTTACCGTGAGAGGCACTCATTTGTAAATGGTCCATCTCTAGGCGAACGTAGATATCGGTTAGCAGTTTGCGATAATTATTTCTAGTGAGTTTTCTCATCTAATTCTTCATGTAATTTGGAAATTGTAGGGGCCACGACATAAACACAAATTCTGGGCATAAATAAATGACCAAGCCGATAGCAGAGCCCAGGAGCAGATAGTAATCCGCAAAATGGAGTGCAACTTGGGAAGCGAAATTGGCCAGAAAATGCGCGTAAGTTTCTCGAAAAATCAATGAACTTCGTAATCTTCCTACAATCCTCGTCCCATGTAGAGTGCCGTTAAGGCCAAACTGCTGGAACTGGGCACGGGTGGCTCCTCGGGCTTCATCGACGATGAACTACCGGACTATGTGATGGTCATGGTGGCTAATAAACGCACCAAGCAGCAAATGAATGCCGAGTTGAATCTTTTTCTGGGCGAGCAGACGGATCTGTTTGTGACTTGGCTACATGAGGTGCTGCAGAAGTTGCAGGAAGTGACTTTACCCACGGCCAGTGGTGAGTTTTTGTGGGGCAATTGACTAAAATTAATAAATATTTGATTTTGTCTTCTGATAGCCAACAAGAGGCGCAAATCACGCCAGTCCGAGACCAATAAGGCCAAGGAAAGGGAGAAAAAAAGTTCCAAAAAGGATAAGAGAACCCATCACAAATCCACAGGGGATGAAAATGTGGAGGAGAGACCATCTACAGGAGAGGCAATGCCCATGATCAGCTCTATTACAGATGTTTTTGCGGAGGAACTGCTGGAGAAGGCAAAAAAATCTTTGGACATAGATCACCAGGCAAAAGATGAAATTGTACACAAGAAAAAGAAGCGCAAATCCGGTGAGGGTCAGGACTTTGATATACCGACCATGGCGGAGATAAGCTCCACAACCAGTGGAACTGGAACGGGAGTCAATCGTGAGAAGGATTTGGCGGAGCTGGCGGCAATACAAAAAAAAATTCATGCTGCCAAAAAACATTTGCGTAAAATTGGCGAAATAGAGGAGGAAAGTGATGATGATGATGATGATGAGGAGCTTGCAGAGGAAGACGATGAGCAGGAGGTGGAAGTGGAAGCAGACGAGGAAGAGGAATTCTTAAATTTAAATGCACAAGAAGAGACTGATAAAGAGGCCTCCTCGCAGCGCAAAACCAAAAGTCCTATTGTATTTAATAAAAGAGAGTCATCTCCTCCTCCATTAGAGGAGCCAGATGCATCACCAGCCAAGGAGGAGCGCTCGGAGCGTCGCTCCGTTCATGATCGTCTGGGCTCCAAGACAGTTGCTGCCGCTCCTTCGCCTACAGAGCAGCGTTCGCAGCGTTTGCAGAAAGAGCTCTATGTGCCAGCTCATCGTCGACGCAGTGAGCCAGAGACGCGTACTCAACGAGAACGTTCGCGCGAACGCCGCTCCAGTCGCGAAAACTCCAATTCTCATAAAGAATCCTATCGCAATCCTCGCCAGCGGCGTTCTAGTCCCAGCCCAGAGGCGCTCACAGCTAATCCTCTGAAGCAACGCATTGGTTCTCGGGTCATTGTGGCCATTCACAAGCCGCCAGAGCCCTCAGATGATGAAGATCTGCTTGAGAAACCAGTAAATTCCGTGATTAAGATAAAGCCCAGACCCCACGTGTCACCCAGACGTCAGGCCTGTAAGAATCTCCTGCTTCGAGCCGTAGCCGATGCCCAGAGATCTACCATATTGGCCAAGTCATCCGTACCCATGGCTTCCTCTAGCTCTCGCAAAGATACTGATGAACTGCAGGTCATTAGCTCCACACTGGGTAAGCGCAAATCTCTGGACAAAGGCGAACGTGGTGAGCGGGAGGGGCGTGCGGCCAAGCGCAGCGCTCCCACCAATGAATTCTTCAGGCGCAGCACCCGGGAGCTGGTAGTCAATGTTCTGGGCAAACGATCGCGACGTTCCAATCCGGATACGCACGCCGAGATAAAGTTAGTTGAGGAGGAATATGTGCCTAGCTTAAGTGGGGGTGAGGTGATGGACTTTGAGACCTATGTGCCGGAGGATATTGATATGCATATAACTACGCGTGATGAGGCCAAAACCCAATTTGTGGTCACATTGAATGGAGAGAAGTCGTCGTATCGCAAACGTCCCTCCTCACCCGTACCCACGAACCCACCACAAGTGTCCTCCTCTTGCTCCAGTACGGAGCCCACTGTCTCATCCTCTTCCTCAACCAGGAGGCGCACATCCACTCGAGCTCGTAGTTCCTCCCCAACTTCGAGCAATACGCCGCCACCATCTCAGATCTCACGCAGTCTCAAACGCAGTGAGGTATTAAGACAGTCGCAGGAAATCAAAAAAATTATTATTAAAAATGCTGATTCAGATGAAGATGAGGAAGTGCCTCAACATCAGAGATCACCAAAGAAGAATGGTCACAAAGACAATAAAACAAAAGCGATCGTCGATGAGGACCGTTCGACAACGCCACCACTGCCAGCCAGTTCCAGGGCGAGGCCAGAGAAGCGGGCGGGCAGCAAAGACAAGCCAGCGCCAGTGGAAGCTGCCCCAATGGTCACCGTCCCAGTCAAGAACAAGCACACACCCATACGCTTCACCCTCAAGCCTGACGTGGAGCCCGAAGCTGAGCCCCTGCCATCAAAGAAACGGCGTTCTCATAGCCAGGAGCGGGATGCCTCACTAGAAAGACGTAAGATACCCATACGTAATGCGGAAGATCGCAAATATGACAATCTGCCAGCCTGTGAGTAAATCAACCTGCTTTTACTTTCTATTATTATTTGGCTTACTTTTCCTTTATTTCTTTGATTACCAACAGTGAGCGCCGTCAGCGTGGACTCAGCCGTCCTTAAGGTGGCCAAACCCAAGGAGCGGTGCAAATATCATCCCAATTGTACAAAACAATTCTGCGAGTATTATCATCCAACGGCTCCATGCAAATCGTTTCCCAATTGCAAATTTGCCGATAAATGTATGTACTCGCATCCAAAGTGCAAATTTGATATGTCCTGCATGAGTGTCGATTGCAACTTTGCCCACAGCGGAAACAGGGATCTTAGCCATGTGCAGCTGACGGCACCGCCTCTATGTGAGTAACCCTTGAATATATTTTAAGTACATGTGCCCAGTTACGCTGCCTTGTGGACATTGCGTTCTCAAAATATCACTCCAAGTAAAGGAAGCCTTTATTTTCATCTTCAGAAAAACTAGCCTACTTCAAAATATCACTCCAAGTAAAGGAAGCCTTTATTTTCATCTTCAGAAAAACTAGCCTACTTCTCTAACTTCGACTTTGAATATTTGGAAAAGTCACAGTCGTTGCAAAACTTGCAACAGAGAACTGCATATGGTGGCTTTTTTTTCGACTCTGATATACTTATAAAAATTGTCTTAATATATATACTTAAATCTTGTTAGTCAAAACTGCAATATTTCATGTGTTATAAGTTAGAACTACACTTAGATACGTTTTGTAATTGTTCAAGATAAATTAACTTATTTCTTGTAAGAACAAGCTATCACAATGGCACAAAAGCCGAAGCTTCATGTGTATGGAATAATTTATCTGTAATTTTTAAACTTAACAATTTAAACAAAGCTAACTTCGTGTTTTCTGAAGCTTTAACGAACTAACTATTTTTATAGAAACGAAAGCTTAAGCAAAAGTTGACTCTGCTCGTCTTCCTTATACCCTTTACTCAGGGGGAAACGATTATTAACAAACCTTTGATTTATATAAATGTTAGTATTAACATTAGGGGCCGTTTTACGTCTTGCTGATACGGTCTTACTTAGCTGCAGTTCACTTTATGTTAAATGCAATATTTAAGACATTTCACTTTCATATCTTGATGTAAGCGATTTACTTA
Organism: Lordiphosa mommai; assembly: GCA_018904225.1. Lineage (NCBI taxonomy): Eukaryota > Metazoa > Arthropoda > Insecta > Diptera > Drosophilidae > Lordiphosa > Lordiphosa mommai. Next base: position 486,172 of record JAEIFT010000072.1, read on the forward strand.
ACATTTGTGAAAGCGTGGTAACTCCGTGAAAGAGCTCTCGAGCGAGTTGCCAATGCGAGCAGGAAATATCAGACATTTTGCTTGCCAGATTATTTGGTCAGTTGTGGATAGCGTATTTGCCTTCAGCCTGGGTTCGACCTCACTTTGGAACTGCAAATAAAATGTCTTTTCTTTATTTTTAAAAAATTTAAAAAGTAAACATGATGTCTAAAACTAAAGGCCGGGATGATCTGCCTGATAAGTTAGAACCCAGTAACAAGCTAAAGTTGACTTGTAAATCTGACAAACCCAAGGGGCCAAGCCGAGCTTTTCTCTATCTCTTGGCTCGTGTGTCTTTTAATTTTCGCTCAAGAGATGGGTTTTTGAGAAGCTTTTCCATGGCTACATACTTCACAACTGGTGCCAACAGCTGTTAAGGTGAACTTATGTGTAAACGTTTTAAAGAAAAAACTTTTAATTAGATGTTCCGGGGCGGGATCTAACCCACAACCTCCCACGCAGCTGGGTAATACGCTACCCACTGAGCCACACAAGGCTAAAGTTGACATATGACAACAAAATTTCTCCTAGCGGCAAGTTTAAGTAACCTTCAATATTATACGCATGATATGAAAACGGCTCTAAATAAATCTCAGAGATGGTACGAGATAGATGTTTGAAGTGTATAGAGCATAAACTCCATTAACTACGCCCCACGTTGGGGCGACTACAGCAAATCTCGCGCCAAAATAGATTTTTATACCCGTTACTCGTAGAGTAAAAAGGGTATACTAAGTTCGTGCAAATGTATGTAACAGACAGAAGGAAGCATTTCCGACCCCATAAGGTATATATATTCTTGATCAGCATCAATAGCCGAGTCGATATAGACATGTCCGTCTGTCCGTCCGTCTGTCCGTCCGTCTGTATGAACACCTAGATCTCAGAGACTATAAGAGCTAGAGCTACCATTTTTTCAGTGTAGACTTGTTTTGTCTGCACGCAGATCAAGTTTGTTTCAAATTTTTGCCAAATCCCCTCCCGCCCCCGCAGTATGAAAAAAACCTCATATCTCCCACAATTTTGAAAATAGATTGTTCAACCCTTTTAGACATATATTATGATCATCATTACCTATCGATCCGCCAGACTTCTTTTTCCGATCAGATGAACGATTGCAGAGTTGCCACCCCCGCAATTTGAAAAATACCTCATATCTCCCACAATTTTGAAAATACATTGTTAAAACCTTCTAGACATATATTTTAATCATCATTACCTACCGATCCGCCATACATCATTTCTTGATCAGATGAACGATAGAAAAGTTCACGGCCCCGCAATTTGAAAAATACCTCATATCTCCCACAATTTTGGAAATAGATTGTTCGAACCTTCTAGACATATATTTTAATCATCATTACCTATCGATCCGCCATACATCATTTCCCGATCAGATGAGCTATAGTAGAGTTGCCACTCCCGCAATTTGTAAAAAACTCATATCTTCCACAATTTGTGATCTAATTAAATATTCTTAAAACGAGAAGGCAAAGCTAACTTCGACTGTGGCGAAGTTTTAATACACTTGAAAAAGTTTACTCCAACTGATTTAACCGGAAAAAAATATATATGGGATATATATGGGATATAGATATCAAATATTTACATATCAAATTTTTCCGACCGATCGGTTTTATGGCAGCTATATGCAATAGTCATCCGATTTTGATAAATTCTTTCAAAATTATGTGAAAGCATATAAAACTAATATATACTACGATTGGAGACGCTACGATGGAAACCAAAAAAGTTTTTCTCACAAAGACTTATTTTTCGACCGATCGTTCCTATGGCAGCTATAAGATTTAGTCACCCGATCCGGCCGGTTCCGACATATTAGTTGCGTGCTGTAAAAAGAAGACTCTGTGCGAAATTTCAGCTCGATAGCTTAAAAACTGAGGGACTAGTTCGCGTAGAAACAGACGGACGGACGGACAAGCGGAAATGAACTCGGCTCGTCGTCCTGATCAAGAATATAAATAGTTTATGGGGTCGGAAATGAATATTTCTATGCGTTACAAACTTCTGGCCAAAATTAATATACACTTTTCAAGTGTATAAAAACCTTACCCTGAGTAACGGGTATATCGAAGTCGAGCAGGGCCGACTTCAACTTACGCTCTCGTTTTCTTTCGGATTAATATGCAAAATTTTATCATCTTGAACGCAGCATTTAACCATTTTTCGATATCTCAAAAAAAAACGAGAGCGTAAGTTGAAGTCGGCCCTGCTCGACTTCGATATACCCGTTACTCAGGGTTTATTTAAGAATATTTTATTAGATCACAACATGCCCAAATTATGGGAGATATGAGGTCTTTTCCAAATTGCGGGGGTGGCAACCCTACTATCGTGTATCTGATCGGAAAATGATGTATGGCGGATCGATAGGTAATGATGATCATAATATATGTCTAGAAGGGTTGAACAATCTATTTTTAAAATTGTGGAAGATATGAGGTTTTTTTCATATTGCGGGGGCGGGAGGGGGCGTGGCAAAAATTTGAAACAAACTTGATCTGCGTGCAGACATTACAAGTCTACACAAAAAATGGCAGCTCTACCTCTTATAGTCTCAGAGATCTAGGTGTTCATACAGACGGACGGACCGACGGACAGACGGACATGTCTATATCAACTCGACTGTTGATGCTGATCAAGAATATATATACTTTATGGGGTCGGAGATGCTTCCTTCTGCCTGTTACATACATTTGCACGAACTTAGTATACCCTTTTTACTCTACAAGTAACGGGTATAAAAACTTTTCTGAGTAAAACACATTTTCCGACCGATTTGTCCTATGGCAGCTGTATGCTATAGTCATCCGATTTTGATAAATTTTTCAAAATGATGTGAAAGCATATATAACTTATATATACCAAGATTGGTGACGATACGATAGAAAAAAAAAAGTTTTCCTTACTAGAACTTGCTTTTTGACCGACCGATTTTTATGGCAGCTATATGATATAGTCATCCGATTTTGATAAATTTGTCCAGTATTATGTAGAAGCATGTAAAACTAATATCTACTAAGATTGGTGACGCTACGATGGAAAACAAAAAAGTTTTTCTTACTAAGACTTATTTTCCGACCGATCGTTCCTATGACAGCTATAAGATATAGTCATCTGATCCGGTCGGTTCCGACATTAGTTGCGTGCAGCAAAAAGAAGACTCTGTGCAAAATTTCAGCTCGTTAGCTTTAAAACTGAGGGACTAGTTCGCCTAGAAACAGACAGACAGACAGACGGACAGACGGACGGACGGACAGGCGGAATTGAACTCAGCTCGTCGTTCTGATCAAGAATACATATAGTTTATGGGGTCGGAAATAAATATTTCTATGCGTTACAAACTTCTGGGCAAAATTAATATACACTTTTCAAGTGTATAAAAAAATAGAAGGCTTACATCGGCTACGCCGATGTTTTAAATACCCTTGCCGTTTTCGAAAAGCACTACCATTGATAACAAAAAAGTTTTTCTCACTAGAACTAGTTTTTTGACCGACCGTTTATATGGCAGCTGTATGCTATAGTCATCCGATTTTGATAAATATTTCCAGAATTGTGTGAAAGTATATAAAACTAATTAATACCGCGATTGGTGACGCTACGATAGAAAACAAAAAAGATGTTCTCACAGAACTTGTTTTTGGACCGATCGTTCCTATGGCAGCTATATGATATAGTCTTCCGATCCGGCCGATTCCGACAAACGTGCAGCCTATGTGTATTTAAAGACTTCTTGCAAAGTTTGGTCAAGATTAATTTAAAACTGAGGGAGGAAATAGCATTGAAACAGACGGACGGACAGACGGGCTTGGCTATATAGACTCAGCTCGTCATGCTGATCAAGAATATATATAGTTTATGGGGTCGGAGATGCTTCCTTCTATGCGTTACAAACATCGTGAAAATTTTAATATACCCTCTGCAAGGGTATAAAAATCGAATTCAGAACGAATTTAAGGGAAACTAGGCTTACTTATTGATGTCCCGAAGCCTGGATTTGGAAGTAGTTATGATGGTAACACTGCTAATTTTTTCAAAACGCAAAATTGACTGCAGAAATAATCAAGATAGACATCGATTTGTTTAAAAGAATGCACACAATATTAATAGTTGTTTAATGGAACTATGGAAAAATTTTGCCTTGCAGAAAACTAGACATTTTTCCAACTCTATATAAATTTTAACGAGAACATTTTTAGGGAAAATGCACTCGGAAAAAGTGCAACCTCGATGTTCCAAATAGAATGTTGATAACCTCGGAACCTCGGCATTTCAAAAATGAGGGAAAAAAATAAATCAAATGCCAAATTCAGCTTTAGAGTTATTACAAAATGAACCTAGAGCTAAAGAGGAAAACTCTAAGGAATAAAGAAAAATGTTGAATAAAAGAAAAAATTTGTTGTGTTTCTAAAATCTAAAAAGTTTGTACAATTTTGACCGATTCTTCCTACGAAAATGTTGGATACTCTTTATATTTTTATAAAGAATCAGTATTAACCAGTATTTAACTTTCTTTGTTCAAAAAATAAAATGTAATTCTCAAAAACAGGTTAACATATTTTATATTTTTATTCGAAAAAAATTAATTTTCCACTAGATTTTTATAACTTTTAGGTTTTTTTGTAATACTTTAATACTCTTAAAAATATGAATTATGGTAAGATTTTGGCTTTTTCGCCCCACTGTACGGCACCTACTACCCCTGCAGTTTGTAAAAAGCTCCATATCTACCATACACCGTTTCCCAATCAGATAAACGATAGTTGAGTTACAGGCAAAACAAATAATTACGTTGGGCATCACTAACTGCTATTGAGATAGGCAGCACTTAGAGAGTTTGTGTGGCCCCAAACTCAAAGGTTATTATACAAACTTTGAAAGGAAAAGATTATATTACAGTCGGGCTTGACCGAATTTCTTACTTGTTTGACAATAAGGACGACAAATTCTACTATATTCCATTCTGTATATAATAAAATCACCGATGAATTAAAAGAAATAAAGGAAGAAAGTCGGTCAAGCCCGAATGTAATAAACTCTGTACCTGTTTGTATATAACTGATAACTTGTAAGTGTGAGGTCACACAAACTGTGCAACGACTGCGGCCAGTGCTGCCCAGCGTAACTATTTGTTTTGCTCATATCTCGAATATCGTTCATCTGATCTGGAAACCGTGTATGGTTGGATCGATAAATAATGATAATTTAAATATATGACCAGAAGGTTCGAACAATCTATCTTAAAAAGTGTGGGAGATTTGAGGTTTTTTTTTTTTTCAAAATCTGGGGATGGCAACTCTATCATTGTTCATCTGATCGCAAAACGATGTGCAGTAGATCGATAAGTAATGACGATTAAATTATATGTCTGGATGGTTCTAATCAATCTATCATTAAAATTGTGGGAGATATGAGATTTTTTCAAATTGAGGGGATGGCAACTCTACTATCGTTCATCTGATCGGAAAACGATGTATAGGGGCTCGATAAATAATCATGGGGAGAACATATGTTTAGAAGGTTCGAATAACCTTACTTCGAAATTGTGGAAGTAATGAGGTTTTTTTCAATTTGCTAGGGATGCAGGGGGCGTTGCGGAATTCCAAAATAATCTTGATCTGCCTGCAAGTATAAGAATTATATGTTCCATACACTTTAAAGCTCTAGCTCTTACCATCTCTGAGATCTCTTCGTTCATACGAACAGACAGACTGACATGGCTATATCGACTCGGATGTTGATGCTGATCAAGAATATATATACTTCGGGTCGGAGATGCTTCCTTCTGGCTGTTACATAAATTTGCACAAACCCAATACATTCTTAGTACCTACATTACAAAGTATCAAAATACGGCACTACTGTCCGGCCAACATATAAATGTGAAAGTATGTATGATCACTGAACCGATCCTCAATAAATTTTCACAGTATGTTCATTTTTATTAGAGAGTCATAGGCGAGTCTTTTCCAAGTCTTTCAACCGGTTCGAAAGCGGATTATATGGAAATCGACATTTCACTGGTTCAAGGCAGGCTCCAAACCCCCCAACCCGGCTTGAAATTTGGTTCAAAACCATCCCTGTAGTTCTGCAGGGGTCAAGTGACTACTCTGCCTAACAAATCCATGCATCACTTTTCGTTAGTCACGTCGTTAACGGCAGGTAATGCAGCGGGTGATGCAGCGAGTGTGCGGCAGCCCGGACAAATTCGGCGTTGCTGTTTTTTCTTACTAGAACTAGATGCTAAGATGCTGTCGTTCGCATTCAAACTCCTCAAAGTTGTGAGTTCAAGACAAGTCAAAAAAAAAAAAAAAAAGAAATTACAAAGTTAATTTTTTCTCATTCAGTTCTTCAGTCACCACTGCAGTAACTCTTTTGCACCGGTCAGATCGCTAACGGCTGGTGGTTAGCCTTATACCACTCGGTAAATTTTGGCGGACATGTCCATACAAAATTCGTTAGCAAATTACATGGCGGGTGGTTAGGTCGGTATCCGGTCCTCATTACGAAGAGTTAGCGGAATCACTAGGTTTGCACCAGTGCAGCCGAACTACAGGGATATCTCAGAAACTATTAAAGTATTGAACTTAAAATTTGTGTGTAGGTGGTAGGTATGAAGATAGACTTTTCTTTGGTTCGGAGTCCGCTGAACAGTTCAAAAGCGGTTCGGAACCTTTTCTCAAAAATGATTGTACTTAAGCTAAGTTCACACGCACATATTAATTTGTCAAAAATGACAGAAATTTGCTCAAATTTGTTTGTTTTCTATGTGAACGCCATATTTATTTGCAGGCAAACGCTTGTGCAAACTGGTTTGCTGAGTTTGTAGGGTGAAGTTTTCATAAAATTTACGTACTGTCTGAACACAGTGTGAACACTCGCCAGCAAACTGTTATCACATTTGCCGAGTTTGTTCTTACAAGTCAAATGATAGAACAAACTGTGACAAAGTTGGGTTGCTATTTTGAGTAATTTTAACAGCAAGTGAGTTTGTAAATCAATTTTAATATTCAATGTTGAAAATAGGTCAATTAATAATTATATAACAACAACACTGGTTTACAAATACGGGTCATCTATTGTCCGTTGTCTATGTCCGTTTTACCCCATATCCTTTTGTTCAAGAGATATAAAGTAACGTATTTAAAACACAAAATTGATTATTTAAGCAGCAAACCATATGACAGAAGAACTAAACGCGAAGTTTGTTTTTTGTTCTAAGGAAACCAGTTTTTTTCCTTAATATGAAAATTGTATTGTTTTTGATAAAAATCTATTCTTTTTTTTAATTTCTGCTTGTTGAAAACTTGTTCGTTATATTGTATATTCCAATTTACTATATTTTTGGTTCAAACACTTTTTAAATTTACGAATTATTTATCTAATATTTATTACAACCAAAATAACTTTACATAACATTAAATTATAAAAAACAAAGAAATATTTTTAAAATGAAAAGAGTAAACATAAGAAAACTATTTTATTTTGATAAAATCGTACATTTCTGTAGTTTTTTGGTCATAAAGCGCGATGATATCGAAAAACTGGAAGTGCAGTCAATATACTAAAGGTTATTACTTAAACTAAACCGAGCATTTTTCATTAGGTAGAACATTTTTAAGAATTTATTTTACTTGTCAAAAAAGTAATTATCTACAAAAAAAACATAAAATTTTGCAATTGAAAACAAAAAAGAGTATCTTATGGACAAATTCCAAACGTCGCGTTCAGGTTTTCTGTATTGTTTTTCAAAGCAGCTTACATAAACATTAAAATTGTTTGAAAAACTTGCTTAATGTGCACTCAGGACTTAAAAAGTGTAAACATTCCTCGTTTAATAAACTTAATAATCCAAAAATCTCTTGAACACCAGGAGATGGAAAGAACTAACAATTGATTTGAATGCAATGACCAAAAATACATAAAGAAAGTGTGCTTTCTTCTCTGGTCCTAAACCTTGTAAGCTTGTGTAATTTAACAACAACATTATTAAAAGTTCCATATCACAGTTTACATGTACACTTTGATAAAAATAACAGTCGTTTTATTTTTGTTACATCTGCTTAAAAAATAAAATATATTATATATATATAAGCAGCCCTATTCAAAAATTCGCACCTGTCACATTTTTTTTATCGACTTAAGAAAACACAAGAAAGCAAGATACAAGCGCATGAAACCCATTAATTGTATTGTTTGAATCTAATAAAAATTGTCCTTGTCCATTTTCTTATAAAAACTACTTAACCGCACTAAATCGATATACTATCAGCAGCTATCGACAAGCCACATGGTTTGTGCAAACCAAAATTTGTCGCCACCTGAATTTGCGAGTGTGAACACTAAGCCAAATTCATTACAAACTTTCGAAGTTCCGACAAATGCGTTTACATATTAATTTGTAGTGTGTGTGAACACCCAGACAAATTCGGACACAAATCATACAAACTCCGAGATGACAGTTTGCGTAAATTAATTTGCGCGTGTGAACTTAGCTTTATTAACTTGAAATTAGGTGTAAAGATTAGTTGAATGGAGTTAAAAAATTGTTCAATTCGGAAACCGATAAAACCGGTTCAATAGTGGTTCTGAGCCCTCGGAAACAGTTTCGAACCTGTTTTTTTAAATGATTTAAAAGTTAATTATAATTATTTCTAAATTGGTTAGTGTCACAAGACTGCTTCGAGATAACCATATCTCTCATCAGACTCCTTGTCTGTGTGGTTGCATTATTCCATTCAACTGTTCTATTTATATCTTTCAATTGGCTGAATAAGCACTTGGGGACTCCAAAGTGTGTGAACCCAGCACCATGAGATATGCTATTCAGTAACACATATACACGATGTGGTGTATACTTTAAGGCAGAAGCTAAATTGAATTGCCTTCCGATGCGGTTTATTTGCAACATTTCTTTGAGTTTTATGAATTAGTCCGTAAGCAGGTCTCAATTTTTTTGTTATTTACACTGCACATGGTCTCATATACCAATTAAAATTGGTAATTTCGGTCGATATTAAAATTGGTAAAACGATAGAAAAACCGATTGTCTAAAAACATTAAAAACATTTTAAGTCTCAAACAACGAATCTCATTTAAATTTTATATCTATAAAACTTTCAAAAACTTACTCATATTTTTTTTAAATATTTTAACTCTTTTTCTTTTTTTCTTAACAGCCTCTCATGTCATACCCGTACAGAACTACAAATCGATTTCGGCCCCCGTGACAACCACAACAGCCACAACTATGTGCAAATATTATCCCAATTGTACCAAAGTTGGCTGCACTTTCTATCACCCAAAGCCATGTCGTTATGGCAAGAACTGCATCAATAAGCTGGAGTGTATTTTCTATCATCCGGAAATGCAAAGCAAATTCAAATGGGTCGCCTCTCTGGGCTGATGATACATATGTTTTAACCTTAAATAGCAAATGTCACATTATATTTACTCCTTCCTGTAATCCACAAGAAAACTATTCACAACTATCCACAACTTGGTCGTTAGGCGAGGTCAGAGTTGTTTCTATTTTAGTTGTCTAGCCATTTGCTTTTAATTTGATATTTAAATTTCATTAGCGGCTCTCTCGAAGAAAGAAACTGATATTAAATTGTTGTTCAATTGGAAGTATTTGCGTATTGAAACCAGAAAGTACACGACATGCAAAACAAAATCTGGAAATAAAATGTAGCAATGTTTGCTATAAATTGGATGCAATAATTCGTTTTATTAAATGCCTAATTTATCGAATTTTAGAATAAGAGAATGTTCCGGCATCCTTCGAATGAGTCCAACTGTTGGTAAGTGATCTGAAATTTGGGATAATAATCTACAAAGTTTAGTTTTAAAATGGCAACGACTAAAGCGTATAGCTGCCATATTAACGGTCGGTCCAAAAACTAGTTCTAGTGGGAAAAACTTTTTTGTTTTCCATCGTAGCGTCACCAATCGTGGTATATATTAGTTTTAGTTACTTCCACACAATTCCGAAAAAATTGATTGAAATCGCTGCTGCCATACAAACAGTCGGTTCAAAAACTAGTTCTACTGGGAAAAACTTTTTCGTTTTCCATGGTAGCTTCGCCAGTCGTGGTATATATTAGTTTTATATGATTCCACACACAATTCTGAAAAAAATTATCAAAATCAGATGACAATACCATATAGCTGCCATATAAACGGTCGGTCCAAAAACTAGTTCTAGTGCGAAAACCTTTTTTGTTTTCCATCGTAGCATCACCAATCGTAGTATATATTAGTTTTAGTTACTTCCTCACAATTCTGGAAAAACTTATCGAAATCGGATGACTATAGCATATAGCTGCCATAGGAACGATCGGTCTAAAAACTAATTCTAATGAAAAACTTTTTTGTTATCAATGGTAGCGCCTTTCAAAAACTGCCTTCTATTTTTCATTCTCTTTTTATCTGCATTCACCAATTGTTGCAAACCTGGGAGCGGCCATATATTTTTAATCACAATATAAAAGTCTTCTTTATTTGTAGCAGATTATGAAAAGGAACACCCAATGGATCATTCACGCAATTTTAATGAATTAATGAGTTTTATTAACTGAATTTAAAAATAAAAGTCTTTATTTTAATTTTATCTAGATGTTTGTAAGGCAAAGAAGGAAGTGCCTCTGACCAAATCAAGTATATATAATTTCTTAAACAGCGTGACGAGTTGTCACGAGTATATCACAGAGTTGATATAAACATTAGGGTGGAGTAAAACAAATTTTGTTGTATTTCGTTTTTCCTGGGTTACGTAGGTTGCTATATATATTTCTGGTCTAATAATGAAAACGCGAATATTTATGATTAAAAATGGTTTTATTGTTTTTCAAAGTATTCTCCATACACTTGTACACTTTTGCAAGCGCTCAAACCAATTGTCGAAGCACTTTTTCCACTCCGATTGAGACACCTCCAAAACATGGTTCTTGAACTTTTCAACAGCATCTTCTGGCGACGAAAATCGTTGACCACGCATTTTTCTCTTGATGTGCGGGAATAAAAAGAAGTCATTGGGTGCCAAGTCAGGGCTGTACGGCGGATGACCCATCAATTCGACGATTTGGGCGGTCAAAAAGGCGCTGGTGTGAGCTGATGTGTGAGAGCTCGCATTGTCATGGTGCGCAATGATCTGTCTTCTCTTGTTCGTTTTTCGAATTTCTCCGAAGAATTCAGGCAAACAAATTGTGTCAAAATTGACCGCCCTACATATTGTGCGGGATCCAACGAGAACAAACCTTTTTCACGCCCAGGTGTTCATGCAATATCGAATTTATGCTGGTGGAAGAAATGCCAAACGATGCCTCTATCTCACGGTATGTCACATGACGATCTTGCATTATCAGTTCACGCACCAATTTTTCACAGTGCTAAGGATGGTGCTTCATCGCCATACAAAGATTTAAGTTCATCGTTGCACTCTTGTCGTGATAATCCACGTCGAAAGTTGTGAAAAATGATTGCACGAAAATTTTCACGAGTTAATTAAATTTTTCTGCCGAGGTAAGTTTTTGATTAATCGTTAATCGATATCAAACGTGGTCACAGATGAAAGAGTTGTATGGAGCTTTTATCGATAAAAGTCCAAACTTTTTTGGGAAAAGGCCAATTAGTCCTAAAATGGATAGAAGTGACCTAGGCCAGAAACTTAAATAGCAACCCACGTACATATAGGTTGCACATTTGTCGGAACCACAGGATCGGATCACTATATCATATAGCTGCCATAGACAAGATCGGTCAAAAAACTAGTTCTAGTCAGAAAAACTTGTTTGTTTCCCGACGTAGCGTCACCAAACTAGGTAATCATTAGTTTTGATCAAAATCGGATGACAATAGCATAAGGCTGCCATAAGAAAGATCGGATGAAAATCGAGTTTTAGTGTTAAAAACTTGTTTGTTGTCAAAGGTAGCTTGTTTATACTTGTTAATCGTAAATAATATTTGCTTCTACACAATTTTGCTAGTTTTGATCAAAATCAGATAAATATATATAGGTCCCATACCACAATCGGCTTCTGGCTAGGTCAGCCAAATGGTTACGGAAAGTGGCACAATCGGTTGGTCAGTTTGGGGCAGGTTGTAAGCGAAATTAAATTTTTATAAAATAATCAGGAAAACAAATTCTTATATAAAAGCAGGGAATCAAATCGAATCGAATTTCGGTTCCGGTTCCGGTTCTGGTACGTACCGGTAAAAGGTTCTGTTTAGGTGCTAGTTTATTTCGGTATTCGGTTCCGTATTGGTACCTTGGTTTTTATTTCGGTATATCGGTACGTACCGGTATGTACCGGTATAATTTGAAAATCCTTTAATCCGATGATATAATAGAAAGGGTAGCAACCTACACAAAAGAAAGTAGTTATAACAAGGAAAATTAAACATAGTAAACTTTACCTCGGAAAAAAATGTCCTAATAATAGAAGAGCAAGAAGAACTTTTGATATCTGATGAAATGTTAAATACACTGTTGTCAAAATTTAACCCTGCTGTTAGGTTAAGTCCATTTGGGCCAAATATAAATTCATTTCCTTTGTAAATGCAAAAATTAAGGATAAATTAATAATATTTGGAATTTATTGAACCAAAATAGATGCAACGATATAAGATGAAATTGTTATCTTTATTGAAAATTTCAGTATATACCAGATGGTCCCTTAACTTCACATTTGTAAGTTTTTGCTAACGTTTACCCTGTGTTTTAGCCTGAAGAAATCTCTGATTGAAGCAATAAAACTGAAATAACTAAAAAATCTTAGAACCGAAACCGTGCCGGTACAATGTTTCGGTTCTTTTCGGTCATTTCGGTTCCAAAAATAAAGGATCCGAAATACCGGTTCTCAAAAAATAAATAATACCAATTCCGGTTCTGGTTCTAAGTTTTAATCGGTTCTTTTCGGTATACGGTTCCGGTTCGGGTTCCGGTTTGACACCCCGTATAAAATACAAAAATCTGTAAGGATTATAATATAATAATATATAACATGGTTATATAAAATGGTAAACATTATATTTTTCATCCGATTGACGTCAATTTCGGTTTCTAAATTAAGTAAGAGAAATAATTGTATTTTCCCGATTTCAGAAATTTCGCCCACATGGAAAATGGCCGTAAAATTTTTTCTGGAAAGATCCGACTGATTTCGAACTCGGTTTGTAAAGATAGTATGCAAAATAATTAGACATGTAACATTCCGATTTTGAAAAATCCGATGGAAAAATAATAATTGGAAGTCAAAAAATCTTATCTCTTTCAACTAGAGGGCTGAGAACTATATTTTTCTCTCCAATTGTCATTACTTTCTTAATGGCCAGTCTTTTCGTTTCCAATGGTCTTCTGTTGCCCTACTATACGGAAAGCTCAAGAAACAGGGATTTTTGGTATATGCAATTTGCTGGACTAATAGTATGGAAACCATTTTAAAGTCGACACAAATTACCCTTCGATGATCACAGTAGTGAATGTTTTCCAAGGTAAGCAATTGGAATCTATCCGTATTTATTTCGCTTCGCTTGCAGCTATCAATAAACAGACACCAAACAGACGAGCTATAGTGTTCCATACCGATTTCCTAAAAAACAACATCAATATTGTGGTAACATACCAAATTGGTTTTATGGTTTTGGAATAAGTGCACATAAATAAATCATAATTTTTATACCCGTTACTCGTAGAATAAAAAGGGTATACTAAGTTCGTGCAAATGTATGTAACAGGCAGAAGGAAACATTTCCGACCCCATAAAGTATATATATTCTTGATCAGCATCAATAGCCGAGTCGATATAATCTGTCCGTCCGTCTGTATGAACACCTAGATCTCAGAGACTATAAGAGCTAGAGCTACCATTTTTTCAGTGTAGACTTGTTTTGTCTGCATGCAGATTAAGTTTGTTTCAAGTTTTTGCCACGCCCACTCCCGCCCCCGCAATATTTAAAAACTTCATATCTCCCACAATTTTGAAAATAGATTGTTCGAACCTTCAGACATATATTTTAATCATCATTACCTATCGATCCGCCATACATAATTTTTCGGTCAGATGAACCATAGTAGAGTTACCGCCCCCGCAATTTGAAAAATACCTCATATCTCCCACAATTTTGAAAATACATTGTTAAATCCTTTTAGACATATATTTTAATCATGATTACCTATCGATCCGCCATAGATCATTTCTTGATCAGATAAACGATAGAAAAGTTCCCGCCCCCGCAATTTTAAGAAATCCTCATATCTCCCACAATTTTGAAAATAGATTGTTCGAACCTTCTAGACATATATTTCAATCATCATTACCTATCGATCCGCCGTATTTCATTTCCTGATCAGATGAACGATAAAAAAGTTCCCGCCCCCGCAATTTGTAAAAAACCTCATATCTCCCACAATTTAAAAAAAATAGATTGTTCGAACCTACTAGACATATATTTCAACCATTATTACTTATTGATCCACCATACATCATTTCGTGATCAGATGAATGATAGAAAAGTTGCCGCTCCTGCAGTCTGAAAAAATATTCATATCTCCCACAATTTTGAAAATAGATTGTTCGAACCTTCTAGACATATATTTTAATCAGCATTACCTAACGATCCGCCATATATCATTTCCTGATCAGATGAACGATAGAAAAGTTCCCGCCCCCGCAATTTTATAAAACCTCATATCTCCCACAATTTCGAAAATAGATTAATCAAACTTTTTAGCCATGTATCTTAATCATCATTACTTATCGATCCGCCATACATAATTTCCCGATCAGATGAGTTATAGAAGAGTTGGCACCCCCGTAATTTCGGAAAAAACACAATTTGGGCATGTTGTGATCTAATAAAATATTCTGAAATAAACCTTACCCTGAGTAACGGGTATATCGGAGTCGAGCAGGGCCGACTTCAACTTACGCTCTCGTTTATCAATAAAGTTGGTCATTTTGTTGACCTGTGTAAAAAATATCACTTTAAAATGCATCATATCGGGTTTTCATTAACATGAGAAAATATTATTTTGAGCCCCGGATCATATCAATTTTTTGTTCTGTGATCTTTTTGCTTTGACGAGCTTTTGAGGCTACTAAACTTAAATGTTTTCCTATACGAACCACTTAACTTTCGAGGGTGTGAGTTACAGTTGCAAATAAATGTCGTTTTTTTTTAGGAAAAAGTCGAAATATTTTATATTTATTATATAGTACAGTCTCTTAAGTTTACACTTACAATTTCTAGAGCAAAATATGTATTTGATTCACTTAATCACTAGTTTCTCATGTTGCTTGCAGTTTTCCATGTTTCACGTTTTGCTTTTTTATAAGGCCACATTTACTAATATATATATAGTTGCATATATATATATATTATATACACAGGCATATAATAGGATTTAGCTCAGCTAATTTCTAGTTTTGTTTTAAAAGGCATACAAATTCTATATACAAAATACTTTGCTTTGCTTGGAATGTGTATATTGTGGGTGTCAGTGTTAGCTCAACTTTGTTCGAGGAATCAAATACTGGAATCTAATCTAAACGGAACGTAACTATATAACCATTTTAGTGTCATCTAATAACTAGGACAATAAATAGACAACGGGAATTATTAACTAACTAAAGCATAGGCATCATCGAGTGAGTGGGAGGAGGAAGGTGTTAAGCTGCTGCTTGCTTTGAGCACCTTAATATAAAGTAAAACGTTACCTAGGGGCGAACTTAGTACAAATCATATGGGCGGACTCTAGAATATCTTTTGTTTTCTGCTAATTTAAACTAAATAAGTCGTTCCTCCGGCGGCGGTTTAAGCACATTATCCATTTCTAGCCTGGGATTGCAGTACTCCTGGGCACTGGGACTGTAGGTGCCTCGTGTCGCGCGCTTATTACGGGCCATCACCAAAAAGGTGCCTAGAAGGGCTCCAGCAATTAGGAGCAGTACCACGACCACAGGTATGACAATAATGGCAATGTCTGTGGTGGAAGGACCATCCTCCTTGGCCGTGATCTAAACATAAAGAAAGATAGCGATTAGGACAATTAAAAAAAAAAACAATATGATTATTTCTTACCGGAGCCGTGCAATTTTTGCCGGTAAATCCCTCTGTGCAATTGCAATTGTAATCTGCCTCCTCGCCACAATTCTCCATACATTGACCTCCGTTGGCGCAAATATCCATCGTGTTGCAGGGATCTGTGAAGTTACAGTAAATTCCACAATAGGGCTTCTGGCAGATACACTTGAATGACCCCGGCCTATTAATGCAGCGACCCAATCCTCCACAATACTCCACACCCACTCCACTGCACTCGTCGATATCATTCTCACAGTGTAGGCCCTCGAAGCCAGTGGACGTGCAACTGCACGCATAGCCGCCCACTAGATCCATGCATTTACCGCCATTTAGACAGGGATTGGACGCGCACTCATCTATCTCCTGTTCGCAGAGACGTCCCGTATAGCCAAGACTGCATTTGCACATAGGTGACTGGAGGCAAGAAGAATAAAGAAAAAGAAAAATACTCAAATTTAGGCTGGATTATGGGATGGTTTTAGCTACAGAAACTTACAGTGCTGGTGGTCAGACACAGACCGCCATTGTCGCAGGGAGTCAGCTCACAGAAGGGAATGTCACATAAAGGACCTTCAAAGCCATTGGCGCAGGTGCAGGTAAAGTTATTGCCCGTCGAGGCATCTGCGAAGGAGGTGAACGGGAAATCGTATGTTAAATTTTATTTATATTTCACCTTCATACTTTATTCATCTCTTTTATTCTCTATGATCAAAAACTTAGGGTGGGGGTGGGTTCAAGGCAAGAAAGAAATTCGGGCTGTAAGCTCTACAGGCCGAATAAATCGACTATGTATGGTTGCAAAATGATATACGGGACAAATAAATAAAAGAAAACAGTTTTTATTTGGGAAAGTCTATCCCGATGGTCCAAAATTGAGGGTACGAGTTTATATATCAACAGCGGGAGTTGGATTTTGAAATAGAACGTTCTTTTGAGCCGACTCACAGTGGCGCCCGTAGAACAAAGTAGGTTGCAAAAATCAAAAATTTCATGACCGCCTGCGAAACTTTGAATGAACCCATATTATATTATTCAACGATTTCAAATATGCAACCCTTAATTAAATGCGATAGTTATTTTAAAAGTTACAACCCGTCAAAGTTGACCTAATTTTAGTTTAAAAAAAAACGAAATTGTTAGGTAATTTGGTCCACTTTCAGGTGGAATATCTACTGATTTCTTCTGATTGATGTATTCATTAAGTGTATATTACTTATTAAAAAATTGATGTTTGCTTTTTGTTTCTCCAAATAAATCGCTTTTTATAAACTATCAATTTGTTCACTATTTTTCAACTTTGATGGAAAATAGAAATTATATATATTTTCGTGTATTTGCCATATTTTCCAAATACGTTCTTTGATTATTCTTTTAGGTAATTAAAAAAAGTTCCAGTTGCCTAACATAACAGATGACGATTTATGAAATTATGCATACGAGCAAATATTAATTATTTAATAATTTATTTTCTTCCTGCTTTTTAGCTCCTATATTATTTCCCTTTTCATCCATTTTGTCTATTAGTACTACATCGCTATGGGTTCTCCTGCTCAGAGAATAGAACATATTCCGATAAAAAATCTTGAATTAATTTCTAGATACGAATTGAGTAAATATTCCTTCTAAATATTCTTAATTAATATGTACTCACTGTAACCATTCTCGCAGGTCGATTCTTTGCGACACGGTTCATTTTCGCACGTCATCTGTTTCAAGACATCACATTGAGGACCCGTATAGTCATCTGGACACGCGCACACATACGCAGCAACTAGATCCGTACAGAGGCCGCCATTATGGCAAGGTTGGGAAGCACACTCATCGATATTCAGCTCACAGAAGCGACCCTCGAAACCCGGTTGACACTGACAGATAAAGTCGGCCACTTGGTTAATGCAGGTGCTATTGTTCTCACAGCGTACGGCCAGGCATTCATCGATGTCCGTGGCGCAGTCATCACCCTCGTAGCCCGCTTGACACGTACACGCGTATTGCTCGGTCGGACCCTGACAATAGCCACCATTCTTGCAATCCGCCTGGAAGCATAAAATGCAACCTTCCTCAGGTCGCGTTGAGTTCAATCGGAACTGGGCCTGCAGCTGCACGGTAACGTTTTCCGTGTGGGGATAAAGTTCGGCATTGGAGAAATACGGTAAGAGGAGATCGCCCACCCGAGCCTCACCCAGGCAACCCTTGAACTGAGACCCCTGTTGGGCAGATTGCGTGGAACCTCGAGCCAGCCGCGACTCAGGCATTCCTCCCAAATACACTTGTGTGCTGGTCGAGAGCAAATCCTGGAAAGCGGGTTGATCGATATCAACGAAGAAGGCCGGAGCCGGATCCACCATGGACTCCCAGCCCTTCCAGCCACCCTCCAGTTTGCCATTGTGGGCACGCAAGTAAATTCGACTCCATTCTCCATCCGTATTCTCCTTTTCAAAGCGAGTCGACTCGCCTATATGAAGTTGGGTAAGCTTCCATGTGATGGTGACACGACCTCCATTCACTCCGATCTCAAAGAAACTATCGTTGTTGTCAATGAAAAGCAGAGTGCCACCTGCTCGGGTACGGTAGGCAATCTCTATAACCGGCTTCAGTGTGAACTTCGTCGGCACTCCGACATTCTCCTCAGAAGGTTGTTCCTTAAAGTAGGAGAAGGCCAAGGGGGAACGCTCGAGCCCCGTGAAGGTGATATTGGTCAGGCACTCATAGCCATCATCCAGATTCTGGCACACACTCTCGCCGGGGCAGGTAACAAGTTGACAAAATTCAATCTCCTGGCAATCTTTACCCTTGTAGCCATTGGGACACTTGCAGCTATAATCATTCCAGGTATTGCGACATTCAGCATTGTGCTTGCAAGGATTCTTACGGCACAGATCATCCGATACCTCTCCAGGCAAAACCGAAGTACGATCTATGCTAACAGCTCCAAAAGGTTTGGCATCCAATTCGTCTTTGGTGACATTCAGTGGATACATCTCGACAATCATGTGCAACGAGCCATTGCTGACCTTGACATCTTGAATGATGCCCTTGAAGTAATCCTTGCTGTCATCTGAATCCTTGGCCGAAGTGCTCTCTATGTCCAGACCAGGCTCGGTACTGGCTGGTAGAAGTGACTCCCGTGTCGGTGCTGGTCCGCCCAAGTAAAGAACCTGCGCATCCAACATTCCTGAAGTGGACAACGTCTTACGGAAGTACTCGGTGCCATTGAGCTTAACCTGTACCAGGGTAAGATTGCGTACCACCTCGATGAGATGATTATAGCCAGAGTCCAGTTTAAGGCCGCCCACAGTGTAGGCCTCGGGAGTGCCATTAAATTGCATTTTCACCAGCAACTCGCCTCCGTGCAACTTGGCCTCCACATAGGAGTCGCCGGTGTCTAACGAAAGGAGAAGAAGGTTATTAGGCTCAAAAAATGTTATCCAACAGCTGTCTACTCACTCTTTGCGGGCATTTTGCGTGGATCGCTGCCCAAGTAGAACACCTGACCCGTTGGCTCTCGCGTGCGTATAAACATGGAGATATCTAGGATGGAGCGAATAGCCCGTCTGGCCACATCGGTGGATTCCACTATAACCGCCGAGTGTGTTGTATTCTCATGACCAAATGTAGCTGCCGTCATATCTGCCAACATCAACGGTTAACCCTAGTGATCACTACAAACCTCCACAAAGCATACTTACTGTACTGACAGTTATGTCCGAAGAACGGTCTGGGACAATGACAGGAAAAGGTATGCCACAAGTCCGTGCACTCTCCATTCGATTGACACGGATTCGGTTTACATTGCTCGGTGCGTGGACAACCACTCTGAACATTAGACTGCTTGGTATCCGCCTCCGTATCGTTCTCATTCTGCTCATCCGGAAAGATCCATTTGCCATTGACCACCACATCTTGCATGCATCCCACAAAGCTCGAAGGCTGGTGGGTTAAATGTCTCAAATAAGACTTGAGATTGGGTATTGTGCCGCCCAAATAGGTAAGTGGAAACGATGGTTGGCTATTGTTGGCTGTCTCATAGGAACCCACTGGAAAAATGGCCTGCTCATCATTGGCGGACAATACCAAGTGTGAAGTATTTATGGCCACAAACACCTTGTGCCATCTGCTGTCATTTAGTTTGGACCCAATGAATACCCCTTCCCATTTGTTCAGCAACGAAGAGTGTAGATTCAAACGGCCATTGATAAGCTCCAGAATATAGCTGACTGGTTCATTTTGTCCCCCGGAAGTGCCAAAGGCCAAGACACCATTGGGTAAGGTGGTTCGAAATTGCAAATTGATATCATAGCCCTCTTCACGTTGAGTTTTGACTGTGATCAGACTACTGACAACCATGGACAAGGTGGTGGTCTTCTCGCAGGTATCACCCTGGAATCCATGCTCACACGAACAGTTAAAGAGGTGAATGGTTTCGTTAACCAAATAAGGTCGGCAAGTGCCACTATTCAAGCAGGGCTGGAATGAAACAAGCGACAATTACTTGAAGTTTAAAGAGTCCAGACTAAGGCTTCCACTCACGTTTGTTATGCATCCAATCAAGGGCACCGAACAGTTCTTGCCCCCAAAATTGGCATCACAATCGCAATCATAATCATTGATCTGATCAATACACGTGCCACTCTGACAGGGATTATACCGATCGCATTCATCAATATTAATCTCACAGTGAGTGCCCTCAAAGCCAGGATCACACTCGCAGGTGTAGGCGCCAATCTAGAGAAAGAATTGTAAATAAGCATGAGGTTAGGGTAAATAACACAGATAGACCGGGTTTTGGACCATAGAAGATAGCCGTTCGTTCGTTTTCCCCCAGAGAGTCCAAAGACCTAACCGAATAACGGTATATAGGGTGGCTGATGAAAGCCGCCACAAAAAAAAATTGAATAATTTTTTTTCTTTTTAAGCAATCTGATTAATTTTTGTTCTATTTTGTAGATTGGTCTTTAGATTTGACAAAAATTAAACAAGACTGTGAATTGTCCGCCGATATCACGCACTGGAGTCCTTAGTTTCGGTTCATTTGATTTTGTTTGTTTAATATTTTCTCTGTTCCAAAAGTTGGCCTTTATTTGTAAATCTCCTTAATCGTTGATCTTACCCCATCATTGCAAGTGCCATGCTTGCTGCATGGATTGCTCTCGCACTCATTGATATTGATCTCGCAGTTCTTGCCAATAATACCAGGCACACAAACGCACTCATATCTAAGGATACAAATATTGTCAAATGTTTCTTGCGAAAGCTATTTAGATCTACTTACCCGCTGGCATTCTCATAGCTAAACGGTTGACTGAACACCTTAGGCAGATCCATCAGTTTGCTCAACTGATACAGCGTCATATTCGATCGTTCCAAGCAGTTACTATTATATTGGCAAGGATTGCTGTCACAATCATTCACATCCTGTTCACAGTTCTTGCCCTTATAGCCCGCATGACACTCACAGAAATAGTCCTTCACTTGATCCAAACACTTGGCTCCATTCGTACAGGGATTCGAAATACACTCATCGATATTCAGCTCGCAATTCTGACCCTCATAGCCAGTACCACTGCAATCGCAGTGGAAGCCGCCAAGTTCATCAATACACTTTCCACTATTTAGGCAAGGGGCGGAGACGCAATCATCGATATCAATGTCACAGATACGACCCGTCATACCCGGTATGCAGGAGCAGGTGAAGTTATTGATCGTATCTATGCAGGTGGAGCCATTCGAGCAGGGATTGCTGATGCATTCGTCAATATCAATTTCACAATTGTCACCCTGATAGCCCGGCTGGCAGACACATTCATAGGCGTTAATCTGTAGTGAAGATAAACAACGTTTTATGTACCCATCGAGTTGGAAATAGTGAAAGGGAGTGAAGGTGTTAGCACGAATGTTTGAAAGGACTAAATTCTACACAAGTATAGGGATAAACAAGGATATACAATGGTTCAGAAAGATGGGTCGTCACAAAACTAATGGAGAGCGGTCGGGACCAAGCATGATTACACTATAAGCCCACCCTGCGACTGAACTCACTCACTTGTCTTAATATCCGATGCTTTCCATATTTAAAGAAAAACAACTAATTACACTTTAGTAACAAATCTTCAATTGTATCTTGAATACCCCTTGACCTACCTTATTGTGGCATGTGGCTCCATTCAGACACGGATGGCTAAGACACTCATCCACATCGGAGTCACAATGTATGCCCGTAAATCCGGGCGTACAATAGCACTTGTACGAGCCCTTCTCATTCTTGCATATGCCATTACCACAAATCTTCGGTTGCAGTACACACTCGTCCACATCGTTACCGCAATTGCGTCCCGTCCAGCCGCGCGTGCACTTGCACTCGTAATCTCCATTGGGTAAATCCGCACATTCTCCACCATTCTGACAGGGTTGAGTGGCACACTGATTGCACACCTTATTCTCGGGACAAATGCATTGGTTCTGCAGACAAATCATGGGCTCTTGGCAGTTGAGTGGAGAACAATTGTCGGCCTTTTCGCAACGATCACCGGAGTAGCCCACAGAGCAGTAGCAATGGGTGCCATTCATGGAGCAGGTGCCACCATTCAGACACTTGCCATTCGTGGCATTACAATTGATGGGTGTTAGCAGGGCGGCAGCGCCATCGCCTGTGCTCAGTTGACAGTTATAACCTAAATGGAAGGAAGCAATTGAGGTTAGTTTTTATTGGCAGTTTTTGAGAGAATATATGAGCACTAATTATTTGGTATAGTCTACTAGTTAATATATTGTTGAAGTACTAGATCTACTATGCTACATATTTACAGTTAGGTGTACCAGGGTTGCACTAAAAGTTGTTTCTAAAATACGAAAGAGAGGAAAGGGAAAAAAGCGTTATGGTTAATTTGATAGAAAAATATTTTTCAAACTCTCAAGGGCTACAAAAAACAGGAGTATATAGGCATGTTCTTAAATCCTTAATGAAAACGATCGTTCCCAACAATTTCGGAATAAGGAACATAACAGAGAAAACATACACTTGCGATCAATGAAATCGTCCTGATATCGGAGAAGGGTAAAAACCCTTACTAACGAAATATCTATTTATATAAAAGAGTTCAATCTGACCGACTGACTGATTGGTGACCATCGCACAGCCCAAACCGTTAGAGATAGCAAGCTGAATTTTTTACAGTAAATTCATCTTATTCCGAAAGTGAATACTAAGGCGGGGTTTTGGAAAATTCCTTCCGACTTCCGCTTCCGAACCTAAAAACGACCTAAATCGTATAGGAATAGGGTTGTTTTTGGGGTCGAAAGCGATTTGTTGAACACATGGGAGTGACTTTCAAATTTTTGAAAATTATCCCCCAAAAATAAGAAAATGGTCGGAAATCTGTTGTATAAAAATCTTTTGTGTTTAATCCGTACAATTCAAAACTTTTTTTTGCACATTTTGGAAAATCCGGAAAACTGGCGAAAAAATACTGTCTTCCATTCGATCGGACCCAAAATCTTTCTGAAAGCTCTATCTGTAAATTAAAATAAAATTGTACTCAATATGAAATACATTACTCTGAAATTTTTGAAAATATTCCACGAAAGTCGAAAAATGGGCGGAAAACTGAAGTATGGTTTTTATCCGATCAGCTCAAAATTTATTTAAAATGCTTTTAATAACAAAATATTACCATCGGGATTTTCAAAAGTTTTAAAGTCTGGAAAACTAAAGGAAAAAGATTACATCCCTTTTTTTCCAATTTGATCGGATACAAAATAATTTTCAAATCTACCCCTAAAGTCAGAAAATAGGCGGAAAATTTATGAATTTATTTATTTATTTTCCTTAGATTAGCTGCAATATAGAGATTAGCTCTACATAACAAAATATTACCAACGGAATTTGGCAATTTTGAAAAAATCCGGAAAATTGTCGCAAAATGGTTAGAAATTTCTTTTTATTTTACATATGGGCATTTCCATGATGTCGAACGCGGACGTTCGTACGACATAAAGTAAAAACGAGAAGGCAAAGCTAACTTCGACTGTGCCGAAGTTTTAATACACTTGGAAAACTTTACTCCAACTGATTTAACCAGTAAAATATATATAGGATATAGATATCAGATATTAAAAAATTTTAAATCATTGATAATAAAAATAGGATACCATAAAAAAACTTTTCTTAGTAAAACACATTTTCCGACCGATCGGTCCTATGGCAGCTATATGCTATAGTCATCCGATTTTTATACATTTTTTTTTAAAATTTGTAAAAGCATATAAAACTAATATCTACCAAGATTGGTGACGATACGATGGAAAACAAAAAAGTTTTTCTCACTAGAACTTGTTTTTTGACCGACCGTTTCTATGGCAGCTATATGCTATAGTGATCCGATTTTTATACATTTTTCCAGAATTATGTGAAATCATATAAAACTATCATATACCAAGATTAGTGACGCTACGATGAAAAACAAAAAAGTTTTTCTCACTAAAACTTATTTTCCGACCGATCGTTCCTATGGCAGCTATATGATATAGTCATCCGATTTTGATAAATTTTTTCGAAATTGTGTGGAAGCATATAAAACTGATATATACTACGATTGGTGACGCTACGATGAAAAACAAAAAAGTTTTTCCCACTAGAACTAGTTTTTTGACCGACCCTTTATATGGCAGTTATATGATATAGTCATCCGATTTTGATAAATTTTTTCACTATTATGTGGAAGCATATAAAACTAACATACACCAAGATTTGTGCCGCTACGATGGAAAACAACAAAGTTTTTCTAACTAGAACTAGTTCTTAGACCGATCGTTCCTATGGCAGCTATATGATATAGTCATCCGATCCGGCCGGTTCCGACGTATTAGTTGCGTGCAGTAAAAAGAAGACTCTGTGCAAAATTTCAGCTCGATAGCTTTAAAACTGAGAGACTAGTTCGCGTAGAAACAGACAGACGGACAGACGGACGGACGGACAGACGGAATTGAACTCAGCTCGTCGTCCTGATCAAGAATATATATAGTTTATGTGGTCGGAAATGAATATTTCTATACGTTACAAACTTCTGGGCAAAATTAATATACACTTTTCAAGTGTATAAAAAGGCAAAATAAAAGGCATTTTCAATTCGTTTTTTACTTTATTATGAAGGTATTGAGTAGCACTATAAATAGTGCTTAAGCGAATGACAGGTGAAATACTGATTCCAAAATAATGGCAAAATATGAAGCGATTTGAACGGGACAAAAACAGAAGTTGCTTTCGGGGCTACCTACATAAAACCAGAACTTAGCGAAACCTGACGCATTTCTAAAACCCAAAATGTTTTAGAATCTTATGCATGAATGGTAGTTTGAAATGGTTTTTAGTTGGTTCAAAAATCTTCAGTACTTTTTTTTTTAAATAAATAATAATCTGATTCGTAACGGGACATTGCGAACGGGACATTTTTTCCAATATGATTCAAGTGGGTATGATTATGTATATATTTATGCATTTTAACTATAATCAATAACTAGCACTAATCCCGACGTTGCTCGGGTCTCTACAATTGTATTGAAATGGTTTTTGCACAAAACACAAAAAATATTAGTATAAATTAATTTTTAACCACTAAACTTTACACTTACGGACGCGAACGGGACCAACTTTGAACGACATTAAAAAATAACAAAAAAAAATTTTACCAATTGGGATTTTTATACCCTTGCAGAGGGTATATTAAAATTGTCACGAAGTTTGTAACGCATAGAAGGAAGCATTTCCGACCACATAAAGTATATATATTACTGATCAGCATGACGAGCTGAGTTCATTTCCGTCTGTCCGTCTGTCCGTCCGTCCGTCCGTCCGTCCGTCCGTCCGTCCGTCCGTCTGTCCGTCTGTTTCTATGCTATCTCCTCCCTCAGTTTTGAAGCTATCTTGACCAAACTTTGCATAATGTCTTTAAATGCAAATACGCTGCACATTTGTCGGAATCGGCCGGATCGGATGACTATATCATATAGCTGCCATAGGAATGATCGGTCCAACAACTAGTTCTAGTGAGAAAAACTTTTTTGTTTTCCATCGTAGCGTCTCCAATCTTGGTATATATTAGTTCTATATGCTTGGACACAATTCTGAAAAAATTTATCAAAATCGAATGACTATAGCATATAGCTGCCATATAAACGGTCGGTCAAAATATATTCTTTTGGAGAAAACTTTTTGTTTTCCATCGTAGCGTCACCAGTCGTGGTATATATAGTTTTTATGCTTCCACACAATTCTGAAAAATTTATCAAAATCGGATGACTATAGCATATAGCTGCCATATAAACGGTCGGTCAAAAAACAAGTTTTAGTGAGAAAAACTTTTTTGTTTTCCATCGTAGCGTCACCAATCGTGGTATATATTAGTTTTATATGCTTTCACACAATTCTGAAAAATTGATCAAAATCGGATGACATAGATATAGCTGCCATATACGGTCGGTCCAAAACAGTTTTAGTGAGAAAACTTTTGTTTTCCATCGGTACCACCAATATTATTAGTTTCATATGCTTTCTCCCAATTCGTAAAAAATTGATCAAAATCGGATGACTATAGCATATAGCTGCCATAGGAACGAGCGGTCTAAAAACTAGTATAAATGAGAAAAACTTTTTTTTATCAATGGTAGTGCCTTTCAAAAACTGCAAGGGTATTTAAAACATCGGCGTAGCCGATGTTAGCCTTCTATTTTTTTTATTAAATTGCTTATAAAAAAATCTGTTTGTGCTAAACTTTCCATGCATTCACTTCTTAAATTTGTGACACACTGATAACTAATGTTCTTTTTCGGTATCGAACGGGACATTGAAAAATGGACTAAAGGAAACCAAAAATTTGCAGTTAATCGCGATTGCATTGTACCCTTTGCTTTTTTTTTAGATAAATTATAATGTAAGAGACATTTTGTAGAACAGTCTTTATCATGTATGATCTTTCTTAAAGAAGATAATAACAAATAAAGCATGCAATTTAAAATGGCAAAAAAAAAAGAAAATGCACTTTTGCAACTTTGCTGTCGATTTACTCATTGAGGTTAATGACCATATGTTCACTTTAATTAAATTAGTTAAATTTGAATGATTCTTTACCATAATATGAATGAACAGAGAGATTTCAAGAACTTTTAGATTTTTAGCCTCGGTGGACATTTTGGCGGAAATGCCCATATTCAGGTAGAGAACCCATTTTCCGAATTTGCAGGGAGATTTTCAAAATTTTAAGAAAGCGTTGTTATTATTGTTAAATATGGAATTTTATTTAATTAAAATACTTATTTAGTTAGTAAGCCGCGGGTATCAGCTAGTATTATAATATGTTCCTTTGATTACAGTTATTCTCAAACAATATAAAAAACGAGAAGGCAAAGCTAACTTCGACTGTGCTGAAGTTTTAATACACTTGCAAAAATTCACTCCAACTGATTTTGACGGTAGAATATATATATATATATATAATATTGATATCAGATATTTGTAAAATCAAAAACATTGAGAATAAAAATTTGATCACGCTACTATATAAATAATACTTTTCTTAGTAAAACTCATTTTCCGAACAATCGGTCCTATGGCAGCAATATGCTAAAGTTTCGATCAATTTTTTCAAAATTATGTGTAAGCATGTAAAACTAATATATACCAAGATTGGTGACGCTACAATGGAAAACAAAAAAGTTTTTCTTACTAGAACTAGTTTTTGGACCGACCGTTTCTATAGCAGCTATATGCTATAATCATCGGATTTTGATCAATTTTTCCAGAATTATGTGGAAGCATATGAAACTAATATATGCTAAGATTGGTGAAAAGAGTATATTAATTTTGTCCAGAAGTTTGTAACGCGTAGAAATATTCATTTCCGACCCCATAAACTATATACATTGTTGATCAGGACGACGAGCTGAGTTAAATTCCGTCTGTCCGTCCGTCCGTCTGTCCGGCTGTCTGTCTGTCCGTCTGTCTTTTTTTACTGTTTTTCCCCCAGTTTTAAAGCTATCCAGCTGAAATTTTGCACAGAGTCTTCTTTTTAAGGCACGCAACTAATATTTTGGAAGCGGCCGGATCGGATGACTATATCATATAGCTGCCATAGGAACGATCGGTTTAAGAACTAGTTCTAGTGAGAAAAACTTTTTTGTTTTCCATCGTAGCGTCACTAATCTTGGTATATGTTAGTTTTATATGCTTTTACATAATACAGGAAAAATTTATCAAAATCGGATGACTATATTATATACCTTCCATAGAAACGGTCGGTCAAAAAACTAGTGCTAGTGAGAAAAACTTTTTTGTTTTCTATCGGAACGTCCCCAATATTGGTATATTAGTTTTATATGCTTTCACATTATTTTAAAAAAAAATTATCAAAATCGGATGACTATAGCTTATAGCTGCCATAGGACCGATCGGCCGGAAAATGTGTTTACTAAGAAAAGTTTTTTTTTATGGTATAAAATTTTTATTATCGATGATTTAAAAATTTTAAATATCTGATATCTATATCCTATATATATTTTACCGGTTAAATCAGTTGGAGGAAACTTTTTCAAGTGTATTAAAACTTCGGCACAGTCTAAGTTAGCTTTGCCTTCTCGTTGGTTTATACTAAAAATTGATTTTTTCCCCACTGTGCTTTGAGTGTTATATTATGAACCCTTAATTTTGTTTAATAGTATATTTTGGATATTTTTCTTGAACTTTCCCATATACTGATGCAGATGCATTAAAAAAAAAAACACTTTTTGTGCAACCCCCGTTTATATTTCTGGGAAACAAAGCCAAACCTGAGTATCCACTAGCACAAATACAGGTATAATTGCTACCATATCCTAGACAGGTGCCACCATTCAAGCAATTTTCGGGGGGACATGCATTCAGATTCAATGAGGCCGAGCGTTGGGTTGGTGCTTGTTGTTGTTGTTGTAGCTGTTGTTTATTTATTTTACTATTTGTTGTTGTTGTTATTGGAGGTATTTTGGTTGTTGTACTTGTTGTTGTTGTTGTAGTTGTTAAAAGAGTTGTTCTAGCTGGTGTAGGAATTAGCATGGCTGTTGTTGTTGGTGGTGGTAATAGTGGTTCTGGTGTCGGTGTGGTTGTTGTAGGCAAACAATGACCAATTGGGCCTAAGTTAATACATATAGCCATATATAGTAGATATATATTAAAGAGCATACAAATTAAATGGTTGCATATGAGTTGATAAATTAAGCGATATTCGGGATGACAAAGTAGCGGTAAAGCAAAGATTACAAAAACAAGTTTGGGAAGCTCATTTCTAGATTTCTGTCCGTCTTTCATATGTATTTTTGCACTACCACCTACTCAGTTTTAGCTCACAACGCTTGCGCTTGAGCCACTCGGGTGATATATAGCGTTTTTTCTTCTCGCTGGCGCACAATGCCGAGTCGACCAGTATGTCCTCATCCAAAGTTGTAGGCAGCTCCAAATTGGTAGCTTTTATTTTTTGTTAAATGTTAAACCATGACCGCAAGCAAAATCAAAACGTTTGTATGTACACCATGAAGAACTTTCCCAGAAATTTTAACCATTCTCTTTGTACTCACCCGAGGTTCCAGGCTTACACACGCACTTGCCGCCAATGCACTCTGAATCGATGGGACATTGTTGAGCGCACGTTGGTCCCAGTTGACATAACTCTCCACTAAACTCCTGCGGACAGATGCACAGAAATCCAATTGCTTTATCCAAGCAGGTTCCCCCATTGAGACACTGTTGGGTCTGGCAGCTAATGGGCTTGTCACAGACTTCACCACCCCAACCGTCCAGACACTGGCACGTATACCAGCCGTAGGTATCAAAGCAACGACCACCATTCTGGCAAGGATTCGTCTCACACTCATCAATGTTGGTCTGACAAAAGGCTCCCATATATCCTGTACCAGAGCAATTGCAACTGAATCCATTGATCCGATCTATGCAACTGCCATTATTCTGGCAAGGTTGTGAGGCACACTCATCCGTATCGACCTCGCAACGGGTCCCAGCATATCCCTTGGGACACTCACAGGCAATGTTCGAACTGCCACTGAGCACCACACAGGCTCCATTGTTCAGACAGGGACTGCTCTGGCACAAAGGGTGTATATTTACTTCAGTCTCGCAGTGGTGACCACTATGATTGGCATCGCAGAAGCACTGGTAGTCGCCGCGAGAGTTTTCCAGGCAGGTGCCGCCATTGGCGCATGGATTCTTCGCGCATTGCGAGCCGTTGTCCTTCTGACAATTCTTGCCGGAATAGCGGGCCGTACAACGGCATTCATAGCCATCGACATTGGAGGTGCAAGTGCCGTGACCCATGCAGGGATCGTTAAGACAAAAATTATCCTGTATCCGTGTGAAAAGCTCGTGTTCGGTGCAGGGTCCCGGTGTGAGAGGGCAAACGCCAAATACCACATTTTGGATGGTCATGGAGCCGTTGATAAATTGTAGACCAGGGCCATCTAATAGACAGCCGGAGAAAGAGTTGCCCAATATCAAAATGGCAGTCTCACTGCCTATATCCTGATTGGTCAGGAACTGGCTGTTGTAAGTGGAGTTGGCTGGTGATTGGAAGATAGAAATAAAGTATGGATTAGAGATTGAAAATTCAGCGCTAAAGAGACGAATTTACTCTTAAAGTAAGCTTAAACAATATATGTGAAAGTAACAACCAAATTAGCCATAAAGGACGTAATTCAATAAACATTTTTGTCCAACGCCCTTAAAAGAAACCGAATTACCCACTAAATAAAATTATGTTAATTTATCGGGTGTGAAGCTAGATAGTGAGGGCGTTCGAATTTACCTTGAGCTGTCAATTTCTATTTACAAACGAGAAGGCAAAGTTACTTCAACTGTGCCGAAGTTTAAGTACACTTGCAAATTATCATTCCAATTTGGCCGATAGAATATGTTAAGGATATAAGTAGATATAAGATATTTATTGATTCAAAATAATTAAAAATCTGGTTGTTCACTTCAAAATTTGATATCGCTACCATCATAAACAAATAAGATTTCTCAGTGAAAAACATTTCCCGACCGATCGGTTTTATGGCAGCTATATGATCCGATCCGATTTTGACCAAATTTTGCAGAACTGTGTGAAAGCATATAATTTTGATAATTCCTGAGTTTAAGAACGCTATCATGGAAATCAAAAAGTATTTCTTACTAAGACCTATTTTCCGACTGATTGGTCCTATGTCATACGATGTTGACCGAATGTTGCAAAACTATGTAACAGCATATAATATTCTTAGTTGCTGAGTTTAATAATGCTATTGTTGAAAGCAAAAAAGTTTTTCCCACTAAGAACTATTTTCCGTAGAACTTTCTAGAAAGCTCTACAATGTAATATAAATTTTTAGAAGTTTGGAGCTAAGTATAAAACTATCTAAAACTTTCGCGATTTTTGTAGATCTTTCTAGAAAGCTCTGGAATGTTATATAAATCAGTAGAAAGTTGTTGAAACTGATATGAAATATGCAAAATATTTTAGAACTTTGTCAAATAAAAAATTAATACATTTTTTAGAGCCCAAGCAACGCCGGCCATACAGCCAGTAAATATATAAAGATAACTTATCCTATCAATATCTTCAAATTTATTAAACTCTCCATCCTTTTAAAAATACTGCATGCTTGTGGCAATAAATTGTACATTCTCAGAAGCTTTAACTTCCACCATCACTAAACATAAAGTTTAGCAAAAATTATTTAATATTAAAGGGATTCCTGAAACTGATTTGCTCTTGATTTTGATTTGCTTTTGATTTCGTAAAACAGCTGTTCGTAGGTGCTCCATACAAATCGCGCAGTGTGACCATGAAACGTACAGACAATACGGCTACTTTTATGTTAGTTGTATGGCCACACTGCTCCCTTTGTATGGAGCAGCTGCGAACAGCTGTTTCATGAAATCAAAAGCAAATCAAAAGCAAAATCAGTTTCAGGAACCCTCTATTCATAGGTAACGAACAAATTTATTTATTCATTATTTATTCACCTGAGAAGTAAATTTTTTTAAATTATTTTCTGATGATTTTTACACACGTTACTCGTCGAGTAAAAAGGGCATACTAAACTCGTGCAACAGGCAGAAGGAATCATCTCCGACCCTTTAAGATATGTATATATATATTGGAATCGTTAGGATGGTGTCCACTTTAAGATGCTGTTATAAAAAAAAAAACCATTATTTCAGATATATACTGTCGCAATCCGAATTGGATAAAATAATCAAAAGAAAGCATCCCAGACAAACCAATTGCAAAGGAGTCGGGCTTGGACAGAATGGGCGCCATCTGTTTGGCAGCTTGAAAAATCACTCAAATGCAATTTTTGTAAGAAAGTTAATAAAAATCTCTATTTACGTATATCATTCAAACTGCAATGGCATCCTAACTTTGTTGTTGTTAAGGCCTTCATAAACTATTTTTAAGTATTTACTTTGCAACATTTCACGTTTTCCTGGCCCATCACTAATTTGATGGTAATTTATCACTTACCCAATATAGTTGTCGCACGATCCACATGCAAATAGAGATTCCCGTACTCGTATTTGAACTGCAGCGTATGCCAGCGATTGTCCAACAGTTGATAGGGCAATTTCACATCCAAACGATGGTTCGGTCCAACCACAGCCGGTCCAGCCAAAGAGATTTGCAGAAAATCGTTGAGCACTGAGATTACAATTGAGTTTTTGTTATGTTGCTGAGCAAGTATTTCCCCGCCGCGGCACGAGCGAAAACTAATTGCCGAATGATCCCAAATGGGCATGGGAGTTACCAGGCGCAGGTAAGCGGAGCCGTTAAAGTATGCCTCCTTGGTATGAATTTCCACTGAGGCAACATCTGCAAGAAAAGAGAAGATAGTTTTAGAGTGGTGGCCAAATGCTTGACAAGGTTAGTACTAAGGGCGGGCTCTCGTTTAGCTAATCGCATTTGATTCCCTGAGCTGTGAATTGGTTGAGAGGGGAGCTTTTGTAACTGTAGACTTCCTCATTTCGCGTTTGTCGCTTTTCGTCTTATTGGGCACAGCACGGCACATGGCCAATGGGTTTACTTTGGCTTACATTTTGCTGTAGTTGTTTTCCAATTTCAATTTGTTTCTCGGCTAAGAAAGTGTTCGGCTGTAGCATTGACCAAATTAGACAAGTGGCCAGCACATGCCACTTAAATGGTAATCAGCTAACTGGGCTCACAACTTTCATTTGCGCTGGCGGCAGCAGCCGCGCAGAATCAATTCCCAATTCCCATATGCGTGTCTTGAATGAAGACTCCACTGCGACTTGAAGTGTTTTGCTTAACGTACAGAAAAACCGCAAACAACCAAACTAACGAGCTCTTTCTGAAGTGCACAAGGCGTAAAAAGAGCAAAAACCCCAACACCAGCTCAAACTGCTTAACGTAAACTGGTAAAGTTGTCTATACCCTGCAAAAAGAGCTAAAAAATTAAAACGGAACTAATCTGGAAGAAAGTTTGCGGACTTCATAAGTGAAAGAGGAAATGAGGCAAATAAGTTTGTTTTTTTGCAGCTCAAAATTAACATAATGCAAACTAGCTAGAAAACAAAACTACAAATTGTTATTGGCTAATAAGGTATGCGGAATGAAACACGAACACCAGTACACTCAGAAAAAAAATGTACACAATCGATCGAAAATATGCAAGCGAAATCAAAGTTCTCAAGGCTTACCTTCCCATATCCGTAAGGAAATCTTTTGAATTGGTATAAAGAATTGACATGACCACGAGTCAACTAAATGACAACTCAAATTATTGTTAGAGGGCGAAGGTTCTTAGGAAGTGCTTTAAAGAATAGGGATCTTCTTTCTTTTAATGCATGTGCAAAGTGTATGTATATTAATTTTCCAAACTCAAATGTTTTTCTCACTACAACTACACCAAAAAACTAATCACCAAAATGACAATTATTAATAATCAGTTTGAAACAATTGGGTATCAAATTATCCTTAAGGGGGGAGGGAGCCTGCTTAAGGAGGTCTCAAAAAGACGTTTTTTTACTAGATTTATTTTTGGGAGGGAATAAAGAGAAAAAAATAGCAGGATCAATTTAATCATTGCTGGTTAAAATGATTTGTTAAGAATGTCTGTTTTTTCATTTCACTTGGGTACAAAAACACATTTTTCCGATCTAAAATAAGTTCATTTTCTCGAATTGGAATTAACAAAGTTTCAGATTTATACTCAAAATGTAATAATGTGGCCATTCAGCAGATGATTTCGATTTGCGATCATGAATGAATCATTCCTAAAGGTTGATTAGTTTTTTTTTTTCAATTACAGAGAAATAAAAATTAAAAGATAAGAAAACAGGCTTTAAAGCTAATCAGTCTCATCGTAACTACCTGACCCAAGATGTATCTATTACAGATGTGGCGAACAATAAAATTTGTAAACTAGAAGGTTTTTGCTAAGTGCGCAAGAGTGAGATAGAGATCGTTTGCATGAATAGCAAACTGACAATATGTAAGCTGTGAAATAAAAGCTTTTGAATGTTCACCACACCTAATAGATACACCTTGACCTGACCCTTGTCTGCTTTTGGCTTTGCTTCGGAAACATTGAAAATTTTGTCACTTTGTGTGTTTACACTCAAAAAATTTGATTTTTTGACTTCTTAAAGCAGACTCTCGCCTTAATACTCTTATTATCAAGTTGATATTTTCGAAAGTATCAAAACTATGTTACTAATTTGTATCAAGATGGCACTTTTTTGTATCAATTTTTCAGTGTCAATTTGATACTAGCATTTCAAAATTTTGTATTTTTCTGATAAACAAGTAAGAAAGTCGGTCAAGCCCGACTGTAATATTCTCTGTACCTGTCAAAGTTTGTATATAACTGATATCTTTTAGATGTGGGCTCACACAAATAGTCTAAGTGCTGCCCATCACGATTGCGGCCAGTGCTGCCCAGTGTAATAATTTGATTTACTTATTACTAAGACGACTATCGTCCATCTGATCTGGAAATGCTTTGAACAATCTACCACTGAAATTGTGGAAGTTTTGGGTTTTTTTTTTTAAATTGTGGCAACTCTACTATCGTTCATTTGATTGGAAAACGATGTATTGGGGCTCGATTAGTAATGGTTAGTTAAATATATGTCTAGAAGGTGTGAACAATCTATCCTTAAAATTGTTGGAGTTTTGAGGTTTTAATTGTGGGGCTGGCAACTCTATTATTGTTGATCTGATCAAAAAAGATGTATTAAGGTTCGATAAGTAATGATAAGTAGAATATATGTCTCGAAGGTTTAACAACCTTACTCCAAAATTGTGGAAGATATGATTTTTTTTTTTTAAATTGCGGGGAAGGCATCTCTCATTAGACTCCTTTTAGACTCCTTCGCTCTATTACTTAATATCAGTTGCCCCTTTTATATCAGCAAAGTATTAATACAAATTGGGAATTACAAGTTGCTGTATTTATGCGAATTGCTTTGTGCTTTTTGCATAGTTGATCAATACAGCTTTAAAACTATCTTAGGAAATAGCATAGACACAGAAGGATATGGCTACTTAACTAAGCTCGACATGCAGATCAAGAATATATACACTTTATGAGGTCAGGTTACAAACATCAGACAAATGAGGTTCAGATTCAGATTGGAGGCATTTGACGTTCAGATTGGAGACATTTGAAGTGTAAACGTTTAACGCAAAATCCTCAAGTTTTTAAAATAAACATCTTGTCTAGCTCTTCCATATTTTGCAACATCTACTGTTGATACATTAATGGAAGCATTTTTAAAACCCTAAGTTATTGCGTTCATATTTTCTAAACAACTTGAAATTCTATCTTGATTCATTAAAATAAAATCTACATATAAACAAAGCTAAAGTTGTGGAGATTTTTCTTCAAATTCATTATTTACATTTTTTTTGTATTTTTCTCAATTGACACGCCCAACTAAAGTGCCAACATCATTAAGCTTGAACAAAACTTAACGCTATTCTCCTAAAAAAAAGCTATTAACAACAGTTTCTTTTATAGCACCGCTTAAAAATTCGCGATTGCTCTCCGGTCAAGTTCTCGTTTGTCTCTTGTTGAGCTTGCTACCAGTTTGCGGCGGAGTCAAAGTCAAGTCATTGTCGAGTCATTCATAAGTCGAACAAACGGTTTAAATAGAATTTCGTATGTTGATGATTATGAAACTTTTTGGCGTTCCGTTTTGTTTACGGGCTGAACACAAAAGTCAATGCTATTATGGCAAAGCGCATGCCTAACCATACAAAATAGTATAAGTAAATCTTATTCAGGCTTGTGCATATTACGTATAAACTTTTCAAAATGGCATTTTTCTCGTCTGACGGCGACTCTGTCTCTTTCTAAATATTTTTCTGCACAGTTTCGTACGTGAGTATAATATAATTATGAGCTACTTTACTGTACCGGCTTACTTACTCACTTACTTTGCCTGGCCTACAAACTGGGCAACTGCGAAAACAAAACAAACTGACCAAATGACAAACCCAAATCGCTTTTAACTACAAATAAAATGTAGCTTTTCCGAAAGCAAGGCGACAAAATCGATGGCCTCATAATGGCAAAACGACCAACTCGAGGTCTTTTCTAAGCGCTTTCTAAGCCAAGTCAAGCCCTGCTATGGGTCAGGGCAGCCCGAAAGGGCAGAAGGTGCTAAGAGCCGACGTCTGAAAGTGCAAAAAAGTAATGCCCATACTTTTATATTTATAGTCATAAGTCACTTAGCTAATAACAGCATTTATGATAGAAAACACAAATTCCTGAGCTGAGTTGGGGAAGCGTAATAAATCTTCACTTAACTTGCGACCATTGTTGGGTAAATTATATTTCATAGTAACCAAAACGTTTTGGAAGTGCTATGAATATACTTTCAAGTAGTTCATTTGTAAATTTTTTTATGGCTGCTTGAAAAGAGAAGCCAAAGATGTACGGAAATTTTTATATACTTGAAAATGCTCGTTATAGCTTATCTTTTTGATGGTTTAAATACAGGATATAGAAATCAGATTTACAAAGCATTTGTTATTATTAAAAACAAAAAGTAGTTTAGGTATATGACATAGTAATCCTTATTTTGACCAAATTTGGCAGGGATATTAGAAGAATATAATATTCATATTTCTAAAACGACATTTTATTCTTTGCCATTAGTTGAAAGATATGTACATCAGACTTCAATGTAACATACCAAAATTGTAAATTTACGCGTACGCGAGTACATTAATGTTGATCAAATATTTGTGATGGAATTTAATCAGTGTGGTTTGTACTATGTGTTAGTACCTTTGATTTGTATACAAATTACTCGTGTTGTCCCTGTATCCATAATCGTTAAGGCTTACAAAAAAATTTTTGGTATTTGTTAGCTTTAAAAAGTTTTGTATCTTATTGAGTTATCATTTCTACATTCGATGCACTTCATTAAATGTACACTTCAGCTCACTTTTTACAAAAGTTGAATTCTTAGGCGATAAACTCAATGCTGAATTAAATGCAATATATCGAGAAAACTAAGGACAATCTGATTGTGACGAGCTGCGTCAATATAGCCATGTCCGTCTGTCCGTCAGTTTCTACGTGGGTTGCTATTTAAGTTTCTGGCCTTGTTCACTTCTAGGGCCAACTGGCCTCTTCCAAAAAAAGTTTGGACTTTTATCGATGAAAGCTCCATACAACTCATTCATCTGTGACCACGTTTGATATCGATTAACGATTAATCAAAAACTTACCTCGGCAGAAAAATTGAATTAACTCGTGAAAATTTTCGTGCAATCATTTTTCACAACTTTCGACGGGGATTATCACGACAAGAGTGCAACGATGAACTTAAATCTTTGTATGGCGATGAAGCACCATCCTTAGCACTGTGAAAAATTGGTGCGTGAACTGATAATGCAAGATCGTCATGTGACATACCGTGAGATAGAGGCATCCTTAGTCATTTCTTCCACTAGCATACATTCGATATTGCATGAACACCTGGGGGTAAAAAATGGTTTGTTCTCGTTTGATCCCGCACAATTTGACAATCGCTCAAAAAAGGCTCGTGTGGATTGGTGCAAAGAAATTTTGAAAAAATATAATCGCGGTGTTTCAAGAGACGTTTATAAGATCGTCACAGGTGACAAATCATGGATCTATGCTTATGAGCCCGAAACAAAACTGCAATCGACCGTGTGGGTCTTCGAAGACGAGTCAAACCCAACGAAAGTCGTTCGTGGATGAAGCACTTCGAAGCAAATGGTTGCCTGTTTTTTCGGTAAAAATGGTCATGTGGCGACTGTTCCGCTTGAGCAACGTAGGACGGTCAATTCTGAGTGGTACACCACAATTTGTTTGCCTGAAGTCTTCGGATAAATTCGAAAAACGAACAAGAGAAGACAAATCATTGTGCACCATGACACGTCAGCTTACACCAGCGCCTTTTTACCGCCCAAATCGTCGAATTGATGTGTCATCTGCCGTACAGCCCTGACTTGGCACCCAATGTCCCGCACATCAAGGGAAAAATGCGTGGTCAACGATTTTCGTCGCCAGAAAATGCTGTTGAAGAGTTCAACAACCATGTTTCGGAGGTGTCTCAATCGGAGTGGGAAAAACGCTTCGACAATTGGTTTAAACGCATGCAAAAGTGTATAAATCTTGCTGGAGAATACTTTGAAAAACAATAAAACCATTCTTGATCATAAATATTCGCTTTTTCATTTTTAGACCAGAAATATATATAGCAACCTACGTATGCTATCTCCTCCCTCAGTTTTAAAGCTATCCCGACTAAACTTTGCAAAAAGTCTTTAAATACACATAGGCTGGACATTTGTCGGAATCGGACGGATCGGATGGCTATAGCATATAGCTGCCATAAAAACGGTCAGGTGAGAAAAACTGTTTTTTTTCTATCGTAGCGTCTCCAATCGTGGTATTTATTAGTTTTATATAGTTTCTCACAATTCTGGAAAAATGTATTAAAATCGGATGACTATAGCATATAGCTGCCATATAAACGGTAGGTCCAAAAACTAGTTCTAGTGAAAAAAACTTTTTTGTTGTCAATGGTAGCGTCTTTCAAAAACTGCAAGGGTATTTTAAACATCGGCGATGTTAGTCTTCTATTTTTATACCCTTGCAGAGGGTATATTAAAATTGTCACGATGTTTGTAACGCAGTGCATTTCCGACCACATAAAGTATATATATTCTTGATCAGCATGACGAGCTGAGTTCATTTCCATCTGTCCGTCTGTCCGTCTGTTTCTATGTTATCTCCTCCCTCAATTTTGAAGCTATCTTGACCAAACTTTGCAAAAAGTCTTTAAATACAGATACAATACGGATCGGATGACTATATCATATAGCTGCCATAGGAACGATCGGTCCAAAAACTAGTTCTAATGAAAAAACTTTTTTGTTTTCTATCGTAGCGTCACAAATCGTGGTAAATATAAGTTTTATATGCTTCCACACAATTTTGGAAAAGTTGATTAAAATCGGATGACTATAGCTTATAGCTGCCATATAAAACTTGTTCTAGTGTTGTTCCAAAAACTTGTTCTAGTGGGAAAAACTTTTTTGATTTCCATCGTAGCGTCACCAATCGTGGTATATATAAGTTTTATATGCTTCCACACAATTCTGAAAAAATTGATCAAAATCGGAGGACTATAGCATATAGCTGCCATATAAACGGTCGGTCCAAAAACTAGTTCTAGTGAGAAAAACTTTTTTGTTTTCCATCGTAGCATCACCAATCGTGGTATAAATTAGTTTCATATACTTCCATACAATTCTGAAAAAATTTATCGAAATCGGATGACTATAGCATATAGCTGCCATAGGAACGATCGGTCTAAAAACTAATTCTAGTGAGAAAAACTTGTTTGTTATCAATGGTAGCGCCTTTCGAAAACTTCAAGGGTATTTAAAACATCGGCGTAGCCGATGTTAGCCTTATTTTTTTTTTTTGTAATTGATTGTGTATTTTCTTGATATTTAAATGAATCATGGAATTGAGGCGTTTGGAAACAGGGTTCGAACAGTCGTACCGATCGTTTGCTTTAATTCATTTGACTTTGGGAATCAATTTATTTAAACTTTTGTTTATCAAAGTGGCAAATTAAATTTTATGTCCAGTCTAATTTGATTATAATTATAGATTTCATATTTATTGTTTACCCAGATGAATTTTCTATATTTGAATTTCGAGTCAAATAACAAAATTAATATAATAACAAAGCAATTAAATACATCAAATTTTGAAAAATTGTACCGAAAAAAAACAAATATCAATTTAATCTTGTGATCATATGATATTTTATCAATATCTTTTTTTCTATCTTTGAGATAAATATTTTTTAATCGTCTTGTGATAATAAATAAATGAGAAAGGAAAGAGACAAAAATGCTTATTATCGAACTTAGGCACCTGAAAATATAAAATCCCTAACGTGCCCCGGTGCTCACTTGGACGTCATCCACGTGTAAATCCGGGTTCGATCCCAGACAAGGTAATGTTTGTTAACTAACAAAAATGTTTAAATTTCTTGCTCCAATCGTATGCGCTAAATATAATATCACTTGTTTTTTTTTATTAAAAAATGCACTTTGATCTTAAACTATCATTTGTATGATCGAAATATCAGTTTGATATTTTCGAACACATCCTCTTCGCTAAAAGTCTATTGATCCCGTCTATATTTTTTCTGTGTAGATCTTTAACGCTCTCCACATCCATGTTCATAATTTACTCCCATTCAACACGGTGTAATCGTATTATCACCAAACTATAATTAAAACTTAATCACAACACGTTTTCACTTTCCCATCAATAGAGAAATAGAAATGAAAACTAAAACGCAAACGCGACAATTAAAATGCAATTAAAATTTTTTTAACTAAGCCCACAAAAAAAAACAACAAATAATTTATGCAACTTCTGAACATCCGACAAGCAAAAATGAAATTTTTTCGTAGGTGTTTTGTTACACAAAACCAAAACCAAAAAAAAAAAGAAAAGTAAAAAGTATTTAGAGCAAAAATTAAAAGCAATAACAGTGTGTGGGTTGACTTGGTGAGGCAACGAAACAATTGAAGTATGACCAAATGCAGAGAGATCCGCAGCCGGGCAACCAACCAAAGCCAAACTATAGTCCCAGTTAGCAACGTGCCCGGGTTTTGTTGTTGTTTTGTTGTGGCCTTTTAAGGGAGAACAGGCAGAAGGGTGGTAGATGTTTAAAGTCGAACTGCAACAATGCCCAGAAAGTTGTGGGATGAGCGCTGCAAAAATCGCGGCGAAACATGCAATGGTCAAAAGCGACCAGCGGCAACATGGGTTAAGCCAGTACACGCCGGTATGTATGTACGAGTGAGTCGTGCTTTTTTGCATATGTGAGTGCTGATTAGTCATACAAGCAGAATGCAAAGCTGAGCTAATTTACATACATACAAAGTACTTATGTTGCATTGGATTTTGCATGCAGGCAGAAATGTTGCAATGTTTTGGTAAGTGGGTCTCTCGCTCTTTGTTGGTGTAGGCGTGTCAGGAGTATTCTCTTTTATCTTTCAAAGCATTTAATTTGCATAAATCACATTTTTCTGCAGTTGCATGCCAATTATAGGTTAAAATACGAATGCGAAAAACGTTTGGGAAATGAAAGCGAATTAATATGAGGTGTTAGCTCTTTGAAAACTTTTAAGATTGCTTTTGATATCGGAAAGTCCCGGATGTTAAAAGCTAGTTTAATTTAAATTTGCGCCACTTAAAGTACGTTAAAATAAATTCAAATCAGGTTAACTTAAAAGTAGGTTTAAGTCAGATTGAACAAAATGTTCCTAGCTTGAAGTTTTAAAACACAACTTTTTTATTTGGCATACACCCAGAGAAAAAGCAAATCGTAAAAATTAATACAATCATAGTTAATTTTACTATGCTGTTTTCAAATATAAAACGTATTAAAGTCCAATAGAAAGCGCTTTGATTTAACTGAAAACATACTTAACCACTGAATTAAATATGAATATAGTAAAATCAAAGTGAAATTCACTTAAAATCAAATATTGCTGTATTCAGATTAAAGTAAAATCATATTTATTTCAAATATACGAAAATATGTATTGCTTTACTATGTTAAATATTATTTTTAAATATGAGTAATATTGCTTTTAATAGGTTTAATCTTAAAAATAAAGTTTTGTATGTTCATTTTATAATTTTGAATTGTTAAAGGTTTTTGCACATTGCTGGTTTTGGGCTCCCCAACCAGTTATGGCATTCGTGTCATTGGCTGTAGTTCGTCAGGCAGAAAACCAATGATGAACGAGAGCGTAAGTTGAAGTCGGCCCTGCTCGACTTCGATATACCCGTTACTCAGGGCAAGGTTTATTTAAGAATATTTTATTAGATCACAACATGCCCAAATTGTTGGAGACATGAGGTTTTTTCCAAATTGAGGGGGTGGCAAATCTACTATAGCTCATCTGATCGGAAAATGATGTATGACGGATCGATAGGTAATGATGATTCGAACAATCTATTTTACAAATTGTGGGAGATATAAGGCATTTTTCAAATTGCGGGGGCGGGAACTTTTCTATCGTTCATCTGATCAGGAAATGATGTGTGGCGGATCGATAGGTAATGATAATTATAATACAAGTCTAGAAAGTTCAAACCATCTATCTTGAAAATTTTGGGAGATATGAGGTATTTTCCAAATTGCGTGGGTGGCAACTTTTCTATCGTTCATCTGATCAGAAAATGATGTATGGCGGATCGATAGGTAATAACGATTAAAATATATGTATAGAAGGTTTGACCAATCTATTTTCAAAATTGTGGGAGATATGACGTTTTTTTCATATTGATCTGCGTGCAGAAGATACAAGTCTACACTGAAAAAATGGTAGCTCTAGCTCTTATAGTGCCTGAGATCTAGGTGTTCATACAGACGGACAGACAGACGGACAGACAGACAGACAGACAGACAGACAGACAGACAGACAGACAGACAGACGGACAGACGGACATGTCTATATCGACTCGGCTATTGATGCTGATCAAGAATATATATACTTTATGGGGTCGGAGATGCTTCCTTCTGCCTGTTACATACATTTGCACGAACTTAGTATACCCTTTTTACTCTACGAGTAACGGGTATAAAAATAGTGGAACCTTCCGAAACAGCTGTATGGTTATCTATACAGCCTCATTTGTGTATTGTGTGTGTACTGTTTCAACAGTTATGCATAACTTATTTGACCCCAAAAAACTTGCTAGATTAAATTGAAACTATATTTATTTTGAGGGGGGTACTTTTAAATTAAAGTTGGAAAATGTTTATTTCAATATGAAATGGTGTTTATATTGAATATGTAAAAAATTTAAAGTTCTATAAAGTATATTAAAGTTAAATATAATATTTATTTAAATTTAATATGAATATATTTCATAATTACTATGAAATATTTAAAATTTTATATTTTTTTTTTAAATTTAATAATTTGGTCTTTTTATATTTAATATGAAAACTATTAAATTTGACTATTTTCATATTTAATTTCGATTTAAAGTGTAAGCACTTCAGATTAACGAATTCCATATTTAACGCAAAATCAATGGCAAAAATATTTAAGTCAACGTGAAAATATTAAAATTTCACAGCATTTTTCCCTGAGTGTACTCTTAGGCGTTGTATAAATGTGTCGCCTAAAACAATCATTGTTGAAAAATAATATATCATGCGGAATCGGAATTGTTAAAAGTTCCTGCTTATAAAAACCCGTTATTTGCATATAAGCGATTTGCATACAAGCAATCCAATTTCTATGTAAAATTTGCGCATACCGTTCGAAAATGGTGCAGTTTTTGCAAGCGGTTCGTCATATAACCGATATTTACTGTATATTAATATCCAGAACCAGTTCGAACCCGGAATATCGACTTTTCTTTTACTGTGAACCAAACCTCTTAAAAAAGTTACGTCTTAGTTAAGCGGGCATTTTATTGATAAGTAAAGTAGTGTAGAGCAAAAGTTGCTCGAAGAAATAATACTTATAAAATTAAATTGAAATTTATTGAACTCGTATTTTCGAGTAAACAAAAATTCAGAAAAACGCTAATATTTTTAAATTTTTAACAATTTAATTACTCATCCTTACACGTTTAGAAAAACACCGGACGAACCAAGGTTCGAACCAAAACTTTATCACAACAAAAAATTTTGGTATGAACCCGCGAGCCGGACCTCCGAAAAAATAATTTGGGTTTTGCAGCCGTGTTAATATCTTATTAAATTCAAAATCATTAAGAACAACACTTAATAGAGACCTAATGTAAAATTATAATTTTTTCTGACTGACAGGCTGCAATTAACAAGCTTGACTCGATATTCTGCAATTCGATTAAAGAAAATGATTGCAAGAAATCTTTTCAGAGATGACAGAGTAGTCCAAAACCTACCAGACCACCGGAAACTGCGAGGTAGAAAAATAAATGTACTTATTTTATAAAATCGAATAAGCAGACGCAATAGAA
This sequence comes from Lordiphosa mommai, assembly GCA_018904225.1. Classification (NCBI taxonomy): domain Eukaryota; kingdom Metazoa; phylum Arthropoda; class Insecta; order Diptera; family Drosophilidae; genus Lordiphosa; species Lordiphosa mommai. The sequence continues at coordinate 530,899 of JAEIFT010000072.1, forward strand.
TAAACTCTTGAAAGCAAACTACAATTGAAACCGAAAGTTGCAATAACTTATTTAAAAATGAAATTACTAAACTATACGAACTTATTTGTATAGTTTTATTTTCCTAATAATTATTTTCGTGTAAACTTTTTTAATTTCTTGAGCTTAGGGTAGCCGCTTTACTTTATCAAAACCATCGATAAAGTGAACCGAAGCGTTTTCATTAACGGTTTTCGGTTCGGCTCATCATTTTCTAAAGAACACTGGTTCGATTAAGGTTTGGTTCAGGACCAGTTTGCATCCCTGGGAAAATATAGGTATTTAAATTCTTGATCAGCATAAAAAACTGGGTTAATAAGTTAACTCCAAATCTAACCGACCAATCGAACTAATATTAGTATAAATATATATTATTATGAAATGTGCGAAATTTCGAGTTTCTGCATATAAAAAAAACACCATAAGTCTCAAATCTTGGAATGCGTTTTACTTTTTAAGTGAATTTGAAATATACGTCGAAATAAATATTGTGCAATAATAAAATCAAAATAAGCAGCTACACCGGCAAGATGGAATCTGATGAGAGATAAGGTTAACTTTAAACAGTCTGTTACTCCAATCAATTGCCGTCTTGGAATTAGGCAAGGCTTCGTGTGTGTTATTTACATCTTTTAATTTGAGGCCTCAAACGTTCCGATATTTTTGAAATTGTATATTAAATTTTTGAAAAATAAAAAACAAACTAAAATAATCCCTTTTCATGAAAAAAGTGAGGCTGTCAGCAAAAATCTGAATTATTAACACTGTCTACTTCCTAAGATTTAAACGAACGATCGTTTTTTTGACGATTTATTTATGTATTTTGTTGATCAGTTCAATAAAATGACTAAAGCTTAATTTTTTTTTTCGTATTTGAGTTTTTAAAGTCAAAGTATCGTAAAAACTTTAGCCAAAAAATCTTGAAATGCAAAAACGCCCAAAATATCAACGCCGAGATCTCAGAGATGGTAAGAGCTAGAGATTTGAAGTGTATGAAACATATAATTCTTATACTTGCAGGAAAATCAAGTTTAGTTTTAATTTTTTCCACGCCCCCTGCCGCCCCCGTAATATGAAAAAATCCTCATATCTTCCACAATTTTGGAGTAAGCTTGTTTAAACCTAGACATATATTTTCCTCATCATCGAGCCCCCATGCACCGTTTTCTCATCAGATAAACGATAGTAGAGTTGCCACCCCACAATTTAAAAAAAAAACCGCATAGCTCCCAGAATTTTAAAAATAGATTGTTCGAACCTTCTAGAGATATATTCTACTCATCATTACATATCGAGCCCCAATACATTCTTTTCCTATCAGATAAACGATGGTAGAGTTGCCACCCCCACAATTAAAAAAAAACGAGAAGGCAAAGCTAACTTCGACTGTGCCGAAGTTTTAATACACTTGAAAAACTTTACTCCAACTGATTTAACTGGACAAATATATATAGGATATAGATATCAAATATTTAAAATTTTGAAATCATTGATAATAAAAACTTGATACCATAAAAAAAGTTTTCTTAGTAAAACACATTTTCCGACCGATCGGTCCTATGGCAGCTATATGCTATAGTCATCCGATTTTGAAAATTTTTTTTCAAAATTATGTGAAAGCATATAAAACTAATATATACCAAGATTGGGGATGCTACGATAAAAAACAAAAAACATTTTTCAGTAGAAGTAGTTGTTTGACCGACCGTTTATATGGCAGCTATATGCTATTGTCATCCGATTTTTATAAATTTTTTCAGAATTGTGTGGAAACATATAAAACAAATATATACTACAATTGTAAACGCTACAAACTTCTGGGCAAAATTAATGTACATTTTTCAAGTGTATAAAAACACAAAACTCCCACAATTTTAGAGATAGATTGTTCGAACCTTCCAGAGATATATTCTATTCATCATTACTTATCGAGCCCCTTTACATCGTTTTCAAATCAGATGAACGATAGTCGAGTTATAAGCAAACCAAATCATTACGATGGGCAGCGCTGGCCGATATTGTGATGGGCAGCACTTACACAGTTTGTGTGACCCCACACTTAAAAGATTTCAGTTATGTACAATCTTTGACAGGTACAGAGAATATTAAAGTCGGCCGACCGAGCGACTTTCTTACTTGTTTTTTTTTGGGCAAGGAATTTGCTGGAAGTCTACAAGCGTTTGAAAGTGGCGCCACTTACTCGAAAGGATTCAAGCAGCTGTTTTTGACAAGGGGTTATAATATTAATCCATAATAGTGTAAATTATGTATAACTGGCTAAGTTAAGTCCTTGAATAAATGTATCATATCAATCAAGCAATTTTCAAATTCAATAAAAGTATTAAATTGCTAATATAACAAACAGCTCTCAAATGATTACATTTGAGATGATAGCGCTAAGAGTTTTCTCTTTAAACAATGGAATACAAAGTAATAATGCATGATGTTATGAAGAGCATATTTGAACAGTGAACTTATTTTTCTTAGTTGCATTCCCATCATATGCATATCTGCTCATTTCACATTTAAAGACGACTTACTTAGTAATCATTTGCTTAGACACCTTCGAAGAGAGCGCACAAATTTGTGTTCCCACACTAATTTCCGCTTTTTTCTACTTCCAAGAATGCCTTGAGTAAATATTTAAATAAATACAACATTATACAATAGTTGATCACCACAAAAGCTTTGGCTCTTCACACATACATATTTACACACAGAGAAGAGCGAAGTAAAATTTATTTTGATAAATAGACGCCACACATGAAACGCGCACAAAACGCACCCACTAAAAAAACGTACACTGAGTGAGCAAACTCCACCCAGCTTTTATCCCATGATAGATACTTTTTTCGGGGAACAATAATAAGCCCAAAAAAAAAACAACACAAAAACTGCTTAGAATTGGGCACACAAAAATATAGAGTCACCAGCTCAGATGGCGCCGTTTACTGCACAGACGCGACGCCGCTTGGGAACCAGTTTTTGTTGTTGGCCACGGTTACGGCTTTGGCTCTGATCTCTGAGATTGGCCCTTCTGCTCTGGAAGACCCGTTCACAAAGTAGCACAAAGCAATGAACTGTTGAATATAACAACAGCGGAAAAAAGGCCTGAGAATCTTTTCCGGTGTCTTCCCCCCAGAACAGTCTGAGCAAACACAGACGAAGAGGATTCACCATGAGGTGGGCGTTGCACTGTGGAATGGGGAGGTCGTTGTGTACAAAATGTATATGAAACAATGGTGAGGGTTAAATTGTGGTATTCATTAAGGAAAATGGTTTAATAGGTATTTGAAAAAACAGAATTTGTTTGATTAATTTGTTTCTTTGTTTTTGTTAATATTTAACACAGTCTCTTTAAAGATTTCGAAACAAAGTCAAGCATTTTTACTAGAGTCGGTCAATGTCTTGGTTTTCTTGGTGCATAATATTCTCCATTTATAAATATAAAGCCAATCTTTATGGTTTTCAATAGAGGTGCGCGCGTGACGTAATCTTAACGTGTCACGGTGTGTCACGACGTGATCGTGAGTAAACTCAGACTTTCGTGCGTGTGCATCCGCGATCCGTGCGTGATTCGTGCGTGTTATAGTTTTACTTCGTGAATATAAGTTGTGCATTATTCACGAATTTTTTTTTTTATTTGCTTTTTATTTTGTGAATCCGCTGCTCGCAGATGATACATACAGAGGGCGCAGTGTGGCCGTGAAACCCACAATGGAATGGGGGTCTCTCTTGCTTGCAAGATCGACATGCAAAAACGGGTGGGTTGGCCCAGACCCGGCCAAGTCATAGCTACCAGTAGACGAGCGCATTCGTGTTTTTCACACAGACGCGAACCGAAGTCATGGCTGGGTGAATGGGTGAGCACAGAAAACTGGATTTTACGAGTCGGCTGTCGACTGCAGCACTCACCCACATACATTTTTTATAGGGAAGCATTTTTATCGTGCGTGATCATTCGTGACGTCTCGTAAATCGTGAGTGAATCGTGCGTGACGCGAATTGCTGAAAAAATTCCGTGCGTGAATCGTGCGTCAAGATATTTTTATTTCGTGAATCGTGCGTTACGTGATGGAAAAATCGCTCACGCGCGCATACATGTTATGTTATCTTGCGCAACATTTCGAAAAGAGTCTAAAGTTTGGACTCATTCAAAAAGACCTTCAACTCTTTTGTAGATATCCAGTACACTTTATCCAACTCTATTATGGTTTATTTTGGAAAATTTAAACTGGAAAATTTACCAATCTGAATACAGACCTGAATGTTAAGATTTACCCGAATCATTGCCTCACATTTTCTGTAATATTCTTATAAATCTACATTTTCTTTTTAAGAAAAGTCTTCAATTACACTATCCAACATGATCCAATTGATAGAAGGAGTGGTGGTTATTCACGATGATTTTTGTGTGCCAAACACGAATCTTTTTGACAATGGTCAATACTAACCAAAAAAAAAGGTTTTTTTTTACGACGCGAAATAAAAAACCGAGACCGTAAGAAAAAGTCGGCCTTGTCCGACTTCGATATACCCATTACTCGGGAAAAGGATAAATTTAAAATCGTTTATTAAGTCACAAAATGTTGTTACCATAAAACACTAACATTTTAAACATTTTATGTTAACAACTGATGCAAACAACTGATCCGTTATTTATTTTCCGATTTTTCAAAAAATTTACAGATTTCAGATATTGAGTGCTTGATATCTGTAAAATTGTAGGAGTCATTAAACATTTTATTTTGCGGAAGCGGGCGTGGCAAAAAATTGAAACAAACTTGATCTACGGGCAAACAATACAATACGACTCTACACTGAAAAAAATGCTCTAGCTCTTCTGATCTCTGACATCTAGGTGTTCATACAGACGGAGGGACAGACACACAGGGCTAGATCAACTCGGCTCTTGATGCTGATCAAGAATTTGACTTTATGGGGTCAGAGATGCTTCCTTCTGTACGAACTTAGGAAATCTTTGTACTCCACAAGTAACGGGTATAATTAAGGCTTATAACTGATTGTTGGTCCAGCGCCTTTTCGTTAAATTTTAATGCACACCGCTGGTCTATGTGGTTAACACTTTCATCATTTTAAGTCAAAATCATAAGATTTCCTAATTTAGGGCTGAGCTTGATTCTAAGGTAAAAATGAAAATTATTTGATGAAAAACGTTTATACACATAGAACCAAGTTCAGTCAGAAAACTTTTCATTAAAGTATCATTTTATTCTCGTAGTAAAATGGGTATCCTTAGTACGTTCAAAAGAATGTAACAGGCCGAAGAAAGCATTTACGACCCCACATAAAAGAACTATGTATTTTTATACACTTGAAAAGTGTATATTAATTTTGCCCAGAAGTTTGTAACGCATAGAAATATTCATTTCTGACCCTATAAACTATATATATTCTTGATCAGGACGACGAGCTGAGTTCAATTCCGTCTGTCCGTCCGTCCGTCTGTCTGTCCGTCTGTCTGTCTGTTTCTACGCGAACTAGTCCCTCAGTTTTGAAGCTATCGAGCTGAAATTTTGCACTGAGTCTTCTTTTTGCTGCACGCAGCTAATATGTCGAAACCGGCCGGATCGGATGACTATATCGTATAGCTGCCATAGGAACGATCGGTCGATAAATAAGTCTTAGTGAGAAAAACTTTTTTGTTCTCCATCGAAGTGTCACCAATCTTAGTATATATTAGTTTTACATGCTTCCACACAATACTAAACAAATTTATCGAAATCGGATGACTATATCATATAGCTGCCATAGGAACGATTGGTCAAAAAACTAGCTCTAGTGAGAAAAACTTTTTTGTTTTTCATTGTATCGTCACCAATCGTGGTATATATTAGTTTTATATGCTTCCATACAATTTAGGAAAAATTTATCAAAATCGGATGACTATAGCATATAGCTGCCACACGAACGGTCGGTCAAAAAACAAGTTCTAGTGAGGAAAACTTTCTTGTTTTCCATCGTATCGTCACCAATCTTGGTAGATATTAGTTTTATATGCTTTTACAAATTTTTGAAAAAATGTATCAAAATCGGATGACTATAGCATATAGCTGCCATGAAAATGTGTTTTACTAAGAAAAGTTTTTTTATGGTATCGAATTCTTATTATCAATGATTTAAAAATTTTGTTATATCTTATATCTATATCCGATATATATTTCACAGGTTAAATCAGTTGGAGTAAAGTTTTTCAAGTGTATTAAAACTTCGGCACAGTCGAAGTTAGCTTTGCCTTCTCGTTTAATATATAGCTGAGATATCGATTAAAAAATTAACATTCTGTTATATAACGGATTTTTTCTGTTTAGCATGCGATCAGTTTTGTAATTTATACTCAAGGGCGTAACCCAAAGGCTCTAAACCAAAACCTTATCACAAAAACTTTGAACCTAAAATTCTGATCTTTAAGGTTTGGTTAATTTTGATTCGAACCCGCGAACCGGACCTCCGCAAAAATTATTCGGGTTTGCAGCCCTGGTTTTAACAATCCGACTGGCTAACTAAACCTTATTTAGAATTTCAGAATTATGCGACCCCGTTTCAAATTCAAATTGTTTTCCGTGTAAAGGTTTGTACTTCGGAGTCAAATTTTCAAGTTTTCCGTCTGAGTTACTAAATCGGGTCGTTCTCTATTTACGAATTGAATCCCCTTGGCATTGAGCAATCGGTTTCAACTATGTACTAAGGCAATTCCAATTTTACTCAATCCTGATCTAGTAAATAAGTTTGTCAAGTAAAATAATGACTACAAAAAAATCGACCCTAAACTCGGAAAATATCGGACAAGGTAAGTTTTGGATTACTTTAAGAAAAATTAATTAATTAATGATCCATTTGGAATGGATATGGACATATCCTTTTTTTGGATATTGAAATGCATATCCTTTCAAATTTACACATCCTTTTGATATTTTTCAGCTCCATTGGATGAATAACTAAGATCAATTTAACATTATTTAAACTCAAATGGATGATAACGAGAAGGCAAAGCTAACTTCGACTGTGCCGAAGTTTTAATACACTTGAAAAACTTTAATCGAACCTGTAAAATATATATAGGATATAGATATCAGATATTAAAAATTTTTTAATCATTGATAATAAAAATTTGACACCATAAAAAAAAACTTTTCTTAGCAAAACACATTTTCCGACCGATCGGTTCTATGGCAGCTATATGCTATAGTCATCCGATTTTGATAAATTTTTTCTGAATTGTATGGAAGCATATAAAACTAATATATACCACGATTGGTGACGCTTCGATAAAAAATAAAAAAGTTTTTCTCACTAGAGGTAGTTTTTTGACCAATCGTTCCTATGGCAGCTATATGATATAGTCGTCGGATTTTGATACATTTTTTCAGTATTATGTGGAAGCATGTTAAACTAATATATACTAAGATTGGTGACGCTACGATGGAAAACAAAAAAGTTTTTCTCACTAAGACTTATTTTACAACCGATCGTTCCTATGGCAGCTGTACGATATAGTCATCCGATCCAGCCGGTTCCGACATATTAGTTGCGTGCAGCAAAAAGAAGACTCTGTGCAAAATTTCAGCTCGATAGCTTTAAAACTGAGGGACTAGTTCGCGTAGAAACAGACAGACAGACGGACAGACGGACAGACGGACGGACGGACAGACGGAATTGAACTCAGCTCGTCGTCCTGATCAAGAATATATATAGTTTATGGGGTCGGAAATGAATATTTCAATGCGTTACAAACTTCTGGGCAAAATTAATATACACTTTTCAAGTGTATAAAAATGGATATGGACATATCCAGTTTAAATGGATATGAAAAATATCCAATGGATCATCAAAAAATATCCTTTTTTTTCTGTGTGTATAATGAGATATAACTGAGGTATAAATTGAGCATAAGTTTTTAAATTTGCGACCGTTTAAAAACCCCGCTGAAGTTAGAGTGGTCCATCTTTTTACTTTACCGAAAAAAGGTATTATTTCTGTCATATTTTAGGCATTTTTCAATCAATCTTTTCCACAGTTATCAGCTAGTGTGAGTATAATTCGTTGCTAACAATCATATTGTTGTGGTTGATTCCTGCAATGCGTATGTAAATAGCTCCGCAGATAAAACGCAACAACGAGATGACTGCGATAAAGACCATTTCTCAAACAACGCCCACAATTTAAACATTTGCTTACATCAAAAACAAAACAACAAAAAAAAAACATAAAGCGAAAGCAGCTGGCGGATAATGTTGTTTTTTTTTTTTAATTTTTGTTTAGTATTATTATGTATTGTGTCGTTTTTGCATATTTGCGGTTTTTGTGCTGCGTCTTTTCCCAAGGCGCTTGCCAATCGATGCAGTCGCATTGTGAAAACTGACAACGTTGCAACGTTGGAACCCTAAGGCCCACCTGAGTTATTGTACATGGGGGTTAAATCTGTTTTTGTTTAGTTCTCTTGTGCCTATATATAGAGCAAACTAACGACTTGCCCTAATGGCCAGCCAAGTCCACCATCGGGTGCGTAGGCCGTATGACCATCATCATCATCATCATGCGTCACAGCCGATTGCACTTTAACACTTGACCAGACCGCGGGTGTGTCCCGCCGTCATTTTCCGCGGGGTCACGTGTTATCCAGCCATTAACAACGCAGGTAGTTAGGGTAATTTGTGTGTGTTCCCGTCGCATACCTGAGCCGCGATTTTTCATTTGAAATTTTGATGGATTTTTCAGTGGAAAATGATGATCTCGACGCCTGCATTTTTATGATATGCTTGAAAACCAGTTGACTACTACCAAGCTCACTCATCTTCCATCTCATTTTGGTGGAAGAGGGCTTTTCCCAAGTGCAACTGCTGGCCTCCAGCGTCTGTGTTTCGGTTGATCAAATTACCAACTGTGCGGCATTTGCTGACGTTGCCGGCCGCGTTTGCTTTTTCTGCTTCACTTTCCGGCCAGATAAGATTGTCGTCGAGCATATGAGTATGTGATGTAGGTATTGTAAATAAATAAACAAATTTTAAGGTCGTTTTTGCACAATCGCATGACCAGCACCAAAAAAAAGGGGCATACGAATTAATTAAACAACAAATACAATAAGGTAGGTTTCACAGCAAAGTGATTTGTAATTTGTTTTTTGAAGAAGATGATTTGTATCTCAGGTTAGTTATGGTGATACAGCAAAAAATAATGTAAAGATCAATTACATTGTGTTATATAGTTGTCAGCTCGTAAATGCAAAACTTTCTAATTTAATAAAAAAAATCCAAGTACATTTTGTTAAACCAACAACTAAATTCAAAAGGGAAATTTATTTGCTAAAATATTTAATCTTAAAAAAATTAAGGGAAAGCTAATTACAAAACTTCGTAAAAAGTTTTATAAAGATTAATTTAAAGCTGACGGAGGAGATAGCATAGAAACAGACGGACAGACGGACGGACGTATATGGTCCAACTTAACTCGTCAAATTGATCAAGAATATAAAAACATACTTTATGGGGTCGGAGATGCTGCCTTCAATGTGTAACAAGCATAAGGCACAATTTTTTTTAAACAACAGCTGTGAAGGTGACCGTATGTGTAAAAGTTTTTAAAGAAAAAACTTTTAATTAGATGTACCGAGGTGCGATCGAACCCACAACCTCCCGCACAGTAGGAACACACACTGAGCCACACAACAAACAAGGGAAATTCAAAACAAGGGAAATTCAAGTACCAACGATAATTCGACGATCTGACTAAGTTCGGGATTTACAAATCTGAGAACAAAATTCTCATTTCAAGTTCGTTTCGGGATTATAAATTCACTTGAACTAGAAATAACATCTTTTCGGGTACTTCAATTTGATTGTTTTTTATTTTTACTCTTTTGTTATTTAATTTATAATTGATTTATACATGGTGCAATAAATAAAGAAGAAAATAACGTTAAAATTTTAAGATCAAACGATCTTAATTTAATCACGGACATACCTAAATATAGGACGGCATTTTTTCTAAGTGTGTCTTCTATTTCCTAAATATATTCAATCTTCAAGCTTTTGCAAGTTTATGAAAACTTCGGCACAGTCGAAGTTAGCTTTGAATTCTCATTATACCCGTTACTCGTAGAGTAAAAAGGGTATACTAAGTTCGTGCAAATATATGTAACAGGCAGAAGGAAGCATTTCCGACCCCATAAAGTATATACATTCTTGATCAGCATCAATAGCCGAGTCGATATAGACATGTTCGTCTGTCTGTATGAACACCTAGATCTCAGAGACTATAAGAGCTAGAGCTATAATTTTGTTCAGAGTAGACTTGTATCATCCGCACTTAGATCAAGTTTGTTTCAAATTTGCCACGCCGCCTTCCGCCCCCGCATTATGAAAAAACCTCATATGTTTGGACCTTCTAGACATATGTTTTAATTATCATTATTTATCAATCCGCCATACATCATTTCCCGATCAGATGAACGATAGTAGAGTTGCCACCCCCGCAATTTGGAAAAGACCTCATATCTTCCACAATTTTGAAGAAAGATTGTTTGAACCGTTTGCACAAATATTTTAATCATCATTGCTTATCGATACACGATACACCGTTTCACGATCAGATGAACTATCGTCTAGTTCTAAGCAAATCCAATAATTACTCTGAGCATTTTGTGATTTTATAATATATTTTTAAATAAACCTTTCCCTGAGTAACAGGTATATCGAAGTCGAGCAGGGCCGACTTCAACTTACGCTCTAGTTTTTTTGTTAACTTCGTAAAGTTTGCTTCAACGTGCAAGCCCTGGCAGATCGTTCCAATGGCAGCTATATAAGGAAATCGATTTTGATCAATCTTCTTAGAATTATAAAAAACAGATAATTTCAATAGCTTATGCGTTTTAAGTCCATTCGAAATAAAAATGATTTTCTCACTGAAAATTGGGTTGGAGATGTTTTCTTCTATGTATTTCAAAAATCAGATCGACGTAACTATAGGGTATAGACCCTCTAAAAGTGTTTTAAACAAGAGCTTAAGCAAAAGCTTCGTTGACACAATGTGAGATTTTCGAGCGGAGGAAGTAAGTAACATAGGTACAAAAGGTATAATAAATTTGTGCAATTACACTCACAAAAAATTCGTTCTAAATGTACCGAAAACATTGTTTTTTGTTCTCAATAGAAGGGTAAGTTAAGAACGCTTTGATTGAGACCGAATGTTTTGCGTTTAAGAACCATCCGGTCTTGTCTTTGTAACGGAAAAAAATGTATTGCTGACCACTCTCCCCCGCACGCAAATCTTTAGGATGGTAAGAGCTTAAGGCTAAATAAGTCGGCAGATCAAATATGCATGTTTTTTAAGCCCTTTCCTCCCTTTAAAGTTAGAGACTTAAAATATATTTAGCTAATATCTGGCACAATAAGATCGGATAAAAGACACGGAAGTTGCACGGAACGGCTTAGCTTGGTTTTTAGCATGGTGGAGCTGGAAGGGGACACGGCTAAGGCTAAGGAGGTCCGGTTCGTGGGTTCAAACCAAAATTAACCAATGGTTAAAATTCAGAAATTTTAAGTTCAAGGTTTTTGTGCTAAGATTTTGGTTCGAACCTTGGTTCGGCCCAAGTATTAACAAATTAAAATAAAAAGCAATGAATTTCTTAAAAATATAAAAATATTATTCAGGATTTTTGTTATTTGTTTATCATTTATAACTTAAATCTTTTTTTAAACAGAACCTGAAAATTTTAGTTCGGAACAGATTCAGATTCAACCATCTTTTAACAAGAGGTTTGGTTCAAGGATCGGTTCACAGTAAAAGAAAAGTCGGAATTTCTAGATGGGCCCGATGCTACTCGACGAGATTATAGGATCGGTATGCTGCCGTCGCTACCGCAGATCAATTTTCCATTCACAAAAGATATCGATGCGCCGAACACTGGCAGGCCCGTAGCTATAGCTTTTTGAAATTATTATTTGATAGTAAAATCCACAAGTATCTATGTTTTGATTCGAGTAGACAAAAAACATTTAGCAGCCTAAAATAAGATGAGGGAAAATAACGTAGCAAGCTTAGATATTTTGAAGTTAGGTAGGGACTCAGCACCCAGTGCACCCTAGCTACGTGCCTGAACACTGGTCTACATATAACAAAAACTTAGATTCGGGTTGAGTCGAGAATGTATTATATAATCCTTTTAAAAATGACATGGTATACCGCCATCTTCATATAGTAATGTGTTGGTAGTATTGAGCGTTTGTTGAGTCCAAACGATCCTTTGACCAGACGATCGCCTTTTGGAAAGAACTCTGATTCTAATACATGAAAATCTGTGTGCTCTTTTCAGTCGAACTCTGAATTAAGACCTAACTTCTTTTTTCACTTACTTTTCACACCAATCTAAACAATCAATATCAAGAATCTTGCAATCCATTCCAAACAATTTATTTCCACATCGAGTTCTTCAGCGCGATAACAAAACAAAGCCTCGAATATTGGACACAGTCATTTAAGATAAATTATAGTGCATACAATTAATCGGACAGGTAGACATTGCCTCTTTATGACTCATTCAAGGAAAACTCGTCTAACAAGTCTTTGGTAATAATTTATAAAAAAGAAAATTTGTATGTATTCAAGATCATCTTGGTAAACAGTGAAGAAAAATCAGAGCATTTGCACAGGTGTCATATAAACACTAGCTCTGCGACTCCTCTGTTTCCCTCTCACTCTCCCTCTCTGTGTTCTCACCTGTTGCTAAATAAATTAATATGAAGAGAAATATCCATTGGGGCGATGAAATGGCGCGCTTGAGCAAATGCTGCTTTGTTGTTGTCGTCGTCATTTGAGCTGCGCTTTTCGTACGACCGCGACTTTGTGTGGTTGTTGTTTTCCTCTGTTGTTGTTGCTGTTGTGTGACGTGCTTGGTAGTAGTTGTTGCTGACGCATACAAAGCAGCCATCACAGCCATGATCCAATCTTTTTTTTTTGGTTGTTTGTTTCGTATTGAAGGGTTTCGTTTTGAATTTTTCTTCTTTTTTAGTTTGGTTCAGAGGACAACAGTCGTTGTTGTTGTTTATTGCCTTTTGCTCTCTTTATTCTCCATGCACACATATGTACGTATTTTTCAACTTGGTCTAGAACGGGTTTCAGGTCTGCTCTTTTTGTTATTTCCACACTTTCGCACGCGACACTTTCTAGCCAATGAATTTGAATATTGAGCACAGATTCAGATTTGAATCACACTTATTTTCCCCCGTTCTGGCCGTTCCCCTTCCCCCACGAAGTGGAATTGGTAAGAACTCTCCCACACACACACACGCACACAAGCAAGTTGGCTTAAAAAATGTGGCGGTGGCGGCAGCAGCGGGTTGTTGTTGGCCTGCCCTTTTGAACTGCAAGCAGCATTGGGCGCTTGGGCGATTTGGCTAACACTAACACTAAGGCACAAGTTGCATGCGCGCATAGAATGACAAATTAACAAAAAAAAGGTTTGAACGGCCTCCGACTGCAACACCGACGACACGTCCGTTGCGAACGAGAACAAACTGCAAACTGAAATTTATTAACAAGAGAGCAGAGAGTGAGCGCAACTTGAATTGGGGGTGTATGTGTGAGATTGTGAGTGTTTGTTTGCGAGCACAACAGGTAGCTGGGCGCGTTGTATGAGTTTGACAGGTGTGAGAGCTGCCAACTTGTTGCAAACAATTGACAGTTGAAGATCAGCGGAAAATACGTTTAAAGTTTAAACTTTAACATATCATTTAATTTAATTTTACCAGGGATTAATTCCGAAACGAATCTTGATTCCGGTACGTTGTATCGTTTAAGGGTACTTGTTCGATTTTTAGTTTGTTTTCGTGATCGGTTCCGATTCGGTACCCGGATTTGTATTTTAATTTGGTACGTTACGTTACAAATATATATTTTTAAGATTCAAAAAGTGTTTTTTAATCTGAAGCATTTTATAAAATTGCAGATCACACTCGATCAATCAATCAAATACTCAACATACACTGAATCTGATTAAAATAGTCAAAATGCGCATAATTTCTGATCATAAATGATACTTTTGTAGGGAGAAGATGGTAACCTAGCCTTATCAGTTTCGACTCATCTTTGCGTCGTAGTTTTAATAAGTTTCGAGTAATTTTTCAGTCTTATTTTTTAAAAGTTTGTGAGAAATCTGTGCCATTTAGATTAATTAACGACGGCAGCGCCCTTACTTGTTTTTATTTATTTATTTAGTGTATTTCGCCAACGAAAATTATCTTAATTGGCTACTATAAAATCATCTTAAAAACTTAGCTTAACAGTCAAAGGGCATAGCCGGGCTTACTAGGCGTATCGGCCCCCAATCTTATTCAAATTTCAAATATGCAGTTTTAAAGTACATCAACTGAAAGTAATTTATCGATTTTTTTAAACTTCTAGTATCATCCCTGAATTTTTAATAACGATTTTTATCAATTCCAACACAAGCGTTTTTCGGGCCAACTATTCATTCTAAAAATTTCCAAATTTTTATGACAATAGCTGGCATGTCAACACTCCCACAGAATAATTATTCTGATTTTTAAAATGCAATCCGCGACTTACAAAATTCAGCGAAATTTTTAACACCAATTATTTTAGACATCTAGTTGGGGTACCACTTTTGTATTTAACATGGTTAATTGTCATATCAAGATACAATTTGAGGAATTTTTGCAGAATTTTTGAAGGTGTGAAAGGTGTTCAAAAATAATAAAACAATTCAAATTCAATTCAATTCTCAAATTCAATTTTTTCTTAATAGTAATAAGTTGTTGAGTTCTAAACAATCTGGATTCAGAAAAAACAGAAGTTGTATAACGGCAATTACTAGCATAGTAGAAGATATACGTCAGCAGTTGGATTCTGGATCTGTTACTTTTTTAACGCTACTAGACCATAGTAAAGCGTTTGATACAGTCAACCATGACATTCTATGCACCAAACTTAAAAACTTTTATAATTTCACAAACACTGCAGTTAATTTCCTTAAGTCATACCTTACTGGTAGACTCCAAGCGGTTGTTTCTGGTTCATATATGTCCAACTTTACTTTACTGTCCCGTGGCGTCCCACAAGGTTCAGTTTTAGGGCCCTTACTGTTTTCTGTCTATGTTAATGACTTGCCGAATATTTTGTCCAATTGTGAAGTTCATTTGTATGCAGATGACGTGCAAATTTATGTTAGTCGATCCTTGTCCCAGATTAAAGATTGTGTCTTAGTTTCGAATAATGTGCTCTCCAAAATTGACAATTGGGCTAAAGAGAATGGTTTAGGTTTAAATCCGTCAAAGTCCAAGTGCATTGTCATCCACAAAAAACCTATTGATACTAGTGTGCTGCCAAAATTACTTTTGAATAAAACTCCCATTCAATACGAGGAACAGGCAGTTAATCTGGGGATCACGTTTAACAATACATTGTCGTGGAGCAATCATATCTCAAAAGCAACCGGTCGTACTTATGGGCTACTGCGGCAGCTTTCAGTGTCGCAGATGTTCTTGCCTTTTAAAATTAAATTGATAATTGCTAAAATGTTCTTGGTACCCACTCTATTTTATGGTGTAGAAGTTTTTGGGCATTGTGATTCGAGAGACATGCATAAGTTAGTGGTGGCATTCAATTCCATTGCCAGATATGTGTTTAATGTCGGACGTATGGAACATATATCGCATTTGGCCTACAAAATTTTTGACCTTAGCCTTCAGATGTGGATTGATCTCAGGACTCTAACATTCCTTCATAAAATAATTAATTCTCAGGAACCGTACTATCTTTTTAACAAATTAAGACCTGCTCTCTCGCAACGAACCAATAACTTTATTTGTCCCCGAACCAAAATGTTATGCTCGGAAAGGCAGTTCTTTGTAAATGCTATTCGTCTGTGGAACGATTTACCTCACCAACTTAAAACTATTAGAAGCACCCCACAGTTTAATACAAAGCTGAAAATACACTATCAAAATCATATTTAAAATTAAATTTAAGCTATAATATAATACAAAAAAAAAAAAAAAAAAAAGTTCGATGTATTTGGTTAAGTTAGTAATAAGTTTATTTTTCTTTCTAAAATTTGTTTACACCGTAGTGACTAGCACAATCAAAATAAGTAAACTCTGTACTTGTAGTGCTGGGCTAAATTAACAATAAATTACAAATTACAAATTATATGTATTTATTTTTATATATTTAACTTGCTTATAACCCGGCGCGCTTCGCTTCGCCACCATTAGAATAGCCGCCAAAATGATGAAAAAAACGTTTGGTAATGATCCCACCCCCGCCCCCCGTTTTCCGACCTTCAGAAATGAGAAAATTATTTTCCACCTATTTGGCCTATTCAGCGAACAAACGCTAAAACCACCCCCGGCACCCATTATCCGACCTTGAGGGTGAGTATGCGCAAAGCTTAAAACTTTATTCTATTTAATTGGCCCATAGAGCTTTCAAACCGAATTTAATACATATCGGCTATAAACCCACCTCCGCACACATATTCCGACCTTTGCAGTGAACTTCCCGAAATAAAAAATCACGTGTTTCCATTTATTCAGACCCTAGAGCTTACAAAACGAATTTTATTCAGATCGACTCACAAATAGCCATTGTCACTGAACCGAAATACGCCCACCATTATTCTTGCCTGTGGGCGGAAAATCTCATGTCAACTTATTTTGTATACGGATAGTAGGGATACTACAAACCGAGTTTGAAGACAATCGGATGAAAAATAGTTTTTGCCATATAGAATTTTCAGGCCATCTTCCTTGTGGGTGGATTTTCCACAATCGGAAAATCACATGTCTAATTAATTTGCATACTATCCTTACAGTTTTTTTGTTGTTTTATTTTAAAAAACACTCTTTTAAATATCCTCTAAGTCTTGAATTTTTATATGGGCATTTCCGCCAAAATGTCCACCGAGGCTAAAAAGCTAAAAGTTCTTGAAATCTCTCTGTTTATTCATATTATGGTTAAGAATCATTCAAATTTAACTAATTTAATTAAAGTGAACATATGGTCATTAACCTCTATGAGTATATCGACAGCAAAGTTGCAAAAGTGCATTTTCTTTTTTTTTGCCATTTTAAATTGCATGCTTTATTTGTTATTATCTTCTTTAAGAAAGATTATACATGATAAAGATTATTCTAAAAAATGTCTATTACATCATAATTTATATAAAAAAAAGCAATAAGTAGAATGTGATCCCGATTAACTGTAAATTTTTGGATTGCTTCAGTCCATTTTTCAATGTCCCGTTCGATACCGAAAAAGACCATTTTTTATCTGTCTGTCACAAATTGAAAAAGTGAATGCATGGAAAGTTTAGCACAAACAGATTTGGTTATAAGCAATTTAATAAAAAAAATCCCAATTGAGAAAAATTTTTTTTGTTATATTTTAATGTCGTTCAAAGTTGGTCCCGTTCGCGTCCGTAAGTGAAAAGTTTAGTGGTTAAAAATTAATTCATACTAATATTTTTTGTGTTTTGTGCAAAAACCATTTCAATGGAATTGTAGAGACTCGAGCAACATCGGGAATATTGCTAGTTATTGATTATAGTTAAAATGCATAAGTATATACATAATCATACCCACTTGAATCATATTGGAAAAAATGTCCCGTTCGCAATGTCCCGTTACGAATCAGATTATTATTTATTTAAAAAGAAAAGTACTGAAGATTTTTGAACCAACTTAAAACCATTTTAAAGTACCATTCATGCATAAGATTCTAAAACATTTTGGGTTTTAGAAATGCGTCAGGTTTCGTTAAGTTCTGGCTATATGTAGGTGGCCCCGAAAACAACTTCTGTTTTTGTCCCGTTCAAATCGCTTTTTATTTTGCCATTATTTTGGAATCAGTATTTCACCTATCATTCGCTTTAGCACTATTTATAGTGCTACTCAATACCTTCATTATAAAGTAAAAAACGAATTGAAAATGCCTTTTATTTTGCCTTTTTTTTACTTTATGTCGTACTAACGTCCGCGTTCGACATCATGGAAATGCCCATATATTGTTTTAGAGTAAAAAGGGTATACTAAGTTCGTGCAAATGTATGTAACAGGCAGAAGGAAGCATTTTCGACCCCATAAAGTATATATATTCTTGATCAGCATCAATAGCTGAATCGATATAGACATGTCCGTCCGTCCGTCCGTCCGTCTGAGACTCAGAGACTATAAGAGCTAGAGCTACAATTTTTTCAGTGTTGACTTGTATCGTCTGCACGCAAGTCAAGTTTGTTTCAAATTTTTGCCACGCCCCCCTCCCGCAATATAAAAAAGCCTCATATTCCCCACAATTTTGGAGCTAGCTTGTTTGGATCTTTTAAACATATATTTTAATCATCATTACTTATCGATCCGCCATACATATTTTCCCGATCAGATGAACGATAGAGTTGCCACCCCCGAAATTTGGGAAAAAACCTTATATCTCCCACAATTTTGAAGATAGACTATTTGAACTTTCTTGACGCATTTTAAAATCATCATTACTTATCAATCCGCCATACTTCATTTTCTGATCAGATGATCTATAGTAGTGTTGCCACCCCCACAATTTGGAAAGAATCCCATATCTCCCACAAGTTTGAAGATAGACATATATTTAATAGCCTAGTTCCACTGCTACATATATTTACACCAACAAATTTTGCTGTCCCACTACAAACAAGTAAGAAAGTCGGTCAAGCCCGACTGTAATATACTCTGTACCTGTTTGTATGTAACTGATAACTTTAAAGTGTGAGGTTTTTTCAAAATCTGGGGGTGGCAACTCTTTCGACTATCGTTCATCTGGTTGAAAAACAATGTACGGGCTCGATAAGTAATGATGGGTAGAATTACCCTAGTACTTAACTCGTAAAATTATAAAATTTGTATATAATTTCCTATTAACATAAACATATCTATATTAGTCACGCGGGAATCTCGCATGATTTCTGACCGCAGGCCATCTCAATTGCATCGCTCCTCCCATACTCGGTCTTTGCCTACTTACACAAATATCTATTGGAAAGAAGGGAGGGGGCAACTGAAAGCGGCGCAGTCCAGTAAGCTATTGCCCTCTCGCTCTCTCTTTCTCGTAAGTGGCTGCGGGTGTTGTTGTTGTCGTTGCATTAAATTTTCTTTTACACATAGCGCCACTATTGTTCATCTGATCGGAAAACGATGTATGGGGGCTTGATAAGAAATGATGAGTAGAATATATGTCTAAAAGGTTCGAACAACCTAACTCCAAAATTGTGGAAGATATTCAGTTTTTTTTTAATTTGCGGGGGAGGCAGGGGGCGTGGCAAAAATCAAAACTAAACTTGATCTGCCTGCAAGTAGAAGAAATATATGTTCCATACACTTCAAACCTCTATCTCTTACCATCTCTGAGATCTCTTCGTTCATACGGACAGACGGACAGACGGACATGGCTATATCGACTCGGCTGTTGATGCTGATCAAGAATATATATACTTTATGGGGTCGGAGATGCTTCCTTCTGGCTGTTACATACATTTGCACAAACCCAATATACTCTGTGTACCTTCGGTACAGAGTATAAAAATTCCATCAATGATAACTTTACATGTTTACTGAAATGTTATGTTAAAATTTGGATGACAACCAAACATTTGCATAAGCTTTTTGTACCTGTTATACTCTACGAGAAACGGTAGTTTAAAGTAGAATCATAAACATAAAAAAGCATAAAGAAAACGAGAGCGTAAGTTGAAGTCGGCCCTGCTCGACTTCGATATACCCGTTACTCGGTGTAAGGTTTATTTCAGAATATTTTATTAAATCACAACATGCCCAAATTGTGGTTTTTTCCAAATTGCGGGGGTGGCAATTCTACTATAGCTCATCTGATCGGGAAGTTATGTATGGCGGATCGGTAAGTATTGATGATTAAAATACATGTCTAGAAGGTTCGATAAATCTATTTTCAAAATTGTGGAAGATCTGCGGAATTTTTCAAATTGCGGGGGCTGTAACTTTTCTATCGTTCATCTGATCGAAAAATGATCAATGGATGGTCGATTAGTAATGATGAGTGAAATAATTCTCTAGAAGGTCCGAACAACCTAACTCCAAAATTGTGGGAGATATAAGGTTTTTTTCATATTGCGGGGGCGGGAGGGGGCGTGGCAAAAATTCGAAACAAACTTGATCTGCGTGCAGACAATACAAGTCTACACTGAAAAAATGGTAGCTCTAGCTCTTATAGTCTCTGAGTTCTAGGTGTTCATACAGACGGACGGACAGACAGACAGACGGACATGTCTATATCGACTCGGCTATTGATGCTGATCAAGAATATATATACATTATGGGGTCGGAGATGCTTTTTTCTGCCTGTTACATACATTTGCACGAACTTAGTATACCCTTTTTACTCTACGAGTAACGGGTATAACTATAAAGGAAAACAAGTAAGAAAGTCGGTCAAGGCCGACTGTAATATACTCTGTAGCTGTTTGTATGTAACTGATATCATCATGATCATCTGATCATCTGGTTGAAAAACGATGTACGGGCTAGATAAGTAATGATGGGTAGAATTACCCTAATACATAACTCGTAAAATTATAAAATTTGTATATAATTTCCTATTAACATAATCATATCTATCATATTTCTGACCGCAGGCCATCTCAATTGCATCGCTCCTCTCATACTTCGTATTTGCCTACTTACACAATCTATTGGAAAGAAGGGAGGGGGAAACTGAAAACGGCGCAGTCCAGTAGGCTATTGCCCTCTCGCTCTCTCTTTCTAGTAAGTGGCTGCAGTGTTTTTGTTGCCGTTGCATTAAATTTTCTTTTACATATAGCGCCACTATTGTTCATCTGATCGGAAAACGATGTATGGGGGCTTGATAAGAAATGATGAGTAGAATATATGTCTTAAAGGTTCGAACAACGTAACTCCAAAATTGTGGAAGATATTCAGTTTTTTTTAATTTGCGGGGAAAGCAGGGGGCGTGGCAAAAATCAAAACTAAACTTGATCTGCCTGCAAGTATAAGAAATATATGTTCCATACACTTGAAACCTCTATCTCTTACCATCTCTGAGATCTCTTCGTTCATACGGACAGACGGACAGACAGACGGACATGGCTATATCGACTCGGCTGTTGATGCTGATCAAAAATATATATACTTTATGGGGTCGGAGATGCTTCCTTCTGGCTGTTATATACATTTGCACAAGCCCAATATACTCTGTGTACCTTCGGTACAGAGTATAAAAAAGAGACCATCCATTACCGGGACTCGAACCAGAATATCAAAAAAGCAAGGCGTCAAGCCTATCCACTGAGCCAATGCCTTTTTCGTAAATCAGGTAGCTTAATTTCTATATATCATGAATCTATACTTAATGTTAACATGGAATACTTTATGTTAAATTTCTCGGATGTACTCAGTTTAATTGGGGCAAATACCACCATCATGAATTGATGTACATCCGTTCAAGGGCGTACGCAGGATTGTCGTTATGGGGAAAAGTCTTAAATCATCCTGAAAGGGAGGCAGGGGGGGCCCTACTATAGCTCTATATATTAATTTACAGTTATTCTCAGACAATTTTAAAGAATATAAAATGTTTTTTTTTTTACAATACGACATTTATTTTATTTAGAATAAATCTTCTATTAGGTAAAATGAGATTGGATTCCCTGTGTTCTACGAATCGCTTCCGATCCAAAAATATTAAATTACCTTACAATTTCAGTCGATTTTTAGGCAGAATAATTAAAACAAACTCAGTAATGATCACTTTTCCGAATGATATCGTGCTTCTTTTTCACAGCCATCATCTTCTTACTTATTTAATGTCCCAATTATTTCGTCCAGCGTACTGAGTACAGATTTTCCAAAGTATTAAGTATTATTAAATGGATCTGTCTCGTAGCTGGTTCTTAAACCCTTGTGCTTTATTCCGCCATTTTAACCAAGACAACGGATTGCTTCACTTAAAGGTTAAATTTACACTTATTTTTCTTATTTTTCATCTTATTATTTTCCTTAAAAGCGTGTTTGAGAATCTTATCGAAATCGTTATTCCGTTTTAGCGAAGGTGTTTTTGAGCTTGATGAAGAAATTTTGCATTTTATCAACTTATTAGAATTCGGCCAATCCTCATACTTGTACCCTATAGCTTTGTATTGGTCGGCTTACGTCCTGGTACAGATTCTATTTGGTGTCTAGTCCCACTTCTCTATTTCTAGCTTTGGTTAAAGTTGTGGTGTTTTTTAAAAAAAATAGTTTTCGTGGTACCTAGGTACACCGAGAAAATAAGTCCGTTATAAAAGTTATAAATCATGAATAATTCGTTGGAATAATTCGTTGGCGCAAGTCTATTAAGCACGCTTTTTCTCAAATTATAAACATTGGAATACGAATGGATATTTTAACAAGTGCTGAATATCCACCTTAATCCGTAGGATTCTGACATTTCTTTACACTTCCAGAAAATGTTACTAGTTCTGGTTCATTTATTTCTTTATGGAATAAAAGGAAAAAACTTTTAATGTCAGCTATGCTTTCTTTGGTGAATCGAATTTGGAACCCTGTGCTGAACACGAATGGAAATACATCTCAGCGCAATGCATATCCTGCTTATATTTAGTGTTCGGTGGTTAAATGGATTTATATTTTAAGAACGGAAAAATTCGCAAAAACATGCACATTTCGACATAATTTCAGAACGTCATTTTTTTCTCTGCGTACCTTACCCCCCTGCGTACGCCCTTGCATCCATTTAACATTTATTTTCATATAGAAGAAAATATGTATGTGAAAAAAATTCCATCCTCATCAACATCAGCTCGGATGTACATATATGTAGCACTGGAACTAGGCTATAAATCATCAGCACTTATCGATCCGTCGTACATTATTTCCCGATCAGACGAGCGATAGAGATGTCACTACACAGTGTCGGCTCCGCCGATGTTTAAATACCTTTGAAGTTTTTTAAAGACGCTACCATTGATAACAAACAAGTTTTTCTTACTAGAACTAGTTTTTTTTCCGACCGTTTATATGGCAGCTATATGCTATAATCATCCGATTTTGATAAATTTTACCAGAATTGTGTGAAAGGATATAAAACTAATATATACCAAGATAGGTGACGCTACTATGGAAAACAAAAAAGTTTTTCTCACTAGAACTAGTTTTTTAAACCGACCGTTTATATGACAGCTATATGCTATAGTCATCCGATTTTAATAAATTTTTTCTGAATTGTGTGAACGCATATAAAACTTCCTTCTTCTATGCGTTGCAAACATCAGCACAATTTTAGTATACTCTCTGCCAGGGCTGCAAACCGGTTCGGAACCGAACCCTTCTGAACAGGTTCGGTCCAGGTTCTAATGATGCCTGAACCTAACCGGGAACCGAACCCCATTGGAAATAATCACGAGAACCCGAACCCGAACCTAACCCTGTTTTCTTATTGATGGGGTTCGGTTCTAAAAAAAAACACAGAATTTATTTTTGCTTTGATGTTAAAAAATATTTCATAATTATGAACAAAAAATTATTCATTCATGTATGGACGGCGACACTTTTCCCGTTCGCAACAAAAGGCTGTCCAAAATTACACAACCTCAAGCAAGGAAATTCAATTTGCATCTGAAACCGTATTTCTGGGTATTATTTTGTTCGTATGGAGATGCAACGGCACGGTGAATTCAAGGGAAAGTTGCACGTCATTTAAGTTTCTTAATTTTTTTAACCAAGTCCCAATTAAAATACTTTTAGCACTTTCACTCCAACAATATGCCAGTCAACGCTGTGTTGTGGCGGTCTCATTCTTGGAAAAAATAGTTCTGACTAGAATTCTTGGAAAGTTATATATATATACTAGCATATAACCCGGCGCGCTTCGCTTCGCCACCATCAGTATAGCGGCCAAAATGATGAAAAAAACGTTTGGGAACGATACCACCCACCAGAGACCTGCAACGAGTGCCTAGTTTTCGAGTATACTCGAACACTTTTACTCGGCTTGTTGGGGCTTGCCAATCAAACTAGCAACACTCGGCAGTACTCGTTTGGATATCAAATCAAAACGAGCAAGCCTTTTGCAAGTATAAGTAATAATAGATCAAGCCTTTTTAAGCTTCGAGCAGCATAGCTCAGCTGCGGCGGAATGTACGAGTGTCGTGCGAGCGGTGATTGCACTCTCTCGCGCTCTCCAAAACAAGATATGAAGAGAGAGCAAAATTAAAGGCGATCATGCTATCTCTTTTGCTCGCACATGTTGTTGTTTTTTTATTTATATACACTCTTGGTGGTTGATGCGAGCTGACACAAAAGCTCGCTGCACTCCCGATCAAAAAGCAGCGACGAACAAGCCAAACGAGTGCTTACACACAACGAGCTCTGTAATTGCTCATACTCGCCATTTCAGTGATGCGCTCATACATGATCGTTTTTTTGTTTTGAGCTTTGTGTATAGGCTTGAAAAGGCTTGAAGTTTTTGATCGAAAAGCTTGCTCGTTACTCATTTTTGGAAAGCCTGAGCGAGTTGACTCGAGTGCACTCCTTGCAGGTCTCTGCCACCCACGCCCCCCATTTTCCGACCTTTAGAAATGAGAAAATTATTTTTCACCTTTTTTGGCCCATTGAGCGTACAAACCCTGAAACCACCCCCGGCACCCATTATCCGACCTTGAGCGTGAGTATGCGCAAAGCTAAAAACTTTATCCTATTTAATTGGCCCATAGAGCTTTCAAACCAAATTTAACACATATCTGCTAAAAATCCACCCCCGCACCCATATTTCGACCTTTGCAGTGAACTTAAAAAACACGTGTTTTCATTTATTCTGACCCTAGAGCTTACAAAACGAATTTTATTCAGATCGGCTCACATATAGCCATTGTCACTGAACCGAAATACCCCCACCATTATTCTTGCCTGTGAGCGGAAATTCCATCACCGAGAAATCAAATGTCGAATTATTTTCTATAATGTGTTCACAAACCGATTTTAAAGCCAATCGGATTAAAAATAGGTTTTACCATATAGAAGTTTCCAGGCATTTCCCCACTCTTGGGGCGAATTTTTCAACATCGGAAATGCTCATGTCAACTTATTTTGTATACTATCGCTACAAACCGAGTTTGAAGTCAATCGGATGAAAAATAGTGTTTTCTATATAGAATTTTCCGGACATTTTCTTTGTGGCCACCCACAATCGAAAAATCACATGTCTAATTATTTTGCATACTAAGCTTGCAAACCGAATTTGAAGTAAATCAGATGAAAAATAGATCTTTCCATATAGAATTTTTTTTCCATTATTTGAAAATCTCATGTCCAATTATTTTGCATAGTATCCTTACAAACCGAGTTTAAAGCCAATCGGATGAAAAGTAGTTTTTTCCATATAGAATTTTCCGGGAATTTCCCGACTTTTTGGGCGGATTTTCCTAAATCAGAAAATCTTATGTCTAATTATTTTGCATACTATCCTTACAATCCGAGTTTGAAGTCAATCGGATCAAAAATAGTTTTTCATATAGAATTTTCCAGGTATCTTCTTTGTGGGTGGATTTTCCAACATTTGAAAATCTCATGTCCAATTACTTAGCATACCTCTCCTTACAAACCGAGTTTGAAGCCAATCGGATGAAAAATAGTTTTTTCCATATGGAATTTTCCGGGAATTTCCCGACTTTTCGGGCGGATTTTCCATCATCGAAAAATCTCAAGTCTAATTATTCTGCTTACCATCCTCACAAACTGAGTTTGAAGTCATTCGGATGAAAAATAGTTTTTTCTATGAAGAATTTTCCGGCCATTTTCCTTGTGGGCGGATTTTCCGGAATCTGGGAAACAGGTGTACAATTATTTCGCTTACTTTACTTACAAACCAAATTTCAAGTCAATCGGATGAAAAACAAAATTTTCCCCATAGTAGCTTTTCCGGGAGTTTTCCACCCCTTAGGGGTGGAATTTTCCAAAACCCCGCCTTAGTGCTCACTTTCAACTCATAATGAAACTTCTGTGAAAATTTCAGCTTTCTATCTCTTACCGTTCAGGCTCTACGTTGATTGCCAATCAGTGAATCAGTGAATCAGTGAGTCAGTCAGTCAGGACAAACTCTTTTATATATAGAGAGACGTAACATATAACCCGCCGCGCTTCGCTTCGCCACCATTAGTAAAGCCGCCAAAATGATGAAAAAAAAAACGTTTGGCAATGATCCCACCCCCGCCACCCATTTTCCTTCCGAACTGAGAAAATTTTTTTCCACCTATTTGGTCCATTGAGCGTACAAACCCTGCAACCACTCCCGCAACCCATTATCCGACCTTGAGTGTGGGTATGCGCAAAGCTAAAAACTTTATCCTATTTAGTTGGCCCATAGAGCTTTCAAACCAAATTGAATACATATCGGCTAAAAACCCACCACTGACCCTAGAGCTTACAAAACGAATTTTATTCAGATCGGCTCACAAATAGCCATTGTCACTGAACCGAAATACGCCCACCATTATCTCCTGCCTGTGAGCGGAAATTCCTCCACCGAGAAATCAAATGTCTAATTATTTTCTACAATGTGTTCACAAACCGATTTTGAAGCCAATCGGACTAAAAATAGGGTTTACCATATGAAATTTTCCGGGAATTTCCCGACTTTTGGGGTGGATTTTCCAACGTTGGAAATGCTATCTCAACTATTTTGTCTAAGTCAACCAAGTTTAAAGTCAATCGGATGAAAAATAGTGTTTTCCATATAGAATTTTCCGGACATTTTCCTTGTGGGTGGATTTCCCACAATCGAAAACTCACATGTCTAATTATTTTCCATACTAAGCTTGCAAACCGAGTTTGAAGTCAATCCGATGAAAAATAGATTTTTCCATATAGAATTTTCCATTTGGGCATTTTCCATTTTGTGGGTGGAGGTTTTTTCCACAATCGAAAAATTTCATGTCAACTTATTTTGTATACTATCGCTGCAAACCGAGTTTGAAGTCAATCGGATCAAAAATAGTTTTTCATATAGAATTTTCCAGGTATCTTCTTTGTGGGCGGATTTTCCAACATTTGAAAATCTCATGTCCAATTACTTAGCATACCTATCCTTACAAACCGAGTTTGAAGCCAATCGGATGAAAAATAGTTTTTTCCATATGGAATTTTCCGGGAATTTCCCGACTTTTCGGGCGGATTTTCCATCATCGAAAAATCTCAAGTCTAATTATTCTGCTTACCATCCTCACAAACCGAGTTTGAAGTCATTCGGATGAAAAATAGTTTTTTTCATGAAGAATTTCCGGCATTTTCCTTGTGGGCGGATTTTCCAAAATCTGGGAAACAGGTGTCCAATTATTTCGCTTACGTTACTTACAAACCAAATTTCAAGTCAATCGGATGAAAAACAAAATTTTCCCCATAGTAGCTTTTCCGGGAGTTTTCCACCCCTTAGGGGTGGAATTTTCCAAAACCCCGCCTTAGTGCTCACTTTCAACTCATAATGAAACTTCTGTGAAAATTTCAGCTTTCTATCTCTTACCGTTCAGGCTCTACGTTGATTGCCAATCAGTCAATCAGTGAGTCAGTCAGTCAGGACAAACTCTTTTATATATAGAGAGATATAGACAGATCATTTATGTGCTTGACTTCCAAGGCATTTTTAGGGCATCAGGCAGCAGTTTAATAGGCATTTCGTCTTCGAATTCTATTAAATGATAAATTATGTACATAAATATATAAAATGCAATCTGGAACCCGAACCCGAACCGGAACCCCGGTACTCAATTTGAAGGAAACCGGATGTGGAACCGCACCCCTAGAGTAGGGTAAGGGTTCGAACCCCGAACCGAACCCCTGTCAAAATTGGAGGGGTTTGCAGCCCTGCTCTCTGCAAGAGTATACAAATCAAACTTTGTGGCAACATAGCTTTGTTGACGGGCAGTTAAAGTAAGGAGCTAAAAATACGTGTATAGAAGTGCTCTTTAAGCTGGGTCGTAGTAAAGCAGGTTTAAACTTTTATTTTTGTGCCTTATGAAAACAACCACTAAAAATATTTTAAAAAGTTCTTTCCAAATTCTAAACTATAACATAAAGTTGTAAAATTTACAACCTTTTTAATATCGGTTAAATCTCGTGAGCAAATGACACGAATATGCACATGAGCATAAAAATGGGTTGCATAAATGCAAACATAAATCACGGCGCGCGTTATGCAAATTCGTCTACTGTCTACAAAAAGCTTGCGATAGGGGCTCCAAGTGCTTATCAGCCAAGAATAGAAAAGCGCCGCCACCAAGTCGGCTATTTTTGGAGGTCTAGGTTTCCCCATTCGCAGTATAAAACGCTCGCCGCCTTCGTCTAAGCTCCACGACAGTCGAAATGGCGAAATTTGAACAAATATTAGCGACTTCTTTTTGGCTGTTCCTGATGACTCAAGCCCTACCCATTGAGTTGGAGGGGGATGACTTGGTGAATCTGATAGACTTATCGGAACTGGGCGAGGCCATATTTGGAGAACCGGACAACGAGATCACTGGAGCTCTAGTCGAGGCTCTGGACAAAGAATCCGAACAAAATCCCGAAGAATTGGGCACTTACCATGAGGGTGATATATTGATACCCTCCAGTTATCGCGAGGCTCGTTCGAATGGCACACGGAATGGCATCTTGGCTCAAAGTTCACGCTGGCCGGGAGCTGTTGTACCCTACGAAATAAGGGGACCCTTCTCAAAGCAAGAATTAGACAACATTAAGCATGCATTTAGTGAATATCATAGCAAAACCTGTGTACGGTTCAGGCTACGCTCCATCGAAAAGGATTACATTTCCATTGGGAGTGGCAAATCGGGTTGCTGGAGCAGCATTGGTCGCTTGGGCGGACGTCAGGAGGTGAATCTGCAGTCACCCAATTGCCTGCGCACCTATGGCACACCCATACACGAGCTCATGCATGCGCTGGGCTTCTTTCACGAACAGAACCGACACGAGCGGGACTCTTATGTCAGTGTGATGAGCGACAACATTAAACCCGAAATGATGGTCAACTTTGAAAAGTCTAGTTCGAGGACTCAATCGGGATTCGGTGTGGAGTATGATTATGGCAGCGTAATGCACTATTCTCCGACCAGTTTTACCCGCAATGGACAGCCCACCTTGAGGGCATTGAGAGCCACTTCCGATGCACGCCAAATGGGACAACGTAGAGGCTTCTCGGCGGGCGATTTGCGTAAGATAAATGCCATGTACAAGTGCAAGGTTTGAGGAATATCCGTATCATTTACTAAGAATACTTCAATTGTTCTAATTTTGTATTTATTGAAAAAATAAAATATATAAAGGGCCAAGTTCTCAACTTTTTTATAGCACTTATCGCGGCATAACCTGACAAATAACAACTTAAATTGTCAGTTTATGTGACACATAGCGGCTATCATGAAGCTGAGACATTGGCACTTAGAATTCACAATCTCATCCATTCATATGTGTATGCTGCGCCTCGTACTATCTCCGGCTTCTCTTTCTAGTACCCTCCTTTCCTTAATGATACGGCAAATTCTTGTTCGTCTCAAAGAAGAAATTTCCTTGCATATTCAGTTCCTTGCAGAGCGTAGAGAAACGTCTGATGGCATTGTAGGTGCTGTTATGACCGCTGATATCTTTTTGCACAGAGAAACATAAAGAACATACATCATCATATCAAATAGATCAAAGTAGTTCCTGTGTGCCCGCGTGTACAGTGATTAGTAGAGTTTTTGTAAAAGTAAGTAGTTGGTAGTAACAGTTGATCCAATCCAGGTTGGGCGGGGTTAGTGTGGACGCGCTTTGCCCGGCGCCTTAATGCCCTCCTTACCTTGACCCAAGGCTCCGACTGCGGCACATACTCCCAAATCCAGGTTCATATAGAGCGCCATGTTACCAGTTGACCCATGTGAACGATTGTTGAGAAAGTCGCGTATGTGTTGCACTATCAAATCAATGGCCACTGGAAAGGAAAGAGACCAAAAGATACAAAATTAGTCATCGAATTGAACACAAGTACCGACTGTACTCTGGTAAATTTGAATTATATAAAACATTTATACATTACAAATCAAGCTTTATATGTACTTACGTTAAGGCTACTGTCGTAGGCCATAAGATTTCCACAAATTACATTAAAAACATAGCAAAAACTTACTCTAGCTCTATTTGGGTGTTGCGTATATTTCAACTATTGTTCGCCTTCAGGCTGGGTGTGTTTTGAGTGGCATTAAACGTGAGTCTGTGGGTGTGTGGGCATTTAGTGTAGCTTTCTGCTTGACCATTACATCTACAAGTAATTATTAGTTCAAATTTTTAATTCCAACATCTTAAATTAAAGTCAATTCGAACTCGCACGTTGTGCTCTGCAGCAACTGTTCTAATTTTCCATTTTGTTCTTTGTTTCTCAAATTACATTTTATTTTCGTTTATGTTACTTGGGTCTAATAGTACTTTTTTTTAACTTAAATATTTTTTTCCGGCTGTGTAGACGAAAAAATACTCTGGCATGAAATACGGGATTCTGCCAAGCCAACTGATTGCACATGCACATATTCAAATACTGTAGAATAAAATACACAATATGCTTTAAATAGTCCCCTGTTTTCACTGATAATAAATACATTAATCTATTTAGATTTTAATGAGGTAGGATTTTGGGAATATTAGAGAATTAGTTCGCTTGCAACTGAGGCTTAAGTTATGTTACTTTTGGTACTTCAAAAATCCAGATAAAATAAACTGTCCTCAAATTCCTAGATACTTGGGCCCGGTATGTTATCCGGAATTTAGGTATCTTTAGTGTGTGCGAAACTATTGCGGCGTATTCTCATCTCTAGGGAGCATCGCCGCTAGAAAATATAATATAATTAAATAAATGGTTTTTTTTGATAAAGTAAAATCGCTTAAACTCTTACTTTTAAATGTCAGTAGCTAAGGAAAATGTATATTAATCTAAATGAAGCAAATAAGTTAAATTGAATTGAATAATTTAGATATATATTCAAATTTTATGTTTTTAAAGAATTTGCAGCGTAATTTTGTTGTTAAACTCCATTAAAAAATTTAAAATTCTCTGCGACCATCCCTAGTCACAATATCAGCACAAATCTTCACCTACTTTAAACAAAAATGTTGTTGCTCAAAAAACGTTGATTTTCCAATGACCATAAAATAGCATTATTCTAAGCTTAGGTGGTCCCAACCTATACCAACTTTTAGTTTAACCTAATGTTAAAGAACATTTGGAAACTCTTTTGGCTTTTCATTTGTTAGCATGTTTCAATGGGGTAACGTAAGTAACGAAAAATAGGGGTTTTTAATTTAGCGAAAAAAATACAGCATTTTTATTGCAACTAACTTACTTTGCAAACACAACTTTTTTTGCACTGGAAGCTGGAAAGAGATTGGACTGGATTGAGACTTGTATTTTGTAACGTACGAACGAAATCCAGGAGGCTCTATCAAGACGGAGGCCCCTCGATCTGATATTGAAATATATTGGTAAACCTGAACAAAATACGATCAAAATATAAAGAAGCGACTCGCAGTCCTGCTTAGGATCCAAAAATTTAATTATGACAAGTTAGAAAGTCGGTCAAGCCCGACTGTAATATACTCTGTACCTGTTTGTATATAACTAATAACTTAAAAGTGTGGGGACACACAAACTGTGCAAGTGCTGCCCAGCGTAATTTTTTGATTTGCTTATAACTCGAATATCGTTTATCTGATCTGGAAACGGTGTATAGTGGATCGATAAGTAATGACGATTAAAATATATGCCTAAAAGGTTCAAACAATCTGTCTTTAAAATTGTGGAAGATATTAGATTTTTTCAAATTGTGGGGGGGCATCTCTATCATCGTTCATCTGATCGGAAAACGGTGTTTGGGGGCTCGATAAGTAATGATGAGTAGAATATATGTCTAGAAGGTTCTAACAACCAAACTCCAAAATTGCGGGATATTTAAGATGTTTTTTAAATTGCGGGGGTGGCAACTCTACTATCGCTCATCTGATCGGAAAACGATGTATGGGGGCTCAATAAGAAATGATGAGTAGAATATAAGTCTAGAAGGTTCGAATAACCTAACTACAAAATTGCGGGATATTTGAGGTGTTTTTCAAATTGCGGGGGTGGCAACTCTACTATCGTACCATACACCATACACCTGAAACCTCTATCTCTTACCATCTCTGAGATCTCAGCATTCATACGGACAGACGGACATGTCTATAATGACTCGGCTGTTGATGCTGATCAAGAATATATATACTTTATAGGGTCGGAGATGCTTCCTTCTGGCTGTTACATACATTTGAACCCAATATACCCAATATACTCTTTGTACCTTCGGTACAGAGTATTAAAAAACAAAATATTTAATTCATTTTTAAATTTTTTTTGCATTTTCTTTCGTCGAACGGCTGTTATGAGCGCTGCTGTTGGCATACCTGCTATTCATGAATTCTGCACTGATAATCTAAAGAAATTAACAAATGGCAAGAAAATTTGAAATAAAAGAGGTATTAAAAGAACTTGTATTCCGCCAAAACGCCACTTTTCTACCCCCTAGGGAACGAACCCCTGCCTTCCACCATTACTGATCAAATAGTGGAAATAGTGTCGTCTGTTAAGTTTCCCAGTATAGTGAATTAGGTGAACGAGATTCCTTACCCTAGCCCTATTTGCTCGTTTAATATTAGAGGAAAAATATGTAGTGAACGTCACAAAACGTACTAGCAAATGTAATTAAACATTTTGAGCCGACCAAAACTGTTTTAGAATGGTTAAATATTCCTCTTTTCTTAACCATTTTTTTATTACACTGGCAAAACAGCTGAAAATATATGTTAATTTCAAACACGACTTTCCATTTGAGTTAAGTATATACGAACGGCACTTTAAACATATCTTTACTAAAACGAACTGTGCAAACTTTTGTACCTTGTTTTAAAGTACTCTTCAAACGCTAGGTAGCACTATGTTGATGAGAATGATATATCAGTTAGATCACCAGCAATGAGCAAAAATATGCGTACGAGTGTAACGTACGTAATACAGGAAATGCCCATATACTTCTTTAAAGTAATATACTCCGTACCTGTCAAAGTTTGTATATACCTAATAAATTTTAAGTGTGTGGACCCACAAGCTGCGGAAGTGCTGCCCATCACGGTTGCGACTGGTGCTGCCCAATAATTTTTTCTTTATATGCTTATACCTCGACTATCATTTGTCTGATTGAAAATTGAAGTATGGTGGATCGATATATATTGATAAGTAGAGTAAATCTATGTAGGGTATGATCATTAGGGTATGAAAGTTATTATTAATGCTTAACAAAGTCTGAACTACATTAGAAGAAAAATTACCTTTCCAAGTAAAATAGAACAAAAAAATGTTAACTCTCGATTTTAGGCGTGACTGTCAACAAATTTCGAACATATTTAATTTGTTTTTACTCTTAACAAGAGAAACACATTAGTTTTTTTTTTGCATTTGAAAAAATCAATTTGTGGAATGCGCTGTTCAAGTAAAACGCAGGGAATTTCTGATCATTTTGTTCGACAAAAACCAAATCTTGAATAGGATTTGTAGCTAGTTTTATAATTATCTTAGAAGATTATTAAAGGCTTCACATATGCAAAGTTAAACACAAAATGTATTATAACCTAACCAGGAACTTTCTTCGATAACTGAATAATGCGTAAATGTGCATGGCAAATATAACAAATTGATCGATTACAACTACTTTAAGACAAGTTAATAGTTTAGAGTTTGTGATAACCATTTTCTATTTTACATTTCGTACATAAGTTGTTTATGAATATTAGGCGTAATTTTATTTCGAATGTATTTAACTTACTCTTTGAGGATAAAAACAATTTCCAAATTGTTTTTGGTCTTTAGCTAGGATACAAATGTACATACAATAAGTTAGATGTGGCATGTAAGTGTGTGCTTGGGAATAGTCAGTAGGGGAATTGAATCATTATCAAAATAAAACCGAGTTAGACTGGGCACGGATCAACAAAGAAGGAGCCAACACTTTTAGATACTTTTCCATCTTATGTCTACGTTAATTGGTTATGGTGATTAGTTCAAGCTTAGGACTCAGCGCGCCTGCATTTTGGGCCATGATTTTGGATATTTTTTTTAGTGATCGCGCTTCATGCTGGTCGCCGCCGTTCTGATTGTATTGTTGTGCTGTGCGTTGTTCGTGGCGGCAAGAATTTCCCCAATATGGTGTACAATGAGATCAATGGCAACTGCAAGAAATACAATAAAACAAACAGGAACAAAAAACGAAAAACAAGAAACAAAATTTTGTGGAAAGAAATAACATCAAGCAGACTATTTGATCAAGTTTTTGTTTGTCTTTGTTAGTTTTTTGAACAAGAAAACAGAAAAATCAAACTAAACTTAACGAAACTCTACAAACACTAGATGTGTGGGAGTGTGTGTGTGTATTTGTGAAAAGAAATGGTAAACATTTGTGTGAGTGGTGCATACTCCTTACCTGTATTGTCGGCACCGCGCGGTATGATAACGTCAGCAAACTTTTTGGTCTGGAAATGTGAAAAAATTTAAAATTTTACAAAACAGTTTAAACATTTTATAAAAGTGAGTCAATCAATTGGAGTCCGCTCTCTAGCATTTTTATAAAACAAAATTTGAATATTTTTTGAATTTGATGTCCCAAATTCAATGAATCAGTTTGAAAATCTGCCAGCATTGTTTTTTTAAGTAAAAACCTCAGTCCTCTACTTATAATTGTGAAGGGACAAATGTTTCGGCACATTTCATTGTTTACATTTCAAATTGCTTTAAACACTGTATAAAATAAAGAAAAGTCTTAAAAATTAAGTAAGCTCTTAACTGAGCTTGAGGACAGAAGGGTTTTGCGTAAGGACTTGCAATTGTATTGTGTAATTGGCTAGTCGTGACCATTTTAAATGATCAAAAGGAATTTGAGCTGATCATCACGAATAGGCCAATGGCGATTAGTAGCTACGAAGTAACCTGGTAGCTAAAGGATAGAGGAAAACCTTTTCTTTGGTTAAAAAAAAATGGCTCAAATCAGGGGTTGCCAAAAAAATGGCTTAACATTTTCTGGAGTACTGAAACAAAGATGAATTTGATTGGATATGATGCTCAAAGAAAGATTAGTCGACTAAATTGCAAAGGATTTCATGGTTCAATAGATAGATAGATAGCACTATGGATCGATTTATTGGAGAATGTTAGATTTCCATATGCTACTTGTAAAGAAATTCAAGCAGGACAATGATCTAGAATATTCATTACAATTTGTAAGAGAAACTGTGCAAGTCATAGAGTGGACAAGTCCTTCACCCTATACGAGAAGTAGCATAACACAGGCCAACAAAATGACCACTTTTGTGAGCTTTGGCCTTCTCGATGCAAAATTCTGTGCCCTGATTCCAAAACTGGTCTCGGATTTTCTCCATCAGCTCTTGTTTTCAAGAAATCGCGTAAAATCCATTTTGCAGTTTTTTTTAGCTTATGGAAAATTATGGGGGTCACACCAAGCACAAATTTGTAGGTTTATAAGTATTATGCGATACTTCACACATCAATGCAGCCATTAAAAATCAAGCGAGCCGCATTAGCAACCCCGAAAGTGACTAAAATGGACCATGAAGTTAATTTTTTCTCAATATATAGCAAATTTTTCAAAATAAAACGTCGCACAGTGGCTCGTTTGGCCGATTTAGCGTTGCAAAAATCAAATTTTGATATTCGATTTTTTTGACCACAAAGTTTTAATTCAATAAAGGAAACTCCAGATAGCCAGAAAAACTTTGGTTTTTTGAATTTGGTCGATTACTTTAGATTTTACAGTGGTTTGAAGTTGAATAATTTTTTTAACATTTGAATTTGTGATTTTTTTGGTTTCAAAAGTCATTTTTGGGAGCGTATAAAAACCAAACGGATATTCCGATTTGAATTTGGTTGATTTTATTCTGAAGATGAATCAATTCTTAATGTAAATGCATTTACACATTTTTATTATTTCAAATATGGATGTTTCATTTTTTTGGGTCAATTTTTTAACATTAATAGGCTCGGAAAAAAAAGGTTCGCTCGTCGCCATTAATTTGAAGCATGAAAATCATGTGGTAGCTAATAATTAATGTATTGTAAAAGTTGCAGCTGCATATCCCCGCATACCTAGCCGCTACAGTGATATATGTCAATTAACGTGCAGGTAAAGCATGCCAATCCCAGTCAAAATACAGGAGGAAAAGTTGTTCTGATTGTGTTTCAATGCTTCTTGACTATGATTAATCGAAAAGTCTTGAGCGACATCACAATTCCAAATCAAAATTGACATGTGCTATCAGCAAGAAGAAGCTTTCAGGAGTTCGAGATATCGGAAACGGACGAGCATAATTATGAATACGGCATTTCTCCATTGCATGCAGGGATTAGATGTATGGAGTTCATGCTTAAATTGGCGGCTCTGCTCGACTTCGATATACCCGTTACTCAGGGTTTATTTAAGAATATTTTATTAGATCACAACATGCCCAAATTGTGGGAGATATGAGGTATTTCCAAATTGCGGGGGTGGCAACTCTACTATCGTACATCTGATCAGGAATGTATGGCGGATTGATAAGTAATAAGTAATTAAAATATATGTCTAGAAGGTTCGAAAAATCTATTTTCAAAATTGTGGGAGATAAGAGGTATTTTTCAAATTCCGGGGGTGGCAACTCTACTATAGCTCATCTGATCGTGAAATGATGTATGGCGGATCGATATGTAATGAAGATTAAATTATATGTCTAGAGAGTTCGAATAATCTATATTCAAAATTGTGGGAGATATGAGGTATATTTTAAATCGCGGGGGCGGCAACTCTATCGAATCGATAGGTAATGATGATTAAAATATTTGTCTAGAATGTTCGACATGTTTTTCATATTGCGGGGGCGGAAGGGGGCGTGGCAAAAATTTGAAACAAACTTGATCTGCGTGCAGACAATACAAGTCTACACTGAAAAATGGTAGCTCTAGCTCTTATACTCCCTGAGATCTAGGTGTTCAATGACGGACGGACGGACAGACGGACATGTCTATATCGACTCGGCTATTGATGCTGATCAAGAATATATATACTTTATGGGATCAGAAATGCTTCCTTCTGCCTCTTACATACATTTGCACGAACTAAGTATACCCTTTTTACTCTACAAGTAACGGGTATAATGAGGAAACGGGATATACAGCAAAAGTTCTTGGCGGAGCTCGGGCTGAGAGTCGACTGCCCCAAGCCGGGCTATGGAAACACGAATGATGGAAACACATCCCGGAGATTCTTCAACATCGATGAGGCAACTGCTGAGATAACAGGAATTCATGTGGATGTCATCAAAAGGTTTAAGATCATTCTCACTGTCTTAAGCTGTGGTAAAAATGTTGATGCATGCAAATAAGGAAAATATGCTATGGAGACAATCTTTTATGAATCTTTTATGTACAAAATCTCAAAAAAAAAAAAACTATCTCCTGCTGTTCAGATAATACAACGACAACTTTTATCGATGGGAGAGTTGTCAGAAGAAGCCCAAGAATCTTAAAACTAGGACTACAAAAGGTATAGATATGGGAACACGTGCAAAATATATCGACATCAAGAAAACACGGACCTATTCAACATGTTGTCGGCTTCCTCTGATCCCCGTATCTCATCTCTCAGACACATCAGAACACTCGACAAATTAACCAAAGAATATTCACCAGAAATATTAGATTTATTAGGTACTAATAATATGAATACCTATATTGACAACATTATTAAAGAAAATTAACAATTCCAATGTTAGAACTAATTTTTTATGAAAATACATTTTTTAAAGTAATTTCAAATTATATTTTTATTAAATTTAGTTAATTGTAGTTAGTTTCAAAACATAATTTTCAATAAATCGTTAAGAAAAAATTAAAATGTTTTGCCTATTTCATGAAATTTTTTCAGTGTATTTAAATATGAACTTTAGCAACCGATCCTGAGTTACCCTGTTGTTCTCTTTAATTGTCCCTTTAAAATTTTTCAAATATCTCTTTCCGTTTAAAAGTTATGATTTTTGCAACGCTAAATCGGCGAAACGAGCCACTGTGCGTCGTCTACAAACCAGTGCTTAAATCGGAAATCCAAAACAACTATTTTAGCATATAGTCCAACATATCCGCTATTTTTACGAATTTTGTTGTATTTTTATCAGCTTTCTGGACTAAGTTACAGCCGTTTTATCACGAAAAAGTGAATTAAATTTTATGGCAGGACTACTAGATTAATTCACAAAATGTGTATAGGAAATATAAAAAGGCTACTCGATTTAACATAGCTCTTACATTAATAGTCAAACAAATGTACAATAACATTCCGGCAGTACTAGATTAAAAAAAAAAGTTCATTAATCATATTTGCTTAATTTAAACAACCTCGCGAGAATGACATTCAAATTTCATGAGTTGGGCCATACCATTATCTCCGGACTAAGCCCCTTGTTACTGTATGGGTTTCCAACTTTAAACAAATGGCAGCAGGAAACACCTTTCAGTGAAGAATCTACTTATCTGTGAAACGAATATATATGTTGAGGATAGTTACCATTCTTTTTATTTGGAAGAATGAGCAATAAATACAAGGAATAGCAAAAACTAGCTCCATTTCGCAAGCGAATAACGTTGTGAGTTTGTCACGTCATTTGACGAGATAAGTCATAACTTATGACTCATAAGATGGAAAATTCAAATTGTTTAGTTTTAATTTGATTTAAGTGGTGACATACTGTTAAGTGGACCACAAAAAATAAAAACGATTATTGAGAATTTTTCGTGAGAAAAATTTCAATTTTCAATTGAATTATGTAAAAATCGGTTTACAAATTAAAGTAACTTTTAACTTTATTTTAACAAACATTTCTTATTTGTAAAAATTATAATTATAAAAGCTTCTACAGTGACCACGATATGTCTTGATTTGATCATCCTAAATTGAAAAATCCGAACGGATTCCGTTAAAGTATTGTAAAATATGGAAATTAAACAAAGAAATAAGAAAATACATTTTTATTTTGACAAATGGCTGCTTTTTTTAAAATTAGTATTTTTTTTACCAAAATGTGGGCTTTAAATTGTTTATAAAAAAAATTGCCAGTTCAACTTTAAATTCTGTGGGAGTGTTTAGATAAATTGATTGATACAATTTTTTTTTTAATAAACTGAATATAACCCCTTACTTTAATTGACGCTATAATTTTAATTCATTTCGATTACAGCTGCACCCATTTATAAGGGATCATCTCCGACCACATAATGCAAATATATTTTTTAATGTATTTGTTTTAATTTGGAAAGTCATACTAGTCACAAGGGGCTTAAATAGCCCAATTTATGAATGTCACTATCGCGAGGTTGTTTAAATAGATCAAAAATGAATTTAAGGAACATTTTTTTAATCTAGTAATGCCGGAATGTTATTGTACATTTGTTTTAATATTAATGTAAGAGCTATGTTAAATCGAGTAGCCTTTTCATATTTCCTATACACATTTTGTGAATTAATCTAGTTGTCCTGCCATAAATTTTAATTCTCTTTTTCGTGAAAAAACGGCTGTCCAACAAGCTGATGAAAGTGCAACAAAATTCGAAAAAATAGCGGATATGTTAGGCTATTTGCTAAAATAATTGTTTTGGTTTTCCGATTTACGCACTAGGTTGTAGACGACGGTTTATTTTGAAACATTTGCTATAAATTGAGAAAAAATTATCTTCAAGGTCCAATTTAGGCACTTTCGGGTTTGTTGATGCGGCTCGCTTGTTTTTTATGGCTGCATTGATGTATGAAGTATCGCACAAAACTTATAAACCTAAAAATTTGTGCTTGGTGTGACCCCCATAATTTTCCATAAGCTACAAAAAACTGCAAAATGGATTTCCGCGATTTCCTGAAAACAAGAGCTGATGGAGAAAAACCGAGACTAGTTTTGGAATCAGAAATCACAGAACAGGAACAGAATTTTGCATCGAGAAGGTCAGAGCAAAATGGCTGTTGCCCAGTGTAATTAAAGCAAAATTATGGGAAACTGTACAAAAGGCTTGAACAATTTTCCCTGTTTTAGCTATGAGAAAGCTGACAAAATGTTTTTTAATTGCACAAACTAGCAATATTACAATAAAATCCAAATAGTCGTCCGATTTAGAACAAATTTTACGCAAGCATATAATCAGTTCTGTAAGCTCAATTAATATTTTCGAAGATTCAGTTTGTAGTTTCGAACCATAATAAACCAATTGATAAGGTTTAGAAATTTGAGGTTCAAGGATATTATTAGACATCGGATTTAGTGCACTTTTTTAAATGAAGACAGATTGAAGTGAAAATTTGGATATATGCTAATAGAAGTGTCTACTTTGTATTAAAAACTGCATATAAAATATATGTTTATATACCCTTGCAGAGGGTATATTAAAATTGTCACGATGTTTATAAGGCTGGGTTCACACTGTTCGACGCATGAGACATGACAATCTAGTTAGCCTTCATGTTGTATTGTTTTAATTGTCAAATAACAAATTATTCTCAATGAAAACAAGACAACATAAGGGCCTACTAGATTATCATGTCTCATGCGTCGAACAGTGTGAACCCAGCCTAACGCATAGAAGGAAGCATGTCCGACCCCAAAATTATATATATTCTTGATCAGCATGACGAGCTGAGTTGATATAGCCATGCCCGTCTGTCCGTCCGTCTGTTTCTATACTGCCTCCTCCATCAGTTTAAAAGCTATCTTGACCAAACTTAACAAAAAGTCTTTAAATACACATACGAAGCACATTTGTCGGAATCGGTCGGATCAAATGACTATATCATATAGCTGACATAGGAACGATCGGTCAAAACACTAGTTCTAGTGAGAAAAACTTTTTTTCTATCGTAGCGTCACCAATCTTGGCATATATTAGTTTTATCAATGATAAACTTATTAATTCAAGCTTTACTCAGTGGTCGTAATTCAAATAGCAATTTAATTTTTGGAGCCTCGCTTGCTTACTTTTCAATGAGAATTGTACATTTTTGTAATATCGGGAGATATGACACTTTTAAAAGTGGCATAATGAAAGCGGGTGCAATGCCGTTCTGAAAATGGGCGTTATGTCACTGGGCGTTATTACATGCACCCATCGATTCACAAACATATTTTAACAGAGGTAAAAAAATTATTAATGTGTCTTATAATTTTGACAAGGACCTTTAAATATTTAAAGTCACAAGTGCTTACAATTTAAAAGAATCTTGATTTGCGTGCAGGCAATGGAAGTCTCTGAGATGAAGGTGTTAACATAGACATTTTAATGTCGCACCAAATAAACCAATTCTTAAGCCTTAACCAAGTGTTAAGCAATATGCAATCCGGTTTCCGAAAGCACAGAAGCTGCATCACAGCAATTTTAAAAGTAACAGAGGACATTCGAATGCAAATGGATAACAGCTATGTGACATTTCTCACATTACTTGATTTTAGTAAGGCTTTCGACACAGTACGCCACGACATACTATGTACAAAATTAAGCAAGTTCTTTAATTTTACCGACACTGCTATTAAACTGATTTCGTCGTACCTGAGTGGAAGAAGACAGGCAGTGTATACCCGCGAAGAAACGTCATCGCTATTGCCTCTGAAATGCGGTGTACCTCAAGGCTCAATTCTTGGTCCTATACTGTTCTCAATGTATATTAACGACCTTCCTGTCTCATTGTCAAACAGTAATGTGCATATGTATGCTGATGATGTCCAGTTGTATGTTAGTTGTCCAATAGAAAGTATAAATGAGTGTGTAAATCTGTGTAACAGTGAACTGTCTAAAGTATGTAAATGGGCTCTTTGTAATGGACTCTCACTCAATCCGTCTAAATGTAAATGTATAGTTATTCATAAAAAAACCGTTAAGCACTGATCCGTTGCCAAATTTAAAACTAGATGGCACACCAATTGAATATGTAGAACGAGTTGTCAACCTTGGTATCACTTTTAATAAGACTCTATCCTGGAGAGACCATGTAATTAAAGCTACAGGAAAAACTTATGGGCTAATTAGGCAACTTTCACTGACTCAGCAGTATTTACCAACTGACCTCAGACTCTTAATAGCTAAAACTCTTCTGACGCCCACGCTCTGTTATGGTATAGAGATATTTGGAAATTGCGATATTGGTTCTCAGCGCAAGCTGACAGTCACGTACAACAACATAGCCAGATATGTTTTCAACATTGGGAGACGGGCCCATATAACAAACTTTGCCACACAAATATACGAACTAAATTTCAAGTCCTGGGCTGATTTTAGAAACTTACTGCTCCTGCACAAAATCATTTTGACGAAAGAGCCAAGCTACTTATTCGACATACTGTGTTTCAGCACCTCGACTAGAACTAGAAACATTAATAACATACGCCATAAGTTGTCAAGTTCAGAACGCCAATACTTCGTACACACTGTTCGATTGTGGAACCAATTACCTGTCCAATTAAAAGAAGTGTGTAGCGCAGCGCAATTTAGGGACAAGCTTAAACAGTTTTTTAAGTCAAACAATTAATTTAGTATTAAAAATACACAAGCCAATCATATCAATGTAATTTTAGGTTAAGTAGATCATTCTGTTTTAATTGTGTCTAATTTTGTGACTAGTGCATTAATATATAAGGTTACCCTTGTCGCACTAGGAAGTAAGAATTTAATAAATATCAAAAATAAAGACAGACAGTACTAGATCGACTAGGCTGTTGATGCTGCTCAAAATTATATAGTTTATAGGGTCAAGATGCCTTCTTCGGCCTTTTACTTCTTGGTATTGCCTAATATTATACTAAGCCCGGATTTGCACGTTGAAGCCAACTTCATAAAGTCTTTGCAGGAACGAGGTGTAATGGTTTTACTTGCGCCTCAATACCTTTTTTCTACAAAAAAAAGAGTTCTCCGAAAAACATCATAAAGTTTATTCCAAAGTGTAAATACGGATCTAGAGTTTAGAAAGTGTTTGAATATTTTACTTACTGGGGAGCAGAACTCTTCAAAGGCGGGCTTGACAAAGGTCATGTACTGAGTGAGCACGGCATCCAAATCCCTGCCACGCTCATTGATATCACGTGGCACTGTATGTAGGTGAAAAAGTGAACAATAAGGATTGATTACATGAATACAATGCTATACCCACCTCGTCGAGCCAATCTGGTATCCGAATCAGTGTCCACGAACAATTTCATATGAAATAATTCGCGAATTTTGGGAAAATAGAAAACCAAGATGCCCTCAAATAGCACCACATCCGCCGGATATATATTCAGCATGTTGACAAAATCCCTGGAATAAATCAAAGTTAAGTCATCCTTACACTTATCACTTAACTTACAGCTACTTACAGCGAATTGGTGCGATAATCATAGCTGGGTATCTCCACCCTTTGCCCATTTAGGATACATTGCAGAGTCTTGAACATCAGCTCCTCATTGAAGGCGTCTGGATGATCGAAATTAAAAAGACCCTTCTGTGCCTTGACCTTCTCCGCGGGCGTTAGCTCACGATAGAAGCTGTCCTGACTGATGGCCACCACCTGCCGCTGCGTGTGGTCCATTTCAGCCTGGCCCAGT
Organism: Lordiphosa mommai; assembly: GCA_018904225.1. Taxonomy (NCBI): domain Eukaryota; kingdom Metazoa; phylum Arthropoda; class Insecta; order Diptera; family Drosophilidae; genus Lordiphosa; species Lordiphosa mommai. The sequence continues at coordinate 574,659 of JAEIFT010000072.1, forward strand.
TGTTCCATAATTTTTTTGCATACCGTGGACTTGCCACTGGCTGTGCCCCCGGCCACGCCAATTAAAAATGGTGACTTTACCTCATCAGCAGCATCACCGTTGGGCAAACGCAAAGAGTTAGCTTTAGTAAGATCCTCCATTTGATAAAAGCAAAATTGTTAAGAAGAACAGCTAGGGAACTGTGTGACCGCAGCAAGCAAACGATTAAATGCCTGCATTTGGTGGGCAAAGGTGGACCTTAACATGATGCAGAGTGGCTAAACCAAGTGGTTCTGTCCGTTGTACGGATGATGGCGGATGGTCCGGGTTGTCATTTTTGTATTTAATTTGAATTTACAATTTGAAACGAACACTACAAAAGCGAAAGAGTAAAATTTTATTTTAATATGTTCGCACACATGCAGATCTATCGTTATCGGCACCAATGTTAAATCAAACAAGCAGTAGTGTTAGCAAGCAGTGCTCTGTTAATCGTCAGAGCGAGCAAGCAGAGTTTAAAAAAAGGCGCCAGAAACAACCACAACCCTTATTTATTGACTTACAGTTTCTATGCGGTGTAAAAGGACAACATATGTGTTTTACTTTACAATTAGTTTTATTTCCAAAAATTTGCTTAACATTTCATTCAACCCCCTTCTTTTAATCTCATTTCCCTTGAAAGGCCACTGCAGCCACCAATGCTGCACCACGTCCCGAACCGTCCTCAGACAAGATGAGCTGAAATTTCATGCCCGGCTTTAACAATTTGGTCATATTCTGCATAAGTAAATTGTGGAACCGGGGATGGAATCGGTAGACGCTTCCATCAATGCCCACAGCAACATCATTAATACTCATCTTATTGATCAAGCAGACAAGGCCACAGGCTGTCAACTTGGCTGAGCGTGTGGAAATGGTTTCGCATATATAGCGCAAACACGCCTTGTCATGATCAGTGATGCCACGCATACCAAACTGCTCCAGAACCATATTGCAACTACCATACTCTCCCGGTGCATCACTTTCCACTGCGGAAATGAAGCGAGTTTGAAACTTCCACTTTTCCATTAAGCGCTGGGATGCCTGCCCCTTAAACAAGCATCCCTTCTGCATGAGTTCCACCACAATAAGACGTACCAGTTCGCCCAGGTACATGCCCGAAATACATTTCTCAAACGTTTGCCTGGAGGCATTCGGCGATTGTTTGTCGACAATTTTGTCGTAGGACGTGCGTACGAAATCCAGGACACCATTGTCACCAAATGCACCCCATTCGCAATTGATGATCATATTTTGCTTGTGACTAGTCTGATAACCCTCGAATGTCTCTGCATTCGCCGTCTTCTCCACGTAGCAGGCGTTGCTTCCGGTGCCCACAATCAGGCCGATGCGACACTTGCGATTCTTGAAGGCACAGGACATGAGTGTACCCACCGTATCGTTGAGTATAGCCACAGAGCTAATATTCAAGTCGCCACGACGATCGATAGCCGCCTGGAGCAGTTCCACAACATTTTTACCCACCACACCCTCACAGCTGAATCCTTTGGTCCAGGCTATTAAAATGCCCTTAGTCAAGCCCACTTGCTGCACGGGAAATGAGAAGGTGAAGCCCAACGACAACCCAGAATTCTCCAATTGATGCTCCTTGCAAAAACTGGCCAAGCACTCGGCTATAAAATCAAACAGATCATTACCTGGCCCCGTTATCAGGGACTGATTCATCACATAACTTTTAGAGACGATATCCAAATCCGAGTCGTCATTGAGAGTCACCAGGAGTACACGGAAATTGGTGCCACCCAGATCAAGGGCCAGATACTTGCCCTTCTCCTTGCCGGAGGGTAAGTCCTGCACATAACTGACAAAACATTTGACCACCGCTCGCTGATGTGTGTCCCGCGACAGACCCATTTTAATTTCCTTGGTCAGACGATCCACCACTTCGATCATTTGATCCTCGCTAATTGTGAATTTTTGGCAAATGGCAAACGCCTCCGGAAACAAGACTTGGGGATTCATGCTGACGAAATGGGTCGTTGAGCGGCGTCGATAAAGTCTACCGAAAAGGGGTTTTTATTTAGTTCAATCGAACGAAAAATTTTTAAATATTCCATGGCCTGATAATGAGGGATAAGTCAATGATAGAAATTCCTAAAAGTCAAGTAAAGAAAAGTAATACAAAGCAACATTTCGCGTTTTCCGTTAAACCAGCGATTTTGGTAGATTACAAGTAAGAAAGTCGACTTTAAAATATCCTTTTTTTGCACTTACTCAATACCAAGCTTTAGGAAGCAAATTTAAAATAAAGCTAAATAAACTAAATTTGACTGAGTTTACAATATACAGCTACGAAAAAAAATAGAACCACCCTCAAAAGCCGTCATAACTACATTTTTAAGTTTTAGAATCCTTTGAATACGTTTTTAGAATGAGAAGATTCTCAATAATTATGAAAGGAAAAAAAATCATTGTTACATTAACCGTTTTCAACGAATATAAGGAATTTTATGAAAAAAAATAGAGGGCTAACATCGGCTTCGCCGATGTTTTAAATACCCTTGCAGTTTTTGAAAGGCGCTACCATTGATAAAAAAAGATTTTCTCACTAGAATTAGTTTTTAGACCGATCGTTCCTATGGCAGCTATATGCTATAATCATCAGATTCCCATAAATTTTTCCAGAATTGTGTGGAAGTATATAAAACTAATATATACCACGATTGGTGACTCTACGATGGAAAACAAAAAAGTTTTTCCCACAAGAACTAGTTCTTGGACCGACCGTTTATATGGCAGCTATATGCTATAGTCATCCGATTTTTATAAATTTTTCCAGAATTGTGTGGAATCATATAAAACTTATATATACCACGATTGGTGACGCTACGATGGAAAACAAAAAAGTTTTTCTCATTAAAACTAGTTTTAGGACCGTTCGTTCCTATGGCAGCTATATGATATAGTCATCCGATCCGATTCCGACGAATGTGCAGCGTATTTGTATTTAAAGACTTTTTGCAAAGTTTGGTCAAGATAGCTTCAAAACTGAGGGAGGAGATAGCATAGAAACAGACGGACAGACGAACGGACGGACAGAAGAACAGACGGACAAACGGAAATGAACTCAGCTCGTCATGCTGATCAAGAATATATATACTTTATGTGGTCGGAAATGCTTCCTTCACTGCGTTACAAACATCGTGACAATTTTAATATACCCTCTGCAAGGGTATAATTAAGGAAATTGGACCTAAAATTACAAAAATTACTTAAATGATTACTGAAAGATAATTGTATATTAAAGCTAAGATTATTCTATAAATTTAATGTTTAGTTGCGATGCCTTTATTGGCTATAACGGCTGCGCAACGTCTTGAAATCGATTCAACCAAGTCGTGGCACCGCTTTAGAGGAATCTTGCTTCAGGACTCCTGAAAGACTTTCCATAGCGATCTGGTGCTGGTTGGCTTAACTATAGTTACTTCATTTTGACATTAGCCCACATATTTTTGAAGGGATTGAGGTCTGGTGACTGCGCAGGCCACTCCAAATCGTTCACAGAATTTTTTCTGCACCATTCCATTGCTTTCTCTTGTGGTCATTGTCTTGTTGGAATACCCAATCTAGCGGCATCTCATATTCTGTGTAGGGTAGCATCAAATATTCAAAATATGGATGCACATGTTGATCCATTAAGATTTGGTACAATATAGTTTACCTACTCCATAGTAAGAAAAACTTCGAAATACCATTACACTTGAGCCTCATGTTTAGAGATTTTTCCAGTGTATTTTGGATTGTTGTCTGAGTTTAGAGCAGACGTTGTCACCCAAGACGTACACGGCCGAACACATTCGGCAAATTCACACAGACACGAGCTGGCTTTGCTTGATTTTTACTCTCTTTGCGAAGGGCTCGGCATGTGTTCGGCTCGTGTCTGTGTGAATTTGCCGAATGTGTTCGGCCGTGTACGTCTTGGGTGACAACGTCTGGTTTAGAGCACTTCTGATGTCCAAACGAGAACCTTTTCCATGAATCATAACAACTTAACTCTCATCTTTCTATAAAATATTCCAACATTTTTGAGCTGTCCAATTTAGATGTTTCTTTGTGAATTTCATGTGGTTACTAATATGTCTGGAATTTAAAAGAGGGACTTTTCTTGGACCTCTGGGTTTTTGAATTCAGTTCTCTGGGTCATATGTGAACTTTTTGTACTGACGCAGTTATATTTAGGTCCTTTTTGAGCTCGGTTGCAGCCCTAAAACGATCCCTCTTGCCCTCGAGTATAAATCTTTTGACGTGAAACTGGGGCAGGAATCGCTTTTGTGCAATTGTTTCAGACTTTTCTTTGTAGTTTATTGCGTTCCGTATTATTTTCCGATTTTCGTGATTTCCACGAGCCTTGGTATTGATTTACCTTTCTCTTGATGATCAAAATAATAAAATCAAAGTCAAATACCTTAGCCACATGCTTTTCATCAAAGTAATTCTGCGAAATATATCGGTTCTATGAAGAATGCGAAAGTGGTCTTATTATTTTTTCGCTATTCTTTAGCCCCTTATCCACAAAAAAAAAACGAAATATTGAGGGCAGTTCTACTTTTTTCTTATTATGGGAATACTAAGCAATATTAAAAATAAAAAGACTATTTGACTATAAAACATCGGCGTAGCAGATGTTAGCCTTCTATTTTTGCACTTGAAATTCATATAGGGTGATGATTCATAGCACTTCTATTTTTTTATAGTTCATCGAACAATCTATCTTTAAAATTATGGTAGATTTGAGGTTTTTTCAAAATCTGGTGGTGGCAGCTCTACTATCGATCATCTGATCAGAAAACAATGTATAGGGGGTCGATAAGCAGTTATGGGTAGAATATATGTCTTGAAGGTTCAAACAACCTAACTTGTGGAGATTTGAGGTGTGTCTAAAATTGTGGGGGTGGCAACACTACTATCGTTTATCTGATCTGGAAACGAGATATAGGGGCTCGATAAGTAATAATGAGTTGAATAAGATATGTCGAGATGGTTCAAACAACCTAACTATAATATTGTGGGAGATTTTAGGTGTTTTTCAAATTGAGGCCACCACAACCACTACAATCGTTGATCTGATCTGAAAACGATGTATGCACAGAGAAAAAAAGCTAAAGATCAATTTAATGATGAAAAATGATCTTTAAAAAATATCAATTATTCCATACAAAATATAAATAGTAGCTTAGACGTTTGCCCATAAGTGTGTGCTTTGTCTGACTGCGTTGAGACGTTATTCCATTCGTGTTAAGTGCAAGGTCTAGAGTTCGATCCCCAGAGAAGGCAATGTTGTTGTTTTTTTTATAGAATAGATCGTATTGATATTTTTTTCATATCAAGTTAATCTTCGTCATATCGGAGTGAAATTAATATGAAAAAATCGAAGGCTAACATCGCCTCCGCCGATGTTTAAATACCCTTGCAGTTTTTTTATTTTATATAAGAATTGGTTTTCCTGATTATTTTAGAAAAATTTTATTTCGCTTAGAACCTGTCCCAAGCTGACCAACAGATTGCGCCACTTTCCGTAGCCGATTGTGTTATGGGAGCTATCGTATAGCTTTATCCGATTTTGATCAAAACTAGCAAAATTGTGTTGAAACAAATAATATTTACGATTAACAAGTATAAACACGCTTCCTTTGATAACAAAAAGTTTTTAACACTAAAACTCGATTTTCATCCGTTTGTTCTTATGGCAGCCTTATGCTATTGTCATCCGATTTTGATCAAAACTAATGAATACGAAGTTGGGTGAAGCTACGACGAAAAACAAAAAAGTTCTTCTCACTAAAACTAGTTTTTTGACCGATCTTTTCTATGGCAGCTATATGAAAGAGCGATCAGATCAGGCCGGTTCCGACAAATGTGCAGCCTATATGTATTTAAACACTTTTGGCAAAGTTTGGTCAAGATAGCTTCAAAACTGAGGGAGGACATAGCATAGTAACAGACAGACGGACCGACGGACAGACGGACAGGGCTAAATCGACTCGGCTATTGATACTGATCAAGAATATATATAGTTTATGGGGTCGGAGATGCTTCTTTCTATGCGTTACAAACATTTTGCCCAGAAGTTTGTAACGCATAGAAATATTCATTTCCGACCACATAAACTATCAGCCATGCTCCCATTTTCACTTTCGCAAAAATTTTGCGATTTCAAACCGGTTTTAAGTGCAAATTTGGTCTCCAAATCGCAAAATGTTTGCGAAAGTGAATATGGGAGCCCGGCTGTATATGTATTCTTGATTAGGACGACGAGCTGAGTTCAATTCCGTCTGTCCGTCCGTCCGTCTGTCTGTTTCTACTCAAACTTGTCCCTCAGTTTTAAAGCTATCGGGCTAAAATTTTGCACAGAGTCTTCTTTTTCTTCTTTTTTACTGCACGCAACTAATATGTCGGAACCGGCCGGATCGGATGACTATATCTTATAGCTGCCATAGAAACAGTCGATCAAATAACTAGATCTAGTGAGAAAAACTTTTTTGTTTTCCATCGTAGCGTCACCAATCTTGGTATGTATTAGTTTTATATGCTTTCACATAATACAGAAAAAGTGTATCAGAATCGAATCACTATAGCATATAGCTGCCATAGGACCGATCAGACGAAAAATGTGTTTTACTAAGAAAAGTTTTTTTATGAAATCAAATTTTTATTATTAATGATTTAAAAATTTAAATTATCTGATATCTATATCCTATATATATTTTACCGGTGAAATCAGTTGGAGTAAACTTTTTCAAGTGTATTCAAACTTCGCCACAGTCGAAGTTAGCTTTGCCTTCTCGTTACGATTACAGTTACTTTTTTTTGTAACAGGTAATCATTTTCATGATTACGAGTAGTAATCGGCATCATGGCACCGTACGATTATAATCGTGGAATCGTCAGAGAATAAAAACAATAATAATTTATATCAATCTGTGAGTAATAAATAGGTTTAGGCATTTTTTGCACTGAACATGTCCAACAAATTTTAGTGTATTGGCATCCGCTATTTTGCCAAAAAATTTCCAGACGTCGCTGGATCCATTTGCTTCAACTCGCTTGTATTGTCCTGATTGCTGCTTTTGAGTTATTTCCATTTTATTTTAAAACAAGTTAGAAAGTCGGTCAAGCCCGACTGTAATATACTCTGTACCTCTCAAAGATTGTACATAAATGAAAACTTTTAGGTGTCACAGAAACTGTGTAAGTGCTGACCAAAATGATATCGGCCAGTGCTGCCCATCGTAATTATTTGGTTCGCTTATAACTCGACTATCGTTCATCTGATCTGGAAATGGTGTATGGAGGATCGATAAGAAATAACTACTAAAATGTATGCCTAAATGGTTTAAACAATCTTTCTTAAAAACGAGAGCATACGTTGAAGTCGGCCCTGCACGACTTCGATATACCCGTTACTCAGGGTAAGGTTTATTTCAGAATATTTTATTAGATCACAACATGCCCAAATTGTGTTTTTTTCCAAATTGCGGGGGCGGGAACTCTAATATAGTTCATCTGATCGGGAAATGATATATGGCTGATCGATGGGTAATGATGATTAAAATAGATGTCTAGAAGTTTCGAACAATGTATTTTCAAAATTGTGGGAGATATGAGGTTTTTTCATATTGCGGGGGCTGGTGGCAAAAATTTGAAACAAACTTGATCTGCGTGCAGATCAAGTAATACTCAGTCTACGGTACTAATATATAATTATAATTCAAGTAATTAAAATAAAATGGGAAAGCAAATTTTTTCTTTCAGTTTTTCAGTCCCCACTGCAGTAGCTCCTTTGCACCGGTAACATCGCTAACGACTGGTGGTTAACCTAGTACAGCTCAGTGAATTTGGAGGACATGCCCATACAAAATTCGCTAGCAAATTAAATGGCGGGTGGTTAGGTCGGTATCCGGTCCTCACTACGAAGAGTTAGCGGAATGTGAAATCATCATTACTTATCGATCCACCATACACCGTTTCCCGATCAGATGAACGATAGTCGAGTCCTTATGCACAACAAATAATTACGCTGGGCGTGTTGTGAATTAATAATTATTATCCAAATATTATAATAGATTCACTGTATTGGGTATATCGAAGTCGAGCAGGGCCGACTTTAATTTAGCTCTCGTTTTTATTCATTTAAAAGCTCGTTCAAATTTATTAAATATTGCTTTATTAGTTTTAAGCATATTTTCATATTTTGAAACGCTTGTCCGATTTAATCTGATTGCACACATCTTATTTTTATTGGAAAACGATTGATTACTGCACTACAGATTTGCAAATTTTTAACACGAATATGCAAAACATATTTTATGGCAAATTTACACAAATTCAAACAGAAAAGAAATAATATATACAACAACTACACCAAATTTTTTTTTTCATTTTTTATCTGGCCATCAGCAAAAAAAAGAAAAAAATTGTACACTAACAATTTTTACTTAATATTTGATTTTACCATAAGCTCGTAATTAGAAGAACTATTGATATTTATTTGAATATGTATGTTGAGAACTTTACCGACCAACATGAAGGAATATTATTTCACTTTTGTAAACAATTAACGCAAAAAAGAAAACAATAAATGGAAATGGTCTATGGTGGATCGATAAATATTGAGAAGTAGAATATATGTATTGAAGGTTCTAACAAACATCTTGCAAATTTGCATCAATTTCTATGTATTTCAATTCGATATGCAAAATATGAACAGAAAAAAAAATATTGGATATGCAGTTTTACCACCACAAGTAGCTATGTTTTTAGTATAAATCCAAAATTTCAGCATCAAGCCGACTTCATTAGACGTTGTATTAAACAGTTTTAGTCTGACTTTTTATTTTTTTATTTCAAAAAGTAAAACACTCTCTGTCGTTAAAATCAAAATGTGAAACAATTTTGAAAATCAAAAGTGGAAACCATTTATTTTGGAAAAATTGTTGGGCGAAAAACAAAATGGGACATTCAGGATTTACCAATGAAAAATGTTCGGCTGGAAACACTCCATATTTGACAATTTAGTCTGTTTGCGCTGCCGTGTGCCCCGTTAGACATAAAAAGACAGTTCAACATGTTTTTGTTCTTTTTCACCATATGAAGCTAATTCTGGCAAAATTCCAAGCGACTTGTCAAGTCTGCTGCATTCAGTTTGTTAGCCAATTGAATTCTTTAAGGGAATTCTTAAAATCATTGTTCATAATTGTTATATATGGCAGCAGCCACAGCAGCGAGAGCTTCCACCGTCCGAACTGAATGTTTTCGATGATTAAGGTATTCTTGAGACTGCAAAATTTGTTTCCAACCCTAATGAAGGTCCATCTGCTCGAAGGGTCGTCGCTAAACTCTCTTTGAATCGAAACTACGGACTCCGGTGATAGCGGCGGATAATCCAAATTCTTGTTTCATCCATTTTTGGTGAATCTCAAGATCAATCTACAAAATAAAAAATTAAACGGATTTCTTATATAGAAAAAAAATAGTTTAAATTTCCATTTTCTTGTAGCAGCTTTTATCAGCCACCCTGTATATGCTAATTCCAAGTTAAATTTCAAAACACACAATTTTTATATCGCAATACACATAGATCTCTAGTAGCCTAATCCATGTGAAACACCTTCGAACCAGACTTATACTTATCGTCATAGGCCCTCCCAGCCATAATAGCAGCCCCCACACCACAACTATCTTCGGACACCACAATATCGAATTTATATTTCGGATCGGTGAGCAGATGCATATATTCCTTCAGTACATCACGATAGGTAGGATGTAGTCGGTAAAGTCCCCCATCAACGGCTATGGAACAATGCGGACTTTTTATGTGATTCACCAGGCAAGAGAGACCACAGGCCACCAGTCTGGCTGAACGACCCGTGATTGTTTCACAAATGTAACGAAAAGCGGCCAAGTCGCTTTCCTTGCAGTGACGCATCTTAAACTTTTCCATTACCTCCTGAGCCTTAACATACACACCCGGCGGATCGGACTCGACGGCAATGAGGGATTTCATTTCCATTTTCCACTGTATGCCAATGTAGTCACTTTTTTGATCCGCAAATATTGCGCCCATTTTCATTAAACGCACGACGATCAGGCGCACCAGTTCTCCCATGTACAAAGTTGCCACACTTTTCTCATAGAACCGTGCACCCGGACTGCTCGTCTGGCTGTCAAGCAATTTGTCGAACTCGTTGCGTATGAAATCCATGTGACCGTTTTCTCCAAACTTGGACCAGTCGGTGTTGATTAGCATTACGGTTTTATCGCTATCCCCCTCGTATAGTTCGCAATTCTCCACCTGCTCAATATAGCAGGCATTTGTAATGGTTCCCACGACCAGGCCAATTTTCGTGTCCGGCAAAGTCCAACAGAGGGCCAACAAAGTGCCTGCCGCCACGTTAATAATGCCCATTATATTGACGGATACATCCGGATATTGAGCTAAAGCATCGCGTAATAGCTTCACCACATCCTTACCCACAGCACCCTGGGCGCCATAGCCCTTACTCCATGCAACCAATATGCCCACATCCAAGGATAGCTTATTTAATGAGAAGGCAAATGCAATACCCATGGGCAGATTATCCTTTTCCACCTTCTTTTCCCTTACGAATATGGCTATGTTGTGGGCCAGAAAATTAAAGAGCTCTGTGCCACGACCGGCTGCTACGGTATGTGGCATCAGGACACACTTGGAGCTCATGTAGATGTCCTTTTCGCTGCTGAACTTCACAAGCATAATGCGACAATTGGTGGGCATCATTTCGAGGGCCAGAAAGTGACCACGCTCACGGCCCGAAGGAAAGCTCTGCACGTAGCTCAAGTGGCAGGGTATCGAGGAGCGATCGTGTGTATCCCTTCCCAAACCTGCTATTATTTCACGCTCAATGCCCTTTTGAAGTTTGAATAGATCATCTTCTTCGAGCCTAAAGTGCTTACATATTTTATAAACCTCTGGAAAATCCTTCTCTGGATCGTATATGGTGGGCATGGTTATTAAGAATAAAGTTAACAGGTGTAGTATATATATCAAATTAGAACTGAAATGGGAAGCAAAGTGTTTTCGATTTAATACATAAAAAAATCTTCTTTCAACTTAAAAAAACTGTTATTACAGAAAGGCTAATATCCACAAAAACCCCAATCGAATTGGCGTGAAAAGAACGCCTAGCAAAATTGCTTATAGGTAGTATCCTCCCCCCCGGTACAACGAGCATCATTCGCATTTTTTTTTGTCATTAAACAACAGTTGGTGCTTTATTTACATGGTAACAAGAAAATGCTTTAGAAAAATGCTTAGTTAACTAAAAGCAATTTATCATTGAGAATTTCTTGGTCCAATTTCCATCACTTCTCAATGGCAAAATGCTTTAAATGTGGTTATCGAATGAAACATCTTGATATTGACAGTTCGTTTTATGACACAATGAATTCCGCCGTAGGTTGTGGACTATAACTAAAAGTGAGGTTAGAATGGGTTCTCTTACAAAAACTAAGTTAAACTTAAAGTCAAAGAGTAACAAAAAATAATAATAAATAATCAAACTAGGCTAATCACGTTAGAAACATATCGCAAAAATCGGCATGTAGTATATCCGTAAAGGGATGATAGGAGTCCAGTGTGGCCAAAGGACTGATACAGGCGGAGGGTTGCTGATTGCTATTGGAGAAGTCAAAGGAGTCCGTTGAGTGATCCAGAAGACGTAGACTTAATTCCACATCTGGCTTATCTAGACCAGACATGGGTATATCACCGCGTGCAGGTAGTAAGGATTCGGAGGAAGTGAGTAAGCCTTGATAGCAGTGCAGGGACTCGCCATCGGACTCCAGAAGTAAGGTATTGAGTTCACTCAGTGCCTGTAAGCCGAGCAGACTCTCCGCTTCGAGTCCATTAACCGATGAGGCGGACGATGAGAGTGAGGCATAGGCCGAGCTGGGCGAACAGGCGGCGGTGCTTGAGCAGGGGGGAGAACCGATCGAAGAGGATGCATAACAGGATTCCGCTGAGCTGCTCGATGAGCTCTTCACAGGTTTGCTCGTTTTCGGGTTGGGCTTAGATTGCCGCTTATTGGGGGATGCCTTCTTACTGCCTGCCCCATTCTTTACCTTCGTCGGTTTGATCTTCACTTGAACTGGCTCTGGCTCTATATCCTCCTCACTCACTTGGGGTGTCAACGCCTCTCTATTCGCACTCTCCTCCAGGCACTCCACAATAAACTCATTCTCATAGCTAGGATCTTGCAGGGAATCACTTAACATTGTGATATACTTCATGGCCAGGCGAAGGGTGGTAATTTTAGTTAGCTTCTCGTTGGTTTGGGCCGCATCCTCGCCGGTAATTGCTTGGGGTACACTGTGCCTCAAAGTCTCGAATGCCAAATTGATCTCCCGCATACGTGAGCGTTCACGGGCATTCGCTGTCTTACGTCGATATTTACTCAATGGCGGAGCTTTCGTCTTGGCTTTGCTGGTGGAATTCTTCTTGGCTTTTGTCACGGGCTCGAAGGGTTCCAGTTCCAGTTGCAGTTCCTCAAGTTCCAATGTGTTGGCATTGCTCTTCTTCTGTCTCTTTTGCCGCAGGGAATATTTGTTGTTAGCCTTTCTCTTACGTGTATCCTTGGCCTCCACATCCGCATAATTGTGCAGCTCATATGTATTGGACTTCATCTGGAAGTAGAATGAAAGTTGGATTTTAGTTCTTCAAGTCTTTAAATTGATTAACTTCTATATGTGGGCTGTGCCCTCAACAATTAACAATTTTGTTTGTCCAAAAAAAAAAAAAAACAACAACAAAAAATAGGAGAACGCCAATCAAGCGTAACTTTTGGTTTAACCCACCCCGTTTTAAACTTCCGTAAACGGTTTGATAACTAAAGTCTTGAGTTCGCTCGCTTCCGTCATAAAACCCACTGAAGCCGAAAAAAACGACATCATAAATTGTCGAATTTGGACAAAAATGAAAAACTTAAATCGAATTAAATTTTGTTGCATTGCAGCAATCATTGAACGCAACTCGAGATGATTTCGATATACACAAAAAAACTAAGTCGAGTCATGAGTCACTTGGAAGCCAATGACTTGGCTAATCCTCAAATGGTTGTCTCAAGGTAGCAACTCTGACACTTGCGATTTAGATGATCTTGCCATTTATAAGGATTGCGCTGAAATGCAGAACTAGAAATAAGTATTTGTGAAGGCGATTTCTAAATATTGAATATTGTCGATTTTTAGATTTGTTTACTCGGTACCAAAATCAATCAAATCAAATATCAATTTTTATACTCTGTACCGAAGGTACACAGAGTATATTGGGTTTGTGCAAATGTATGTAACAGCCAAAAGGAAGCATCTCCGACCCTATAAAGTATATATATTCTTGATTAGCCATGTCCGTCTGTCTGTCCGTCTGTCCGTCTGTCTGTCCGTATGAACGAAGAGATCTCAGAGATGGTAAGAGATAGAGGTTTGAGGTGTATGGAACATATATTTCTTATATATGCAGGCAGATCAAATTTAGTTTTGATTTTTGCCACGCCCCCTGCCTCCCCCGCAAATTGAAAAAAACTGAATATCTTCCACAATTTTGGAGTTAGGTTGTTTGAACCTTCTAGACATATATTCTACTCATCATTTCTTATCAAGCCCCCATACATCGTTTTCCGATCAAATGAACAATAGTGGCGCTATATGTTAAAGAAAATTTAATGCAAAGACAACAACAACACCGCATGCCACTAACGAGTAAGAGAGAGAGAGAGGGCAATAGCTTACTGGTAATTTCCCAATTGGAATTGGCTTGGCGGCATTAGCTAACTGGACTGCGCCGCTTTCAGTTTCCCCCCTCCCTTCTTTCCAATAGATATTTGTGTAAGTAGGCAAAGACCAAGTATGATAGGAGCGATGCAATTGAGATGGCTTGCGGTCAGAAATCACGCGTGATTCCCGCGTGACTAATATAAATATGTTTATGTTAATAGGAAATTATATACAAATTTTATAATTTTACGAGTTATGTACTAGGGTAATTTTACCCATCATTACTTATCGAGCCCGTACATCGTTTTTCAACCAGATGAACGATAGTCGAAAGAGTTGATACCCCCAGATTTTTAAAAACCCTCACACTTTAAAGTTATCAGTTACATACAAACAGGTACAGAGAATATTACAGTCGGGCTTAACCGACTTTCTTACTTGTTTGATATAATTTTGATGATAAATAATATTCAATTAATCGTTCTAATATCAAATTGATAGGATAATAAATAAAATGAGAAAAAGGAATAAGACAAAAAATGCTTCTTATCGAAAACTTAGGCAGCGTAGAAAAAATATAAGTAGTCCCTTAGACGTTTGCCCGCACGCGTGTTTGGTGGCCCACTGTGTTGAGACGTATTACATTCGTGTAAAATGCGAGGTCCCCCGGTTCGATCCCCAGACATGATAAAATGTTGTTAACTACAAAAATGTTTAATTTTCTTTGCTTTCCACAAACGGCTATGGCTAATATTACATAAAAATTAAAATTCTGAGCAAGAATATATATAATTAATTAATAACTAATATAAGGCCCGTCGGCTCAATCCTAATATTTTTTTTAAATCAAAAAAATGCCACTTTGATCTTAAACATATCATTTTGATATGTGCGAATATCAGTTTGATATTTTCGAACAGGTCAATTTCAAGTGCATCTTAACGGCTTTTTTTTGTATATAAAAAAATTTAATTTAGAGTCCCAGATCATATAATTTTTTTTTCTGTGCATGTATTTCCACCTTTTCTCTGGTCTCTCTTCTATTTCAGATGTAAGAAAAAATTTATTGTCCCATCTTAATAGTTGTAAAACTATAAACTATTATTAAATAAATAAAAACGAGAAGGCAAAGCTAACTTCGACTGTGCCGAAGTTTTAATACACTTGAAAAACTTTTTTCCAACTGATTTAACCGGTTCAAAAATTTATAGGATATAGATATCAGATATTTAAAATTTTTAAATCAATGATAATAAAAATTTTATACCATAAAAAAAAACTTTTCTTAGTAAATCACATTTTTCGACCGATCGGTCCTATGGCAGCTATATGCTATAGTCATCCGATTTTGATAAAATCTTCCAGAATTGTGTTGACGCATATAACACTAATATATACCAAGATTGGTGACGCTACGATGGAAAATAAAAAAGTTTTTCCCACTAGAACTAGTTTTTTGACCCACCATTTATATGGCAGCTATATGCTATATTCATACGAAGTCATCTAAAACTAATATATACCAGAATTGGTGATGCTACAATGGAAAATAAAAAAGTTTTTCTCACTATGACTTATTTTCCGACCGATCGTTCAATGGCAGCTATAAGATATAGTCATCCGATCCGGCCGGTTCCGACATATTAGTTGCGTGCAGTAAAAAGAAGACTCTGTGCAAAATTTCAGCTCGATAGCTTTAAAACTGAGAGGCTAGTTCGCGTAGAAACAGACGGACAGACAGACGGACAGACGGACGGACGGACAAGCGGAAATAAACTCGGCTCGTCGTCCTGATCAAGAATATATATAGTTTATGGGGTCGGAAATGAATGTTTCTATGCGTTACAAACTTCTGGGCAAAATTAATATACACTTTTCAAATGTATAAAAAGGTCATTTACAATTTTTGCCACGACCCCTGCCTCGCCCGAATAATAACAACACAATTTTGAAAACCTTATTTAATTTTCTGAGGGAAAATATGGCCGTCGAATAAGTTTTCGGTCTTTTACTATTAAATAGTTCTTGACAAATTTTATTCCTGTTATTAATTAGACTTTTTCCACTCCGATTGAGACACCTTCAAAACATGGTTTTTGAACTCATCAACAGCATCTTCTGGCTACGAAAATCGTTGACCACGTATTTTTCCCTTGATGAGCGTAAGGTTTTAAAGTATTTTTAAATTTTACCGGGTTTTTCAACTTACTAATACGAAACCGTATACTGCAATAAACTAGAACCTAAACAGAACCTTTTATCTTTTATTTTAGAGGTATTGGTACCTACCAGAACCGTAATGCGATTCGTATTGATTCCTAACTTTATCACATTGTATGTAGCTGCCTTAAAACCAATTGATCAGATAATTGTTCTAATTGAATAAATCAATTTCGTTTTCTTTAATACTAGAATAAAAACATAGCTGCGTTACATTTTTTTCCCCATTTTGTACAATTATATTTTTTTTTCAACATTTTCAAAAATTTCCCTTATATCTGCAATATTGTCCCCTTGACCCAGATAAATATTTAATGTGGGAACAGCTGGCGCTATGTCAGCCCTCGTAAAAAAAATCAAAACAAATTAGCAAAGCAACAAAATGCCAGGAACCTGTCAAAAATCAAGCAAACCAAAAACCGATGGGTAATACAAAACCACACAATGCTACCAAAATATATCTCCACACGCACACACAATTCGATTTACTGTGCCACCACAAAAAAAATGTAAACACAAACATATCACACATACGCAACGTGTGCCAATTTTAATAAACAAACTCAACGTAAATGGAAAATCAAACAAAATCATTCGAGACTGAGACTGAGACACACACATATAGAAATAAAACAAAACATGAAAAAATCAAAAGATGCAAAAAACCGACAAAAAAAATAAGACTTGCCGCAGGCTGGCTAAAAATAATAGCAGCCGCAAACGGAGGCAGAGAAAATAAACAGGGGGCAACGGCAACAGCAGCAGCAGCAACGTGCAACTGGCAATAGCACGAGACTACAATGAAATCAACAACAACTGAAAGATTTTGACGCTTTCCACAAAAAGCAAATTAAGAATCACAAATCGAAAAGTATAAAAGAAAGCAACCAAGTTGCATACAATAAAAACTAATTTTAGAGCTATGGCAAAAACAAAAACAAAACTCATGCCAGGAACAGATACAGTCCGAGTCAGTCAGAAAGTCTATAGAGACCTTTCAAGTGCGAGGGGTGTATAAATCATATCACAGATACAAATTGTGTTTTTCTAATTCCAAATTTAAGCAGCTACTTAAAAAATGATTCCTATACAATGATAAAAATGAACATTTCCATTATGTCAAACGGGACCTTCGATCACTTTTGAAGTGAACAAAAAGTCAAAAGAAAACGTATTTTTCTATTGACAAAAGGCTTAACCTATAGCTTTTAATTGGTCCTACAATTTGTGCAACGGTTGATTTTGGGCAATTTTTACTTTTTAAGATAAAAAAAAAATCCAAAAATCCAAGGCATTTGTACGGGACAAAAACAGAAGTGGTTTTCGCGACCAACAATTGATAAGCCGATTTCAGTGAATCCCTAGGCAATATTGGAATATGTTAAATTTTTGAATGTTGTACATTGATGTCACTTTAAAACGGTTAAGATTTTAAGCACTTTCGAACGGGACATGACGCATGGGACATTTTTTTCCATCATATAAATTATGTTATTTCAGTTACTCCTCTAAGGAAATTATTTATAAATAAGCGTAGTAAAAATGTTTTTAAGTCAACAGCAGATTTCAATGTAAATACAAAAAAAAAATTTTGTTTTAAATATTGGATCGTAGTTCAGCTTTCTCTCCACCGTATGCAGCTGTCTTAATTTTTTCGTTGCCGTTTTTGTCATTTGGGTATAAAAAATAAAAATTATGATCTAAAAAAAAAATCATTCACGTACGAAAAATTTTTAAATTTCGCACTTACGATGTCGCACGGGACCAACTTTATATAAGTACCAAGATCACAATATTTCTCATTATTCGGCAAAATTTTTATACTCTTGGAAAGTGTATATTAATTTTGCCCAGAAGTTTGTAACGCATAGAAATATTTATTTCCGACCACATAAACTAATTTACTATATACTATAAACTATATTTATTCTTAATCAGGACGATGAGCCGAGATCAATTCCGCAATTACGCGCAACTAATATGTCGGAACCGGCCGGATCGGATCACTATAGCATATAGCTGCCATAGGAACGATCGGTCTAAGAACTAGTTCTAGTGAGAAAAACTTTTTTGTTGTCCATCGTAGCGTCACTAAACTTGGTATATGTTAGTTTTATATGCTTTCACATAATACTGGAAAAATTTATCAAAATCGGAGGACTATATTATTTAGCTCCCATAGAAACGGTCGGTCAAAAAACTACTTCTAGTAAAAAAAACTTTTTGGTTTTCTGTCGTAGCGTCCCCTATCTTGATATATATTAGTTTTATATGCTTTCACATAATTTTGAAAAAATTTATCAAAATCGGATGACTATAGCTGCCATAAGACCGATCGGTCGGAAAATGTGTTTTTTTTTAAGAATAGTTTTTTTTATGTTATCAAATTTTTATTATCAATGATTTAAAAATTTTAAATATCTGATATCTATATCCTATATATATTTTACCGGTTAAATCAGTTAGAGTAAAGTTTTTCAAGTGTATTAAATCTTCGTCAAAAAGAGTTAAAAACGAGAAGGCAAAGCTAACTTCGACTGTGCCGAAGTTTTAATACACTTGAAAAACTTTACTACAACTGATTTAACCGGTAAAAAATATATCGAATATAGATATCAGATATTTAAAATTTGAAAATCATTGATAATAAAAATTTGATACCATAAAAAACGAGAAAGCAAAGCTAACTTCGACCGTGTCGAAGTTTTAATACACTTGAAAAACTTTAATCCAACTGATTTAACCGGTAAAATATATATAGGATATAGATATCAGATATTTAAAAATTTTAAATCATTGATAATAAAGATTTCATACCATAAACAAAACTTTTCTTAGAAAAACACATTTTCCGACCGATCGGTCCTATGGCAGCTATTTGCTATAGTCATCCGATTTTGATAGATTTTTCCAAAATTATGTGAAAACATATAAAACTAATATATACCAAGATTGGGGACGCTACGATAGAAAACAAAAAAGTTTTTCCCACTAGAACTAGTTTTTTTTACCGATCATTTATATGGCAGCTATATGCTAAAAGCTATATATAAAACTAATAAATACCACGATTGGTGATGCTACAATGGAAAACAAAGAAGTTTTTCTCACTGAACTAGTTTTTGGACCGATCGTTCCTATGGCAGGTATATGATATGGTCATCCGATCCGGCCGGTTCCGACATATTAGTTGCGTGCAGTAAAAAGAAGACTCTGTGCAAAATTTCAGCTCGATAGTTTTAAAACTGAGGGACTAGTTCGCGTAGAAACAGAAAGACGGACAGACGGACAGACAGACAGACGGACGGACGGACAGACGGAATTGAACTCAGCTCGTCGTCCTGATCAAGAATATATATAGTTTATTGGGTCGGAAATGAATATTTCTATGCGTTACAAACTTCTGGGCAAAATTAACATACACTTTTCAAGTGTATAAAGACAAACTATAATCGCTAAGCCAAGTATTCGAACTGCCCTCGTACTAATATTATCTCTCGTGTGGTTGTTCGCTTTTCCAAGCGCATGCAGCAGACGCTTCATTTTCCATTTAACCGCACCCGACTTCGCCCGCCCGTGCCGCTGTCCCTGCCCCTATGCTGGCCACCGGCACCCTTCTCCTGCCTGCCTGGCGTGCAGACAAGCGTGCAGAAAAAGTTCTAAATTTAATGGCTACACCTAAAAATGCAGCGACTGCAACTGGGAGCGGGAGGAGTCGGCCGTCGGTAGTTTCAAGTGCACTTTGGCTCTACTCGGCAGGCGGCCGAAAAATGTAAAACGGATCTCGCCCAGCCCCCCGTCCCCTTCACGCCTGGCCGCACGCATGGCGTGCCTTTTGTCTAGCTCGTTTGTGGGCTAGTGAATGGGTACGGGGAAGTTTTCTATGTTTGTTGTCTGTGAATTTCAATTGGGGTTTTTTTTCGCATTGTGCCCGGCGTGTAATTGAAAACTTAAGCTGGCCACCTCCCAACACCCAACGCAAACGCAAACAAAAACAAAAAAAATTCTTCAAATTTCCCAATCAACAAAACGCCACGCAGTGAGCCTGTCCGCTTCTGTTTCCTGTAATGCTTCCACCTACAACATCCTGTGGCACGCCCAGCTTGTTGCTGGCCTGTTTGTTCAACAACATTTATTAGCCGCGAATACTTTTTTAATCACATGCAATTTAGTTCGCTGGCCAGTGTGCGACCAACGCGCACGGAACTCGCTCATTTTCACGTCTTTTGGCCGCCCATCAAGCAGGAAAGGAAGAAGGATACGCCTCTGAGCAGTGTGGAAATTTGTGTGCACTTAATTGCACCTTGTTTGTGTTGCATGTCGCAAAACTTTTGAGCTCTTTTCTAGTGTAGAAACGGGCATATACAAATTTGTGATTAAATGGGGACAATCTATGCAACTTGTCGCTCAAAATAAAATGAATATTTAATCCATCGGCTGTTTTTGGGTGAAAATGACCCAAGTTTGTTAGAAAAATTAAAATTTTGTATACTTAGTGCCGGTTTCTCATCTTCTAGATAACTGCTATGTGTCAGATAAAACGAAATTTTACTCTGTTATTTGTTAGTTTATGTGACTGATAGTTCTATGTAGAAGATGAGAAATTGGCCCTTAATGAGTTTTTCTCAAAAAAATAAATATACATTTTTTTTGATTAATCAGACTTTTTATGATGTGTTGCAAAACTTATTGCAATTGTGGTTCAGTTTATTCCAATTCGTGTCTTAGAAAAAAATTTGTTTCATTTTCACAACATATTATTGGAAACTTTTTAAAAAATGCATCATTTGCATGTTATCTACTCGAGAAAATGGAACAATATAAATCAATTCGTGTAGAATCTCAATATTGAAGAGATAAATTAAATTCTGCACGCCTTGAAAAACAATGATTTTGATCAAAGCGATGATGATTATGTCTTTGTTCCTGACAATGGAAATGAAATAAATGTAAAGCTGAAAAATCAGATATATTTTCTAGCGAAAGTATCGATGATCGGGTTTAAAATTTCTATAATATGAGTCAAAACTGACTAAAACTCAGAACCAGAATAGTAACTGATATCGATATGTTCATTCTTTGGAGATTCGGTATTCGATAACCGATATTTTTGGTGCCGAAAAGACCAAAACGAACCGAATCATCGAACCGGTTCGGTGTTCTGCGTGGTTTTTCTTTTTTTTTTTTTTAGTTGATTGACTCTAGGTTTTCCACTTAAATGATATTCGGTAATGTCTTTGCTCGCCACAATTACCTGAGTGAATTCTATTGACGAGAATTTCCTAATTTTTTGCACGGCACGTGAAAATTAAGTAGTTCATACAAGAACTATCGTTCAAAAAAGGTTTAAAACTTGCTGTAAATAATCATATCCAATTGTAAATGATTCAGCTAATTTTAATCAAAATCTGATGATTATTTCAAATCAAGGCTGCAAATCGGAGGTTCGAACCAGTGAGGATTCTTTAGATTCGGTTCGCGGACCGGTTCCGGGAACTCCTGAACCACAGGTTATGGTTCGAACCTCCGTTTACTTAAATAAAAAATAGAAAGCCAACATCATCATTTAAATACCCTTGCAGTTTTGAAAGACGCTACCATTGATAACAAAAAAGTTTTTCTTACTAGAACCAGTTTTTAGGCCGATCGTTCCTATGGCAGCTATATGATATAGTCACCCGAACTCAGCTCGTCATGCTGATCAAGAATATATATACTTAATGGGGTCAGAGATGCTTCCTTCTATGCGTTACAAAAATCGTGACAATTTTAACAAATATGAAGCTTGTTTTTACGATTAATTTATTTGATCCAATTAGTTTGATCATGTAAGTCATTTATAAAAAATGTCTTGTCCTTGAAGCACTGAAACTATCATCAAATTCCTACATCAGCCCGAAAAGTTTCATTTGAAGTAAGGATCTAACTTGAAAACCTAATAATCCTGCACCGAGATTAAAGTAAATGTTATAGCGAAAGAATAAATTGAATTCTAGAGTGATTTCGAAATTTTTTGTCGGCCACTCTCTTTATCCTTTTGTATTTGGTTTCATAAAAGTCGGAATCCACCTTCAACTGACTTTAATGGGGATTAATTTTAATAATGTCATTTTTTTGTCTGTGTAGGCATTATATCTTTCTGGAACTGTTTATTTTAACTAGCTCTAAGGTTAGAAGGAACAAACTTTAGAGTTGAAAATTCTCGTAAACTGGAATATTTTTTAAAGACCTTTCCAAAATTTTAAATCATTTCAATGTATGATCTATTGGACAATTTACCAATCATGAATAGTTTTTATACCCGTTACTCGTAGAGTAAAAAGGGTATACTAAGTTCGTGCAAATGTATGTAACAGGAAGAAGGAAGCATCTCCGACCCCATAAAATATATATATTCTTGATCAGCATTAATAGCCGAGTCGATATAGACATGTCCGTCTGTCCGTCTGTCTGTCTGTCTGTCTGTCTGTCCGTCTGTATGAACACCTAGATCTCAGGAACTATAAGAGCTAGAGCTACCATTTTTTCAGTGTAGACTTGTATCTTCTGCACGCAGATCAAGTTTGTTTCAAATTTTTGCCACGCCCCCTCCCGCCCCCGCAATATGAAAAAACCTTATATCTCCCACAATTTTGAAAATAGATTGTTCAAACCTTCTAGACATATATTTTAATCATCATTACCTATCGATCCGCCATACATCATTTTCCGATCAGATGAACGATTGAAGAGTTACCGCCCCAGCAATATGAAAAATTCCTCATATCTCCCACAATTTGGGCAACCTTACCCTGAGTAACGGGTATATCGAAGTCGAGCAGGGCCGACTTCAACTTACGCTCTCGTTATATTTGTCATTGGTTCATTGCTTCCTACTGTTCTTATTAACTTTCCTTTTTTACAGTCAGTCGTAGAGTCATTTAAAGGTAAATTTTAAATAATCATATTAGGAATTCCTTTCTTTTAAAAAAATACATTATTTCATATTTAAAAACCGATATTCCCATTCGGTTTGAGTCCCTGGTCAAAAAAAGTAGATAAAAGTGTGCTTTGGTAAAATAAATCTGAATCGAATTGTAACTCACGCTGTAAGGCCCTCTAGTTGCTGTTTTTACTAAAGTTAATTCGAATGTGGTACATGATCACTTTTCTAATAAACGATGAACGTAATCGGTATCAAACCTTAAATTTTAAATTACTTTGAATTCGACAAACTCGACTTCAAATGCATCAAAATGATTCACTCAATCAATTTTACACAACAACACATGTACCACATTCGATTTCGACAAATTTTCTCGAAAGTAAAAATCGGAAAAGGCCTGAATATCGTTGTTAATGGATAGAAAATCATTATACGATATTTTTTTTGCTAACCAGATTATAAATAATATATAAAATGGTTAGAATTATTTAGTTGAAAGAATTTTGGTTTGATAGACCTTGACGTATGTGTTAAATTACAAATATATGGAGGCGACTATAAATTATATGTTAAAAGTTTTATTCGCTTGTGAGATGAAACAACGGTCAAGCAAACATGAGCTTACAAAAATGTAGGAACATTTGTCCTGCCTTAAGATTCGACCGTAAATAAATGAAATAATACTTTAATAAAAGTCATATATAACAAAAGCTCCCTTGTTTTTCAACCGATCTGATTGCGCTTTTTAGAATAGATGGTAATTAGGCCTAAGTTAATATGTCGCAAGGTTCTAACTTCAAAATTGTGGGTGTGACAGAATGTTTCCCTCTCACTGTTACATACTTTTGCACAACTTCATGATACCCTTTTTACCCATTTTTAATTTGTACAGGGTAAAAAAATAGATGGCAACAACCCTTGTAGTTTATTTAATTTATATAAGGAGAGGTTTTTCTGAAAATTTTATTTTCGCTAGAGCAGGAGCAATTTCCCAAGCTGATCAACCAATGGCGCCCCTTTATGATTGGATGACCAATCCTTAGGACGATTGTTATATAAGTGCTTTACAATATATTTATTTAATTTTGATCAAACCAGGAAAATTAAGTTGAGTTAAACTTTGTCAGGTACAACTTTCTTTGTTGTTTTTCATAGAGCATCTTAAAAGTCGACTTGACATGCACTTTCTTCGCCCTTTATAAGCCTTTTTCTTCTTTGCGTGGCAAAAATTAATTATACTTTAAATCAAAAGAAAGAACCTAAAAGAAAAGGCTGGCACGTAAGTACCAAAGTGAATACCTTTGAACGTGTTGAAACGTTGCAACTTGGGCATGAAGCTAATCCACGTTGTGTTACTTGCTGATATAAACGTTTCCTGTAGTTTACTACTACACTTTGCACACAACCTTTTCACAATCTTTCAATCAACTTGAAAAATTCCCAATGAATTCTTAACGGCAAATGAAGAAAAGTTTGCCCACTGACAGACAGCTACAACGCCCCATAACTCGTTTGCTCCAAACAACCACATCTTGGAATGGTCAAAGCTATGCAACAAGTGTCAAACAGGCCAAGCCAGGCCTGGCTAGGCCAGGCCAACTGCAAGAATCTAATGCCAATTTTGGACAATCTGCACTAAATTGTCCATTTATGTGAAGCCTGAATCTGACGTGAGCCGCACACGCTCTCTTCGACTGCAATCAATCTACTCACATTTACACCTCTTTGGCTAGCTTGGGGGGCAATTCAATTTATGAGGCCAAGGAGGCACAATGCGACTGCAAGGGCGTTAGCAGCGATGCAGAAACAGTTGACGTTTTGTATGGAAGCTGCTTGGGCTGTTGTTGTTGATGACGCCCGTTTCGAATTACATTTCCATGTAACTTAATTCTTGCATTAAATTGTATTCATTAACAGTTTCAGTCATAAAACTTTTCCTAACCACAGCAACCAACCACAAAAGACAACAAAATAAAAGTATTGCGGTGGGAGAGAAGGCAAGGCAAAGTAAGTATGTATGTATATTTACATATAGTATTTACTATATAGTACAGCTGCCCCACCACAAAAATATTGTCATAATTTCAAACTTTCTCAACTAAAAGTAAGTATGTTTTGAATACTTTAGATTATCTCAAATGTGCAATATGGATTTGTGCATCCCTGAAGTTAGCTGTTCATTTACTGCAACATTCGATTTTGTTTTGAACCCACATAAGTGACAACTTATATTCAACTAAATGCCATTTGAAAGTGTTTTTGGAAATTTTAAAAAGTGACACATATAATTTTGTTGTCTAAAGAAACAACTCCACTTTCGAGGCAAATAATGGAATTTATTTGAAACGAAATTTAATTCATTTATTAAAACAAGGGCTTCGACATTGGAAAATTTTCACAATATGATTG